>OX335789.1:1921250-2560833 GCA_946896805.1 Scutellaria galericulata
TCAACCTGTTTGATTCGAGCAACCTGTGTGGAAGGTGAATCTTAGTAGGTGAAACTTGTCACGTGGATAGTTTGTAAGGTCGATTCCTGTAAACCAAACTTGCTTAACGAAGTTCCTCCTCAGAGAATGAGTAGAATGGACGTAGAAGAATTACACCACCTTCAAACCACTTTAAGTCTTGTGTGTTTAACTTTCAGTTTTAGCATCTCTGTGTTTGTATCTTACTGCATTCTACATCGCATCATATTGCTTTCAAGAGTTGCTAAAACTCTTATTTTTGAAAAAGTTTTCAAAGGAAACTCTATTAAAAGTTTAAAGTTTCCGCTACAAAGAACTCTAGTACAGCAAGTTGCGCTATATTCTAGCCCACTGAGCTGTATTCTATTTTGCGATGTATTCTGTTATAGAATACAATGCTGCAAATTCAAAAGATTTTTGAAACATCGATAAAGGCTCATTCACCCTCTCTAAACCTATGTGCCACTTGGGACCAACAATCTCACATTACAACCAAACTTAGTACTTCACGTTGATCCTGATAATTTTTTTTTTATTTTAAGATGAGTCCTAAAATTTAATTTTTAGTTTTCTGGAAATTCATTGGGGTGAATTGTGAAATTAGATTAGGTATTTCCTTTTCATCTTTTCTTATATAAAATGCGAGACTTTAAAGGTAGTAGGATAGAAGTATATCGTTATATAATAAATTTTATGGATTAATATATTTGCATTGAGATTTAATATTTTATGTAGTCTTTGATACTATAATTTTTCTATAAAAAAAAAACTTATAAGTTAGATTAATTTTATAAGATTAAAAATTCACACACTATTTGTCCTCAAATTTAAATTTAAAATTTTATCATAGCCCGGAATTGATTGACTATTGGGCCTGTATTGTGTGTAAAAGGGAAAGATCATCTTTTTAAAGTTTGAACAAGTGTGAATCAAATTTTTTGATTTCATTATAATTAATTAATGTCACGTATTGATTATAGAATCCCATTCAAATTTACGTTAAAGTATCACCTCATACACATCAAAATAATATTTATATATTAAAGTATCACTTTGATATGTATATTTATATCGTTTTGAAATTGTATGTTAAAATATCACTTTATATTCGTTAAAATATCTATATTTATTATATGTCTATAATCGTGATGAGCTGAAATATAAACCGTAATCACACAAATTTTCTAATTTTTATTGTCTCTGACTCTTTTATTTCCCTAGTTCATTAAAAAAAATAGATTAGATATGGGTGGACTTGACCATTTCAATAATATAATCATGATTCTCATGAAACATGAATTTATTTAAACTAACTTGGAGCTCAATTTTTTTTTTCTTTTAATTTACTTATACGACTCTGTTTCAACTAAAACTCGAATTTCAATTTAATTATTTAATTTACTATGATGCGTCAATTTAAAAAAAAAAAAAGTTACAAGATGAAACAAGCAATAACCAGTTAACCAATTTCAGGGAAATCAAATTACTTAACCAATGAACAAAACTTCTCAAAGTGGTTTTCATATTCTTTAACCTATAATAATATAAATCACAACAAATCAAACTAAATTTACATTTTAATTGAACAATTCATTGTCTCACACGAAACATGCTTAATTTCATTACAAACTCTTAAACCCTAACCGTGCTTCATCTTCTACTCTCATAATACCAGCACGTACGCATCATGTGTATAAAATGATATGATCAGAAAGACAAAATTAACACAATTTGCAACAAAGAAATTCATTACAATCCATTACATCACTTGATGACTAATTAATCTCCCCTAGCACACCTTGTAATAATTTCACAACCTCTATTGTAAGAATTAGCCACACCATGTTTGTTGCAATTGTAATATGATTCTCCACGCCTCTCACATGGCACCAAATCCCTCTTCAATGTTTCATAACTAATGTATCTTCTTTGCATCCACAACACTCTTCGATTGCTCTCCGAATCCACCATCATCTCCTCCTCTCCCAAATGTGGGAACCCTATACAAATTTGCAAGAAATAGAATAGTATCAAGATAAGGGTTTGCAGCTGAGCTTTGTGCATTCTTGTGGAGGAAAGTGAGATCTAGTTAAAATGAGACAACATATGAGCTTAGTGTGTGTGAAAATGGTGGAAAGTGAGATTGTTTGGAAGGGCATTAAAGTCTTTTTAAGGCCCCCCTTACATTTATATGCAACCAACTATGGAGTGGAGTGGGGTGGGGTGGATGAGGGTGACCCACCACCCTCATGCATTGCTTTATTTGCAATCAACATTTTCAAGATTTCCAACTCACCAAGTTACATCTATGGACCCATTGTGTTCTCTATCACTTTTTTCTTTCTTTATTTTCAAATTTGAATTCTTTTTCTCTTTAATTCAAGTTAGCAAGTTGCTTTCACACGAGATAAATGCAAAATTAGTCCTGTAATTAATGATGTGGCAAAACTAGTAGTCCTTTTTATCTTGAAATTGATAATTTTGACCACATATTCTTGTAAAAAAAAAATCGTCCGAATTTAAGGATTTTGTGATTTTATGACCAATCTTGATTGCGTGTTCCATCAAAACTTTCAAGTTTCTTTAAAATTTTGATAGTATTTTAGATGAAAATACTACATTTAATTATATTTCAATATAATTGGTTGAAATTCACAAAGTCCACTAATTGTTGCAATATGAAGAATTTAATCAATCTAAACCTCCAAGGCCAGGAGAATTTATAAGTAGCTTAATTTAGTTTTAATTTTAATATTGATCCTTAAGAAGTATTTTTATGACACATTGATTTAATTTAGACGTTTGAAACTTTAAGGCTATGTTTGCATTAAATTTCGACTTTTTCCCTATAAATGTACATTAATGTTCAAGTACCACTAGCTCTTAATTAAATTTCGAATATAAAACATTTATAAAAATATGTATATTATATTCGTTTTGAGAATTTATTTACATCATTAAGACTTAAACTATTTTTTTTTCTAATGAAATTGTCCAAAAACATTTAAAAAGTTCTGTATAATTAAAGTTTAAGGTAAACCAATTTTAGAATATTCAATTTCAATTTAGAAAAGGAAAAAAGAACAAAAAAAGAAGAAGAAAGAATTTCACTTGCTATTTAATCTAATCGCACCAGGAAATTCAATTTAAAATTTATAGAAAAAACAGTCAGAATCATACCGTGACTATAGATATCATTTTTTTAGGGTTAAAAAAAAATTAATAATAATAATAATTATGAAGTATGACCTTTTTTGTGTTTTGCAACTTAACTGTTTTATGTTCTTTTTTTCCAGTTGCATCCAAAGTTTTTACTGGTTTTTCACTTTGCAATCTAGGTTCATTTTTAATATTTTTTCAGTCCAAAATCAAATTGAGTGTTTAGAAGTAGGTTTCATATATTTAGGAAATTAAATTTGATTTTGGTTGGGAAAGTTATCAGAAAACAGGTTTAAGTTGCATATAAAAAGATTTATGAACTTTGTGCTGCAATCAAAGAAAAAAAATATATAGTTAAGAATTATTTTTTTTCTTGATTTTGACCATTTCCAGTGAAGTCAAACTCATCATCAAATTTATGGTCTTTAATTTGTGCCTCTTAGGTCATGTACTCTAAACCATAATTATTTCCTCACATTTATTACAGAAATATTTACCATAAATACATATATATATATATATATATAGAGCAATTAAGTTGAGCTATATGCCAATTATAACATTCATTCACTATAACTGAGAATGAGCATTGATATTGCTCCAATCCAAAGCTCCGGTTCTTCCACCCAAAAACTCGAGATCTTGAACCTTGATGTTGCTCCGATTCGATTCTCCAATTTCCCGATCCAAAAATTTGTAATCTTAAATCTCAAGACCTGCAAAACAAACACCGGGAGGGGTTCCCGGCGACGGGACTCCGACGCTCAAGTCAGAAAAAAGGAAGAGAATATTTGTGTGCTCTTTTTGCAATTGTGCATGTGTGTATTTTGAATATAAGTGTGCATGAGGAAAAAATAAAGAATGAACACAAAAGGTATATATAGACTCCCTGGAATACGAGTTGGTTGAGATTCATCCCACAAAATATGGGATATGGACTAACAGTTCCGCTGAAATAGCGGTTAGTTAGGTTCAAAGTTTGTTCGTCACTTTCTCTGTTAATCAGTTCGCTGTTATGACTCCGAACTAAATCAGTTCTTCTTTCGTTAGTTCGATCATAGGGCTGTAAATCAGTTCGTTTAGCTTCGTCGCATACCAGTTTATCATCGTATCTTATAACTAATTTAGTTCGTCATCGTACTTCCCAACTGCACTGGCTTGCGCTTCCTTAGTTCGATCCGAAGGCGGCCGAACAGCTTGTTTCTCCATACTTCAGATGCATTGACTTTGACCTCAGTTCGGTTTCAAGGAGAAGGACTCGGTTCAACTTGGTTCGACTAAGTTCGGTTTCTAAGAGGACTCGGTTCGACTTAGTTCGACCATATCAAGCATGAAATTTTAGCGACAAGAATAATATTTATCTCTAAATAAATTATTTTGCTACAAAAATCCAAAATGTTGAGGTTATTTAGGTTGTCTTTAACAATGAGTATAAGAAACTTTACAAAAAGTACTTTGCTCAACAATAGTCTTAGAGTGAGTACAAATTCACGGTGAGATTTTTTAGTACTAAATTATTTTGACAACAATTTTATATTTGTTAAGAGCGAAAATTGCATTTTTCCCTGATTGCATCCTGAATTAATTAGCAAACTCTAATCATTTTTTGGGTCACTTTGTCCTTGGATTCCAATTTTAAATTTTTTGTTTTGCATTTTTGCAATTTATACAGTCCTCGTTTTTTTTTTTTTTTTTTGGGGGTTTGCAACATATAATTAAAGTTTTCAATTTGCAACCTCCATAAATTAGTTTGCTATTTTTGTTCTCTATATTCTAATTATAAACGGTTTTTGGGTAGTTTCCCAAGAATTTGGGACAAAAATCCCTAGTTTTGAAAAAAATAAAAACAAAATCTTTATATATATATATATATATATATATATATATATATAAGTACGACCACTAACGAAACTTGATATGCTCTCATTATTTTGACATTAAATATGACTAATTAATGATTTCAATTTCATATTGCTAAAAAAATGGGTTAAAAAATTACTAAATAATTTAGAAATGTTGACTAATTAATTTTATCTAAATAACATATGCTATGCTTCAATATAGGGATTATTTGCATATTTCAAATTTGTTGAATTAAAAATTTTAGAGAAAAAGAAATTTTGACTTTCAATTTTTTATTATTTAATTGAAAAGAAAAATTGAAGATTGTTATAGTTATTAACAATAAAAAGCAAACTAAAAAATGATGGGTGGGTTGAAGATACAACAACCATAGTAATAAATAAAAATTTATTTACGATCCTCTACAAATGCAACATACATTTTGATAAATAGATAATTATTTAATCATATAACATTATATTTAATGTTGTGATATTTATTGCACAAATCATATATTTAATTAATTTTACTATCTAAATAATATTTAAAATTTTCTAATTTGATTAATTAAAAAAAAAATTAAAATCCTGTGTATTAAATGAGCCCTATACTAGTTATTTCGTACAAGAATAGATCAAAATTAAAAGCATTTTATTTATGTCACTGCAATCCCACATTCCACGTGTAAGGAGCATTGAATGGTACTATCAATTCCAGATGCCATTTTTTGACATATATACAACTCTCAGTGCAGCATAAGGTTCCCTGAATATATATAGATTTTCCGTTTAACTTTAGGATTTAGGTGACCAAAATTAAGGTTTTTGTTATTGATTTTGATCAAAATTTTCCATGTAGCTTTTTGTTCCATGAAAATTTACTAAATTTTTTGTACCATGTTGAATTAAGGATTTGGTTGACTGAAATTAGAATTTTTAGTATTTTTTTCATGGGTTAAATGCAAAAAACAACCCAAATTATCGACTTTTTTCAATTTGCAACCTAATCTTTTTTTTTTCCAATTGCAACCTAGTCTTCTGTAATTTTTCCGATTGCAACCTCCATCCACTTTTTGAGCATTTTTCCGGCAAAAATATCATCAGATGACTAGCACATTTATCATTTCAAGAGTAAAATCGTCTTTTATTATGTATCTCACAAAATAAAAAATAAAAATGATTTTTCCCTAAATAAAAAATTAGGGTCTTTCGTCGGAAAAATGCTCAAAAAGTGGACGGAGGTTGCAACTGGATAAATTACAGAAGACTAGGTTGCAATCGGAAAAAAAAAAATTAGGTTGCAAATTGAAAAAAGTCGATAGTTTGGGTTGTTTTTTACATTTAACCCTTTTTCATTTAATGAATTTTTGTGATATACATATGGAAAAAAAATCCTTTTAAATTAGTAACTTCTTCTATAATTCATGTAAACATGCGGAAAAAAATCCCTTTTAATTAAGATTCCGACGAGAAAGCGATTGAATTTATTATCAGATGTAGGGGTGAGCAATCAGTCAATTCGATCAACCGAACCGATCAAAATCGAAAACCAAATTTCTTAGATTTTAACAACCGATCCTAATTGAACCAAAAGATCGATTCAGTTTTCGGTTTTGGACTTTGCTAAATAGGTTGTTCAAGTTTGAGCATTTCATTAATAAAAAAATTATGTTTGAAGAGAAAATGAATTAAAACTTAGAAGTATTTGTTAAACAAAACCATATACTTACATAATAGACAGACAAACAAACAAACTATATATATATATATATATATATATATATATATATATATATAATAAAAGAAATCCTAATTAAGAATAAAATTTCAAATCGGTTCAGTTGACCTAATTTCATAACAAACCGAACCAAATCGAATTTGTATTCGGTTCCTAATTTTTCAATCGAACCACATAAACTTATAAAACCTAACTGAACCGAACCGATTTGATCAGTTTCGGTTCGGTTTTATATATATCTAAGTAAAATAGTTTGTCAAAAATAATAAACGGATTTTCCCGTCCATTTTGTATTTCCATTTTAAAAGTATCTAATTTATTACTTTTTATTGTATTTATTGTGTAACACATAATATATAAATTTAAAGTATAATAAAAAATTTATTTATAATCCATTTATAATATATAATATCTCTGATAATCAGTTTTTAATGATCTTAAATTTAATATCCATATTGCAAATTTAAAAATAAAATATTTGAAATGTATATTATGGGTTGGATGGTTTTTTATTTGCTTTAAACATTTGTGTAGTACATGACACGTGTTTTGAGTGATTTATTGTAAATTTGAATTAAAATGTAGGAAAAGAAACAAATTGAAATATATTATAAGAGTACTTAATAAATTATACACATATAATTAAATCAAATAAAAATATTTAAAAATTAGCAAAATAATTGTATTATATAAAAAATTATAACTTCAAGTTAAACAACTTCATTTGAAATTCATTTATAATGCATATGTATCATTTTATGCTTCTTATTTGAAATTTTGTTTGTTGTCATTTTTATTTCGCATTTATAATTTTGATGGAGGTCGATCCGTAAGATGTGGGGTGAGTGTGAGTTATTTTTCTTTTAATCATAATTTCAAATTACATAACCTTTTTAAAGAATCGTTATTAATGCATGATATATCTAAAGGGTCCGGCTATCCGCACCCCACTAATTACTAAACACACTTCATTTCTAGTGTTACTATTCACATCACTTATGAACAGTAACACTAGGATTGGGGTGTGTTTAGTAAATCTTGGGGTGCGGATAGCCTCACCCATATCTAAATCATTATTATTATTATTATTATTATTATTATTATTATTATTATTATTATTATTATAGCTTATATTAGGGATTTTTTTTTTTTAATTTCAGTTATGACACAAAAAGTTTTTTTTTTTGTGATGCTAAATTTAATTTATGTGATTTTAATTACGTAATGAATGTATAAATTTAGTCAATTTGTTCACTGTAATTTATATATCTCATATTTCAAATATAAACTTTCCAAATTTATTTGTTTAATTACTTATCTATACATCTATTTATTATTATATATTTACATATTTTATTAATTTTACAATTATTCAATTTTATATGACAAATCGTGCAACGTATGGATACATTACTAGTTATATAAAAAGAATAAAATCGAAATCCATTGAAAAAGTTTCCGGAAAATTGAATAGAAATATTCGTAAACGAAAAAATAAAAAGGATTCTAATGTATCGAAAATACTACTATAGTGTGGATTGCAAATTAAAATTAACCTTTACATATATTTATATTTGTCTCGTAATATCCCCCACCTACTAAAATAATATTAGCACTAGACTTCTTTTTTCATTCCATATAATGGATGCCCTTGGTATATTAATTCAAAATTAGAATGTACGTTGAGAAGAATAATTTTAAAATTGTTTGGTGACGATTTTACCTATCACATATTCATATATGATTTAAGTATGTATTATGGGTTAACTCGTCTCACGTAACAAGATTCATGAGACGGTTTCATATAAAACCTATTTTTTACATATTGAATATTATTAACTTAAAAGTTTATTGATCGGTATGCGTGTGAAAGAAATATTTAAGTGATGTTTCAAAAAAATTCCATCAATTTGGATAATGTTGGAGCGTAATAAAATCTGTAAGTAGACTTTGTTAAACAATTAATTATATTTTAGTGATAAATAAGATAAATGAGGTTAAATATGGAGAATGGGGGATCGATCAAAATAGCTCGAACAATAGGTAGGTCGGGTGGTTTTTTAGGGAGCTTCTTTACATAAAATTACTAACTTTTTTTCTATTGTTTTTCCTTACAAATGAGCTTCTATATATAATAAAGTGTTGAGAGATAAAAATTCTATTTTGGATTTTGATTGGATCTTGATGTGATTGTGGAAGTGGTTGGGAGAGGTTGAGAGACTCTCCAAATGAGATCAGTCATTTTCTAGTCGGTCATCGATCGGGGTGAGCTCGACACCTGTTGTGGTTGAAGGAGGTGTCCTTTAATAAGATGTCAATATAATAAATAGTTAAGGACTTTAATTAATGAAGATTATTAATTCAGTTATTTTAGGTGGTCGTAGTGTTTAGCTAGAAACCAACTACGATCTGCATTCCAATTGTTGGGCTTGCTACTAACAATAACTGGGTCCTACGAGGGTTACACACGTAAAGTTTGAACTAGATCAATAAGCCCATTGAATATAAGTTGTGGGCCTAATATGATTAGGATATGGGTTGGGCCTAATATGATTAGGCATAGGTTATGGGCTTTTGCCTTTATTTGGTATTATATATTGATGAGCCCAAACCTAATGAACGGTGTGTGAAAATATAATTCTCCATACACAGAAAGAAAACACGTTCCCACTCACTGAATAGAAACGTGGTTCCTCCAGAAAGAAAAGGGTTTTCTCTGCGTTCTAGCAAACACTTCTGAGGAGGTCTAGGAAGAGCTTGTGTGTCTCGAGTAGAGGAATTGCATCTGTGATTCTTGGTCTTCGTCATCAAAGGACACGCATCAAGAGGTAAATCGTTATTTAAATTGTGTATGAGATCCTCTTATGTTTTGATGCTTGAGAAAATTGTTTTCTTCTATTCCGCTGCGTAGCATCAAATTCCTACAGTGGTTTGGTCCTTGATCGGCCGAGGACGAGTCCTGGCTCCCATTATGACTAGGTCGGCTATCGGCCGGGGGCGAGCCCAGACGCCTGACCTGATGGGCCTAGTCAGCTATCGTTCAAGGGCAGCCCAACACCCGAACTGATCTGGTCAGCTATCGACGAGCCCTTACACCCGTTGTGACATGTTCTGACTAGCTCGGATTCAGTGTACAACAAATAACATCAAAACAAACTCCAAAAATTGTACCAAATTAATTGGCCATAAAATTTATACAAGATTTCCAGCTCCCACAATCAATTCCACATGTTGGAATTGTGAAACCATGTTGAGGTTTTTTTTTTTTTGTTATAATATAGATATTTCAATTTACAATTTGTATTTCAACGTTGTTTTACATTGCAACTTATGTTCATTTTTCAGTCTGCAATTTTCGATCATTTTCCCAACTATGTTATTTTTTGCGGGATTTCGACTTTAAGGTTTTCTTTTTATATTTTTGCAAGCTCCAATTAATTTCATAGGAATCTAATTATAAAGGTTTTAGGTTTTTCATATTTCTACATGAATTTGGGAAAAACCTCGTGTTTGGATATTTTTGTAGAAATTCTTTTTATTTTTATTACAAAAATTGATCAAAATCAATCGTAAAATTCTTAATTTCAGTCAACTCAATACTGAACTCAACATCAAACGAGCATTGAAATGTATAAAACTGTTGGAAGTCTTAAAGTTGAAAAAAATAGGGTAGAAAACAAAAATTCATTCCAATTATATCTCATTTTGTACTTTGCAATACTATGTATAAATGTTTGCAGTTTATTATATCATGTACACGAATTTTGTAAAATACAGTAAATCTGACTGCCACGTCAGCAAATCTCATCGGAGACTTTTTAAGTGCATTTCAATTTAGCACTTTGGTATATGAACTTTAAAAGTTTTCATTTCACTATATAAAATACTCCCTCCGTCCCGCTCAGATTTGCACGTAGGGACGGACACGGAGGTTAAGAAAAAACTGCTTTTGAGCACGGAGCTCAAGAAAAAACTGTTTTTGTAGTGTTAAAGTTGAATAGTAAAGGGCAATTTTGTAAATTTTATTTGCCATTTTTGGAGTGTGCAAATCTGAATGGGACGGACGAAAACGGAAAGTGTGCAAATTTGAGTGGGACGGAGGGAGTACAAGGTTTTTGCAGGTTACAATATTTCCAACTACCACATCATAAAATACTATCGAAAACAACTCATGTGCATCAATCTAATTTTTTTAGGGATAATTTTTTTTTCTTCTTCTCAAATTAGAGCTTAAAAATTAATAATAATAATAATAATAATAATAATAATAATAATAATAATAATAATAATAATAATAATAATAATAATAATAATAATAATAAATGGCATTTTCAAAACAAATTTACTTTCAAAATCATGTAAGTGAGCGATTTTCGATGAGATTTTATGACATTGCAGCTGAAAATATTATAGCCTGCAAAATCTGTGAACTTTATATAGTGAAATGAAAATTTTTAAAGTTCATATAGTAAAGTGCAAAATTCAGATGCACTTAAACAATCTCCGGCGAGATTTGATGACGTGGTAGCCGAATTTATTGTATTTTTTAAAATTTGTGAACATGATATAGTAAACTGCAAACATTTATAAATGATATCGCAAAGTGCTGGTATAGTTAAGATGGGTTTTTATTTTTTAACCAAAAAAATATATTGTATAGATTCTAATGATGGCAATGAGAACTATAGTAAGAATTAGACCCCACTTTCTATTTTCAGAAATGATAATTATTAGAGAAGAAGTGTTGCAGAGAAGAGTAATCAAAGAAGACCAGAAATGTTGGAAAAGAACTTTTAAACTTACACTGAGTAAAGAGTACAGTTCAGTGTGGATTGTAAATTGTGTGTTTACAGAAAATGAATTCTTCCTTAATGTGAGTCCATTGTGTAATAATGTTGTAGCATGAGAAGCATCATTTGTAGTGATTGGGATAAAATTCAAGCAAATCGATAACTTCAAAGTAGTATAAAATTGGGGTAATTGTAAAAAAAAAAAATTCACGATTTAACATGACTTTTGACCATTAGCAAATTTAACACGACTTTCAATGTTTTGTGCATTTGTAACCAATGAGCAGATTTCGAACATCTTTCAACCCTATAAATTCATCTTTCTAAATCAATTAATATATGTTTATTACATGTAATAACATCAATTTGGGGGTTTTCTTCATAATTTTTAAATTTCGAAATTTGTGAAATGTCCGTTAGTTATGGATGCACAAGACCTTAAAAGCCATGTTAAATTTGTTAATAGTTAAAAATTATGTTAAAATTACAATTTTGGAAAAATTTGTGATTTTTACGACAATTACCCCTATAAAATTTGATATTTTCCAGCATCAGAAATTCTTTTCACTTAATAAGTAAAATATGTAAAACTTTATACTTAAAAAAAACAGAGAAGAGAAACCACAAAGGCCAATCATTATTGCAAATTTTTCCAGCTCAACATCATTTTATAGAACAAATATAAATGCCAAAAGGCAAAAGCAATAGTACATTTCCTCCACCTATAACTCTCTCTTTCTCTTTTTCTCTTATCAATCTCAAAAAGGAAACAGAAAATAACATTAAAACCATCCTGATGACACCCAATTCCTCTCCACCTTATTCCATTCAAGTCATCATCAAATAAACTCCCAAATTCAAGAAAACCTAATATAACTCAATCAAGAAACAATGATGCTGATCAAAGTATACTTCATTCCCTTAGTACCTGTAATGAGCAGGCTTGTAAGGACCCTCAATGGGAATGCTGAGATAGTCAGACTGATCCTTGCTAAGCTTCGTCAGCTTCGCCCCAAGCTTTCCGAGATGGAGGGCCGCCACCTTCTCATCGAGATGCTTCGGCAAAACATACACCTTCTTCTCATACTTCCCGGTGCCCTTCTCCTTCCACAGCTCAAGCTGGGCTATCACTTGGTTCGTAAACGAGCACGACATGACGAAGCTGGGGTGCCCTGTGGCGCATCCCAAGTTCATCAGACGGCCCTCAGCCAAGACAATGATGCCCGACTTCGTATCCGGGAAGACCCATCGGTCGGTCTGGGGCTTGATCGTGATCCTCTTGACGCCGGGGTAGGTCTCGAGCCCATGCATGTCGATCTCGTTGTCGAAGTGACCGATGTTGCAGACGATGGCATTGTTCTTCATCTTCCTCATATGGTCAACCATGATGATGTCCTTGTTGCCGGTGGTGGTGACGAAGATGTCAGCCTCTGAGAGGACGTCTTCAAGGGTCAGGACCTGGAAGCCCTCCATTAGGGCTTGAAGGGCACAGATTGGATCGATCTCTGTCACGATTACACGGGCCCCGGCCTGCTTCAAGGCGGAGGCGCAGCCCTTTCCCACGTCTCCGTATCCGCAGACGACGCCGACCTTTCCGGCGATCATGACATCAGTGGCTCTCATCAGGCCGTCGGGGAGTGAGTGGCGGCACCCATACAAGTTGTCAAACTGGGAGAAGGATAACAAGATAGGGTTATTATTATAAGCATCATCTAAGAACAATGTGAAGTTGAAACGAAACAGAGTTTGCTAAGGCTGTGTTTGGACCGAGCAATTCTGACATAACACTATCTATCCATCCAAACACGATCAATGCATTCAATACTATAGATTTCAAATTCTTGCTCAAATCTCCATATCCAAACTCGATATAAAAGGATTTGAATCTATTAGACAATTATCTGAATCATACCAACAAAGCTGCAATCAACACATCTAATGCAGTAATAATTGAGTATACAATCAATGAAAATCACTGTAATGGGATGAGATCTATAACAGAAGATGAAAACAATGGCAAAATCAATTTAGATCCAATACAGCATAATCATTATCAGCTCAAAACAGAATTAATCATGGAGATCTACAAAAAATTAAACGAATAGATCTATCAAAGAGATAAGAGAAAAAATACCTTGCTCTTAGTGACAGAGTCATTGACATTGATAGCAGGGAAAAGCAGAGTGCCATTAGCCTGCATCTGATAAAGCCTCTTAACACCAGTGGTGGTCTCCTCAGAAACACCGACCAATCTCTCCTTCATCTTCGTGTACTTTTTCGGATCTTCCTTCAACCCATCCTTGATGATGGATAGCACGATCTGAAATTCGGCATTGTCGGTGGATGTCGGGTCGGGCACCTTCCCCGACTTCTCGTACTCCTCCTCCGCCTTCACGCCTTCATGGATCAGCAGCGTTACATCACCGCCGTCATCCACGATCAGGTCGGGTCCACCGCCAGGGCCCCAATCGAGGGAGCGCTCGGTGCACCACCAGTACTCCTGCAAGGTCTCGCCCTTCCAGGCGAAGACGGCGGCGCTGTCGCGGGCGATGGCGGCGGCGGCGTGGTCCTGGGTGGAGAAGATGTTGCAGGAGCACCATCTGACCTCGGCGCCGAGGGCGGTTAGGGTTTCGATGAGGACGGCAGTCTGGATGGTCATGTGAAGGCTGCCGGTGATCCTGGCGCCCTTGAATGGCTGCGACGGCCCGAACTCGGCCCGGGAGGACATGAGGCCGGGCATCTCGACCTCGGCGAGCTCGATCTCGAGGCGGCCGAAGTCGGCCTGGGTCATGTCCTTGACCTTGTACTCGCGGCCGGAGGTGGTCTTGTCGACGAGGAGCGACATGGTTGGGAGGGAGGGTGAGATTGGAAGGGGATTCTTTCTCTCTCTAGACGGTAGAGTGAGGAAGAAGAAGACTGAAATACAAGGGTATAGAAGTGGAGAGGGGATATAAATAGGTTTTCGAGGATTAATCGGACGGTTGAGATTTGGAGGGTTTGGTGGATCTCGGATTTGGTAAAAGGTTGGTGGGGGTGGGGGTTTAAAAAAAAACATGTATAATGAGTAATTGAGCTCAATTTTTTTCTTTTTCATCACTTATCTTTGTATTTGTTTTCATTTTGGTCATTCATGCTTATATTGATTTTCATTTTCATTTTGATTATTTTAAAAAGAGTATGACTTTTGTGAAACCGTTTTACGGATGTTATTTTCGTGATGTGGGTGAACTCATACAATTCACAACCCACAATTCACATGAGTTTGTGAAAATTGATTTGGTTAGTGAGTAATGGGGCTCTGTCTCACGAACTATATCTGTTAGACCGTTTTATATGAGTTTTTGTGTTTTAAAAATGACCAAAACTAAAATCGGAATAGATGTGATATGGTCGTCATCTAATAATCCGAAATAAACATATAGGCTCGTGCAATCGAGATGTTGTTATGCAAGTACGATACAAATTATCATCTCGCATAGATCCGCCCTTGAGACCAAAGATATAGATAGCAGTATATTTCGGTATGCTTAAAATAGATTTCGGGATTCTCGGATCTGCCTCAGCCCGCGAGATGCATTCAATGGACCGAGAAGCTCATCTCATCTCGGTAATATCATTTCGTCAAGAATAGTAGCGAGATGATTCATATCATTCCAACCCACGATCTATACCACGGGTAACCGCTCTGCGTTAGTGGCTTCGTGAGGCGATATTTCCGGAGCGGTTAAAATAATTCGATTTTAGGTATAAATATCATTTTTCTTTCATTTGAGAGGGAGGTTCACATTAAGAGAGAAAAAACATCAGTTGTAAAAGAGAAGTGATTTTATAGCAGAACAAGATGTAAGAGACGTCTCGTGTCAGACGGCCTCAAGTGAGATTTTATGTAAAACAAAGTTTATATGGATCGATATATGCGGATCAATACAATCAATAACAATCTCATATAAAATCATATAAAGTTTCATCTCGATGGCCAGAAATAATTTTGTGTCTAAATCTAAATGGTTAAAAAGAATTTAAAGTTTAAGGTGAGTAACTAAAGTTAAATGCAAAGTGATTACTAGAAAACAAATGGTCAAACACCAAAATGAAGTGAGTGTAAAGGTAGATGGACAAAATGAAAACAAATAAATATTAGCGACTAATATATAATTAAATGTAAAGATAAATGAGTATTTGTATTATTATCCCTAAAATAAACAAACTTTGAGTATTTTTAATTTAAATAGCACCTTCCATTTCAATATTCTTCAATAAACAACTTTAGCACAAAAAGATAGGTGTTTTCAAACTCTAGGTTGTGTTTAAGATGGTCAACCCAATTTTATTAAGCGGTATTAGGCAAAAGTAAATTCTCATGTGCACCTGTTGCACGGATTTGAAATTCGTACAATCCAAATTGATCTGATCGAGATTTACAAATTTTGATTTTTTTTTATATGTTGATATTTATGTTATAAATGTGTCGCATTTATGTACTAATGCTATCACCTTCATATACTGTAACTTAGAAAAAAAAAAGAATTTCAGCGGTTTTTTTTTTATCAATATACTTTTATGTGATATTATTCATATCTTTTAGTTATGTTAGTTGCACCATTATATAATACATAAAGGTGTGACTATGTTATGTTAATATAAATATATGACTATATTGATATAAAGATATAAGTAATATCACATAAATATACTCCCTCCATCCCACAAAGATAGACCTAGTTCTATTTTCACATAGATTAAGAATTTTTTTGAAATTCCAGTTATACCCTTATCATACGTTAATTATTCAAAGAATTAATTCTACTCCAATTTTGAAGTTTCATTAATTGAAACAAAAATTATTTTCGCACTTGTAATATTGCATTAATAATATTGTTTGTCTCAAGATACATTTTTCTACTTTTGAGGAAGAGAGGCAATTTAATCATTAATGAAAATTTGGAAATACGAAATGATTATGGGAATTTGTCAAAAATGAACAAATGAAAACCGCACATTCAATGCAACTTTTTTTTTCCTAAAAAATAAATAAGGGCATATATGGAATTACAAGTTAAAAACTACACTAATATAGTAACAGACCTATCTTTGTGGGACTAACGAAAATAGTATACAGGCCTATTTTTGTGGGACGGAGGGAGTATATAAATGTATGAGTATTATCAAATAAAAATATATATGTAAAAATTGTGCTGAAATTCATCCTTTTTTTTTCTAAATTCCAGTACATAAAAAACAACATACTTGTATATAAAAGTTATACTAATATAACATAAAGATCACACTCATACAACATAAAATTGCACAATGCACACCAGGTGCACACTAGACTTACTCTAAAGCAAAAGATGAAATTGGACTTCAACTATATATGATTTGGTTAATTAATTAAATTATTGTTCTTGTAAATTTCTTTTCTTTTCTTTTGTGTTTAATTTTTTTTAGAATTTAGTATTCGGAAAATCATTTATTTATATTATTGTTAGATATTAAACTTTTAAACACTATAATTATTTTTTAATTATATATATTATTTAATATTTAAAATTTCGTAAAGAATAAATAATATATTATAATTATAATTTCACATTACAAATATATATATATATATATATATATATATATATATATATATATATTAAATCGATTGGACAGTTGATTAAACAGCTAACTAATTATGAAACTGATTTGATTATCCATCCAATTGTAAAACCACTGATTTCAACCATGTTGGTAGATTTGGTGAACAAAGTTGCAAATGATCCATCAAATTCAGCAAAGTTTTGTTTTTTTAACGTTCTTCATCTTGTCACATGTACGTCTTAAGTAATTAAAGAAAGTAAAATAAGAGCTAAAGTACAAATACCAAAGAGAAAAAATTGGTTTAGGGTGTTGAAGAATATGTTATGATTTTCATGTTTTTTTTTTCTTTATTTTTAATGAGGTGGGGGAATATGGCTTAAGGTATAAGAGAAAATAAATATGAATTATTTTGTATTATAGAGATTCAAAGATGAGTGATACTATCTAAATTTAATATGATTTATTTTAAAGAGTTAGATATGGCTTGGGCTTTAATAATATTTATTTCATTTTTTTAATTTATTGTCTTGAATAAAGTTTTAAGTAAATCTTTGAAGTTCATAGCTAAGGTCCAATGAAATATTTGGCTATTATTAAGGAAACTCTGCATTTGTCCTAAACTCAAGGAAAACCATGTATTTATACTATTATATAGTGATGGATTGGTTAGTAATACTTCAACTCAATCTATTTTATTTAAAAATAAATAAAAATTAGAAAACTCGATCAGTATGTTTAATTTTGTTGACATGTAATTAGAGCTTGCTTTGACGGCTTGATTATAATATAAATATTCTTAAATTATCCACTAAATTTAAATAAGAAATTATCTAAAGAAAATACTACATATGCTACCAAAAAAAAAAAAAAAAAAAAAAGAAAGGGGTTATTTGTCAATAAAACCCACATTTTTAACAATTGTTAATTTGATGTATGATGGATAATAATCTTACAAAAATTAAAATAGTAAGGCGGCATTCACAATTTTACACTAAATTATAACTAAATCAAAAAATTGACAAAATAAATTTAAAACCGAAAGATCACGCAGATTTTGTTTTTTTTTTGTTTTTTTTTTGTTTTTTGGGGTCGACATAAGTAAGTGGCATCATTGAATTATAGTCATTATTGGTACATGTTGGCACGAGCCGCGGCGACAAGACCAGACAATTTCTTTATTTATTTATTTAACTATTTCAAAGGGACCAAGACAATTTATTAAAAAAATCATTTTTTTGTGATCTGCATTTTTAAAAATCTTGTCAATTGTCTCATATATTTTAACTTTTATTAGCTTTCACTCTTCATAATTTCTTTTCTATTTTTGTGCCATACACTTGATTTTTTTTATTTTTTTTAGCTTTTTACCTCCAATAATTATATCTCTTACTTTGTTAATAAAATAGCAAAAATATCAAAAATAAAAATGTTGAGGCTAAAGCCAAAAGATTTATAAAATACAATGTGCAAAAACGTACAAAATAAAGTAGAATTGGTCTCTTACAACTGTTTCATGTGTAATGATATCGCGCACGGTCGTACTTTGGGGCACGGTAGATTATGCGCCACAAAAAAAACATATATTTATAGCCCCAAAAGGCATACTAAGAGTTCAAAATCACATACTTGTATCACTCAAGGTCAATCATGCCCCGGGACACGATCGTGCGCCACACATTCCGATGTATTGTCGTGCACAGTCGAACCATACCCCACGGTCGTGCGCGAGAAAAAACAATCACATACTTAAAGTTGAAAATCACATACTTAAAATCGAAAAAGACATACTTGTATATTGTTGTGGTGCACGATTGACCGTATCCCGAGACATGACCATGCACGGTCCCATCACACATGACATGAGATGGTTGCACGTAAGTTTTTGTGAATAAAGTATATGCCACAAATTTGTTTTTGCAAATATAGGGGACAAAAATGTATGCCTTGTTTGGTTTTACCATTTTTCGATGTTCACTCTTAACTTCTTAAAAGTAGTAATGAATTATTTTCTTACACCAATCTTTATAATTTTCCTGATATTTAAAATACCAAAAACAAACACCTTATCAAATATAATATGATTCTGTAATCTATATTTTTTCGCATTAGAAACACATTAGAAACATACACCAAAAGTTTTATACAACTGGTGCATAGACCTTAAATCAATGCACTCAGGTCGACCCAACCGCCACGTACCTAGATGGGTATGTTCAAACCCGCTCAAACTCGCTTCCAAGTGTTGTATCTTTATGTTATGTTAGTCATACATTTATATTATATTAATCATATTTTTATGTTATGTTAGTCATACGTTTTAGGGTTTTAGTTGTACCTTAACATTTTTTTTAAACAACCATTAATATCTTTCATACCTTTTAGTTATGTTTGTCATACCTTTTAGTTATGTTTGTTGTACATTTATATATTTTACATACATGTATGATTATATTGATATAAATGTATGACTAATATCACATAAAGGTATGAGTAATAACACATAAAAGTATATATGTACAAATTAGGCCAAAATTAGGGTTTTTTTAAGTTAAAGTATTACATAAATGTATGATATGTGTACATAAATGTAGGACTAATATAATATAAATGTATGACTAATATAATATAAAGTTTAGGGCAAAAAAAAAAGATGTTGATCCAAATTGACCCGAATCCGACCCGCGTGTATGTGAATCAAGTGCACAGGAGACCAACACTAAAACATATTATTTAGTTTCCACGTTAAACAGATATACATCTGATATCTTATTTAGAAATTAAAAATTCTCATAATTTCATTAGAAACATATCTAAACAAGGTCCTATTTTTAACTTCTTCTATTTAAATACAAAAGTTTATATGATACAATATTACGGATAGTTATCGTGAGATAGATTCTTATTGTTGGAAAATTGGTTGTTATAAACGGTGGGTGGCACCATTTGACCAATAATTAAGTAGTTAAAAGTGAATCCTTTCAAGAATTGGATGTGAAAAGATTAATCTACGTTTGGAGTAGATAATCGAGGCATGTTGAATCTCTCAAAACCAATTTTTGGTGAGTGAAAAATTAAACATTAAAGTTGGCCACTTGAAATGAGAATATAAAGGTCTTGAGTGTGGGAGGAGTGTTTAACTATCTCAAATAGGAAGATAGACCTTGAAAATGCAAGTATAAATTAAGACATGGAAAAATGCTTAGTAATTAATACACTCCAATCTTGGAGTGGTATGTTTGTGCAACACACGTGTGGGGCTCAGCTCGGTCCGGCCCAACCTCAGCAGTGGGTCTTGGTCCTTGACAATTGGACGTTGGACTGGACTTGGATGGACGGGGCTCGGGTTTTACTAGACCGTTTTATCTTTTTGGAACAAGTTTGGGTGAAGGTTGCCAATAGAGTAACCTAGGATACAAGAGTATCCTAAGGAAGTAACCTAGGATACAACAAGTAAGTATCCTAGGACGCAACAAGTTAGGATAGTATCCTGGTGGAGTATCCTAGGATGCAGCAAGTAAGCTGCATAGTATCCTAGAAGAGTAGGCTACAAAGTTACTCCAAGTAAGTTTTGCAACTTAAAGTTATACCAAACAACTTTGCACAAGTTAACTGTTGGCTTTTTGAATGAGCTGTTACTATGCATTAAATAACTTATTATTGGATTGTTAAATTCCCATCAATTAAAAGGTGTAACTGTTCACTAAATTTCTTTAGCTACTCTCGTAAGTATACAATGTAGATTGTAAAAGTGATGAGCAAGATCGATCCTACAGAGACTATCAAATTAAAATTGATTAATAACTCAAATTCAACATTTAATTTTATCTAGGCAACCGAATAAAATAGATTCAGATTAAATAACTAAAACAAAATAAAACAACGAATGAACTCGATTAATCAATATAACGAAGGCAGGTTCCAGAATATGCTTTCATCTAATTCTCATCAAAATATCACTTTGACCAACCAAGTTCATTAATTATTCCCCTTATATGAGCAATCACAAATATCGAATTAACAGCTTGCTCGAGTCAGTTAACCGGATGATTAAAAGACTATCGAAGTTATCTCTGCTCGATGTGATTAATCGATTTAACTCCCAAAAGCTCCTAGGATTGATTTCTCATCACATAAGTTCATTAATCTCTCGATCTAATTCCACTTATATGTCATGTGTTTACTTTTCCATAATTAAATCTTCTCTCTCAAATTTTGACTCAATTACTTAAACATGCTCGACTAGTGGCCATCTAATCAAACAAGCAATTAAAACATAAACACAAATAGGATTCACAAATTAAGAACTTGAATTAAAATTAAAGATCCATAACAATTCGAATCAAACTACTAACAAATCCTAGAAATCCTAGAAAATCAGCTAGACATGATTATCAAACAACTCATAGATAAATCGTAAAATATCATATCTAAACCAAAAATCTAAATATAAGAAAGAGATAGAAAAACTCTAGGAAATGTGATCTCCCATTTCTCCAACCCTTTGATTCTCGATCTCCTCCAAAGCGCCTTCAAATATGATTTATTGTGCTTGTCTCTTCCTTCGAATGCATCTCAAAATATCTCTCTCTCTCTCTCTCTCTCTCTCTCTCTCTCGCTCTCTCTCGGTGTATGATTCGTTCCTATATGTGTTTGAAGCCTCCTTCTTTTCCACCAATTTAGTGGTTATATAAGAGTTTGTATGTCTCCTAAACTAAGTAGAAGTCGAAATATAACATTTTGGAGGACTCCTAAATGGATTAGAAGTGTAAAATACATCAAAAATTAATTTTTCACGCTAATCTAAGTCATTGGGGCATGGTCATGCCCCATGGCACGGTCGACAGTACCCCATTGCATAAGGGTTCTACATGATTTAACATGATCATGCGTGTGGCAAGACCGTGTGCCATAAAAATGTTAAAATTTAGCTTCATTTTCTTCATAAAAGTTGTAGGTCTTGAGGTTATCTTTCTAATGCCATAAATTTCAACTCAATATCATTTTTCTAGAGGAAGTTATGGTCAAAATACTAAAGCCCTGTCGGAACGAAACCAAACATCACAGTTTTCGCCTTATCTGAATATTCTGCTTTTCTGAAAATAGAAGTAGGAAAAGTGACCAACATGAAAGTTGTAAATTTCTTCCTTATCCTTCCAAAAAATTAAGATCTTTCAATTTGGAGTTCTACATTAAGAGATGTGTCATTTATTCCACAACTACGTGTGTAAGCCGAAACTCACGTTTTTTCCACTAAAAACAGGAAACTAACTACAAAGCCATCAAACGCACTTAAACATGATAATCATATAAATCACTATGAAAATGTATCTAAATATACTCAAACAAATACATAAATGTATGCAAAAACATGTTAAAAACGACACTTATCACTAACCCGATGTTAGAGACCTATATATAGGGGTCACATGCATCATTTTCAGATACGAAAAGTGAAAATCTACATAGCCTTCTCATACGTACATCTAATCTCAGTCCTCAAGCACTAAAGTTAGAGCTCTCGAGATTTGCGATCCTACTACTTCAAGAGACGAAGTCGTTTTATCTTTGGGAGACGATACGCACGATCCAGTGAGTATTACCCTGTGCGTATCTCGTCTTAAGGAAAGAAGGATTTACTCAACTCGATTTGTTGCCGATTCATTGTAATAGTGTAGGCTTTATATAAGTCATGTTTGTTTCTTTATTTTGTTTGTTCTTCAAATCTGCCCATTGTTGATTGTTATTTACCAACACTTGTTATCCCAAACAAAACTTATTTTCATAAATTGTATAATATGAATTATAAATTGACTCATCTCATGTTAGTAGATACGTGGAACAATCATAACTAAACTTTTTTTAATGGTTTACAGTGTTGGCAGTTACCCGTTTATAGTATGTCCAAGTCAAGTGTCCATCTCTATACTTTTAGTTTTCCTTGGGTTGTGTTTGGAGATTGATTAGCATTTATTACAAATATCTTTTTCATATTATTTATTCGACTGAAATGGGAAAGTATGTTTGGGGAATAAATGTTTATGAAGATTTTATGAAAATGTATATTTTGGAATATCTATTCAAAATATTTTTAAAGAATGATCAATTCGTTTTGTTAGGATTAACATTATTTCAGTCTCAATTACTACTTGTCGAGCATAATATTTGAAAATGTGACTTTCTAATGAGACATTTTCACGAAACTTGATCTGTGAAATAAAATTTAGAAGATTCGAATGTAAAATTGTTTTAACTTAATAATAACGTGAAATAAATTTGAAGGGTTATGACTTATAATATGATTCATAATCTAAGTTATTGTATATTTAAAAATAATCTTTTTAGAATTTTTTTTAACCAACATTGAAAAAAACTCAACGTAAAATATATAGTTTAATTTTAATCAATGTATCAATTCGATTGATCAAACTTTGTCATTCATGGATTGTAATTCAATTCCAATACATCCTATAAGAAAATCTTGGTTGATAATTAATTTTGTTATCCAAATATTGTTAAACATCAATATCCTTTTCTTTTTTTTCTTAATATGGAAGTGACAATCAATTACACTGCATAATAAATTGTGGAGTAAGAAGCAATGGTTTTATTTTATAGTCGTGTCTCCTCATACACATTCATTATCTTCATCCATATACATATCTCCGAGTAAATTCATGATACCCTTTCGATTGTATTTGAATTCATGAAAGACATTCTTGGGTCAACTTTTTTATTATGTTTGAATTCATTGCATCATGCGATAATCAAGTTAATAAATGGATCAACTTATAACATGTAATATTTTTATATATATGAGATATTATTTTTTTCGTGTATTATGTACTGCTTTTATATATATCAAATGACGCACTCCAAATCTATGATTAAATCTGATAATATATTACTTGTATATATGTGTTCTGCTATAAAATCACTTCTCTTTTACAACTGATGTTTTTTCTCTCTTAATGTGAACCTCCCTCTCAAATGAAAGAAAAATGATATTTATACCTAAAATCGAATTATTTTAACCGCTCCGGAAATATCGCCTCACGAAGCCACTAACGCAGAGCGGTTACCCGTGGTATAGATCGTGGGTTGGAATGATATGAATCATCTCGCTACTATTCTTGACGAAATGATATTACCGAGATGAGATGAGCTTCTCGGTCCATTGAATGCATCTCGCGGGCTGAGGCAGATCCGAGAATCCCAAAATCTATTTTAAGCATACCGAAATATACTGCTATCTATATCTTTGGTCTCAAGGGCGGATCTATGCGAGATGATAATTTGTATCGTACTTGCATAACAACATCTCGATTGCACGAGCCTATATGTTTATTTCGGATTATTAGATGACGACCATATCAACCACTCCCCCCCGAAATGATGTGTGTGTGAACACGCATCTAAAAATGAGTCAGTTGCCTGCATCTCCCTTTTTTACGGAAAACGAAGCGTCTTTCACACGCTTCAGGATAAGACACGCGTCCAAACTCTCCCGCCTTGATTAACGAGATTTGAAAATCAAAAAAGGCATCCTCTAATCTGAACCGTTGCTTCATTTCGAAATTAACGGTCAAGATGTCGAGACCTTTCAAATATCAATCAACATCACCTATAAATACTCCCAACATCATACAAACAACACTTTACCCTAATTCTTCTTCTATCGCTCAAGGATTCTTCTTCTTCAAGCGATTTACAGGTACTTCTTTCTAACTATTCGCATTTCTGATTTCAATCACTATGGCATCTTCTACTTCCATCCACTCTTCACATCGTGGATACGACTCAGGGGAAGAAATCGATAATATCCCAGTAGAACTTCCCCGTAATCTGAAAAAGAAAACTCGAACCTCTACTTCGATACCTGATTCAGAAGTTCCTCCCCCGAAAAAATCTCGTAAGAAATCGGAATCCGAAGTATTCGGTCCACCCAAAATAAACGAGAAACATCTCTCATTACTGAAACAACTATTGCGAAGTAGATATCATGGGGGTGCAAAATACGAGATAGCTATTCCCGCGGCTACAGATAGGCCTCAGAATCCCCCTGAACCTTTTCGCACTTGGTTCTTGGAACATGTTCCTTTAGGCCTAGTTCCGCCAATTCATCCCTTCTTCGTTACAATGGGTAGAGCGTACGGTGTCAACCCCAACCAATTTCATCCTAATTCAATTCGCTATCTTGTAGCTTTTTACATCATATGCAAGTGGATGGGAGTGGAACCTACTTCTCGCAGATTTAAAACCTGCTTTCTGATCCGAAGTCCGAATCCCTACCAATTCTATGTTGCCCCACGAGCTCATGATAAAAAGGCGACCTTTTTATCTACAGGTGTCGAGAAAGTGAGCTCGTCTTGGGAGAAATCCTTTGTTTACATAAAAGCCCCTCAAAATAATCCTTTCACTTCACCTCCTTGGGCGACATATTTGAATCCTCAAGCGAATACTCCCAGTCTAGGGTTAGATCAGGCTATTGCCAAGTTGAACACTCTATTTCGGAAAGGGTGGTTTGATATAGTGGGATTAACCTCGGATGCATCTTTGCTTGCCTATTGGGGATTCTACCCAAATATCGAGATAGCCAGGGGAATTGACTTAGGTTGTATTTAGTTTCTTTCGTTTACTTTTATTATTATTATTGATCTCGACTTAATTGTGTTTGACATGCAAATTTGTTCAATTTTGTAGATATGTCGATGAATAAGTACTTCTCGTTTATGAAGGATGTCCCCAAGGAGACACAAAGTACATTCAGAGCATCTGTACATGCAGTGGATCCCGCTCAGGCACAAGTCAACCGAGCAGAAGCAGAGTCTCGCTTGTCTCCTTCACAAAATCCTTCCATCCTCAACTCCGAGATACCAGTTCCGCCAAATGCTGTAGCTGCGAGTTCATCAGCTCCTATCCACTTATCCCCTATACCCGTTCAAGATCCAGTTGACCTGACTGGGGATGCTGATAGCGAAGAAACTGAGAGAGAATCCGCTCTGGTTCGTACAACCCAAAAAAGGAAAGCCGTTTCTTCTCCATCTCCATCTCGTTCCATGGTACTTCGCACTCGCTCAAATATTCCCACTGGAGATCATGAGACCCCACCAGATAGTACTTTTCTTCTTCCCCCTATGCCACTTCCCGAGAAATCCGCACCTGTTCAACCTACCACCTCACAAGGGTCTGACAAGGTGACTGAATGCCGAAGACATATCTCTCGCCTGGCTGCGGCACAGAAATATCTCATCTCCTTAGCCAAAGATATGGCAGAAGAAGAGAAGGAAATTGAGCGGTTGCGGGAAGAGAAAGAGACTGTTGAGGAAGATTTCGCTGCTTTCCGCAGTAAGATTGACGAACTATCTTCTAAAGTTGAGAAGGGGGAGATAGACCTAGCACTGGCTCGATCTGAAGTCGAAAAGAAAGACGACCAACTCCGCACCTTAAATACCGAGATGATAGAGAAGCATAAGGATATTAGAAGTAGGGATCTTCTAATATCGGAACTCCGAAAAGAACTGGAAGAAGAAAAAGAAAAAAGGAAAGTGGAGACCGAGTTTTATTTTCTCGAGGGACGATTAAACGGTCTGAAGATGGGATATCAAAGAGGGTTTTCGGCTTTCCCGGAGAGTGAATGGATGAAGAAGATCGCCGAAGAATATAGATCCAAGCTGTTTACTCGGATGTGGGATTCAGCATTATTCTTATCAAAGGCTGCTCCGTTGGCGGAATCCTTTTTCGTCGAAGGAGTTCGTGTCTGCCAAGAGAGAGTGAACCAATATCTAGAAACATTGCGGACTCATTTAGCGGCGAATAATATCTCCTTGCCAGAAGACCCTTTAATCTTTAACTTAACCGAGTTAGGCAGTCAGATATCTCCGGGGCCCCCTCCACACTGGCATGGAGATATGTCGGAAGCCGAAGATGCGGAATGGTGGAAAGACTTTCTTGATCAAGCAATCTTGGCCAATCCTCTTTCCGACCCAATTCCTTTGCCTCAGGACTTAATCGGGGAATCTTCCCGAGATGGGACAGAAGGTGATGCCACCATGATCAGTTTACCCGACGAAATTTTCCATCCTGAAGGTCCCCGAGATGTGGGGTTATAAAAAAAAAAAAAATGTAGAACAATATTCTTTTATCCATGTATAAAGTATGTTAGATACAATGATCTCTTTTGTTGGATTCCTGCTTGAACTTCCTGAATCATTTCGAAAGCATGTCGATGTAATTGAATTCGACAAACTCGTTTTTATGATATTTTCCATCTAACTTGCTTGAACTCGCGAGATCTTTTGAATCTAGACACGGATTTAATTCTTGAATAGTTGATAAATCAACTCCCTGGATCGGATCTGAAAGATCTCGATCTCCCATTTTCAATAATTGATTGATTAATCAACTCCCTAGATCGGATCTGAAAGATCTCGATCTCCCATTTTCAATAATTGATTGATTAATCAACTCCCTAGATCGGATCTGAAAGATCTCGATCTCCCATTTTCAATAGTTGATTGATTAATCAACTCTCTAGATCGGATCTGAAAGATCTCGATCTCCCGTTTTCAATAGTTGATTGATTAATCAACTCCCTAGATCGGATCTGAAAGATCTCGATCTCCCATTTTCAATCCTTGCATAGATAAACAGCACGAAACACACGATTTACGTGGTTCGATCTCAAATAGTCGAGATCTACATCCACGGAGAGTTTGAGGAGGTTTCACTACTAACCAAGTTCGAACAGAATACATCATAAAAACTAAACAAAATAATACAAGGGAAAGAAATATTACATGATGTAACACTGCCCTATGAATAATACTTCTTAAGGTGACTAATGTGCCATGGCCGAGGTAACATCTTTCCTTTATCATTTTGCAACTCATATGCTCCTCCGGATAAGACTTTAGTCACTTTATATGGTCCTTCCCATGTGGGTTCCAACTTCCCTTTTTCTCGCAAAGTATCTGTTTGTCGTAGAACCAACTCGCCAACTTGGAAATCTCTTTTCCTCACCTTTTGATTAAACACTGATTGCATTTTCTTCTTGTAAAGATCATGTCGGGCCCTTGCTTCATCACGCTTCTCTTCCAGGAAAATTCTATCCACTTCTAGTATCTCATCATTCTGAATAGGGTCGAAACATACAATTCGCATAGCTTCTCCTTGTATCTCGGCTGGTACAACCGCTTCAGCTCCATAAACCAAACTGAAAGGCGTTTCTCCCGTAGTAGATCTCGGTGTAGTCCGATAAGCCCATAAAACAGAAGGTAACTCCTCAACCCAGTTAGACTTTTCATGCTCTAACCTCTTTTTTATACCATCCAATAGGATGCGATTGATCACCTCGACTTGCCCGTTAGCCTGAGGATGCGCTACTGCCGTAAAAACTTGTGTGATCTTCATCTCGGAACACCATTCCTTTATCTTCTTGCCTTGGAATTGTGTCCCATTATCCGAGACCAGTATCCGCGGCAGGCCGAAGCGGCAACAAATGTTTCGCCAGATAAACTTCATCATCTCAAATTCAGTTATTTTGGCTAAAGGCTCTGCTTCAACCCACTTAGTAAAATAATCAACCGCCACAACTATGAATTGCTTGCTTCCTTTTGCTTTCGGGAATGGCCCAACAATATCAATACCCCACCTCGCGAAGGGACACGGCGAAGTAACTGCAATCAATTCGGCTGCTGGTGTGTGAATCCTTGAACCATATTTTTGACAAGTCGGACATTTTTTCACCATCTCTTCTGCATCTTTCTTCAAAGTAGGCCAATAAAACCCGGCTCGAACAACCTTCCGAGCTAACGCTCTAGCCCCTGCATGCTCCGCACATCCTCCTTCATGTACTTCTCTTAACACCATCAAACCCTCCCTATGAGATAGACATCTCGCATCCGTCGGAGAAAAGGTTTTTCGGAAAAGAACACCATTCAGCAGATAATAGAACCTTGTTCTTCTTTCCAGAATCTCTCTTTCTCTAACTGTTCCATTTCGATTACCCTTCAAATATTGCTGTATCGGGTATCTCCAATCTTCTTCATCTCTTTCTAGGACCATGACATCCTGATCCTTGGGAATTCCCATCACGGTGATATTTCTTTTCGTGCAATCTTGTAACGAATTACCTATTTTGGCTAAGAAATCAGCTTTCTGGTTTTCATCTCGAGATATCTGTTCGATTTGTATTTTTTCAAATCTTTTTTCGAGCTCCCTGATTTTTTCTACATATGCCCGCATCCGATCCTCTCTGATCTCGCATTGATTAGCCAATTGTCGAGTAACTAGCTGCGAATCTGACTTCACCTTTAGACACCTTATTCCTGATTGTTCAGCTAATTTCAATCCCTGTAACAGAGCCTCATACTCTGCTTCATTGTTTGATGCTTTAAACTGGAATTTTAAAGCAAACTCTAACTCATCTTTCTCGGGACTGACGAGAAGTATTCCAGCTCCTGCTCCCAATCGACTTGACGAACCATCTACATACAATTCCCATTCTGGATATTCTATTGACCGAGTAGTTTCCTGAATGAAATCAGCTAATGCTTGTGCTTTAATTGTTGTTCGTGGCTCATAATGAATATCGAATTGTCCGAGCTCAACTGCCCATTTCACCATTCTTCCTGAAACTTCTGGTTTCCCTAACACCGAAGTTAACGGATAATTAGTTCGCACTAGAATGGTAAATCCCAAAAAATACGGCCTCAATTTCCGAGCTGAAATGACCAACGCATAAGCGATTTTCTCAATGTCAGAATATTTCGTCTCCGCACCGTGCAACACTCGACTGACAAAGTAAATAGGATACTGATCTCTTCCTTCCTCACGAATTATCACCGAACTAACCGATTCTTTCCCAATCGCCAAATACACCACTAACGGAGATCCGAAAATGGGTTGCTTCAATCTGGGTAATCCACGCAGAAAGTCTTTCAATTGTTCGAAAGCAACTTGACATTCCTCTGTCCATCCAAACCTTCCTCCTTTCCGAAGTATCTTGAAGAAGGGTAAACTACGATCTGCTAATCGCGAAATGAATCGGCTAAGAGCAACTATCCTTCCCGTCAACATCTGAACTTCTCTAATGCTTTTTGGCGGAGTCATATCCAAAATAGCTCGGATCTTGTGTGGATTCACCTCGATTCCTTGCTGAGTAACCATATACCCCAAGAATTTACCAGCCCGAACCCCAAATGAACATTTCGCAGGGTTCAGTTTCATGCCATAATGCCGAATTGTAGAGAGAGTTTCTTCCAAATCTGGAGCATGAGATTTAGCTTGTCTACTTTTCACCAGCATATCATCAACATATGCTTCCATATTTCGGCCCAGCTGATTTTTAAACATCTCGTCTATCATTCTCTGATATGTAGCCCCAGCATTCTTTAACCCGAATGGCATTACTGTATAGCAATAAGTCCCCGACGAAGTGATAAAAGAAACATTCGGTCTATCTCCTGGATATAGCGCTATTTGGTGATACCCTTGCGCAGCATCCATCATGCTTAATAACTCGCATCCCGCAGTAGCATCAACCAGCCTGTCAATCAGTGGCAAGGGATAATGGTCTTTTGGACAGGCCTTATTTAAATCTCGGAAGTCAATACACATCCTCCATTTATTTCCTGGCTTGGGTACCAATACCACATTGGCTACCCATTTCGGATATTGTATTTTTTCAATATGCCCAATTTCTAACAACTTCTGCACTTCCCTTTCAATAACTTCGTTCTGTTCTTCTCCGAAATGTCTCATCTTCTGTTTTACAGGCTTGGCATCTGGTCTAACGTTTAACCTGTGCATCGCTATGTTAACATCAATTCCAGTCATATCCTTCGGCTCCCATGCAAACAAGTCGGTATTCTTTTTAAGCACCTCAACAAGCTCATCTCGTATCTCCTCCTCTAACTGACTCTCGATATTGACTGTATGACCAGGGTTATCAGGTAACAATTCCACACTCATCAATTCTCCTGGTTCAAATTCCGCAATTCGCGGTTCTTTCCCCTTTCGCCTTTCCATCTCCAATGCCTTGTCCACCTCATCTCGCTGTTGAGTTGCCCGTTTTCTAGTTTCCGAATGTCTTATAGCTGCTACATAACATCTCCGAGCAGCTTGTTGATTCCCCCACACTATTCCGACTCCAACTGTTTTATCATTCTCGTCCTTCACTGGAAATTTCATCATCAAGTGAGCTGGTGAAATAATTGCCGCATAATCAGTTAAAGATGGTCGACCCAAAATGACATTATACTGGGAAGGGGTATCCACCAGCAAAAAGCTAACAGTCTTATTCTGTCTCCACAACTCATCACCCAGTACCATGGGTAACTGTACTTTCCCATACACATTAACTGAATCTCCCGAAAAACCATATAGCGAAGTCCCCACTGGCTTGACTTCTACCGATGATTTCATTTTCCTGAAACAATCCAGAAACATAATATCCACCGAACTGCCAGTATCGACAAAAACTCTTTCTACATTATACCCTCCTATCTCGGCAGAAATCACCATGGCATCCGACTAAGGTGATTGGATATCCACTGTGTCATCTTTCCCAAACTCAATAACCGCTTCTTGTAGGATAGTGTGTACACCATGTTTTTGTCGAACAGAATTTAGACGAGACTTCCTGGCCCGATTCGAATCCCCATCAGTAGGTCCGCCCATAATCATATGAATGGTCGGTCTCTCTTCTCGATTCTGTTGATCTCGTCGTGGAAAAGGCGGTGGAGGTGGGTTTACCCGAGCATTTATCTCCCTTCCCATTGCTCTTGGATCTCGTTGAGGCTCCATTCGAACGCTTCTCCTGTAGCTGATATCTTGTCGAGCCCGAGCTACATATCTCGCTAACTTGTTATCACGCACCAACCTCTCCAATTCATCTCTAAGATGTGTGCACTCGTCAGTGCTATGACCATATTCATTGTGGAACTGGCATAATTTACCATTCCCAAATGTTGGAGGATTTCTCGGATTCGGAGTCCACGAAGTCGGCCACTTTAGCTGAGGATGACTCCAAATTTCCATTAACAACTGCCCAGGTGGCAATGTCAACTGAGTGTAAGTATCATATCTAGGACCTCTTTTCATCTCGGTCCGAGCATTCGATATCAACCCTTTACTTCGCAAATCTGTTTCTCTCTTCACCCTGTTCTGGTCTCTAGTTCTTGTCTCCTGAAATGCAGCTGCATCTTTTTTGATACGAAGCGCCTCCTCCAAATTAATGTACTTGGTCGCCCTCTTGAGCAAGTCATCAAAATTGTTCGGTACTTTCTTCACCAGAGAAGCATGTAGATCACCTTCTCTCAAACCTTGCATAAAAGCACTAGTGATTAGATCGTCTGAAGCTTCAGGATACTCTAAAGCGGCAGATGTAAATCTCTTCACAAAAATCCTTAACGATTCATTCTCCTTTTGTTTTACTCCGAACAGCATTTGAGTCGACTTAACCTGTCGCCGTGATCCTGCGAACTGATGCAGAAATAAAGACGACAGCTGATCAAAACTGTGGATGACTCCATCAGCCAATTGACTAAACCATGTTTGTGCAGACTTCGTCAATGTAGTAGCGAAAACTCTGCATTTCACTCCTTCTGTGTAACGATGCAACAATGCTGTATTTTCAAAACGACATAAATGATCCCACGGATCCGTAGTGCCATCATACTCAAAACTCACTGGTTTAAAGGATGCCGGTAATTCATCTTCCATTACAACTTCCGAAAAAGGGTTACCTCTCTTACCCCGAGAACTCGACCTGATATTCCTCCTCACCTCCTTTATTTCCCTTTGCCCATCCTCTCTCTCAGATAAATTGATCCGTGAATGATCTCGGATTGAAGGAGACACTGAGCGACTATCTCCCCCATCAAAGGGTCTTTTTTCTCCTCGACTTTGTGTTCGCTGTTTATCCGCATCACCTTGTGACTCCAAAGGACGTTTACTCAGAGCCTTTTGTACACCCTTTTGTACTGCTGTAGCAACTATCTCATCCAATTCCCGCTTAGTTAAAATGATAGTATCTTCAAGAGGATGATTCGGAGCAGCATCCGACTCTCCTGACCGATCATTATTTGTTGCAATTCTGGATCCTTCGCCAACTTCTGTTCTCCTTCGAGAGCCTCGCGTATTCACCATGGTAACAATGATATTATAACCTCACGTCTTAGCCTTTCCTTTCCCACAGACGGCGCCAATTTGTTCTGCTATAAAATCACTTCTCTTTTACAACTGATGTTTTTTCTCTCTTAATGTGAACCTCCCTCTCAAATGAAAGAAAAATGATATTTATACCTAAAATCGAATTATTTTAACCGCTCCGGAAATATCGCCTCACGAAGCCACTAACGCAGAGCGGTTACCCGTGGTATAGATCGTGGGTTGGAATGATATGAATCATCTCGCTACTATTCTTGACGAAATGATATTACCGAGATGAGATGAGCTTCTCGGTCCATTGAATGCATCTCGCGGGCTGAGGCAGATCCGAGAATCCCGAAATCTATTTTAAGCATACCGAAATATACTGCTATCTATATCTTTGGTCTCAAGGGCGGATCTATGCGAGATGATAATTTGTATCGTACTTGCATAACAACATCTCGATTGCACGAGCCTATATGTTTATTTCGAATTATTAGATGACGACCATATCAATATGTAAGGTGTAACACTTTGTGGTGCCTTTATAAATTTGACAAGTAATATCATCTCCTTACCCCTAGTTTACATCATCATCTATATCTATGTAAACCAATTATGTATGAAATTTAGGGGTGTAGACAGCGCACACTGTTCATCAAACTTAATTAGGGTTTGTTATATTTATATATTAATTAGTCTTAACTAACATAAAAGGAGAAGAAAATATGTTTGTTAATTTATAAATAAATAATGAATATGTTCTTAAGTTATTTGTTAATATTGATGAACATGTTAATTATTGAATAATCAAATACAAACAACCATATTAAAAATAAACAAATAAGCATAAACACTCATTTGCTAGAACTCGACTTATTTAAAACCCTAATAAACTTTCCCTACCAAAAGAGTGGCATGGAATTTTTCTCCAATCTCCATCCACATAAATCAGTTTATAACGTATTTTTTTTCAAAAAAAATACTTTATAATTGAGACCAATTGTATACAAGTGTCACATTATACATCATATGATATGGTTGCAATATATATAATCCACAATGGAACCAATAAATGTTCTTTTTCGATTTTCCCCTCTCCTCGTCTATTAATATCAAATTTCATATAAATTACATTGAACTAAATATTCATTGCAAGCTATCATATTGTAGATATCATATTTGAGTACGAATGAATATCTAGTTATTTACATGTACTAAAGATGTTTATTATTAACAAATATAAAGAAAAGATTTTCTAAACACTTTTCTTTTCTTTTTTTTTGGACAAAAATACCCTTTATTTCACTTAAAAAGTAGGAAAATGTCTTTGGAGCCACTTTCTAAGTGTATTTTGGTCTTTTAAATGAAACTTGGTAAAAAAACATATTTTCTAATATGAAAGTATTAACAAATATAAATCCCCTGCTTCCTTTTTTTTTTTTTTTTTTTTGTAACATAATATTGTATCATTCAAATCTTTTTTTTTTTCCTTAAACTTTACCTTCTAATTTTTTGTATAGCACTTTAACATTATATTTTAGTTTTGACATGATTTACTTCCAAATCATACAATATTACATTTTGCGGAATCAAAATAGAACAATTTCAAAATGAATCATCTCATTAACTTAAATTCGTGAAATCGGATACGTCCAACTATAAATTCTTCTCTCTATTTCACTAAAACATATACGTAGGCTTCATACATGGAACGAAACATGTACAACCACCTCATTCATATTTTTTTATGTGATTTAAAACATTAAGTGTTATAAAAAATAAATTATGAAGTAAACCATACAAATATATAAAAAGATTCGAATATAAAATTAAAAAAGAAGAAGTATAATTTGATTGGTAAAAGCAATTAAAAAGCATATAAAGTAAAATGAAAAATAATTAGATAAAAGAAAATGCAAGATATTTGGGTGTACATTGTACAAGTTGCACAAAAAGTCAAAATAATGAATAGGAAGGAAGGTGACATGTTGTGAGATCTAGATCTCATTTTTATTCAGATCTGAGAGTATGTGAATGCTTTACCTCACGACCACCCCACCTCTCTAGTCATCTGTATATTTATGTTTTTATTATTAATATGTTAACATCATATAACTATATTTCAAATAAACAAATTCAATTTCATTTATATGATTTGATGCATCAATTTATTAGGTGGAGCTAGCTAGATAAATTCGATTAAGATAGCCAAAGATATTAAATTTCATTTGTAAGATTACTCATTGATCCATCTCAAAAAAAAAATTAAAATTGCTATATATCAATATCAAAGGGTTTTTAAAAAAAAAATTCAAAAGTAAATGTTAACTTTTAATTGAATAAACTACAAATGTAACAAAAGTTGATGATAAAATTAATAAATAAATGCAGGGTTTTAAATGATATTATATACTTACAAAAGATTGTATATTTTCAAAATAAAAAAAAATTATAAATATAACATTTTTATAGAAAGAGTAGCATTTAACTTTGTCGGTGTAGGATTGTGAATGTGATTCTCTTTAATATTAGAGTTGTCGGTGGTACCTCAAGTTTGTACTCTCATTTAGTATAAGTGTATAACCATATATAGATTCAATAAAATATTATTTGTTCAAAAATATCATTCGAAATTCACAAAAATAACATTTGAGTAAAACGATCTTCAACATTAATTTTATTCATTACATTTCTTATATGATCGACATATAATCGCCCAAAAATATTGAATGCTTATTTTTGCAAATAGGAGGTGTTAAAATTGCAAATTTCTCAAATATCATAAGTTATTATGTGTCGATATTTTAATTAAAAGACATAATATAAAATAATATAAAATAATGTTCTAATTAAAAGACATAATATAGAATAATATATTATGATATAAAATAATATTTTAATTAAAAGACATAATATAAAATAGTGTTTGGATCCCTAAAATATCTTAATATAAAATAATATAAAATAATATTTTAATTAAAAGACATAATATAAAATAATATAAAATAATGTTTGGATCCCTAAAATATCTTAATATAAAATAATATAAAATAATATTTTAATTAAAAGACATAATATAAAATAATATAAAATAATGTTTGGCTCCCTAAAATATCTTAATATAAAATAATATAAAATAATATTTTAACTAAAAGACATAATATAAAATAATATAAAATAATGTTTTAATTAAAAGACATAATATAGAATAATATATTATGATATAAAATAATATTTTAATTAAAAGATGTAATATAAAATAATATTTGGATCCCTAAAATATCTTAATATAAAATAATATTTTAATTAAAAGACATAATATAAAATAATATTTTAATTAAAAAATATAATATAAAATAATGTTTTAATTAAAAGACATAATATAAAATAATGTTTTTATTAAAAGACATAGTATAGAATAATATAGACATAATTAAAAGATATAATATAAGATAATGTTTTGAAAAAGTGAGGGCGTTTTTGGCATATTGAAAAATTCACTATTGACCAATAATAAACCCACCAAAAATGGTGGATTTATAAACCAACCTCTTGTCAAACATAAACCCAAAAATAGGTTTGGGCCCGAAAAAATTTTACTCGGGCCTAAAAACAATATCCAAGCCCGAAACCCATGAACCAAATATAGGTTTAGGTTGGTTTATAAACTCAAACCAACCTAAACCTATGAACCAAACAACCCCTTATTGTTTACTTTCACTTTGTTTTATGGGGTTAATTGCACGGAATCCCCTCGTGGTTTGGAAAATTTGCGTGAAATCCCCTTATGCTTTAAAAAATGCGTGAAACCCCTCTGTGGTTTTCTAAATATAGCCTGAAATCCTCAATTCCGTTAATGTTAACGGAAGTGCTATGCACGCGCTCTTCATGCGTTTTTTTGTGTTTTTTTTCACTTTTTTGCAAAAAAATGACATATTTACCCCTTTTTACTATATTAAAAAACTAAATCTTTTGTGGGGGGTTTCTTACAATTACAAACACTTCATTCAAGCTTATTTTCTACATTAACAAATATTTCTTTATTTGCTTTTCTTTATTTATTTTCAATAACAAATTTATTTAGTTATTTATTTTATTGTTATTAATACTAACAGTTTGGACATAGATTTCTTTTTTACTTTTATTTATTTCAATGCATTTTCTTTATCAATATTAATTTTGATTAGTTATTTATATTATTGTTATTAGTGATATTTATTTCTTTACTTTTATTTTTGTAAGTTCATTTTTTACAATGTTAATTTTTTATTTAGTTATTTATTTTATTTTTATTAATGTTAATAGTTGATACATATATTTATTTCTTTACTTCTTTTTTTCAGTTCATTATTTTATAATATTAATTTTTATATAGTTATTTTTTCATTGTTATTAACCTATTGATGAAGATTAGATTAAAAAGATAAAACTCGATATTAAGGAAAATAAATATAAAAAAAAGACTCAATACTTAAAAATTGTTAGGTATAATAAACAAAATTAACCATATCAATAAACAATTAACATACCAACTTGTCAGAACAAACCAAAAAATAATAAAAATTATACAAGAAAACTTGGAACATACCAATTTATAAGAGACAAATAAATAATAAAAAGATTATATCGAAAAACTTGGAACATACATTGTACTCACTTCAGGTTCTCATTCTAAAACAAAATGTACCTCAACATCAAAATTTATCATTGTTCACGCCTTTAAGCATCTAAATTTCTCCAAGAAATTCAATGAATTTTTAGTTTTTTCGTATGGACATCGAATATTTTTTTTGAAGAAAATAGTAAACTAATTATATTTAGGGTCTCGTTAATTACACTTTGGGGTTGATTTGAGATGAAAATAATATACCATCGAGTATTTCCACATCCTCCTCATCAATAGTCGACATTAATATTGAGTCTTATCCTTTTAATCTAATCTTCATCAATAGATTGATTAAAAACAATAAAAAATAACTAAATAAAAAAAATTAACATTGTGAAAAAAAGAATTGAAAAAAAAAGATAAAGAAAGAAATGTATTTATCAACTATTTACATTAATAACAATAAAATAAATAACTAAATCAAAATTGACATAAAAATGAACTTAAAAAAATAAAAGTGCAGAAATAAATATCATTAATAACAATAATATAAATAATTAAATCAAAATTAATATTAAAAATAAATTGAAATAAACAAAAGTAAAAAGGAAACCTATGTACCAACCGTTAATACTACTAATAATAAAAAAAATAAGTAAATAAAAAATTAACATTGTAATTTTTTTTTATTGAAAATAAATAAAGAAAAGCAAATAAAGAAATATGTGTTAATGTAGAAAATAAGCTTGAAGGAAGTGTTTGCAATTGTAAGAAATCCCCACAAAAGATTTAGTCTTTTAATATAGTAAAAAATGGTAAATATGTCATTTTTTAGCAAAAAGGTGAAAAAAAACACAAAAAAACGCATGAAGAGCGCGTGCATAGCACTTCCGTTAACATTAACGGAATTGGGGATTTCGAGCTATATTTAGAAAACCACAGAGGGGTTTCGCGCATTTTTCAAAGCACAAGGGGATTTCACGGAAATTTTCCAAACCACAAGGGGATTTCCAAAAATAGGTTTGGGCCCGAAAAAATTTTACTCGGGCCTAAAAACAATATCCAAGCCCGAAACCCATGAACCAAATATAGGTTTAGGTTGGTTTATAAACTCAAACCAACCTAAACCTATGAACCAAACAACCCCTTATTGTTTACTTTCACTTTGTTTTATGTAAGGTAAGGTGGCTATTGCTTGTTGTGAGTCTTGTGACTGTCCATGTCATCTTTTGAAAATAATCGAATTATGGAATGGTGACTAAATTATTAATGTAAATATACAAAGTAGTGTATGATAGAATTTTCAATTTTAAGATTTTATATTACAGATGTAAATTTTGAGCACAATTCATGTTCAAAAACAAAGAAATCCTCACATATTTTTTCTTTTAGTATAAAAAATGTTACAAATATTTTTTCTTTTAGTATAAAAAACATAACAAGAGTGTAGTTCGTTTGCAAATGTTAAGATTCAATCCAAACTAAGAGCTCAATATCTTTTTTTTTTTTCTTTTCTAAGTTTCTATAGAACCACTCCTTTAGAATTGCAAAAGTTATCGTTTTACAGTATTAATTTTATTGTAAATTAACGATCATTTAAAATTACAATATAATTTTATTTAAAAATTATCCATAATATTCTTTAAAAAATATTCATTCTTTTCCAAATTTCCTAGCATGCGATATTTTAACTAAAAATTAAGCACTATTTAAACATATTTTTAAGATGTATCAAACTTTTTTTTTTATTACACCCTTCATTTCAAAATAATATCGTTTTTGAATTTTGCATATATATTATGAAAGTTCATTAAAAGACTGGTTTATTTTAAGTGCAGATATCATTAGTAAAATTTTCAATAATCACTTTATATCTCATTTAATTTGAGAGGAGTAAATGAGGGTAGATTTGAAAATCAAACCAAACTATTAGATACTTAATTCAAACTCATTTGTTAGAAGGTTCGTTTGAGCTTGATTCGATAAATATTTTAAACAATCTCGAACATACTTTTGTATTCGATAAAGCTCCGTTCGAACCTAAGTTCAATAAGTACAAAAAATATATTAAGTGTTAAAATATTAAATTACTCGAACTCGACTTGTATTTACCTAGATTAAAGCTCGTTCAAGCCCAACTATCAATTATCAAATAAACTCAAATATAAACTATAAAGTTCGATAATATTTCTAACAAGTTTGAACAGAGACAATTTGATTCATTTTTCAAACTTAAATGAGGACAACTATAATAGAATATAAACAGATATTTCTTGAATTTTTTTTTTTTACAAAAACAATATAATTTTTTTTTTTTTTTGGGATTGGGTAGAGTTAATTTACAATTGAAGAATTTAAAGTTTAAAGTGACTATGATGGAGTTATTTTTGGAGTTTCTTAAACTATGGTCAACACAAAAAGAAATATGGGTTTATTATAGTTGCAATAGCCACAAACTTGGAACGTATATATTGGTTGGCCACTACAAGTATATATATATATCTCAGAGTTGGTGCGTGTTTGGTGAAATCTTGACAATTATTTATTTTATTTATTCTATTTTATTAAATAATCCAGTGGACACGACCCAATTTTTATAAGTCCCTAGTTATGCACTAAGTTTTGATATCATCATGATCATTCAATAAATCTAATTTTATCAGATCGATTAATCTACAAAATAAATATTGTATAAAATTTTGAATAGATTACACCATCCCAAAAGTATAGTGTCATGATAAATATAGATTTAAATTTTCACAAAAGCTTAGGTTTATCTTGGAAAGCAAGATCTTTTGTTAGAAAAAGACACGTCAAAATCAGGGCGAAGGGGGTTGGTGAGATTGAAAGGACAAAAATGCCCTTCACCAACTTTGTAGCCTGACAAATCTAAAGCCAGCTACTTTTATTTTTTCACCAAGTTACCAACCCACCAAAGAAGAAAATGAATAATATATGTGGGCCCAATCTAAATACTTTCTATACCTAAAATGCATCCTCACTACCCAATCCGATTGGCACAATTGTGGGTGGACTTGCTTGGAAGTTAGAACTCACCTACCATGACCCGAGTTTATGGATCTAAAATCAATAATAATAATAATAATAATAATAATAATAATAATAATAATAGTAGTAGTAGTAGTAGTAGGCATGCACTATTTTAATGTGAAATTTGTAATTCATCTCTAATAGTCTAGATTAGTTTTTACACTTCAAAATAAATATTTTATAAAATTTCTTATTATTATTATTGTAAGTTTTCATATATATATAAAATTTAATATTATTATCGTAATTCATCATGTTTGAATCTATATTTTGTAATTTTAAAAATACATATATGTTTAAAGCTTATTTAATATAGTTATTTGTTACAATATTTTAACTCACTTAAATCATATCTTTCTCGATATCACATAAGATTCAATTGTAGTTTGAAATTAAATCATGAATTGTTTTGAATGCACACGGTATTGAAATACAAATCTGAGAAACTTGACTTAGAGATGCAAGACTATACTACAAGATCACTCGAATGAGATTAAAAAAAAAAAAGTGTAAATGGCTTCCAATACCCCTTTTTATAAGGGGACGAACTTTTCTACCCATAATTATAATAAATTAATTTTCTATCCAATTTATTGGTCAAATGTCTAAATTGTCCTTGGTACACAAAGAAAGTCAAATATTAAAAATCAAATCAAATACGTATAATGTGCATATGCACAATAGATTCGTATACACGATAAAGTCATATCGTGTACATGATAATCATGTAGACGATAGACTCATATCATGTAGGTGTATACGATAGAATCATTGGTGTACATATATATCGCTTACACAATATATTTGTATCGGGTACTTCCACACTATAGTATCATGTGGTGTAGACGTATATCGTGTACACGTTATATCTGTATCATGTACACGATGTGACTCTATCGTGTACACGATACAATGTGTGCACTATGATTTCGTCCAGTATACGTACAAATTTTGTATAATTGAAAATACATCAAACTTAATATCTCTTATTCAGTAATTCCCTAAACTTGGAAGGTATACCTATCCACTCAACTCAACAGGGTAGGGCGAAGACTAGGGGTGGAAATTGGAACAGAATATCAATATCCGCCGAATCCGATCCAAAATTTTCCAATTTTGGGATGAATTTTTTTAATCCGAAATCCGAAATTCCAATTTCCGATTTTTCCGAAAATTTTCGGATGGAAATCGGAATTAGTTTTAAAAGTATCGAAAATTCTGAAATCCGACCCGAAATATTTTCGAAATTCAATTTTCGAAAATTCCGATTTCCGATCCGAAATTATGATTTCCAATCCGAAATTATAAAATGTAGATTGAGTAGAGACTATATGTAAATATAAATATACATATTATAGTATACTTTATAATACTATATACTATATAATATATTTTATATACTTTATACTATATTATAGTATAAAATATATTATATACTATATGTATATAGTATAATTTATACTATAGTTTTATTTTATACTATATAATATAGTTTATACTGTATTTTTTTAGAATTATATTATAATATATACTATATACTATAGTTTATACTGTAGTTTTTTAGTATTATTTTATAATTTATACTATATATTATAGTTTATAGTATAGTTTTTTAATTATACTATATACTATATGCTATATAATAATATTATATACTTTATGCTATATACTATATGTATATAGTACAGTTTATAATATAGTTTTATTTTATACTATATACTATAGTTTATATTGTAGTTTTTAATTATACTATATTATATACTGCATAATATATACTATATACTATATACTACATACTATATACTATAGACTATATACTTTATACTATATGCTATAGAAGAATACTACATAATATATACCATATATTATATACTATATACTATATATTATATGCTATATAAGAATACTATATACTATATATTATATAAAATAAAAAGTGAATATCTAATTTCAAAGGTAAATATATCATAAATTTCATTAAAAATGATAATATTTTATATAATAGGAATAATGAAAAAAAAAATTATACAAATTATAAAACAAGTATTTTAAATATCGAAGGATTTTCGAACAAAGCATTATCATAAATCATAATATAGATTCAAATATTCATTTGATTTGAGCTTCCTAAAAGAAAAATAACTTAATAAATATGAATTAATAAGTATAATTACTTACAAATTTTTCATGTTTTTTTTAAAATTTCGGAATTCCGAAAATTTCCGAAAATTCCCGAATTCCCGAATTTTTGAATTTCCGAAATAAATTCCGAAAATTCCAAAATTTCGGAATTCTAAAATTTCCGAAATCGGATTGGATTTTACAATCCCGAAAATTTTTGGATGGAAATCGGAATTGGTTTTTCATTTCCGAAATTTTTTTGGAATTTTTCCGAAACACCCTATTTCTGATCCGATCCGTCCAATTTCCACCCCTAGCGAAAACCAATTGAAGAGTTTGCCGGATTCAGCAATTGAATAGCTCCATTTCGAGCCGAGCTCTCTCTTCTCTTATGAGATTTCTAGTTGGATCCATATTTCGCGGCATTCCGAGACGGGCTGTTTTTCCCTTTTGGGCTCCAACGGGTCTTTTTCTTTACTGAAATTACGACTACCCTCGGACAGACTCCAACCAAAAGAAAAGCAAATAAAACTGGCTCACCTTAATTGAATTTCCCTCTTGACTAATGGGAAGCAGGCTACTCCCCGAAAATGCCCCGCCCGTAGGTTCCGTTAGTCTGTCTAGCGTCTTTCGGTTGGGGTCCGCCCCGGGGGTTAGACCATTTGGGTTGCGTACACGATAGGGGTGAGCATGGATCTCGGAGATAATCGAACTGTGGAGAAACCCGAACTGAAACGATCCGAACCGATAAAGAACCGTTGACTATTTGACTTTATCCGAACTGAACCGCTCCGATTAATTTTTGTGTCAAACCCGAATTGTACCAAACCGAAGAACCGATTTAGAACCGAATATAACCAATTTCAAAGAAGTAACTATATACAAATTCGTATGTATCATTGAATTCATTTTTTTGTATTATTATATTGGATTGGTTACAAATTTGATTGAAGTTTATTATTATTATTATTATTATTATTATTATTATTATTATTTAATACTATTATAATTTTAAGACTTCATAGAATAAAATAATAATTAAATAATAAAATAAAATAATAATTAAATAATAAAATAAAATAATTTTAATAAATAATTTTGGGAGCACTGAAAATCTATTAACTACAATAGATATTAATCAAATAATTGGTTTATAACTTATATAAAGAAATATATACGATATTTTGAAAGATGAACTTTCTGATTACTACTTATGAGGTGTAGAATGAAAAGATTTCGAAAAATAAAATTTAAAGAAAATTTTGAATGTAATATTTGTTTTCGAGAAGACACCTACTTCAGTAATTTATCAAATCTAATTTATTAGATTATGATTTGTTTTAAGATATAAATTAAATAACGTTGTACGATATATTTGTTTATTTATTTTTTACATTTTATTTCAATGGATATTTATTTTTTACATTTTATTTCAATGAACAAACTTCTACTGTAACTATTTTGCTTGTGTTGGAATTGGTATTGATATTTAAGTTAAATTGTGTTGTACTATAAATTTCTCTATTTTATGCAATTTGTTTGATTCAAATAGTTATTTATATTGGAGAACTCCGAATCTCCGAATCCCCGAAATCGAACCGAATTGTCCCGTTAGACCCGAATCTCCAAATTGGACCGAATCGAAAACCAATTCGGTTCGGTTCGGTTCCGGAGAACTAATGTTACAATTCGGTTCCGGAGATTCAAATTTGGAAATCTCCAAATTTCGGAGCGGTTCCGGAGAATCTCTAATCTTCGAATTGCTCCGAACCGTGCTCACCCTAGTACATGATATACATGTACACGATATGATTTCATCATATATATACATTTACACTATTTATAATTGAAAATACATCAAACTTTATTTAAGTGCATAAGAGAAAAGTAAACAATGGGTAATGATAAGAAACCCACCATTGGGTTTCTTATGAAGCCAATCTGGCTTATGTGGCAATCCACGCCTTATTTTCTTTTTTCTTTCTTTTCTTACATTTCAATTAGCGCGTATCATTTTTTTATTTTATTGCGTTTTTAAATATTTTTTTTTCTTATTCATCTAAAATTCTATCTCCATACATCTCATCTCATTTTATCTTTTTTTTTTCCCTCTATTTAACATTAATACTAATTTTCAATTTCTTTTCTTCTCTCTTAGTTTCCATTATTTCTTTTTCAAACTCATCTCATTTTATCCCCTTTTTAATTTCTATTTAACATTAATACTAATTTTCAATTTCTTTCTTCTCTCTTAGTTTCATTATTATCAACACTTGAAAAAATATTTTATGAGTACTTGCAAAAATATTTTTAAGAGTTTTTTAATTTATATGTTTAAATATTGTCGTAGTTCCATTAATATCAATATTACTTGGAAAAATATTTTAAGATTTTTTTTAATTGTTTATAAGTGTAGAATTCTCTAAAAATTTCATATACTTGTAGATTTGTATGGAGTAATCTCAACCATCTATTTTGGATCTTTATGGAGTAATCTTAACCATCTATTTTGTTTGAATTGTACATGAGTTTAGAGTTTGTCTAGAAAATTATCTAAAAATTCTTGTTGATTTTATGGGGTAATCTCAACCATTTATTTTTTTAATTTTATATAACTTTAGAACTTGTCTAGAAATCAATCATCTATTTTTTTTAATAATTATATTGTAGATTTTGTTTGAATTGTACATAAGTTTAGAATTTGTCTAGAAAATAGTCTAATGGTAATCTCAACTATCTATTTTTTTAAAGTCTATATAACTTTAGAACTTGTCTAGAAATCAATCATCTATTTTTGTTTAAAAATTTCATGTACTTGTAGATCTCTATAAAATAATCTTCACAATGTTTAAAAATTTCATATACTTGTAGATTTTTATAAAATAATATTCATAAGGTATAGGAGGAGACACGAATATTTATAAACCATTCAAATTAATCCAAACATTCTTATTTAAAAACCATCCAAACATTCTTAATCTTCACAATGTATAAGGAGATGCCAAAATTATTTATAAACCATTCAAATTAATCCAAACATTCTCAATTAAAAATCATCCAAACATTCTTAATCTTCACAATGTATAAGGAGATGCCAAAAATATTTTTAAACCATCCAAATTAATCCAAACATTCTTATTTATAAACCATCCAAGCATTCTTATTTGTAATCTTCACAATGTATAAGGAGTGGCAAGAATATTTACTCCATAAACATCTACAAGTATATGAAATTTTTAGACAGTTCTAAACTTATATACAATTAAAAAAAATCTTAAAATATTTTTCTAAGTACTATTATACTTATGTACCATTAAAAAAATATTAAAATATTTTTCCAAGTACTATTAATATTAACGGAAGCTACAACAATTTCTAAACACACACACACACACACACATATATATATATATATATTAAAAACTCTTAAAATATTTTTCCAAGTACCATTGATAATAATAGAAACTAAGAGAGAAAGAAAAAAATTGAAAAGTAATATTAATGTTAAATAGAGAAAAAAAAATGGATAAAATGAGATGAGTTTGAAAAAAGATGTGTGGAGATAGAATTTTAAATAAATAAGAAAAAAAGATTTATTAAAAAATGCAATAAAATAAAAAAAATGATACGCGGTAATTGAAACATAAGAAAAGGAAAAAAAAAAGAAAAGGAAAACAAAACGGATTGACCAGATTGGCTCCATAAGAAACTCAACGGTGGGTTCCTTATCATTATTATTATTATTATTATTATTATTATTATTATTATTATTATTATTATTATATATATATATATATATATATAAAACTCATGCCATTGTGTGTGCTCTGACTAATTATGACTTTGCATGGAGATTATGGTTATTAAATTAAATTTAAAATGTACAGCACTCTATATTCTATACTTTCCTTATCATTATCTAAGATGCTACTGATTTTCATTATTTCATTAATTTTTTTTAAAACTTGTTTCATTATATTATATATTTTATATATATATATATATATATATATATATATATATATATATATATGGTAGGAAATTAGTTTTGAGTAAGTGGTTGTAATACCATTTTGACCAATTATTTGGTAGTTATTAAATTCGTTTTTGCAGGATTAAATGTCAAAATATTAATCTACATTTATAGTAGATAATCTTGACATTTTGAATCATTCAAAATCGAATTTCGGTGAGTGAGAAATTAATTGTTGAATTTAGTCACTTGAAATAAGATTTGTAAATGTTACGGGGGTGGGAAGAGTTATTCATCCTACATAGGAAAAGGTGTCCATCCCATATGGAGTGAACAACTCTTCTCACCCCCACAACACTTGACAAATCACATTTCAAGTGACTTACTTCAACAATTAATTTTTCACTCACCAAAATTTGGCTTTGAAGCATTCAAAATGTCGTGATTATCTACTCCAAACGTAGATTAATATTTTGACACTTAATTCTCAAAAAATAGAATTTAAGAGCCAGCAAATAATTACTGTCATGATTATCTACTCCAAACGTAGATTAATATTTTGACACTTAATTATCAAAAAATAGAATTTAATAGCCACCAAATAATTAGTCATGATTATCTACTCTCCAAACGTAGATTAATATTTTGACACTTAATTATCAAAAAATAGAATTTAATAGCCACCAAATAATTAGTCATGATTATCTACTCCAAACGTAGATGAATATTTTGACACTTAATTCTCAAAAAATAGAATTTAATAGCCACCAAATAATTAGTCAGAGTGGTGTTTCAACCACTTACTCAAAACTAATTTCCAACAAGTTATTTGAGAAAATAGTTGTTTTTTTACTTGTTATTTAAAAATGTTCTATTTTTTTTATTGATAAAACAATTAATGATTTGTTAATTTAAGTTTTTTAACTTTAATTTATATTTTTAGTGTTGTTTTATAATTTATATTAAGTTTTTCTACATAATATAAATATCTATTTAAATTTACTATTGTATATGCTTCAAAATTTTATATTTTACATTGAGTTTGTACAAATGTTGTAATTAGATAGAAGTCTATTTTGAAACTTGAACTCAAGCCTAGATATTGATAGGTACGACCCTATTGGCAGAGTTAATTATAAGTATCTTAAAATATCATATAAGATTTCTTTTTTTACAACAACATCATAAGATGTTTAATTAAAAATTTATAAGTTCCTCAAAGTGTTTGGTAAATTGTTTAAAAATAAGATCATGTTCATCCTAAAATAAGACATTAGCAGCTTATAATAAATTCATTTTTAAGGAGGTCCCAACTTCTTTCAAAAATAAGATCTTATTTTTAATGGGTCCGACTATCCACAACCCATGATCTTCTAAACACACCCCAATTTCTAAACATACCCACAATTAAAACAACTTCATTAAAAATATTCTAAACACACCCCATCACATTACAATAGTACCTTTTACTTTTTAAAAATTGAAAATAACACCTAAAATAAACGCATATACTAACCACACCCCAACATATCCAATACACCCCAGAAATCATTCACCCCCAAGCAAAACCCTAACCCGCTAAATTGCAAGAAAAATCCAAGAACCCTACCCTCTCAACCCGGAATTTGATTGAAATTGTTCGACCTAAGATCGAACAAGTTTGTGTGAGTTTGATTTCGACCAAATTGCCTACAATGGATCCTTACCAAGAAAAGGAAGTTTCAAGTAAGTTTGTCATCTCTACAATGCTTTTGAATTTATTTGGGTAAATTTGTGTCGTTGTTGTTTAAAATTGAAGAACATTGTTTAGGAATCATGTTTAGGATGTATTGTAGGCGAAAACATGTGTAGTTGTGGTAGATTTTCGATGAAAAAATGAAATCGTGTTGGGTAGATTTTGTGAGAAGGACGTGGTCAGTTTGACCCTGGTCGACCGACTGTTATACAATGTGTTTGACTATAAGTCGAACCACCCATGTTCTGTTCGACAATGAGTCGAACAGTATTGTAGACATTCAATTGAAAGTCGAACACCCCTAAAATGTTCAATCAGTGGTCGAACATGACGAGAATTGTTCGAACAGTAGTCGAACAAGACCAGTCTTGTTCGAATTGTAGTCGAACATCACGTACCTTGTTCGTCCAATATCGGTCGAACAGTCCATTTCCCCACACATTTTCATACTCAATTTTTTATATTTTTGTGTTTCACTGATAGAATTTTGATAAATATTGCAGGAGAGGATGTTGTTTATCAAAGGAGGAGGACAAGACCCACCGTCTCTAATAGAAGATGTCAGAACGAGGAGTCGTTTGCGACTGAGGAACCGATTGTTTCTTCTTCTGATCTTCAATTGATGGAGTATATAGCACCAGCTACCACACAAGCCGAGGAAGAAGAGGAGGCATAAGATGAGCCATAAGAGGAGGCACAAGAGGATGAAGATGATGAAGATGAGCTTCTGATGGGTCCTTGTCCCGGTGGGCCCTTTGACCCCTAGTTGATTCCAAGCTTCAAAACACACATTGCCTATGCGATCTAGCATGGGGTGAATAGACCAATCCTCAAGTGTTGGTGTCACACCACAAAGATGGAGACATGGATGTTTGACAACCTCAATCCGGAGTTCTTGAGGATTCTTGATAGAAATTCCATTCCAGATTTGAGGTGGACTTCGTATAAGACGCCCAACAAGAATCTGATATGTGCGTTTGTGGATCGTTGGCAACCAGAGACCAACACATTTCACATGCCATGGGGTGAGATAACAATCACATTGGACGACGTTCGTTGTATCACTGGTCTTCCTGTCAGTGGACACTCGGTCATGTTACCTTAAAGTAGGAGCATACCGTAACGTGGCCATAAAATAATTAGTAAGTTGTTGGGAGTCTCCGAAGCATACGCAAATGAGGCCCTTTCTGGTCTTAGAGGCAGTAGTGTGAAATTGGAATGACTTCGGTCTCGGTTTGAAGGAGACACATCATTAAATGATGTGGACAAATTGGTATGTTCTACTCGGGCCTACCTATAGTTTGTGTTGGGATGCACACTATTTGCTGATAAAACTGGAACTCGAGTGGATACCAAGATCCTCGTACTTCTCGAGTGTCTATATGTATGCGTGGGGAGCGACTGCTTTGGAGTTCTTGTATAGACAGCTCGGACTTGCCTCTAGAAGTGGGGTGAGACAAATGAGTGGTTACTTGACACTCCTCGAGGTACCATATCCACGAACTTCTTACATTTTGTCTTTCTTAGCATGTATATACCAACTTAAATTGATGTATTTAACCAATTTTCCCCTTAATTGTGTCAGACTTGGATACACGAATATTTTTCAGTTTTCAGGCCAACACATAGTGTGAATTATCAGCGGGATGAGCCCCTGGCAAGAAAATGGATTCAACGATCCTACGGCGGTGGAACCATTGATCGGTTGTTGGTCACTCGAGAAATCTTAGACACAATGTCGCCTACCAACATGAGTAGTTAATTGTTTGAAATGAAGATATTTTTGTTGACTTACAAATAGCCATTTATGATATTTTTTGGTATATGTAGGTTAATTGGATGCCCTATAGTGACATTCGGGATCACCATCCATTGGATGAAGTCACTTTCTATCAAGGGTGCATACGAGCCTTCGAGATAGTGGAGCCCTATCATCCAAATTGTGTGCTTCGAAAATTTGGGTTTGTTCAACACATCCCTGATGAGCCACTCGTTCTAATGCTCGCTCGATAGAGAAACACAAGCGCCAAGTACAAGATTACATGGGATGCCTTCGGGAGCCTATTTTTGAGTTTGGAGGAACCATGTACTCTCTCAAGAATGTGAGGGAGACGTGCGTGCCAGAATTGGGAGTGCTCGGAGGACTATATGGAGTGGTTCAACGTCGTCTCACATCCGATAATCTAGAACCCAAATAACGTATCCGAGCATCATGTTCCACTTGCTCGATCTCGGGGGCAGCAACTGTGGGAGATGATTGGAAATGCGTTGGGAAATTTGGAGTTGGCGTATCAACAGTAGCTACTAGACTAGGATGGGCTCGATGCATCGATTGTGGTCCCAATTTTAGTAGGGGTTTATCGTGCATTGAAGATTGAGAACAATGATCAACCTGAGTTATCTAGACGGGCATCATCTAGTAGATCTCACCGAGGTCGTAGAAGATAGTTTGGGTTCCTTGATTTCTCGATTATGTTTGACATGCGAAACTATTTAAAAAACAATTGTAAACATTGATTGCTTGTATTTTTTTGAATATTTGTCTATCTTTGATTCTTGTAAACTATATTGTAAACTATCTTGATGTAAATTTGGTGTTAGTCGATGCAAACAAGACGTGAGTAAAACTAGTACAATACCTTTAAGATAAAACGACATCTGACAGAATGCTATATACCACTGTTCGGCCAATACTAGCCAAACGGTATGAAGTATATTCGACTATGATTCGAACAACACTGCATCTGTTTAGCTTTGAGTGGCGAAATTGTTATATACAACACGTCCCTTGTTTGAATAGTGGTCGAACATGGGATCATTGTTCGGTTATAAGTGGCCGAACAGTGACAATAAGAGCCTCAATTAACCTTCTGCAATGTTGCCAATCTAAGAAAGCATGATATGTTGAAAATCTACATATTTCATCATGATATATAACCACAACAAGGTTCAATGAAAGACAGGAGTATATACAATCCAAGTCACACGTTCAACATTACATAAAAACAAGTAAAATATTGTTTCATTTTTCCCAACACTTGTTCATAAAAATCTAATCATCATCTATGTCAATTGATGCAATACCCATTGACGAGCTTTCACTACGACTTTGAAGAGCATACTTCATGATTCATCTTTTATAAAATTCAAACCAACTGTTTGCACATGATAGACGAGTTTCAAACCACTGATCAATAATGGGTGGTAATGGTGCGTCTTCATCCAATTTTACCTACAAACAAGTAACATAATGTCATGTATCTTGCCATATTAATAATGCATCATCAAGTATTACCAAACAAGTAATATATCCAAATTACCAGAACGTAATGATCATTGCCAACCAGGGCCATGCATACAAGACGAGGCTTCGTTGGCATTTGTGTTCTCATAGGTAGAACCGTGACACACATGTTTGTTGAGAGGTGGACTATGACCATGTTGTAAGTATTAGGCGCCAAATATGTCATTTCGGGGAATGTCGCACCAAAAATTGATCTGGTAAATAGGTTTCTCATAACAAGTCAAGTTCGTAGTTATCTGTTCAATCCGATCATGCATACCAATGATATTCTTGTACAACCATTCAAAGTTTTTAATCTCATCGATGAGATCACTACGAACTTGTGCCCATGAGTTCTCTCTCAACCCTAGTTCATGGACTATGCATCGGAAACCACAATACCCGTCTCCCAATGGATTTTTTATACTCAACACGTGTTCTTGCATGATAGAAGGAAGTTGACTTACGAATATTTCATCAACAGGCTTGCAGACGAAACACCACCTTATTGGTTGAATTTTCCTCTTCAATGTTGTGAACATTGGTACAACCTTAACGAATTCACCTACATAAGTATTTTCCTCGACATGTGATGAACAACTGTCATGAAAAGAATCCACGTATTCAAACTTACTAGGGTTACGTTTTGTCGACGTCGAATTCCACAATTTTGTTATGCTAGGCCTACCATGGGGACGTGTTACCATTTGGGGTTCTTGCAGCGAACTTGTTGACGGTATAGATATCTTGCGAAGTCTTTTAAGCAACAACTTCTGAGACTCTGAGGCCGTTCTAAATGTCATTAATATCACCGATTGTTTCCGCTCAACGGTTTCCAATATCAATGTTGATAGAGCCTTCACACTTTGATGGTTCACAATCCAACTTTCTCCAAAATTGGTCAATCATATCAAGTTGGACAACTTGACCATCTCGTATCAACTTGGATAGTTCGTGTGCACAAGGCAAACCACACGTCCTCCTTAACACAACCACAAATCAGAGGATCTACACCGTAACTATCCACGCCACTCATCTCGTCAAACATCTTACCAAGCGCATGATGCGACACTAATCCTCGAATGTTCTTGGATAAAGGAGAAGCATAAAGATATGGTGCCACATTAAGACTTTGTTCGAAAGAGTCCTTCATATGGGTATGTGACGTGACGAGCAGGTGATGTATCTTTCCCATGATGTCTCAAAATTCCCTTGACTCAAGCCCAATTGCTTTTTGAGTTTGACATGTGCACTCTCGGCCTTATAAATACACAAATACTTATGTCAAATAACTTCTAATAGAAAACAACTATAATTATAGTTATTCATCTATGTAAGAGCATACCTACTAGTAGACGTGTTATCAAAATGCATGATATTATCAGTCCAACACGAGACAAACTTCTCTTTATACGGCTGGATCCAATTATTCATGACATAAGTAACAACCCTAGGATATTCTCTGTAGTCAGCTTCAAGTCTCCTAAGTAACTTATTGAACCTGTGTTCATCCTCAGCTAATACCAACATATTTCATGAATGATTGAACTGTTCCCACTTCTCATTTCTACCGAAAATCGGCTTGCAATTGCTCAAAACATTTTTATTGATATGCCACCGACATAGCAACGACGTGGAGTTGGGGAATGTAACAAGTATAGCATTCATGAGTGCAAGCTCACAATCGGTTACAATCACCTTTGGTAAGCATCTATCGTTCATTAATCCTTTCAATGTACTCAGCGCATATCTATAGTTGTCCTCGCGCTCGTGGGACATATACACAAATGCAACTGAGAAAGTTACATTTGTAGAAGTGATACCAACTACTTCCAATAGTGGCATCCTATACCTATTAGTCTTATAGGTACAATCCATTAATAGCGCATTTGGAAATGCATGTAACAACTCCACAGATGTCGGATGAGCATAAAAAAGACCAGTAACATTATCTGTTTGCCCACATCTCGCCAAGTAGTAGTAGTAGTTCTCCAACTCTAATTTTCCTAACAAAAATTGCAATTGAGTACGGCCTCCATGCTCGACAACTTTATGTTTTTGTCGAGCACTGTAAATGATCTTAAATGTCAACTCATTATTGGGAAAAGAAAGTTTCACCATGCTCAATATGTCTTTGGGTTTCATATTGTTTATAGACAAGTCACGCACAAGTTGATCTTCAACACTTGTTAGTCGACCTGCAAATGAGTGTCCGACCAAATTCAACCTCATTGGGTGATTATGCGATCCGCATACAATCAATAATCACCATTGTCCAGTCTCTTTCAACTACACTCCTTTTAGCATGAAAGGACAATCACACTTCTTAGTACCAGTATGACGTCCTTTTAACGACTTTTTTTCAATATCACCAGACATGTCTACTATAACTTTTGTTTTCGGTGGACGATACTTACCACCACGCTCACAACCCAAAAATACCCAAGCTCGTCTTCCACTGTCTTCACTATCCAATCATCTAACCAACACGACAATGTTAAATTCCAACCTTAGTTGCCCAATTCACCAATGCTTCACGATTATCAAATACTTCATTCGTTCTAAATTCTTTAGAAAAATCTATCTGTTCATACATCAGATTGATAACGTTTATGTTGATGTACGAAATGTATAAATAAATACATTGATAAAAAATATTTTAAAAAAAGGATATTGTTCGACCAACGTTGACCGAACTCAAAACATATTGTTCGGCCAATGATAGTCTAATATAAAGCTTTTGTTCGACCACTACTGGTAGAACAAACAGTATTCTGTTCGACCACTACTGGTAGAACAAACAGTATTCTGTTCGACCAGTAGTGGCCGAACACACACCATTTTGTTCGGCCATTCCTGATCGAACGCACTTTAATCTGTTCGGCCTGTAATGGCAGATCAAGATTTTCACAGAATTTTTTTAACTCGAAATAAAAAAAACAATCGGTAAAAAGCATCTAAACAACTTATATTGTCCATCTCATGTGTTCTTTCTTGATCCATGATGTTTTTTGAGTAACTTGAGGTATGAGTTAAGGGTTTTAGCTATGTTTGTTGAGTGTCAATAGATTTGGAAGATAAAAAAGTGAGGAAGAACGAGAAGGTGTGTAGTGTATATGGGTGTGTCAAATAGGGTCTGTTTAGTGATTTAGTATTGAGGGGTGTGTTTAGTGATTTACATAATTTATTGTTTATTGTTTTTAAAATTAATAGTAAGGGTATAATTATCTTTATCTAAATCATTTCATTTTTATTTATTTTTGTGGGGTGTGTTTAGAAGATCATGAGGTGTGGATAGCCGGATCCATTTTTAATATTGTACTTCTTCAAACTAAATCATTGAAATTACACAATTATTTTTTACTAACATCTTTTAAACTTCATCATCTTGTTATTCAAACACTTCAATAATATTATAGATAGAAATGCTTATACGATATGTTTAATAAATATAGTTAAACATCTTCTTAATTAATTCGACATAATTAAATGTCATGTCTCTACCTTTTATTATGGTGAAACATAGATAAAACTAATTAGATGCATTCATCGACAACATCCTTGCACATTGAATTATTTTATAAATGTTAGCGAGGTTTTGTTGAGATTAAGATCTTGATCCCTCTCCCAATTTACAAATTATAGATATTGATGAGAAGTAATCTTATCTATATGTAATACAAGAATAATCCTAAAGTAATTAAAGTGATGCGTTTTCCCGGTCCATACATACCCACTTATTATTTTATATGATTTTGGTAGTACTGTCAAAACGGGCCGGCGGGGCGGGCTGGCCCACAACCCACCTTAACCCACTCTTTGGCAGGGCGGGGCGGGCTTTTTATATGGCAGGCCTCCAAATCCCAACCCAGCCCAACCCACCCGACATTTGTGGCCGTTGGAATTTTCAGTCCGTTGGAATTTTTCCGTTGGAAATAGTAATTCCAATGACAAAATTCCAATGGTTTTGACTTGTCGTTGGAATTTCCGTTGGAAAATTCCAACGGCCACAAATGTCATTGGAAATGCCGTTGGAATTGTCGTTGGAATTTGACAAAATTCCAACAGTTTTTCAGTCTGTTGGACTTTTTCTGTTGGAAATAGTAATTCCAATGACAAAATTCCAACGGTTTTTACTTGTCGTTGGAATTTCCGTTGGAAAATTCCAACGGCCACAAATGCCGTTGGAATTTGACAAAATTCCAACGGTTTTTCAGTCCGTTGGAATTTGGGTGTTTTCTTGTAGTGAGTCTTGTCCAACGATACTGTCACTCAACAAAATATGTTTTGACTCATATTTCAATAATTTCTTATTTAATATTTGCACTAGAATCTTGCACTTTTTTTTCTACCAAATACATGAAATTAACACAAATCACACAAGTGAAAATTCTAAATGTAAATCATCAAAATCAACTGTAAAACGTAACCAAAAGCATTCAAAAGAATACTTAAGACATCTATTTTTTATCTATTATTTTGAAAAATAAATTTTTATGCCTATTATACTATTCAACTCTAACTTCCACCATTTTCTAGTTTTCTTTCTATTCTTCAAGTTTAGAATAACCCTCAAGTTTTCTTTTCAATAGTATGACAAAAGAAAAAAAAAACTCTAAAAGCTTAAAATAAATTTCATTATTTATTTTAAGACATCTATTTCCAAAATTATTCAATTTTACAGACCCATGAGTTTGAAAAGAATGAACAATCATTTTTATTTATTTATTTTTCTGTAAATTTTTTAAATCAAACAAATTATATATACATATGTAACTTTTATATTGAAAGTCTAACGTATGTAATTTTAACAATTCTAATTAAAATTCTTACATTATTTAGAAATGTTTTTTACAACCTTGATATAATTTGGCTAATTATACCCTGCCCATTTGAAGTAATTAATTAGCCTTGTAGTAATGTATTTTTAGAATTTTATTTATTATATATTTTATTTATAAAAATATTAATATTTGATAAATATATATTTGAAGTTATTAATTAGCCATGTAGTAATGTATTTTTAGAATTTTATTTATTATATATTTTATTTATAAAAAGTATTAATATTTGATAATTATATATATGTCATGTCGCACAAACATCATTCATTTATCACAAAACATTTTGTATCCCAGGGGCACATATATTCCCAACCCGACTTGGCGTGTGGGCTGCCTCCACATGCTTCGTCATACCATAGTTGGTGTACGCCTCGCACCACCTGATTCCATATATAATTCATCCAACCAAGGTATCAGTTGTATACTCTTACGGTATTAGGTGTTCATTCAGTGAAGGTATTAGTTGTATGTTCTTATAATATCAATTGTATACTCCGTTCATTCAATGAAAATATTAGTTGTATGTTTTTAAGATATTGGTATGCACTCACAAGGTACTAGGTTCTCATTCAGTAAAGGTAGTAGTTGATATTAGTTGTATACTCTTAAGGTATTAATTGCATACTCATAAGGTATTAGTTTTTCATTCAATGAAATATATTAGTTGCATACTCTTAAGGTATCACTTACATACTCTTAATGTATCAGTGTACTATAGAGTGAGTTTAAAATTTAAAATTTAAAATTTCAAATACTATTTTTCATCATCTTCTTCCTCGAATTTTCTGCAATTAATCTTATATGATTGCAATAATTGATTTTCAATGTTTTAAAACATATAATGGAATCGTGATTTGTAATCAATGATCTAAATCTACGAAGATGAAAAATAAAAAAAAGGAAGAAAAAAAATCATAAAAATGAATGGAGAGGGAGATGAGTGGAGAACAATGCGAAGAAAAAGAGATGGAACCATGGAAAAGATGAAGGAAAAAAAATCATAAACCATTCTCAAGCTTCAACTTTACTTAGCATTTGAGAAGAAGAGAAAAACAAGTTGGATATGAGGTGCGCGACCGTGAATATGGGAAGAAGAAAAGAGCTGAAAATTTGAGGAAAAAAAAAGAATATATATATGAGTGGATGGCACGTCGGGTTGAGGGTACTGATCTAAAATCTAAAATCTATATCCCGAATACACAAGCCCTTCTCTTCATTTATATATGTAAAAAATGTTCCTTCAATATATATATATATATATATATATATAAAAGATCTAATTTTGGATTAATTTTCCATCAAATAACTTGGAAAACCAGGGGCATGGAAGGAATTTCACAAAATGTTAACCCACCTTTTACCAATTTAACCCAACCCACAACCCGAGCCTCCTTGAGTTGGTTAAGGATCCTAAACCCGCAAAAACTCATGTATAAGACCAAACTGCCCCTAAAGGGTATAAGAATAGGGGACCAAAAAAATCCACGTATGAACCAAGTGATCCCACCCCGCCCCACCCACTCCCAAAATAAAATAAAATAAAAAACAATAAATTCAATAGGAGAATAAATTAGTCACTCCCAAAGTCCCAACAACCCCAAGGGCATTATGGTCATTTACACTCCACCATATCCTCCTTAAATCACCCCTCCACCTCCTCCCAACATCGTGTCTCCCCCCCTCTCTCTCTCTCCCCTCCACTTTCTCTCTCTACACTTACTCTGCGCCGAAATGGATCCAGTCGCTGAGTGGGGAAACACCTCTCTCTCCGCCGTGGACCCCGAGATCCACGACCTTATCGAGAAGGAGAAGCGCCGCCAATGCCGCGGAATCGAGCTCATCGCCTCCGAGAACTTCACCTCCTTCGCCGTCATCGAAGCTCTCGGCAGCGCCCTCACCAACAAGTACTCCGAGGGCATGCCCGGCAACCGCTACTACGGCGGCAATGAGTACATCGACCAGATCGAGAACCTCACGCGCTCACGCGCCCTCCAGGCCTACCGCCTCGACCCTACCAAGTGGGGAGTCAATGTGCAGCCCTACAGCGGCTCTCCGGCCAACTTCGCCGCCTACACGGCGGTGCTCAACCCCCACGATCGCATCATGGGCCTCGATTTGCCCTCCGGTGGCCATCTCACCCACGGCTACTACACCTCCGGTGGGAAGAAGATCAGCGCCACCTCGATTTACTTCGAGAGCTTGCCCTACAAGGTTAATTCGACAACCGGATACATTGATTACGATAAATTGGAGGAGAAGGCGTTGGATTTTAGGCCGAAGTTGATTATCTGTGGAGGAAGTGCTTACCCTAGGGATTGGGATTACAAGAGGTTTAGGGAGGTTGCTGACAAGTGTGGGGCCCTCTTGCTTTGCGATATGGCTCATATCAGTGGCCTTGTTGCTGCTCAGGTTTGAATTACTACTTGCTTTCATTTTCGTAAATTTTTCTGTAAAATGGCAATATGAATTTGATTTGTTTTCTTGATATATTGATTATAGATCTAGATGTGATCTGGGATTTTCAATTGATCTTGTTCTGCATCTTTGCTGCATGTGTGGTTCATTTGGCTGATGCAATTTACTTATTTGATATAGAATTAATTAAATATTGGGGATTTACCGATTTAGGGCTTTAGAATCTGGTTATAACGCATCATTTTATATTTAATTTGTGTGTCGGCACTCAGATCTAGTATTTATAAGTAAAGTGTGCTAGCAATTGTCTCATGATTGGTTATTGTTTTTAGCCACAATTACACTTTGACCCCCAACTTTGCATTTTTTACACTTTGTCATGTGAACTTTTTTTTTAACATTTTACCTCTGAACTTTGCGGTAATTACACTTTTATATCTACGGGCAGTCCACATAGTTTGAGATTGCAAAGTGTAAATTGTAAACAAGAACATAAAATTTGGTGGGCGAATTGCCATGTAATCAGCTTGGCCATAGTCTCCAGATCCGTATCTTTTGGATGGTTTATTCATATTCCTATTCTTGTAAATCAAGGATCAAAATTTATTTCGTTCATAGTTCTCTTGATATTGATATAATTTCTCATCAACTCTTGAATCTCTTTATGCATATCTCTTGTTCACACTAAACTCTGGAAAATGACATTGATTGTTGATGGTTTTAGGAAGCGGCTGATCCTTTCGAGTACTGTGACATTGTAACAACTACGACTCACAAGAGTCTTAGGGGTCCTAGAGCTGGCATGATCTTCTACAGGAAGGGTCCAAAACCACCAAAGAAGGGCCAACCAGAAGATGCCGTATATGATTTCGAGGACAAGATCAACTTTGCAGTGTTTCCCTCTCTTCAGGGAGGCCCACACAATCATCAAATCGGTGCTCTTGCTGTGGCCTTGAAACAGGCAATGTCCCCTGGATTCAAGGCTTATGCTAAGCAAGTCAGGGCCAATGCAGTTGCCCTTGGTAATTATCTCATGAGTAAAGGATACACTCTTGTTACTGGTGGCACTGAGAACCACTTGGTTCTGTGGGATCTTCGTCCTCTTGGATTGACTGGTAACAACTTTGAAATTGATTTCATTTTATTTGCAAAATATTCTGAGTCTTAATTTTTCTAATAAAAATTCATCTACTTTGATTCGTCCAGGAAACAAGGTTGAGAAACTCTGCGACCTCTGCAACATTACTGTTAACAAGAATGCCGTGTTCGGTGACAGCAGTGCATTGGCCCCTGGAGGTGTTCGCATCGGTGAGAATCATTATCCCTTGCCTGTTTCTAGTGATTCAATACTGTTTAATTTGAATTGGAGGCTTTAAATTTCAATTGACATTTGCATTTGGTGGAAATTTTGACTTCAAGAACTCTACAGGTCGGTGTGAGTCAATTGTTCCAAAAGAATGATGTTGAGTTACATTAGTCAAAATATGCTTCAATTCTAACTCTGGTCGAAAGTTGACATTTAACAAGATAAATCAGCTTATAAATATTTTTCCTAGTTAATTGGATTGAGATGGTTGATTACGTTTTCTAATTGCCAGCAGTCACCTTGCCAAGGTCTATGCATATTTTTATCTTTTAGATGACTAATATGTCACTGGATTCTTGAATATCATGTGCTTATAACTTTGGTTGGAGATGATTGAGCGACAAGTGTCTCGTGGTGTTGCAGGTGCTCCGGCCATGACTTCGAGAGGGTTGGTAGAGAAAGATTTTGAGCAGATTGCTGAATTCCTTCACCGGGCCGTGTCTGTCACGTTGAAGATACAGAAGGAGTATGGTAAACTATTGAAGGACTTTAACAAGGGCCTTGTCAACAATAAAGACATTGAAGAGCTCAAAGTTGATGTTGAAAAATTTTCATCCTCGTTCGATATGCCAGGCTTCAAGATGTCTGAGATGAAGTACCAGGACTAAGTTGCTCACCAATTATTGTATTTCTTTCTTATATTATTAGCTTTTGCAATTCATCATTGAATTTTGCCTTCCAATTCATCCATAATATATGTGTGTATTTCTTTGGTGAAAGAATAATATCTGTATTTTTTCCTCTATGGGTTTAACTGAAGATCCCTTGTGTGTTTGTGGAAAGTTCTACAATTAATGTTTAAATATTCGCTATGATTACTTTATTCTTGTTTTCACCAACTTCCAATTTTACTGTTTTAGGGTTGGAATTTGTTTCTTGCAAAAAACAAAAAGGTTGTTGGAGACTGTTATATATATGTATGGGACCATTTTATGGTGGGTGTTACTATACTTCTTTATTTATGTAAGGTTGTTAACTGTCAATTTGAGGTATAAAAGATAAAAACACTATTTGACCAATTTGAGGTTTAAAAGATGAAAAGTAAGAATTTGGGGATTGAAAGATTTCTTTTAAATCCATCATGATTGATGCTGTGGAGGGAAGAGATTATCACATAAAAGACATAAAAATATGATCATGTTTTACATCTTACAATTTTTTGTTTTATTATTATTCTATACAATTCCGCTTGTTTTGTATTCTCAGTTTTATTTTAATATATGTGAAGTTCATATATCGTACTTCGGGATTATCATTTTAAAAATATTTTAAAATAATTATGAATCGTAAGGTGCCAAACAAAATCTTAATTTTGTGAAATTTTAATTGATTTTTTTTCTTTTAAAATGATAATTTACTATATTTTGAGCATTAAATTGATAAAAGTAAAAAAAAAAAAAAAAAATTAAATCAGGTAGAAAAATGACAATGTTTTAATAATAGAAGGATTGGCCTTTAAACTATTGTTCAACAAAAATAATATTGTACAAAGTGAGGTCATTTTAAGGATTGGCCTAATACAGTATCATGTAGATTAAAATTTTTTCCTCTTTTATAACGTAAAGCTAAAGCACAAGTCAAATATCATGGTCGTCCCATAATGGACCATTTTCAGATGCAGATCTAGAATTTGGTATGGGGTCAAAAAAAAAAAAAAAAACAATTCCTTTGGGTCTTGAATTTGGTATTAATGGTAAAAAGTTTCATAGTACAACATGAAACAAGTGGGTTACATTTCATGAAAATGAACAAATTTTTACGACGCAGGAAGACGAACTTATGAAGGTTTAAATGAAAAATGCAATACAAAACTACATTTACATATAAAACGAACAATTATGTAACAAAGTTGCATTCACATGTGAAACTAACATTTATAGACTTTATCACCATCCTCTATAAATTTACAAAATATTATGTAATATGATAAACTTTAGAAAATTTGTTTAATTTTCTTTAACCGGTTGGACCACCAGTTGCATCATGAATCGATCGTGAAATTAATTTGATATTCTGTTCTATTCCACAAACACTACTATAAACATAATACTTTAACAAATAATAAGTGATATGACATAAGGAAAAATACCATGAGACATTAATGAGATGTTAATAACATCTCTTTAATATTCAAATCACTGTAGGGGCGTTAATAATGTGAGGATCCACTATGTACTCATTAACATTGTTAACATGAATAAAATTAATTACAAACTGTGAATAGAAAATAAATATATTTAATTGATGTTAAATATAAATAAATTTGAGTAGTGTGAAGTGAGATTCACAAATAATTATCATCAATACTAAAATGGATGAGGGGGCGTGTTAATAGAATGAAGATAATGAAATGGTGATATGAGCGATTGTATTGATGGGTGTTAATAACATCTATCAATGTGCATGTCCCAAGAAATCATACTAAATTGTAATTAATACTAAATGATATTTTAACATATAACAAATTAATTATACTCTAATGTATACTAATCACTAACCAATATTATAACATATAACAAATGACATTTTAATGTACATCAAGTGATATAACATATGACAAGAGATACTTTAACATATAAATGATATTTTAATGTATAAAAAATGATACTTTAACATACAGTTCAAATGTACGTTAAAATGATACTTTAATATTCAATTGAAATATCAACACATAACAAGTAATATTTTAACATATACGAAGATATATTTTAATATACAGTTCGAATGTGCTCATTCTTCACTATTTTCACTTGTACTATGTTGACATACATTAAGTGACTCATTTTTCTACACTATAGAGTTTCATCTCACAGAATAAGATTCGTGAGACAATCACATATGAGAATTTTTCTAATAGTAGTGTTCGTGTGCACTAGTTGCACGGTGCAGCTGGGGTGCCCATGGGTCGGACCCGATTTGGATCCGCATCCAATTTTTTTTTTTTTTTTTTTTAATTCATGCACTAACCTTTATGTTATAGTAATTTAACTTTTATGTTATATTAATATAACCTTTATATACAAATATCATAACATTTAAGTGATGTTACTTATATTTTTCTATCAGCATAAAAATTCATGTAGTATAGTTGTACTTTTATGTTATAAAAATTCAACATTTATATTATATTAGTATAACATTTATGTACAACTATCATAATATTTATGTAGACATAAATGTTATATTATTATAACATAAATGTTAAATGATTATAACATAAAAGTTTAAAATGTATTATATGTCTATAATATAATATATAGATTAAATTAACATAACATAAAAGTTACACAAACATAACATCAAGATTAAGCGTGCGGGATAAGAGTGTGGGTGCAAACATGAGGATGCGTTGGAGCTTGTGAATGCACGTCTAGAGTGTGAAAATCACATTTCGGGTCATATGACCCCAATTACACAGATCCTAACCCTTACATCTGGCATACAAAAACAATTGTGTTTTTCTAATACTCATCAGTGTTAATGTTTTCTTGAAATTTCATAATATATTTATCAATAATCTAAAAATATGGACTTATAGTTCCTTGAAAATTTATGCATGAAAAATATACCCTTACTTTAAATAAGCATGCAAGAACCGAAAAAATGATACAAGTGGAACTTAATAAATAATTGATTAAAATTACTGTTTATTTGTGAAATTTTTTAACAACTCTGAAGGAAAATAGATTTACAATGAAATAAACGTTAAATGTAGGAGCCTCGATTAACATTTAATAATTAATTAATTTTAAGACTAGAACAAAGTAGATATTAATTAAAGAAACCGTGTAAATAATACTTTAGTGTATAATTATAAAGAGATTTTATTTTATTTTTTAAACTTTTTATTTTTATAAACATATTTTTATTTGTAACTTACAATAGTAATACAAATCCAAAAGAAATTTAAAAAGAAAAATAAGGAACAAAAAAATTAAAAAATAAGGGTCCCTGCTCATAAATTTTAATTTGAGTTTTGATTAGGAAAACACACAAGTTAAACAGCAATATATTACCCTTGCTCAAATTCAGAGAATCTGCCTACATGGTTTTATACAAAATATATAATAAGAGAAAACCAAAACAATTTACAAAAAACACCAACTCAGCAGCATCAATCAAATATCTCTTGGGCTTCAATTATGCTATGCTGACTGCAATCCAATAAAACATGAAAAATAAACAGAATTAGGGTAATTACATTTTATCATTCCCATTATGTTTGTTCTTTTGTACTTAGTAAACAAATATTATGCATTTCTCTACTTTGGGGCATTTCAAGATGGCAAAGTGTAACAAAAAATAAATAAATAAAATTGTTGTGTAGTTGAATGTAGGTTATATGAAACAAAAGGCTTACTAGTCGTCCTTAGTGATGCGGTAGTACTTTTCAGCGTGCTGCCGTTGGCCAATAAGTTGAGCAAACCGCTCATCGTGAGTAATGACAATAAGCTGAAAATTCTCCTGACCTTTTCTATCCTCCATTATTCTGAGGTTCGCAAGAAAGCAATAAAGTAAACGCGATGCAAATTCTGCTAATGATCGGTAAATCAATTGTTCATCGTATATACCTAAGAAGAGCTGCAGCGAGGGACTCGGAATTGGGGCCATCCAAATTTGTGGTTGGTTCATCTAGTGCTAGTATTCCACAATTAAGGCAAAAGGTTTCCGCTAATGCCAATCTAATTATAAGTGAAGCAAGGACCTGAAAATGAACAACAAAACAAATTGGACAAAAAATAAGAGGGAACAAAAATGTTGAAATTAGTTGTGCAGTAGTATTTAAATCATAAAAGTCTTAGCATTTGCCTTTTGACCAGCACTACATCTTCCTCTCATTTCTAGCTCTGCATCACCAGTTTGCATCAACACCTGCAATTTGACAAGAGTTATAGTTGGATAAACACATAAATTAGGTTAAACCACTCCATTTTCAAATATATAAGAATACCGAATTGGAAGTCGATCTTTCTCAGCAAGGGATATAGCAAGGAAAACTGGTTGGTATGTGTATTTGAATTAACATACTAGTCCATGTTAAGGGTTGGCATTATAGGATAATTCGGTCATCTTTAGTTTGGCCTAGAGCCTGAGAAAGAAGCTTTAGACCAACGCTACATATCATAACCAAATACCACAAGAATTTCATTCTCTCAATTACTCATGAGAATGCCCATTAGAAATATCAAGGAAAAGAAATGAGACTCAGACAACAAAAGAAGGCTTCAGTTTCTACTTATTTCTATGTTAAAAATGTGTTCAGATGCAAATTTTATGAGATGGAACCTATGTGTAATTGTTTATACAAGACATGACAAGAATATCAAGAGGTACATGTAACTTTCAGGTTTCCAGACTATGTCAAACAAATATCAGAAGCCACTTCGCGATCTTTAAGGAATCATCTTATACAATATATCAAATATATGTAGGTAGAGGAGAATAATTTCCCATCAGCTCAATTTTGGTTTGTTGGCAATGTCAAAAGGTCATATTTAAGTCCTTGAGAATGTGAAAACAAAAGTATAAGAAACATACCTTATAACTGTAAGACCGAGTACCAGCACCATCAGAATCTGAATGAATGCTAATATAATCAATATCCTGGCCCCTGTAAGTCTGCTGCCATAGTTCCCTTATAATTTTATTTATCTCTTCCATTTTCATTGAGTGGAAGCGCATGAGTGCTCTGAAATATAAGTTTGATGAAAGATTATCAGGATAATGTGATAGACATGGTCACAGTTGGACAAGGTCGCATGAAAAAATACAAATTATGAAAATAAACAGTTGAAATGATGACATAGAATGACAGTAAATCTAAGTCGATCATCACTAGACAAAAAAAAGGGAGGTCCAGATTGATGTATATCAGATGGGACCTGAAGTGCCAAAAAAGTCCTACAAGGGCATTGCCTGTCCAACAGTGATGATTCAATACGCCACATTGGAGGTTGAGAATGTCAAATTTGGATGATTTATAAGCGAGTACAATAAACTCATCTAAAGGCAATGGTTAACTATTTTCCCAAAGCGAGGATAAATGCAAAATAATTGATAGAGAAGTCTGTTATATCATCACGCCAGCCTTGCTCCCATGTCTTCAGCTTAAAGAACTGCAAGCCTAGGGCATGACATAAAGTTTTGCAACTGCAAACAGTCCTATGCCCATCCATCTATATCTCTATCTATGCATTTATCTACATCACACAAAGAGAAGATACTAAATGATCACCACATCACAAAGCTGAATTGAATCACCTACATGTACTTCCATATGATGTATAAGTGGCTTTTAAGTTGCCCACCAGATACCATGCTAGGCATTAAGTGGCATTGCCTGCCAACGTGTGAAGGTGAGGGGGCAAGTGATGCAGGCAGAAGCGTGATAAAGGATAATTACAATCCGTTGATACCAATAAAATCTAAACAAATCGTCATCAAATATATCTAATTTTCATTCTCCATCAGCAAGTTGAAATGTTTTGATAAATGTAAAAGGATACTCCTTTTTATCAGCTCAAGATTTTTGATGAGGTAGTTATTTAACATGGTATTAGAATACAGGTCGACCAAAAGGTCTCGTTCAAATCTCCGATTGAATATGGCCGAGATAACCATGAGGAGTTATACCAAAAGCCTTGGCTGATAAGAAGTTCCCAGACTCTTTACTAAAGAATACCGTGTGCTCGTTGCAATTTAAGCAGCATACACCTCTTTTAGAGGGTGTTTTCAAAAAAAAAAACCTGATAGTCTATATCGAGACTTCACTAAAGGAGCAGGAAGAGAATAACTAGGTCATGGAGAAAACAATGACAGCAAATCAAAGATGAAAAAGGAGCAGCAAGGATGATGTGACGGTGGTTAATGAGGCCCAACTTTTTAGCAGGTTAATAACAGATCCTGATGACAGTGGAGAACAAGGGCAAATAGGAGGTAAGAGATTATGGATCGTAATGATGGTAGGATATCAAAATAGCGGAGGATAACAAGGGTAGGTGGAACAACAAGGATGACAGTTGCATGATGCAAGTCAATGCATTTATTATTTGAAGTTTGAACAAACAATACCATTGACATTCAGAAATAAATACCCTCCAAGCACTACTTACAATGTTCTTATGCTAAACAAGAACTTCAAAATAATTAGATTAAATAACCACAACAGAAAAACTTAAACAGAATCATTTAATGTTAAAAAGCTCACTTGTCAAGTGCTTTATAATATCTGTCTAGATCCTTATTTGCCATCTCAGTGGTCTGTCAAGAAAAAAATTCAGAGTTCAGTCAAAAACATCTTTCTGCAAGTGATCAGGAAGAGGGGAGATAGATGCAACTTAAAAGATACAAATCACCTTTAGCTGAATTAATTGATCAAAATAGCGCTTGTCAATGTCCTTGTATTGAGTCTGTCTAAGATCAGCTCTATTCCTATCAATGTTGCTCCTGTATACAGATAAGGTGCCACGATGCCTATTTAACTGCAACAAAAATCCACCTCTTAACTATTGACAACAATGATCAAAATCTAGAACCACATGGATTAACTATTTTAGACAAGCATGTGTAACATCATCATGAAAGAAAAGACACTAACCAATGCATTTGTGAAAATAATACAATGACAACAAAAGCCAGAGTAAGTTATTATCTTAAAAATGTGTTAACTGCCAATAATGGCACCGGTCCTGTTTAGGCACGTTAAGCCATTGCCATTATACACCCAGTTAAATTCTCTGATATCTATGGTCTATTCATTCTCTGATATCTCAATAGAATATACAGCATCTACTCAGAAAAATTATTTGACCTCTGTAAGGAGACTTTCTCGTTCTTGTGAATGTTTTAGAAGCACAGATTCAATTTTCGGAACACCGCCTATCTTCAATACACTTTCTTCAAGAGATTCAATCTCCTGAGTGAGGTCATCCACTTGGGCTTTCACTTTCCTGTATTCTAAATTCTCCTCTATGTTGCGCCTTAATTCAGCCTGACTTCTGCACAGGTCTCTACTCTTTTCCAGCTCCTTCATAAGTTCAACCAATCTGGTTCCACAGTTACTTAGCTCAAATTCTGACTGAGATTGCTTTTCTTGTAATGCTTTCAATTTATCACCCTTACAGGTGTTATCATTCCTGGAACAGAGATGTAGTTACAGAATACATTAATGAGAGGTTAATGCCACGATCAGATCTTATGCCAAGAAAACATACTCCTTGATTGTCGAAAACATATTAAGCAGTGTATCAACTTCCTGTTGATCTTTTCTATAATGGTCCTCCAGCAATTCATATTCATGATTCAGCTTGACCACCAAATCGTCATATTCATCAAGCAGTTTCTTTTTCTCCTTCAATAAAGGACCGAGATCCTCCTCGAAATGCTGAAATTCAAGAAATGCTGAAGCATGAGACAATAGATGAAGTATTAAGGAAAACATGTTTACTAAGGAAGCTGTCTAAGATGTGATGTCTTGATAAATGTTCACTTATAAATAAAGGATTTTCATCACCAGGTCATTGTATGTCAGCATGTTCAGCAAGATGGATTACCTTCAGATGAAGCTCAACCTGACTTTTCTCTTCAGCCAGATGATTCAAGTCCTCCTCTGCTTTTTTAATGTTTGATAATATGTTAGCAACTTTAATTTTCTCTTCCCTTACACTATTCCAACGTAATTGTAGTGTTGTCAGTTCTTCTTGCATCATCAATTGATCATTTCTTAACTGATCCATATCATCAATCAAGGTATTCCTGATGATCAACATATGAACATAATCAACACTTATTGCAAGAAAGAACCTCTACTTGTATAAGATCCATAACCTCAGTGTGAGGGTTAAAAATTCAGCAATGACAGCAAAGCAAAACACGTTTCAGAAAACACAAACAGAAAATAACAAACTAGTAATCATTCTAGAGAGAAGATAATTAAGACTGTAATAAACCTAGTTCTGTCCAACGTCTTTAGCTCTGATACAATTTCTTCTAGGGATTTGGCACCTTGAGCTTGAACATCAAGTTTGCTTTCCAATTCACCAACTTGTCTCTGCAAAGTTTGGATATCATTGAACAGCCTATCAGCAGTTTCTACAGGTTGTATCAACGCATCAACTGAATCTTTTTCAGCACTTATTTGAGCCAACACACCCAGCACCTGCAACAGAAAATTTGTAATGCTGAAAGATATTATGATGTTTCAGTGAAGTACGCCAAAAAAACAAAACAAAAAAGAAAGAACAGCACTCAAGAAAAAAACCATATTCAGTTGGCACTTTGATAAGGTATGGTGACTGGTGAGAGAACCAAAGACACAAGTAACAACAGATAAGAAAAATATAGTTGAGGATTGTAAACATAGTAGAGGCAAAACATTCAGACAAGTATAACAAATGCTATCATGGTTACTAGCACTTCATAGTCAATAATGCATATCAGCACACTCAACCTGAATTAAGATTATGGAAAAAGAAACATGGAGAAAAGTCCCCAATTCTTTTCTTCACTTACTGAAGAACATCTACTCTAAAATTAAAGAGAATATAATATTTGCTATATAAAGACAAAAACAAACTTTTAACTAACACCACAGCTTTTCCTTGATGATCTTACTCTTATAGTTTCTCTAGAACCCCGGGATATATCGGGCGGTATTTAATTTGAACTCTCATTTGAAAATCCATTGTAGTTGGATAAACACAATATGATAACATCTGTTGAAAACAGCATTGGCATAATTATGTTATCAACTTCTTAAGTAACAAAAGAAAAGTTTAACAACTCTTATTTGATCATTGCTTTGTAAAATGGAAATCTATATTTTTTATTTGGGTTAAACCCACATAAAATTTTGATGATTCCATCTCAAAGAAAAACGACATTTAGAACACTACCAGTAAAAATAGTTCAAATAAGTCTAGGATCACAGGAGGATATGGAAATATGCAACTGAGAAATTGCGACAATAAACATAGTTGATGTGCTTATAAGAAAATGCATAATCTCTCAGAGAAGATTTTTAGTTTCTCGCCAAATGTATATAATATCTAAGTAACAAAAGGGGAAAAAAAGTATCTTGGCCTTTCTCAAGCTATCAGATCAGCAATGGCAACAGACTTTTATATTCCATTGACCAATACATTCAAATAGTTAAGAGCCAGAAACAACATTTGAAGACGTAATCTGAGCTCATTCATGGAAAACTGTTGGCATACACTATGACAGTTAAAAATATATTGAATGAGTCCAAGTGGTTTATATTAGGGGACTAGCACCTCAAATTTTTGTAGATCCAAAGATATCCTATTCAAAATGTGAGAGGATGAACATTTTTTTTTTTTTTTTTTTTGAGAAAGAACAAATTTTTTATTAATAAAATAGAAAAAGGAGGGATGAGAGATCCCTCGAGGTGAGTACAAGAGCCAAAAATACCAGAAAAGCAACAAGACCCACAATAACCAATGCAGAAACGAAACACAACCAAGCTAAACCTTAATCAAGGCCCATGATGATCATTAAGGATTCTAAATTATTCCCATATTTATTGGTGTACGCACTAGTTCTATAGAGAGCAGTCTCTTTCGGTGATTAAGTATTTTGATCAGTTTATCAAGACATTATTATGAACTAAACTAAAAAGATTTGAATCTGTTGGCATGCACCTATACAAGGATACACACGAGTTTCTATGAGATGCAAATAAAAGCATGCAATAATAGTACTTTCAGGTGGTACTCATCCTATTAAAAACATGTGGAAAATACAAATATTGAAGATTTTATATTCTTTGATGCGTGTTTAAAAAATCCTGTGGTCTGCAATGATCATCTATCCAGTTCCAAAGAGCACATAAAAGACATGATTTTGCAGGTAGGAATATATTATATATCACAGCACAGTAGTAGAAGCAAGGATCATCCTATAATCTACTTGGCACCCATCTTGCGATTATAACAGAAGTTGGAGAGGAAGGTACTCATAGAAGAGCTAATAAAAATGAAACAGAAAAGCTTGGAATGGCAAGCAAATTAGACCATTAAAACCAAAATATACCGCAATTGACAATTACATCATCTAGAGCCTGATTCTTTTGTTCCAGTTCTTCATTTAACTCATTCAGGTTTTTTTCAGCAAGAGGAATCAATTCCTTGCCAGTTTTGACATATTCTTCATAGACCACTCGGAGCTTGTCTAATTGCTGAAACTGAAAATCAGCATTCGAAGAGTCCACTTGCAATACTTTCATATGCTCGGAAGAACTTGCGGCTTTCACTCTTTGCTGCAATGATGCAAAAAGAGTAATGGACATCTTCTTCAAGTATTATAAGTTGGACTGCATCAAATAATCGTTAAAATTTAGGTAACCTTTTTAACAAATTCATCTTCCTCATTTGATGAAAAAGGTCTCTCACAGCAAGGGCACATGTGATGAGCACGAGCAACTTTTTCGAATGGATCAAACATCTGTCTCATGCCATCAGCCATGTTCAGTTTACTGCATATAATACAGTAAATAACTGGGCACTGTCAGCTACACAGACATCCAACCACCAGTAATACATGCAACACACTGGTATATACAAAATAAATAGAAGAGTAAACCTTCTCAGGACATCTCTCTTGTCCTTGGTATTATCTAAGATTTTAACATATGAGTCAATACCTCCAGCCTGCTGGTCCAAGGACTGGAGTTTAGAATCAACAAATCTCCGTTTTGCTGCATCAGACTCAAGTAATCAATAGGACAGTGATTAAAAATAATATACAGTACCTTTTACAAGGAAGAGGGGCTATTATCTTGCACTTCCATTGCTTAAAAACCCCAAGAAAAGAAAATATACACTCGTAAGAATAACAAAGTCTGAAAGCCATCAGGGTGGATATCTCTCCATTAAAAAAGAAGAAATTCATATAAAAGAGTCCTTTGGATTCAGTTGTATGGACATCAGAGGTCAGTATTAACTGTGCTGTGATCAGAGTTACAAATAATGTTTTCACCCAATCAGGCATTGGAATATATTTGATTTAAACTTCTCTAGATAGAAAGATCTAATTGCAAATTGAACATCAAATCTGTGCATAAAATTCAAAAAGACTTCATTTCAAAGTATCTACACAACCTTTTTTTTTTTTTTTTTTGGCGAGAAACAGAATAGGAAAGAAATCCCACATGAACATATACAAATTGCTTAATAGGAACAGAAATCCCACATGAACTATACCTCCTATTGCTCAATCGGAATAGAAATACCAATTTTTAAGCATCTTCATGAACTTACTAGGAACAGAAATCCCACATGTAGCATGAACAAATATCAATTGCGTTGGTCAAACTTTGTCTAATGAAAAGTTACAAACAAAATTAGACAAGATGACGAACAACAACAGACTCTTCACATTCATGCTAGAAGATTTTACAAGCAAAGCTTACATTCCAGATCATGGCGGAATTTTGACAAGTTACTGTTGACTTCTTGTATTTTCAACTTCAGTGTAAGCACCTCATTTCTAGCTTCATCAGCTTTTTTGTCCAAGTCTTCATACTCTTTCTGAAGAGAACTGTAGAAGAGAATGATATCAAGCAAACAAAGTTGTTTTATTAGAGACCTAGACCAAAATAAGAAAGATCAAAGAACAATAGTTCAAGCACACTGAAGATTGATATCAGCAAAGGCTGAGACATTCCTAGACATAGATCCTTGGGTTAAATATTGATGAGCATAGATTTCCAAAGGAAATTTGACTAAAGTTACCACTATCAGATTATTATATTCTTAAACAGTTCTCTAATTCATTTCATTCCAACTGTCAAAATATGCAAGCGGAATGATTTATTTATTCTATCTGGAGAAGCCAGTGACAATATTACTGTCCCCAATCAATATTTCATGATGTGAACAGATGTGCTTTCCCTTGCGCATAAGTGTGTTTTTTATTTTGTAAACACAAGTTGCATTTAGATATGTATGATCAGCATCAAGGAGATGATCTAGATGCTTCAAATCTTAAATAAATATGAAAAGAGAGTCTAAACAATATTTCAGATCATGTACTTCATATTTCCTCCATCAAGGGCCAAACCATTTGTTCTTGTGTGTGCATGGGTAGATGAATAGGAAAAAAATTCCAGCAGATACAAGACAATAAAATATGAGATAGCATAATTCTCCATAAGTTTAGGGCACAGTAACACAACTCATGACTATTTACTTATATATTAATGCATACACATGCACTAGAAGATTACAGTATTATAATATGTTAAACTATTAAAAATGGAAATGATATGTACCTCCATAAGCTTGTGCGGGTAATTTAATTGATGTAAGCATGGGAGTTCCAAAAGTTCTAGTTAAATTTAAATCATTTGACAAAATTAACAAAGGGAAATACTAGAACAAAAATATTTCGTGGGTCTGGCCTACATACATGAGTAAACTGGGCAAAATGGCTACAAGACTTCCATTTATCTCTTATTTTCATACAGTATTACATCTATATGTAGATATGTGATAAAGACACTAAGAAATACTCACAAATATCAATTAAATAAAAATAGAATATTCTGGTATATTGAATGATTCTGCATTATACATAGTTAAAAAATCCATTGGAAATTTCAACATGGTAATAATTCGTTGGACAGCTCCAACTTGAATAGAGGAAACTGCACCTTTAAGAGTTGCATTGTTCCATCTGACAGCACAAAATAAATCGTTGAAATTGACATTGTATTTAAAACTTTATCCAAGTCAAATTTGAAACATGACAGAATGTCAATGTAAAAGAACTTCAACATGGCAGCAGCGGATGCTGCTGGAAAGAGAATGAAGATGGATATTGGCATTAAAGGCCCTAAAATGTAGCCTAGCAGGCCAACAAAGAGAGGAACAACTACAAAAGCCAAGAGCAAGGAAGACAGAAAAAGTGCAATTCCCTGATTTTGAGTGTAAGGTTCCACTACCATGCTGACTATTGAATCATTCATAAATTGAAGAAAGACACCTACATCCACAGATAAAGTGCCTAAAAGGGGTACAAGACATCCAATTCCTGATTAGAAATCACACACACACACACACACATATATATATATATATATATATATATATATATATATATATAAATGGAATAACCATGAGAGATGCAGTGCCACAGAATCAGTTAAGTTAAAATATAATATTTTGGAATCCTAAGAACACTGTATGCTCAAAATCAAATCCATTTTGATTTATTTGAATCTCAACAATCAGCTGCAAATACTTAAATAATTTAGTAAACTTAAGTGGGAAAAAAAGGAGATTGAAAAACCTACAGAAAACACTGAAACTTCCTGAATGTATTGCTGCAACTGGAAAATATTTAGATTTGTTGACCCTCAAGCTTTGTAATCCTTTAGTTTTTTTAATTAGTAACGTAAAAAGATTATGAGAAAAGTGTGACTTTTCTTGCAACCTACATGTCAATAAGAAACTTGAGCATGGTATGCTGGTTGCATACAACATATCTAAGGCACAACGTTTTGTTCTATGAGCCCTTGAACTGTAATTTATATTCCCAGGACTTTGTAGGCAATAGCTTATATATTATGTTGTTCTATTGAGCCCTTCGACTTTTAATTTTACTTGCATTGAATCCCTAAAAGTAATACATGAGCAAAAACAAAGCTTTAGGGGATTGAAAGAACAAACGTACAAGTTGAGAGGCTTAAAAATATATTATTTTATTTTTAATGCATAAATATTAATCTCAAAAGGAAAAATAAAACAAAAACAGCATTCATGGCACACCATACTAGTAGTCCACCCACCCAGGAAAAAATGGTAAAAAAGAAGACAACTGTAACAACCTCTGAACCTGAACAATTTCCTTTTTCAAATCCTTGTCAGGTGGAATCCTTCCCTTCAGCACCCCTCTAATTCTCTCCTTGCATTCATCCACTCTAGATAACATAGGAGAAGACTTATTAGTTAAATATTGAAATTCCTCAAATGAAATAGAATATTGTGAAAAGGATACTGCACAAAGATTAATAGAGACTTGCATTTTTCTATGTTTCTTTTTGTGGTTTTCCAAATCTTTTTTCTTTACAGAAAGTACAACTCTGTCGTGGGAATCAGCATCCATTGCATCCCTTTCTTTACTAAGGGCTTGAATTTGCAGGTCCAAGTTTAACCTTTCAAGTCTCTTTTGTCGTATATTTAAGTCAAATTCTCTTGCAGCCAGCTGATTAGCTTTCCTTTCCACCTCAATTTGCTGCATTGTAGGAAGACAACTTTAGTTCTGCACGAAAAGATACAAGACCAATTGTGAAAATTTTAACCAGCAGAGTAAAATCACCATGTTTCTTTCTCTCTCATCAATGACAGTAACATCAATAGCAGCAATCTGATCTTCCAATGTATCACGTTCAATCTCCTTATCTTGAATACGTTTCAAAATGCCACTCTGTGACAGAACCGTTTAATGTCAATTAGAATAAAATAAACAGCATATGACAGAAAAACATGATTGAAGACATACCTTCATTTCCGTCTTAGCCTCCTTTTGGGCCTCAATTTCTTTCCAACGATCATTTGCATGCATGTACTGATCAAATTTTGCCTTAAGTTCTACTTCATTCGCTTTCTGATAAAATACAATTATGTACAGTGCACGTCATCAAAATTAAACATATATAAAATGGAATTAGAAGCTACAAATTAAATTTTTAAAAAAAAAAAAAAAAAAAACTGCAGAGACCAACTTGTCAAAGCAATACTTCCCAACAAAAATGAATAACCTAGTGAAGTTTCTATGCAGCGTGAAACTGGCATCGAACAAAATGTAACACTTCAAGAATATGGCTTTTTCAGGGATCACATTCCAGACCTAAATATGATATTGATCACTAACATCACAGTCTGACTAATGATACTTCAGCAGGAGTTATTAAATATCAAATTATTTCCCTCTCACAGCTTAACCTTATAGATTAGGTGGACATTTGAGTCTTTGATATGGTAATAGAGATTAGAGCCAGAAAAACTGTTACAGAGACCCACATACTATATGGCTCCTATAGGTTCTGGTTATTGAATACTAAGAAAATTTCTCCATGATAAAATTGGTCTAATAATATGAACCTAAGAGGACACTGAAGACAATTTCTCAAATATAGAATAATTACTTATGGTAAAGAGTACAGTCAGACTTAAAGTCAAAAGCTGTCTTATTTCTTTTATCACTACACTAGTTGGATTAAGATTATAAACCGGATTAAAGATAGGGGCCGGGCGGGCAGTGAAGGCTCACTAAAGAAAATTTCACAAATAACCATAAATATTACAGGTAAAGAGCCCAATTGTATCCATTTGAAATATTGAAATCTAATTGGCTTATGGGCCAAAGAACTTGGAGTGAAGGCTACTTGGGGAGCTGTCAAACTTTTAAGTCAAAACTGTCATACTTTCTCTTTCACTATACTCATGTGATTTTAAAAGGCTAAATGGGGCATATTATTAGCAAATTACTGTGTGCAAAATCTAGCAGAATGAGTGTATTGCAAAAGTATTGTACTTTTATCTTGTTCTAGTAAGTATCGCTGAAGTAAAACAGTATTGACCCAGACAGAGAAAACAGCACCTTCTTTTCTTGCAAGTCCTTGTTAAGATCTTTCAACTTCAATTCAATTCTATTGGTAAGGTCAGAAGCAACGTCATCAGTGAATAGGCCACTTGGTACAGAACCTAGATTGTGCTTTCTGAATAGCATTCGAATCATAGAGTTTCTTTCATTCTTCAAGGACATGTGAGCCTGAAGAAACAAAAACAGATTACAGAGTACATAAATCAAAATGTCAAATTTTGACAAGGCATGATGTAACACATCGTGTTGCAAACTCAGCAACAAAAATTACTTCAATGGCCGCTTGAAGCTTGGCAATCTCCATCACATTGTTGGCAATAACATCAGAAAGAACACGCTTTTTTCCCTCTATATCTGTCTGTTCCCTCAATAACTTGTTGATTTTGCTTTCCAACATTGCAATCCTTTCATCGAACTTGGATTTCCACTCATTCAATTCTTCATCAGTGTCTAAGAAATAAAAAAGAGTGTAAAAAATTCACCAACAATGATTCCAAGGATAAGGGAAAAAAAAAAAAAAAAAGCATATGATGAAAGAATGAAGAAACAAGATCATGCAATCATTTGAAAACCTTCATTTTCCTCTGTAAGTGCTGCATGACGCTTCTGAAGTTCCTCATACTTGGATCTTCTTTCACCCGACTTTGAAACCATCTGGTCTTGTAATTTTCTTAGATCCTTCAACAGTGATTCAGTTTGATCAATCTCTCTGTCCATATTCTGAATTTTCACATCAAGCTCCTCCATTTGACAGTTTAATGTTTCTGATTTTGCTTCATCTTGTGCAATGCTTTCCCGTAGCTGGATGAAACAACACCAGCTAATTAGTTTCTTCCGAGACCAAAACTCATCAAAGTTCAGAATAAGGAAGACTTGTTCGGAAGGTTTCATAATATGATTAACGGTTTTAAATAAGGGTTAATGTCATAATATGATTATGTTTATATCCATGTCAATTATACAAAAAAAAAAAAAAAGAACAGTGTTTGAAGCTAATACAAAGTACATTAGCAGAGAAAACTCTCCTTCGACTTGAATCATCGATCATCCTTTAACATGAGCGCATTAGATTGTCAACTACTCCTAGGTGCATGATTAAGAAAAAAACAGTGTCAATTGTGTGTGAGTGAGAGAGAGAGGAAGAAGGCAGCCACGTCCTTTTTATGAGTAAGAAGAAGGGATGTGTGAAGATTAAAGTGGGCCTTCACAAATAGAAGTTGAGGCTTAGATTCCATCTTAAGGCATCTCATTCCATCAGTATGTAAAAGAAGTGGGGTATGCAAAAGTAAGAAAAAGAAACACCATATGCCTGTTCTTTCTCCAAAATAACTTAGATTCAAGTTAAAACACAGTTCCATCATCAGTCTCCTGTTTGTGTTTTTCTCTTCTCTTTTTCCCAGTTACAAGCCATTCTTACCAGACGACCTCACCAGTTATCCAAGAAACAAAACCGGAGAGGTAACAGGTTTCCAACAGAACCACTCTTCCTTTAGAAACATTAGTAATAATAATCATTCAAGCACCCATATATCAATTTGCTAATTAATCCAGTCCTATTTACTTCAGAATTATAATGAACTAAATGAAAAAATCAAAACAAAATCTAGGAAAGTAGCCAAACAGAAAAAGGTAAACCAATTATCATGCTGCATGTTTCTCCTAGAAATCAAATAATGTCATGTCATCTTAGATATCAAAATTAAGATCACAATGTTTGATATATTCATTTTCCAATATCGCAGATAACAATAAGAACCTTAAAAGCAGCATCTTTCAGTGTTTGTAGATGCTCCAGTTTCAACTTATATGTCTTTATCTCCTGCGCCTGATCCTTGTGAAGCTTTTTGATAACCTCTAATGCCTTTGTGTACCTTAGAAGATAATGAAAATGGATCATACACTTTCAGTAATAGCTACAAGACTATTATATAGTAATAGGAATGTGATAATGGAAATATGAAATGATGTAACTTGCTTCATCAAATAGGTACAAATGTACTGAGAAAAGGTCATCTATATGAGTTCAAGGCAAGAAAAGATGTGTATGTTTAAATACTAAATTGAATGACGGTGAAGTCAGCAACTCATACAGAGAATATTGCAGACAGCAGTCTTGGACAGGACAGCAACAACTCCCATAATGAGTACAACAAATAGTACAGAAAAGAAACTCAAACAATTGCAAACTTGTCTTCAAACATTTCATGGTACGAGCCTAAGAGACACTTGTCTATTAAGCAACCTTGAGATCTCCTATCACCTAAGAACATCATAGAAAGGCAGTGTGGTTGTTTTATACCTTCATTTAGACATTTCTTGTAGATTTGCTTCAAAGGTCAAATAGAAGTGTGGGATTATGTTCATCTTGTCTTTGAGAATATTCAGTGATTGATGAGATATCTTTGTATTCTGATTATACAATTGAGTATGTGAGTTGTTACCGATTGGCACACTCAAACATCAATCGCTTAGCGCTTGATAGTTGAGAGAAGTAGAACACAACAAGGTATGTGAGTGATCGCCTTAGTGATTAGAATAATGGAGACTACTACCTGCTAGCTATAGTCATAAGGTGTAAGCCAGATAGTATGTAATGAATGGCCACAATTGATGTTTGTCGAAGAATCGCTACGGAAGTTGGTAAGACCAAGCAGGTTTGAAATGAGGGACCGCAGAAGAATTAAGCTAGTATGAGACTTATTTCCCATAACTCATAGGTCAGCGGCTAAATAAAAAATGTGTTTTAACATAACAATGAGCACAACCACAGATGCATTGGTGAGAGATCGGTGATGCTTAATCTAGTGCAACGACATAATTAACGTTACCAACAAGCTTTCAAGGTGCAGAGTTTTGTTAGTATGGTAATGATTTAATATAACTCTCCTCACATGTTCCCTCTTGCTTGGTTTTTACACCTCATTCCTTATATTGTTTTTTTTTTTTAAGAAAGAAACAGAAACTTTTATTAATAGAAAGAAAAGGGGGGGATGAGAAGTCCCTCCGAAAGAGTACAAGGATCAAAGGATCCAGCAAAGAAAGACCAATGACATCACCAACCACAACAAAACCATCATAGACCAGACCACAAGCCCTTGCAGAACTAAACCCCAATCCCTCGTAAGATCTGAAATATAAATTCCTTAAAAAAAATCTATGGCTCGACGCCCAATTGCTAACTCTAAACTTCACCCTACCCCAAATATCCTCTAGAGATTCATGAATATCCTCGAAAATCCTGTTATTCCTCTAACCAAATAGACAAACAAACAACCGGATCGATAATCCTCCAAAGCATTTTACCCCTGTTGCTAATATATTCCCCCATATTAGCTTGATATAAATCAAGCACTGATTGAGAAGGGACCCACGAAAAGCCCAGCTCTTTGATCACCCTGCACCATAAACGATGAGTGAAAGAACAATGAGCAAACAAGTGGTTAGACTCCTCAGATTAGCATCTACACAAGACCCACCAATTAGGAGAAAGAAAGCTATTCGGAAAACATTTTTCTATCAAATCGAGGGTGGGCAACTTTCCCAAACCTATCAACCACATAAGCACATGCACTTTCTTAGGAACCGGACTCTTCCATACGAGATGGCACCAATGAAAAGGAGTAGAGTTGAAGTTGGATAAGAAAGAAGCAAAGAAAAATCTGCAAGAGAAAAATCCCAGACAGATCGGCAGTCCAGGGCCTATGATCCGACACACCCGCACTCAAACTAACACCCTCTAGACGAGAAAGAAGTTGCTCCAACTCACTGACTTCCCCATCCCAAAGAAATATATGAGAGTGAAAACCCAAGAGAGAAGAGAAACGGGGTCAGCCAGGGAAATAAAGGACGCAATAGGCTCATTATGAAGGTTGGACAGCTTATATAGAGAGTGAAAACTGTAAGCATAAGAAGACCTACCCAACCAGGCGTTCTCCCAAAACCTGACCATGTCCCCCTATGGACTTGAACCTTAGTAAAGCACAAGAAATCCGGGTAAATACGAGAAATGAACTTTCAAGGGCTATAAAAAGTACTTCCCACAGCAAGACCAGCATCCCATCAATTCTCTTGCATACCGTACTTACTTTTAATAACTTTGTGCCACAATGCATTCTCTACTTCGTGGAAACACCACCATCACTTCCCCATCAGAGCTTGCTTCCGAAGAAGATTACCTCATTCCTTATATTGTAAGAGAGATATAATGCAAGATAAGAAGTTTCAAGGATACGAATCGAATAAATCAAATAAAAAATGTGTAAAGGCGAGATATTGGTGTACTAAAGATTGCATTATGTATGAGATCGGGGTCAATATCTCAGTTCCATAAAATTCCCCAAATTCAGAATGAGCCAGGCCTATAGTTCAGGAACTAAAGTAGCTTCATGCAAAGTAGCATACAATTTGATGCTAAGAGGGCTGCACAGAGGCATGCAACGCAGAATGCAAGCATCCAAGCTGCTTATAGTACCACAACGATGCAGCACTGTGTAATGCATCTTCACAGTCTGTCACTACGGACTGTGAGGCACATGCCTATTTATATTTTTTGTTTTTTATTTATTTTATAGGAAACAAGAATTTTATTAATAAAGGAAAGGTTACAAAGGGATGAGGTGTTCCCAATTATGGAGAAGGTCTATCTGAAATACAATATTTAAATCTTGATAAGCATCAGATACACATGAACCCCTAAAACATTTATGTCCTGAAATCCACCATGCAACCCTAAACATAAATTTTCCTATACTATTTTAAAAACTCTCTTATTCATTTCCAACCAAATAGACCAACTTAAGTTGTGAGGCACATGCCTATTAATAAAGTGATACTCTACATATTAAAATACGCACACAAGCATCTCATTCCCACTTCTACACATTCTCTTTCTCCAATAAACACTCTCTAAACATTCCTCCAAGAGAATTGCCAACATACTTCTCCAGGGATCTTAAGGTGTGCACACAGCACACTAGTGTATATTCTGATAGTGATCATCATTGCAGGAAGGAAGACAGCATATACATGATTCATTGGTTACAACCAAAAGAGGTTTGGAGGTGAGCAAGAGATTTAAATTGAATCAGTTGATATCTGTAGTAAAAATAAAAGGTCAAATGATTCACTATAATGTGTAATTACGTGCAAGTATCTGTTTTGTAATTACGAGTTTTACATGTTAACTTTTTATAGAGACGTGACGGTTACAAAATCATGTTTTTCAAAAATTTAAATTTATTATTAAATCATTCACATTCTTTTAACTTTTTTCTTTATAAGAAACAGAAAACAAAATTTTATTACTAAAATGTGCAGTACAAGGGACAGGTCATCCCTCTTTACAAAACATGAAAATACACAACAAAAAGAACATAGCTCCAATTTCTAACTATATCAGAAACAAATTACAAACTCTTATGTTACACCCACCAATCAACCCTAAACTCAATTGTATCTGACACCTTTAAAGATTCTACTCAATCTTCAAAAATTCAGTTGATCCTCTCCAAACATAAGGTCGAACACAAGGCTGGAACTCCCCATAAAGTTTTGACCTTTTTACATATGAAACTTTCTAGATTGGAATAAAGCAGATCAATCGCTGAAGACCATAGCAGACATTGAAGATCTAACTCCTCCAAAAATCTATGTCAAAGGCAGAGTGCAAAAGAGCAATACAACAAGAAAACGTTATCTAGATCTTTGGAGTCCTTCCTACACAAGACACACCAGTTTTTGGGGACAAAAGAACTGTAGGAGAACCCCATTTCAAGAGCACCACATATGAGCAGATTTCCCAAACCAACAACCACAAAAAGGTTTGAGCCTTGTTAGGTATAGGAACTCTCCAAACTGATTTGAAGAATGAAAAAGGAATGTTGATTTCATAAAGGGAAAAAGGACATAAGGGATGATTAACAAGAGAACACTCCTAAAGAGTTCAAAACCCAACTCCTAACATCTTCTGCATTTTCAACTAACTTCACCCCTTCCAACTTTCCAAGAAAAGAGCACAGATCATTCATTCCAGTTTTTTTAATAATTGTTAGTCAAGAAAATGTATTAATATTTTTCTTACTGACTTGATCCAACTAGTAAAGAATTGGATAATTAACCAGATCATTGTTCTAAACTCCAAATGATTTTCTAAAAAAATTTTAAGCCATAAGACGTAATATCTAAGGACTAATTCTTGGAGTAACAAAAGGTCAATGTAAAGAGCACAAGGTAAATACCTTCATATGTTTAAAGTTGTTTACGTAAAATGGACTTAAAATAAAGCATTCGCTGCTCAATTATAATATAACTATTTTTGTATTTCAGGATATATGCTTTCTATGGATGAGTTATTGTCGAGAATCAAAATGAAATCAAAATGTACTCCGTTACAAGTACTCCACTGACCTATGAGATACCAGACAATTTTGACTTCATCTTAATTGATTTTAGAGATTTATTCCATCAATGTATCTGTCCCATCTCTATTACATTATACAGGTGATTTTGTTATTGTGATGACAAGTTTATAGTGATTTTAGGCATTTTCTTGGTGGATGTAGACCAAATGGTTAGATCACACAATCTTTGTTTTTTTTTTCTTTCTGAAGTCTATCATATAATTCAAAATTCACCATTTATTAATTCTATGAACTGACAAGTTATATACTTTTACTCGGTCCATGTATTATATTGAATTGCTCTTTGTGTTCCAAACTTCCAATCGTACAGTCCACTTTGTTTTTCACACAAATTAAGGATATATAATATATACAAACAAGTTTCCTAATATACCCTTATCTAATGAGTTGGAAGATAGTCATTATCATTGATTGAACCCAATTTAGTTTGGATGAGCTTCTCCCAATTATGTCCGGTAATAAAATAGGACGGCTAGAGGGTATATTAGTAAAAGACTGAAAAATATACTACCAAATGTGGAAAGTGGAGTACTTATAGATTTGGGACGAACAAAAAATGAAATGTGGACTATAGAATTGGGACAGAGGGACTAGTGAGTATAATTTCCAAAATTATGTATTGTTGGATTTTACACGAATGTAGTATCAGACTACTTACATTACATAGGGTCAGCACCACAGGCTTTTGGGATGTGTCATGACAGGTTGCAGCCAGCGTAATGGTGCTGGCCCAGGGCCTTCAAGGCATGACATGAAATTTTTTGAGTGATACACCATTCATTTGAGATTTATGCCCAAGCAGGACATATTCCTCCAAAACTAGCCTTTTAAGTCAAATCATACATCAAATTGGTACAATTCCAGAACACCACTTCTAAAGATATATTTGAAAGTTGAACCATTTGCTATCATCTAGACTCTTGATAAGTGGTATTACAATAAATTAATATACAAATGCAATTGTTGAGAGGTTCTCAAATCTCATTAAAAGTATTCTTCATACTCTTTCAATATTCATAAAGAATTAAGCAATCTACATAATGTTTATTCTAGCCACATGCAACCAAGAGGTAATCAATATGACCTATATAACTGGTCTTCACTTTGGAAATTACAATCATAGATAAACCTCTGTATGCTAAGTGTATTCGACAATCTTTTAGTCCATGACAACCAATAAAGGGAGATCAGAAATGATTCCAGGATGTTCTCAATCTACTTTTCACCAAATGTTTCTTTCTTTTTCTCCATTTCCACAAGTCATATCAGTAATCATGCATTAGAAAAGAAACAGTTTTAAGAAAAAAGAAAAGGATGGTAACTAGAAAAAACAAAAATTAAGTAATAAGAATCTCACAAGGATAATTGATGAAAGCAGAGGAAAAATTCCCTATGCGTAAAATGTTTCACCTCTTATAGAACACTACTTACCTAGTTGCAGAGAAGATGTCGTCAAACTTTTTTTTTAGTGTTGATGGATCTTGCAATGGCCAGTTTGCATCATCCTGGTGAACAAATATAACATTTTCAAGAACTGCCTTGGACACCCCCATAAGAGCAGGAATTTCTCGGTCCATGTCAGCACACCGATAGCTTAGGCATACTTTCTGTCACTTGGAAAAATAAAGAAATCTCATGAGGTTAAGACACTCATAATAAAGATACCAAAATGACTGCCAATCAATTTATGACATAGAAAATAAATATTAATACAGGGCAGTAGTTTGAACATTTTACAGCTAATATAGTCTAATTCATGTTGGAGGGAAACACTAAATATGCATACAGCATAAACCACATGAGAAATACACAGGTAATGTGGAATGAATAGAATCTAGAAACAAGTTACATCAACAAATCTATAAAGTAATAGGTTTAATCAAATTCAAAACCTTCAAAGTTTCCCTAATTACAAAAGGAATGTTCTAGGAATTCTTGTCCCCATCATCGCCTTGTATAATAACCAAGCCTCAAACTACCCACTACCCAATGTAGTTCATGCATGTCATGCAATTTATATCATAGTTGCATTTATATTAACTTTGCATAATTCATAAATTTTATGCAACATTTTAATAATTATGTTTTTAAAACAACTGTGCAGTAGTAGTTGCCAAAAGCCCGAACCTGAGGATCAGTTGGATATTGAATTAAGAAGAAAAAGTTAGGCATCAACATTTTTACTAGGTTAGACATGATAACCTAGGGAGTGTTAAAGTTTCTGAATACTGGTTATAATTGGAGGGTAAAGGGCGTCATCGACATGTGTTCAGGTATAGGACGTTTCTATTGAGTATTTTGCAGAATCATAGAATTGGAACAACTAAACCTAGAAATCTATACATACAAGATATGAAGGCTGTTGGATTTTCAACAGTAGCGAAGCATAAAATAGAAGTGGCAGAATGAATTTATCAGGTGAAAGACCAAATAAGCTGTTGAGACTTGAGAACTCGGGTTGGAAACATTTATGGAAATGAATGATGGTTAAAATGGGGTGTAGATAAATGTTTGCACTTTAAAGTATGAGATTGAGGCTGCAAGATAGGGGCGAAGTCAGAGTTTTACCACAAAAGCCACATCACTTGGTAAGCACCCCAAGCCACCAAGTCCACTTTTCCTTCACACTTGAACCACTTCAGTCATGCTTTACCAGAGGATATGCAATGCTTAATGATAATTATTGTTTTTTATCTTAAGTACTTTTACCTCTCCAGTCTGAGGATTTATTGTTTGAAGCACAGACTCAATTGCTTTGTACTCCATCTTAGTAGCTTTTTGGGTAAGCTGAAATGACCTTATGCAGACCACATCCTTCCTTGCCGCTGTCTTAAACCTAAGCTTTATCTGGCCCTTTGTCTCTGTCTCCCCTGCCACCTAAAAGTATACTTTCAACAAAGCTTATATATGATTGTCTGAAGAAATAGACAAATGTAGAGGCAGAAATAATGTAAGACCTTAGGGTCATGGACGAAGCTGTGACCGGACCGTGCATTTGGAGGTAGTTCACCAGTGCAGGCCACTTTCAAGCACTCAATTATTGTCTGCAGAAAAGAAAAATTATATAAATATACATTATAAATATAATATATATGTATATATATATATTCATATCTGATTTATTCTTTCTAAAATGCAAACATCCCAGTGGAAATCCTCAAAAGAACTAAAACGAAGGAAAAAATGAGGCTGAATAAATCCCACATAGCCACAATGAGCAATACTAGGTTGGTGCAATCCTTTTTTATGTAATGGAAAGGAAATGAGAAAGATAATCAAGGCATACCTTCTAAGTACTAATGTGAAATGTATGAGATAGACACTTAATAAATTTTAAGGAACAGAAAAAGACATGATCGAATTATGTTGTGTCTGGACAGAGAGAGAGACCAATGGAAAAGGATCATCACAGGATAAGAGGAAACAGCAGAACTTTGTGTTGCATACAGTACCAACATAATGGTATGATGGTTACTGCAAATGGAGAACATCAGGCAAACAAATGAATTCATTATATGCAAAACTTTACTATAAAGCATCCAGAAGAAATTAAGATGATAAACAAAATTAGTATTTCTTGCTTCATAGAACAATATGCATCAACAACAGGACTTTTTTCACCTTAAAACTCAGCATAAATAGATTGCCCATCTTTTTTTTTTTTTGGAAAGGCAAAAACCCCAAAAGAATCCTAAAAACCATATTCATTGCTGCCACAACTGTATGCTCAGCACAAGGTACAAGAAGTTAGATATTAAATGGGGGCATCCTTAGAATCGCAGCTAAAAATATAACAGATGAAGAAACGTACAACTCCTGATGCAAAATGCACAACACCAAGAGAGCAGTGGGGATAGAAATTACAGTTTTTCCAGCGCCGTTGGGGCCAACGATGAGAGTCAAGGGCTTGAAGAAGGTGATGACATTCTTGTTTTCCGGGTCGAAACTCCGGATGCCCTTTATCAACATTTTATCAACAGTGCTCATCTTGTTCCCCTTCTCTAGCAGACTTTTCTGCAAATAAATGGAATTGAAAGAGAAGTTGTGCGCTAATTATCGTAGGCTAACCATCACCAAGAGAAGTGGACACCATTGGAGAGAGAGAGAGTAGGGTTTTAGAGAGGGAAAGAATTGTAAAATGGAAAATGGCGGGGAGAAAGACGATGTCCAGGCTGAGTTGGAGTCTCTTGAGTTCATGGCGATTAACACTAATGAGAAAAGCAAGTTTATTTCCTTTGTGGGCCATCATTTGGGCCTTTTAAATCTTTAGTTGGGCTTATGCTAGGCTCTTTTCGTTTTAACAATCTAATAACATCTTTTTTTTAAGAGTGGTTGTATATACATCCTTAAAATTTCTCTATATTCACAATAGAAAATAAATCTTATTTCTAACCTTATTAATTTTTCTTTTCCTTTTTTAAGAATATTTTCTTGCTTCTATAACACATTTTCTCTTTCTTTTTTCTCCCCTGCACAACCGCTTATTTCTTTTTTTTTTCTTCACAATTCACACCACCATCAAAAGTTTTTACTTCAAAAGTTTTTACTGAAAATAAAAGACAAATTTTATTGCTTGACGCCTCAACCGATTATTGAAAGTGAAACTATACAATGGTATTTTAATTATTTTGTATTGGTAGATTTTTTTTTAAAAACCCCCCAAATCTCTAATTATATGAAGCAGTTGAAAAAATAAGAAGAAAAATAAAGATAAATAGAATATAGGTAGACAAAAGCGTCTGTAGTGATTGGAATTTTGAAATTACTGAGGGAGGGGAGGAGATAATACTGTCATGTTTTTTGTTGAACAAGGAATCTGCTTCCATTTTTTTTTAATTATCTTGATTATAGTAAATCAATAATGAAACTACTCAAAAGTATACATTGATATAATTATGATTCTTACGAATCTTCTAATCTGTATATCAGAGAAAAAATTTGTAGCCCAATAATTTCAAGATAGTTGAAAATTCAATATAAAAAGTCATTCATCCAAAAAAAATAATCAAAAGCTATTTGGAATATCATGAGTTTTACCTTATAAAATTTGTAATCCACTCCAAATAATGATTTTTTTTAGCAATTGGATTGAAACCTAATTAAATACTCAATGATTGTATAAAGAAAAAAAAAAGAGAAAATAAGACTGTATCAATGGTTGTATAAAGGAAAAAAGAGAGAGAGAAAAAAAAAGAAATGGTTGTATAAAGGAAAAAAGAGAGGAAAAAAAGATAGAGAAAAAGAAAGAAAAAAATGGTTGTATAAAGGAAAAAAGAGAAGAAAAATAGAAAATACCGCAATGATATTTAAGGGTAAAAATAAAATTTCATTTTTATAATGGTTGTATTGAGAAATTTCATGGTTGTGTATAGAATCACCCTTTTTTAATAACACATACCACATCAATTTAAGAGCATCTTTAATGGCTCTACCCAAAATTTATGTATTTTTGTGTCACATCACTGCTACCTCAAAAGTAAAAAAACATTTACCTTTAAACAAATATATCACCAACCATTCTACCAAAAAATAACTATTTATGGTTCCACTATCAAATCACTCATATATTTTGTACATCTTTATTAATTTACCATCTCTATTTATTATTTTATTTTATAATAAATAAAAAATCATAATATTTCAATTGATGTAATTAATTTTTTAATTTTAATTATTTATTTAATTTAGTAAAACATGAAATAAAATTGGACAATATATTATTAAATTTATTGAAAACAAATACATGGAATATTACAATAAAAAAAGACAATACATTTATAAAAATTGCAAAATAACAAAATATTTGTCGGAAGATAAATTGATATTTAGCTAATTATTGCCGACTCTTGTCCATACATACTCAATCAAGCCGGTTATTGAATACTCTATCGGGTCCTGGAATTGTTTGTGGAGCACTAACGGAGTTGGTAGGTTCGTTTGACCAATTGGATGTTGTATCTCCTTCATTCTCAATTATCATGTTGTGTAAAATAATGCAAGCGTACATGATATCGTTCAAGTTATCCTTGTACCAGAAACGACTTGGACCTTTAATCATTACCCATCGAGCTTGAAGCACTCCAAAGGCCAGTTCGACATCCTTTCTAGCAGCCTTTTGCATTTCCTTAAACTTCTTTCTCTTTGGATCTTGAAGATATTGAAAGCTCTTCACAAAAGTTGCCTACTTAGATAGATTCCATCTATAAGATAGTATCCTTGATTATATTGCGTACCATTTATTGTAAAATTAGTAGGTGGAGCACCATTGTAAAACATCATTGAATAAAGGAGACTGATTGAGCACATTGATGTCGTTATTCGACCCTACAATTCCAAAGTAAACATGTCATATCCACAAGTCTACAGATGCGACTGCTTCAAGCATGATTATTGGGACGCCGTGATCACCTCTTGTAAATTGACATTTCCAAGCGACTGGACAATTCTTACAAGCTCAATGCATACAATCAAGGTTTCCCAACATTCCAGGAAAGTCGTGCCTCTGTTCATGTATTTGTAATAAGTGTTGACAGTCAGAAGCACCAGGCTTTCTCAAGTAATATTCACCGAATACTTCAATCATACATCGGCAAAAATTAAATAAACAATCAATAGGTTGTTTCAGCAACTCGTAGGTACTCATTATAATGGTCGATATGACCATCATATGCTAGTTGGCGTATGGACACCATGTATTTTTGAAGTGGTGAGAAACCTCTTCTTCTAGCTGCATCGACCCTCCACTGAAAATATTTATCGTGGGACTCTAATGCATTAACTATGCGCAAGAATCAATCTTTACCCATTCGAAATCATCGTCGAAACACGTCACTGCCCCAGGTCGGATTTTCTAAGAAGTAATCATTGAAAAGTCTAGCGTATGCCCCCTTACAATCTCGTTTCACATATGTTCTTCGATTTCTTGTTATACCAGAAGAACTCTGTGGTATGTCGAGAAGTGTTTATTGTTGTTGGAGTAATGCCAGATATTCTTTATCGGTTGTGTCATCCATTATGAACTCGATGAGACTGTCACTATCGCTCTTGTTGGAGAATGAGTTCGAAGATGAAGACATGTTTGATAATTTAAAAATAAAATTATGAATGAGTGAGAAGGACAATGAATTTGTGTAGTGGTAAATCTGAAAGTGTGGTAAACCAATATATAATGTGATTTCCAACGGCTAGTTTTCTATCAGCTAGTTTTGCAACGATTAGTTTTATAACGAAAGATAGATACAATACATAAAAGCAGAAAATTACATTACATAAAATTAAGGGAAACTACAACACACATAATTAAAATAACAATGAATGAAATTACATAATTAAAACAATAGGTAAATAAAATTACAATCCCCAATTATTCTTTATCTGATCATACATGTGGAGATGTATACGTAGTTGTTCATATGTCATCTTTGAGGTATCACTCATGAGGATTTTGTACTCACGTGTTTTAGCTACTAACTACTGCAGATAGTTTTGTCGTGTTATACCCCTCTAAATCAGCTAGTTTTTCATCAATTTTCTCTCGACTTGGTTCGGTGTTGTTTGATTTTCTTTTACCCTTTGACATTCTCTTAGCTGCATTTTGTCCTATTGGACGGGTGCGCACTATATTAGATCCTCATTAGCGCTCGACTCAGTGTTGGTAAACGAATTGTATGCTCCAGACGTGAAAATTTTTATCTTTTTTATACTACAAGAATCATCATCTGGATCTGCAAACTTGGGATTATCTTTCAAAACCATCCAGGATCCCACATGCTTAAAACTATGTTTCTCATGGAATTATGCATACATTTTTTATGCCTTTAGGATAATATCTGTATCACTTGAACTGCTCCCCCAATTATTATTTTCCTTAATGTAGATTGCATTAAACTATTTGCATTTTTTATGAAGGGTATAAAAATGTGACTTTAATACGACCTGTGTTTTCAATGGTGTGTTGGCTGGACGATTGTTGTTGTACGCATCAACAATTCGGATCCACATTTACTGCAACTTTTGAGCATTTCCCAACATTGAATCAGTGCTAATATATAGCCAACAACTTACAAGAAGCTCGTTTTCTGCATAAGAGTACACTGTCTTTTGAGGTGGCTTAGGAGTGTGGACCTCTTTGGCACTTGAAAGATCAACAATGAGGTTGATATTCTCAAGGCCTATTGGAGAGCATTATGGTGAAAAAGGAGATGATCTTTGAGAAGTTGGAGTTGGAGAGTCTTTGTCAGTGTCGGATCCATCCATACTGAATCTCCTTGATGAGTTTAAATCCATGGCCGGAGGAACTCCATATAGAGGATGCGACATGAAGGGAAATTGCGGTGGATACATATAATGTAGTGGAAAGTTTCGACCTTCTGAGAAATTTGGAGGATGTATAGGGAAATTTTGGGAACTAACATCTTCAGAACGGATATTGAAATTTTGAGGATGGATATTGTTATTTTGAGAAGATGTATTTTCTCCAGAATTGGAAGAATTAAACCAATTCATCTAAGAATCTTTATCCATTATATGAATGAGATGTGTAAGAGTGTGTAGAAATTTATATTTGAAAATTGTAAAAAGTGATAGAAAATTGTTGAATTAAATCATGTATTTATAGTGGAAAATTTCTCAATTTAACAAAAAAAAATTAAATTGGATATATAACCGTTTCTAAACGACTATAAACGAGCAGAAAATAAGTGCAACAACTTTTTAAACTTAAAGAAGGGAAAAAAAACAAAAACGGCTGCAATTGATAGTTGAAAATTCATAAATAAATAAAAATATTAAAAGGCAAAAAAAAAGCTACAGTAATTAAAGAAAGGAAAAAAAATTATAAATGACGCAGACCCCACGCCTACTCGTGCGCGTATGCACTCCCCTTCTCTCTCTCTCTCTCCTTCTTTCTTTCTTCTTCCCTTCTTCTCCCTAGGTAGAGATATTTTTCCCTCTCATTCTTCCTCTACCTCTACCCCTTATTCCCCAACCATCTTCTACCTAAAAAAATTAGGTAACAAAATATACCAAATCACCTTCTTCCCACCATTGGTGATGCTCTAACATAAACACAATCATTACATGTAGATCCTATTATTTATTAACTTTTTTCTATTATTTATATCAATTAGGATCAACTATTTTATTTGATATGTTTTAGATTGAAATTTAGATTTATATTTTTTAAATAATAATTATTTTATCATATTTTCATTAAATTCCATCATAGATCACACATTCCAGAGGCATATTGTGTCCATTATTTTTCTACTCCATACTTTGTAGCAAAAACATTATGATACCATATTACCATTAAAAGTTGAAAATACATATCAAGTATAGTTGGGTTTATATTATATATATGGTGTTTTGGAAAATATCGAATCTGATAGATATTTGAATAATTTTATTTTAAGATAGCAATCAATTAATTAAAAATAACAATTGACATTAAAATTCATATGACATATAATTAGTATAAATGAAATATTTCATTTTTAATTGTTCCCAAATCATCTCCACATGCGTTCAACTAAATTCGCTCAAAGTGATATACTATATTATTTATTTATTAAATTTCATTTTTAGAAATATAATATTATTTATATTATATAATATGACTATATAACATAATTTAAGTGATATACATACATATTAAGTAAAATTAAACTAAACTATCCGATCTTTTAGACCATAGATAGTATTGTACATCCCTTGAAAGTCTTTAAACTCTTGGATGAGGTCACTATGTACTTGTGGCCATTAATTCTCTCTCAATCCTAGTGCATCTATGCATCGGAAACCATAGTAGCCAGACTCCCAATGGATTTTTGATACTTATCACATGTTGTTGCAAAAGATAAGGAACATCACCGGCTTTGTGGACTGAACATCGCCTTATCGATTGTATTTTTCTCTTCAATATAGTGAAAATCGATACAATCTTAGTGTGTTCATCTACATAAGTATCTTCCCGTGAGGTGACGAACAACTATTGTGAAAAGATTGAATGTATTCATACTTGCTTGGGTTACGTTTCGTTGAGGTTGAATTGTGTACTTTTGTTTTGCTAGGTCTACTATGAGGACGTGTAACCATAATGGATTCTTGCAACAAACTTGTTGAAGATATTGATATCTCGTGAAGTTTTTTCAACAACAACTTTTGAGACTCAGATGTCACTCCAAACTTGTCATTAATATCACCGACAGTTTCCACCCTACGATTTCCAACATCAAGGTCAACAATACATTCACTTTTTGATGGTTCACAATCTAACTTTCTCCAAAATTTATCAACCATATCAAGTTGGATAACTTGATCATCCCGCTTCAACTCAGCAAGTTCGTGTGCACAAGGCAAGCCACACGTTCTTCTCAACATCCATAAATCAGAGGATCTACATCGGAACTATCCATACCACTCATCTCGTCAAAGATCTTACCAAGGACATGATGAGACACTAATCCTCAAATGTTCTTGAACAAATGTGAAGAATAACAATATGGTACCACATTAAGACTTTGTTCAAAAGAGGCATTCACGTGAGTATGTGACGTGATAAGTAGGTGATGTATTCTTTTCCACGAAATCTCAAAAGTTCGATTGACTCATGCCAAATTATTTTTTGAGTTTGGCATATGGACTCTTAGCCTTATGAATAAACAAATCATTACTTCAAATTGCATACAAGTTAAATAAAATTATAAATAATAGTTCATAGATCATAGATTATTTAAACGTTACATGCTACTCGTTGTGTTATCAAAATGCATGACATTGTCAGTCCAACACGAGACAAACCTCTCTATACGGCACAATCCAATTCTTGATGGCATAAGTGACAGTCCTAGGATGATCGTGGTAGTTAGCTTGTAGTTTCCTATATAACTCATTGAATCTGGGTTCATCCTCAACAAATATTAACATATTTCAAGAGTGATTGAATTGTTCTCACTTCTCAATTCTACCAAATATATTCTTGCAATTGGTCAATATGTTTTTATTGATATGCCACCGACATAACAAATGTGTGGAGTTTGGAAACACAACATTTATAGCATTCATAAGTACAAGCTCGCGGTTGTTTATAATCACATTTGGTAAGCTTTCGGCATACATCCATCATTTCAATTTAGTAAGCGTCCATCTGTAATTATCCTCACGTTCAGCTAACTAATATACATACGCCATAGAGAATGTTATACTTTTGGAACTTACACCAATCACTTCCAAAAGTGGCATTTTATACCTATTGGTCTTATAGGTACAATCTATCAATAGTATCATTGGAAATAAACGTAATAACTCAACCAATGTTGGATGAGCAAAAAAAGATATGTAACCCATCTGGTTGCTCACATCTCCTATTCAAGTAGTAGTAGTTCTTCGTATTTAATTTCCCCATAAAAATGCATTTGAATTCGGCCTCCATGCTCGACAACTTTATGTTTTTGCCGAGCATTGTAAATTATCTTTAATGTTGACTCATTGTCAGGAAAAAAAAGCTTCATCGTGCTCAATATGTCTTTTGGTTTCATATTGTTCATGGACAAGTCAAGCACAAGTTGATCTTCAGCAGACGTTAATTGACCTGTAAATAAGTGTTCAATCAAATTCAGTCTCATTGGTGATTATGTGATCCACATACAATCTTTCAACATAAAATGACACTCACGCTTCTTAGTACCAGTAAACCGTCCTTTATAGGATTCTTTTCAATATCAATAGACTGTCTTTAGTCATTTTTGTTTTAGATGGATGATATTTTACTACCACGTTCATAGTCCAAAAATACCCGAGCTCGTCTACCACTATCTCCACTATCTGATCGTCCAACCAATATGACCATGTAAAGATGAATGCTAATCTTAGTAACACAACTGACCATCGCTTCACGACTATCAAAAACTTCATCATTTGAAAATTTTCTGAGAAATCTATCTGCTCATACGTGGGATTGATAATGTTCATTTCTTCTAATTTGTTGATAATGCTCGATTGAGTTTCATTTGAATCATTTTTCTATAAATATATGAGATGCACAAGTAAATACATTGATCAACAAAAAACACATTTAAAAAAACCCATGTTCGACCATTTAAGATTGAACGTACATGAAGTTATTCAAACAACATCGACTCCTAGCGATACATTCGATGTCTAGAGCAGTTTTAATAACGATTGACTAATTTCTACGACTTCTGTTACGCCTTTGGGTTGGCCTTCGTGAGGGCTCGGCCTCAGTAGGCTCCTGAATGGTCAACGACTCGTAAGCACGCTCAACGATCGGCATGACGAAGTCTATGGACAAGTCTGGATCACGACGGGCCCACCTTTGCACCAAAGGCTGGAGCTGAGCACGTGCTAAATAGATAATCTCTAAGGGTTATGGCCTATGAGAAGGTGTCGCACCAGCAACTCTAGTCACATTGTCAGGATTCTACACCCTTGGATGAGACACTGTATAATACCACTCCAAGTAATTCGGCGAGCACTCCCATGCAGGGTCTGCAGGTGGACCAAGACGATCCACTGGCAACAAATGACTACTCCACTGTGCGAAGTAATTACCGAGCAGATGGAAAACCACCTTGTATTTGTTACATGTACTTCCTCTACGAACTTTGCTTGGGATCAGTGGCATCTCAGGGATCATTTGAATGTACCCATGCTGTCGCATAATACGATCGGAATGGTACAGCTCAACAATGTCGAATGCACTAATGCATCCAACATAGAAGGTTACAACTTCACGAGGATAAACGTCCCTTATTCCAGCATAGGGAGTCCAAACAACCTACATACATTTCAAATGTAAACAACATTGAAGATAACTATCATATCCACTTACATTACTCGGCGACAATGTGTCAAGCATATCTCTCCAAGCTACTATACGGTGAATAAAAGGTCTCTGAGCTGATTGTTGGTCCCATCTAAATGCTAGTGGATTGCCACTACGGAAGCGTAGATTGTGAGTTGGCCTCATCATGGGAAAGTACTCATAAATTCATGCCTACAACACAAAACATCATTGGAATATTATGAAAACAAGATAAATAGTTAAATGTTACTCAAGACTATTATCTCAAGCAAAGTGAAGTAGCCCGATATCTGTTTCACACCATAACGGGATGTCAACCCCAATTGACGATAAAGAAATGCCAGTGTCGCTGCCCTCCATGCATATTTATGTACTTTGGTTAAATGACGAACCAATCTCAAAATATTCATCGATACTCTGTTGTCGCTCTTGTTTGAGAAGAGGATGCAGCCAAGTAGAAACCATAAATATGCTCTTGTTGAACACAATCCAGTGGCCTCGTTTGTACTAGTCACGCCCTGACTAAATCTAGATCGCAGCCACTCAAGTTTCACTGATGAACCTCTGATGAACCCAAGAGCATCATGCGCCTCTTCCACTGTTATCCCCAGACATTTAGACATTATGACTGGGATGGGCACTGCCCTATCATCGTCTAATATAACTGGACGACCCGTCACTGGAAGTCCGGTAATGTAGAAGACGTCATCTAAGGTGATAGTCATCTCACCGAATGGTAGGTGAAAGTTGTTGGTCTCCGGATGCCAACGTTCAACAAAGACACATATGAGGTTCTTGTTGGGATTTTTGTATGATATGTTATGCATCTCATAAATCCCGGTTCGATTCATCAAAACATTCCAATCATCGAACACACCATCAAGCTTCCACGACTCAAGCTTCGTGGTATGACACCAAAACTTCAGTACATCTCTTTCCTGATTGAACCAGATCTTGGATGCAACATGGGTATTGAAACTGGGAATCAATGTAGGGTCTGTAGGTCCACCAGGATGTTCACCGGTAAACACTTCTCCCTCGGCCTTTTCCTCATTTGCAGCCTCTTCCTCATTGACAGCCTCATTCTCAAGCAAATTCATATGTTCAGCAATCTCGTCAGGGACATCAAGATTATCCAAAATAGGAAGCAACTCAGCTGGCTCGTTCATGATGTGCTCACCAATTTCTTTATGCACTTGTTTAGTAATGACAACAACCTCTTCATTCCGTCGCTTTCTTTCGGACGCCGTAGGACGGTCCTTCCTCCTAATGTATATTTTATCACCTAAAAGTAGTCAACAAAATAAGAAAGCCATCATAAAATTCGGAACATCAAATTCAAACAAAATACTCACTATTCGACTTTCATAGTTCGAACACATAAGGAACTGTTCGAACCTAAGTAGTTGAACAACTAACGGAGTGTTCGATCTACCACAGTCGAACATTTCATAATTCGTTCGAAAGTTAGTAGTCGAGCATTTATGGTACTGTTCGATCCCCCATAGTCGAACAATTTTCATATGTTCAACAACCCAAAGTCGAACTTTTAGAGGGTGTTCAACTAAACTTTGTCGAACGTCCTCTTCGTTGTTCGACAAGTCTCTGTCGAACAGTTTGCACAACTGGCGCAAAACCAGAGTCTAACATAGTTCGAGCAAACCCACGCGATTTATGAATTTTTCAGCATCCTAAACTCAAAATTTCACCCTAATAGTGTACAATTATTTGCGTAAATCATAACCCGTAGTAATTGGTTTGATTTTTACTCATCAATCAATCTAATTAACGCAACTTCTATTCAACATCCAAAATAACTAAAAACAACACAGGATTTGGGGTAAAATACGAACCTGGATGGCGTGAATCAAATTCTCTGGGTGTGTCCATTGCAGTTGTTCGAATTTTCAAGTCGACTTAGCACAATTTGTTCGAAATCAGATTCTCTCTTCTCTCTTACTCGTTCGAATGATGAGGTGTTGGGTTCAATTTTATTTATTTATTTATTTGAGATTTGCTTTTGTTTTAGTCAAAGGGTAAAATTGGAAAATTTTGAGGTGTGGTTAGAAAAACTTTAAATTTTGGATATTGAAATTGGGGTGTGATTAGAAAATGGGGTGTGCTTAGAAAAGGGTGGGGTGCGGATAGTCCCACCCTAAAAAAATCTAGGTGCAGATTCGGGTTGGATCCGACCCAACCCGACCCGCACGTGTCCAGTTGCATGGATCATGATCCATGCACTTGGTGCACACAAATACTACTTTTTTTTTGTTAAGGTAGAATGGTTTGTGAAGTATTTATTTAAAGGTTTATGTTTTTTTACTTTTAAGGTGACAGTGATATAACACAGATAAACCTGCCTTTTGGATTTATCCATTGAAGATGCCCTTAGAATGTACATTTTATATGATTTTTTTTATAATTAACAATAATGGTATAATTGTCTTTATTTATATAATTTCATTTCTATTTATTTTAAAGAAATGTGTTTAGATCTGACTACATTTATCCATAACCAACTATACCCATAACTAATTAATAAAAAATTCATTTATCTCCCCTCCACATACACATTCCACACTGCAACTCAATCTCATTTTTTTTCATACTTTATCAATAACCACCCACAACCACAATCACAACCAACCTTTAATAAATTATTTCTTTTATAATTTAACAATTATATCTATAATTAATTTTTATTATATTTTAAATATTTAAGAAATATATACAATTATTTGATATTAAAAAATCGTAATTATAATTAAAAAATTACCATACAATTAAAATAAATTACAACATCCAATAACAAAGAAAATAAATAAATCGAGCTACAAATACATGCGTAAATTACAACAAAACAAAAGATGCAAATTACATATTTAATTAATAGTGTTGAATTTTTGCCATATATGCTCAATCAAGTCATTCTTAAAAGTGGCATGAGCTTCTCTATTGCAAAGTTGTTTTCTATTAGTCATATAAGTGGATAAACTTGGAATGCGTTCAGTAGAGTACTGAAATGGCTGATCATCATCTGCGAGACAATCCATTAAAAATTCGATGGGATCATAATAATTTTGGTATGTGTCTCATTCATCCTCCACTATCATGTGCATGATGATATAAGCCATCATAATTTTTCCCATCAAAAGTTTATCCCAGACAAGACATGGACGTTTAAGAAATGCGAAACGAGCCTGTAGAACTCCAAATGCTTGCTCAACATCTTTTCGTACAACCTCTTGGTGTTGAGCAAACAATTTGTGCTTTTGGGTTAGTGGAGAAGTAATTGACTTAACAAATACAACCCATGAAGGATATATGCCATAAGTTAGATAATAAGCTCTATTATTTTCCCGACCATTAACGATATAACTAACCTTTGGAGCTCGACTTTCCAAGACATTTGTAAAAACTGGAGATCGTTGAAGTACATTAATATCATTGTACGTACTTGGAGTTCCAAAGAAAGCATGTCATATCCACAAGTCATATGATGCAACAACTTCCAAAATAATTGTTGGTTTTCCACTTCTCCTTGCATATTGCCCAACCCACGTAGTAGGACAATTTTTCCATTCCCAATGCATACAGTCAATATTGCCCATCATACCCGGAAATCCACGTTGTTCGCCGACATAGAGTAGTCTTGCCAAATTTGCATCGGAAGGCTTTCTAAGATACTCTTCACCGAAGCAGGAAATGATGCCTTCAACAAAATTCTTGAGAGATTGTCTTGTTACTGCTGCACTCATGCGTAAATATTCATCAACGACATCAATGGATGTCCCATACACCAACACCTTCATAGCACTAGTACATTTCTGTAATGGTGAAAGACTTAGTCGACCTGTGGCATCAGGTCTTTGTTGAAAATATTCGTCATTGGTAGTAACGGCCTCCACTATACGAAAGAATACAGATTTTCTCATGCGAAATATGCGTCGGAACATCTCAGGAGTATACGTCGGCCTATCGACAAAATAGTCATTCATCAAGAGTTCCTCACCAAGCTCGCGTTCCCTTTCACAATACCTTCTTTTAGCTCTAGGAGTGGAATCTCCTCCGGTCATATTAAGATTGCTTAAGATCATATCCTCGATCATGCGATCTATTTCGTGATTTTGCCGAGCATTCTGTTCTTGTCATTCATCAAGATCATTCAAATTTAATGAATGTGAACTTGAGTTTGAATCTGAATCTACCGAGGGATTTTCATTGAGAGACATTTGTAAACTGGAATAGGTAAGACAAATGGGTAGTAATTATATTTGAGAGGAAGCTAAAGAGTAAAGATAAGGATTTTGGTGTAAGTATAACATTGTTTTAAGTATGATTTATAGGAAATAGTCTATACGAAAGGTACCCTTGATAATGGAATGGTGTAACTTGTCATGTGGTTTGATTCCCACTTGGGATACGCATGTGAGCAAATGTAGCATTAATAATGGAGGGGTACAACTTGTCATGTGGTTTGATTCCCATTTGGGATATGGATGGATACAACCTGTCATGTGGTCTATACGAAAGGTAAATCTAATAATGGAGATACATGAAAATTACTAATAGAAAAATTACAACGAATTGATTTCATAATTAAAATAACTAATTGAGATTACATGAAATTAAATAAAATCACACAAATTAAAAAAACTTACAAGACAAAAATAAAAAAAATGCACAAAGTAAAAGCACATGAAAATAAATGACATTGATTATTTGAACAATGCCAATAGATGGTCTTTCATCTCTTCTTCGGTTGGTGATAAGTGATCTTTCGCTATCAATTGAGATAAAAGAGAAAGTTGCAGCTCCATTTTCTTCTCATTTCTTCATATGTTCTCTTTCTCTTTGTAAATTGATTTGTTCTCTAACCTTCAACTTCAGTTTCTCTAGTGATTCTCATTGCACGAATTTGTTCAGCAAATTCATCTGACACCACCTTACATTTTCCTTTTTTTTCGGCTTATCTCTACCTATAGGACATGGGATAGTTGAACTGCCGCTTTCTGTAGTTTCTGGATTAGTAGGGTTGGAATACTGCCCTTCTTCACTGGTCCTTGATCTCTTTGAGTTGCCACCACTTTCTTCATTATCCTCTTCATCTTCAGCACGGGAACATGTTGGAGCACGATCGAAATTTATTTCCACTTCACATGTTTACTCATAACTTCATTAAACACAACCAAGTCTGTAAACTTGTCTTTATGTTTAACACAATAAATTTCTTGAGCTTCTTTCTCAATATCCCCTTGCTCATTCCACTTCTATGTCGTCTATGTGCTTCCTTGGATGCTTCCAACTACTTGTTGCAACTTTCATTAATTCGTCAACAATGACTTCTCATCATCTATATATTTCTTTCATTTATCTCCTTTGAATTTTCTCTTCGAGCTTCTTCGTACATAGAATGTACTCATTCCCACACTTTTGAGAGCTTTTGATTTTTGCCAACCATGTCATCTTCACTGATGAAACACTAACACGACATTAATGCAACATCTTCTTTAACAGACCACCCTGTTTTTATCACTTTTTCTTTTTTTCTCCGAACAAATCACGAGAGATATTTTCCGATCTTTGAACTTGTTTAGAGATAGGAACTTGGTTCAAATTTGGAGAAAATTGAGAATTCTGATATTACTGAGAAAATTGGGAATCAATAGTATTAAAAAATGATTCAATATTTTGATCATTTTGAGAATTTGGATGGTTTGGGAAGTAGTGAGAATAATTGAGATCATTTGGATCCATGTAGAAAATGATAAAAATTAAGAGATTTGACACAAGTTAGAAGAGGAAAGGGAGTGTATGAGATTGTGATCCAAAATATATTAGTATCTATTTATAGAGAATTTTATTTTATGAATTTTGGTGTATAATTTTTTTATGTGGATAAATCAAAATCTTCAATTATTTAAATAAAATATACTCGACCAATCATATGATGTCATGTGTCATCATAATCTTTAAAGGAATTGGTTATGACCATGGTCTTAAGATGACTTGGTCATCAAAATTAGTTTCATTTTCAATTTTTTTTGTCTTATACATATGATTCGGTCATCATAATACCGATAAAGATGGTAAAATGATGTGATATGTATAGCCGGACAATTAACAAAAGGAAGTCACCAAAAAAAGGGTAAAATACGCGAAACCCCCTTGTGATTTGGAAATCTTGCGTCGGTCCCCCCTCTGTTAAAAGAATGACAACATTTACACGTGTGATATGATTAAACATGCGCGAAATCCCCAAGTCCGTCTTACTTGCCGAGAGTGTGTTTCACTCGCTGATTGTGCGAATTGTTGTTGAGTTTTCTTACTTTTTCACTTGTGTTTTGATATTTATACCCTTCCATTGTATATAAAAGCAAAGGCATTTGATTTGTACATGAATTATAGTATACAAAGAAGTTGCTACTCCACTCTTATTCACTGTAAGTCCCCCAAACGTTTTTTTTCCTGTTTAATTAATTTAATTAATGAAAATAGTTAAATTTTTTCTTTGCATGCTAGGTTGTATGTAATATTTTATTTGTATAATATTCTTTATATTAAAACCTTATTTATTTATTGTGCTAATTATTTTATATACATTGTGCTCATTTTATGATAATTTGTATAGGGAAATGTCTTCTTCATTTAAGAAATCAATGACGAAAAATGAAGAAAATTTAGATCTAAGGTATAGTATCTTGAAGTGCTACTGCCGGAAAAATGCTGAGATTAAAGTTGTCGGTCCATCGAAGGCAACAGTGGGTAAATTATTTTACACTTGCCGTCTACGCAATTGTGAATACTTTGCATGGCTAGAACCCACATCGGTTTCATGGAAGAATTGTACGAGTGAAATGCAAATGCCAAATTTGGAAGAAGAAGTTGACTCGTCTGCTGTAGGAGACAATAATACTACATTGATGCTCTCGAAATACAATGATCTATCATTGAAGATGGAAAAGCTCAACAAAAATCAAGCTCAGCTCAAATTGTTCACTCTTGTTATGTTGGTCCTTCTCATTATTGTAATGCTCAAGTAGAATTATTTGCAAAATATTTTGTAGTTATTTGCAACCTGCACTTTATTTTGTGAACTATGGTAGCCAATCATATTCTGCTTCAATTATCTCCATTTTCACATTACAATAACCTGTCCATACATTACATTCAATTATACTATTTGCACACTACAAAGCAATCATCAAACTCTTAGTAAAATTGTAGATAAAGAATGAATACAAAAGATAGAATCTCAACTAGCAAAAATAATGGACTTCCATATAGCAAAAGTAATTGTTTGATCCTACATCATGACTGATCAAAGCCAAAAATTCCACTCTTACATCATGTACCCCAAATAGCAACTATAGATGTTTCATCATGAACAAAATGATATAAAACCTACAAACTTTCATACCATTCACAACCTAATTCATCATGTACCATCTATGCAGTTTTACCAACAAAATCAATCATTCACAGTTAGCAAAATATGTACCCAAACAGCTATCCTAAAAATAGACATACATCTATCCCAAAATATCAACCTCTTCTTGATCTTTGAGTTGGCTTCTTTTGTTTTCTAGGTCTCTTTCTTGAGGGGCCTGCTGCTGCAGCTTCATTCCTAGATTGTTGTGTAGGATTTTGGACAGTTGATGCTTGAGTAGTTGGTTGAGTGAGGTGAGATGGTGGCTGCAAAAAAAGATCTTGTTATGCAATTATCTAATACATGTCTTACAGATTGCAAACAAATACAAATATGAAATGAGAGTAGGGGGTACTTGATCTTCATGTACAGCCCAACCAAATTGCTCTATCAAATCTAGGCTAGGTGTATATTGTGGCTCTCCTTCACCCTGCTCACATTGATTCTCTTGTCCTTGTTCTTGCTCTCTTTCACCCTGTTCACCACATTAATAAACCAACATTCAGAAAATGTAAAGTTACACGGCTGTACACATCCAAAAAAATGAAATAAAGTTAGGTGTAGAACCTGTTCATGAAGATGTTCTTGTTCTCAGGCAACCTGTTCATTTCCAACCCTTTGTTTATTTGGGTAGCTTCTTTTGTTATGGCCCAATTGCTTGCAAAGCCCACAGGTGTGAGTGAGTCCTTTTCTTGATGCTTTCCCTAGACCACCTTAATCATTTCCATCTAGCCTCCTCATTTTCTTTGGCCTACCCCTTCTCAATCTGACATCAGGGGGTGCCACCGGGCTGAATGTGGACTCTTTGAACTCATGCATCCCAGGAACATGATTGATGTTGAAGCTGTGCACTTTCATATACATGTCCTTTTTGAAGAAATCATGCACATACTCACCAATTTCTAGTCTATGATAGCCTATGCAGGACATAGCATGACAACAAGGGTACCCACACAACTGAAAAAACCCACAACTACAGTACCCTTCCTTCAACCTCACTATGTGATTTTCTAGGTAATGCATCACCTCATACTTGTCATCCCCTGCCCAACTTGCAAAACAGTTCCTACTATATGTCCTTTGTTGTTCTATTTTCTTAACAATGTTTGGACATATACTCTCTCTATAATTCATCATCCTTTCCCTCTTAACTTGTATTCTTGTCATGCATCTTTTCCTAATCCACTCAAACATGTCAATAATAGGAAGATCTCTAGCTGGTAATATGAAGCTGTTAAATGACTCTGAAATGTTGTTAACTATGACATCACATTTAGGTAGAGAGGAAAAGAAACATCTAGCCCAATGTTTGGAGTCTACCCCTGTCAACCACTCATATGCAGTTACCTCGTCACGTACCTTAGGAGATAACCTTTCAATCTCTTTCATAATCCTATGATGAGCCTTCACATTATAAGTACTTGCAGCTTTCTAGAACAGTTTCTTTAGTTCCAAACCCCTAAATTTCACCTTGAAGTTATTGTACATGTGCTTCAAACAAAACCCAAAATTAAGCATCAAGTAAATTAACATTATAATCAGAACTGTACACAAGTTTAAACCAACATGAAAAAAACAGAAATGCAGTACATAAATGAAAAAACAGAAATTAGAAAATAGAACTGAAAAAAACTGAAAACTAACCTGTGTTCATTGTTAGGTGCTAGCTCATTCATAACCTCTATCAGCCCCTTTTGTCTGTCACTGACAAATATCCAGTTCATCTCCTCGGCTGATCCAATGTCCTTCAATAGCAGCTTCAAAAACCATTCCCAGTTATCTTGCTTCTCAACCTCCACATAAGCAATGGCAATTGGGTACATGTTGTCATTTCCATCCCTCCCCACAGCTGACAGCAACTGACCACTATACAAGCCTTTTAAGAAACACCCATCTAGCCCAATTATAGGTCTACACCCAGCCACAAACCCCTCCTTAATTGGACACAAACAACAGTACATTCTTTGAAACTTAGAGGGGTTAAGGTCCTGTTAACTTTCACCACTAGAGAACTACCAGGATTATGCTTAACTACGGTGGCACAGTAGTCATAAAGCCTATTGAATTGCTCAGCTATATCCATTGTTAACAGGGTCAATGCATGTCTCTTGGCTCTATACACCTTATGCAAGCTATACTCAATACCACCGTCTCTTTTAATTTTATTTTTCAAGCCATGAATTGATTCATTTGGATTATCTTTCACAGTCTCCAGAATTCTCTTGGCTAGGTATTTGTAGTCTGCTTGATTATTTTCAAAACTATAAGCGCACGTATGAGTACCTTTTAAAGTCTTCACCTGAAAAGTAGTAGTCTTTTGAACTACTGAGGCCCTCAACTTTCACTCACACCCACCCTTACATGTTGCAGTCACCACCCTACTCTCATTTTTAATGAACTTCAACTCAAAACTCTTTCTAATTGACCAATCCTGTAACACCTCCTTAAAGACCTGTCTATTGGGAAATTTCATCCCAACCCTCAATTCAAATCCCCCCATATTAGCCCCTTCTGCCCACTCATCATTTCCCCCTAATGGGTTACCCTGTCCCTCAATGTCACTATACCACCCTTCCCCATCTCTTCCCAATTCAGCCTGTTCTTGTGCTTGCTCTTCAACCCTCATTTTCTTTCTTTTTTCCCTCATTTCTTCTCTACACTGTCTCATCACACTTCTAGCATGATCTGGAGAGTAGTTTGCAAATATGTCATCATTATCTGGACCCTCTAAATCCTCTATCATCCAAGAGGGACATGAAGACTCTGAATCAACATCACTACCAAGCCTATAAGATTCATCTGATTCATCATCATAACTAGTCTCTTCTCCATCCAATCTAACTCCTCCTTCACTACCCATCCCAACACCCTCAACCCCACCCTCTGCCAAACCCTCAGCCCCACCATCTGTAGCACCTTCCCCACCCTCAGCACCAGAGTTATCCTCAAAATACAAAGGAATACCAAAATTATCCCCATCATCATCCATAATCTGAAATTATAAAAGACAAAATCCAAATTAAAAATCAACTTAAATAGACAGAATAATGATGGAAACAAATGACAACAGATTAAGAGAGGGAATGTGAGACTATCATCAAATATGTCAATCCAAACATAACATTAGGCAAATAGTTATCCATGTAAACACAATAAATTAAGAGAGGGAATGTGCAGATTATGTGCAGAAGCCAATCATCTATGGACTCAACACAACACACTAAATCACACTATATTACACAAAATGTAGCATACTAAATCACACACAAAATGCATCATATCAGACTGAATTAATTTTTACTGCATCAATATGTAATTCATCGAGTGTGGAAAAAAAAAGCTAACAGAACCATCCAACAAGAAATAACCAAATTCCAATGAATATAACTTCAAGAGAGTAGCTCCAAGTTAACAATAAATCCAGCAAACAAAAATGATATGTTTCATTTACCATAAAAATTGCAAACACCCCAACATTCAAACCCTATACAAGTTAACAGTAAATCCAACAAACAAAGAGTTCTAGCACTATAGACTGTTTAAAAGCATGACTTGAACATTTTTTGGCTGAAAAGCGAACAACATTGTTGGATAAGATGAGAATCGAACTTACCGAATAATTATGAAGAATCGCGAACACACCAACTGCGCCACCGCCAAGGAACCCTAAACCCTAAAATTTCTCACGCTTTTTCACTCGCGACCTCTGAAAGACCCTAAACCCACCAATTCCTCACTGTATTTCTGTAATTTCAGTCGATTTAAAGTGGAAAACGATAAATTTTTGCCCTAATTTTTCCCTTTCCTCCCTCACGTATGGTGAATTAATTTTTACTGTTAGTAATTCCTCATTTTACAATAAGGGCATAACGGGGCATTCACGTATAAAATTAACACTGTTAGCTACAATTTTAAAAAATGGAGAGTGTGCATGTTTAATCATATCACACGCGTAAATGTTGTCATTCTTTTAACAGAGGAGGGACCGACGCAAGATTTCCAAATCACAAGAGGATTTCGCGCATTTAAAAAAAAAAAAAAAAAAAAGCAAGCAAAATGAAAAAATAATAAATTAACCGATCGAAATGAAAACGTCAAAACCCCCATAGATTGAATGGAAACGCCCGACAAAAATCGCAAAATCTTGGAGAAATGCAAAGCGAAATGCCAAATTCAGATACCGATTGGGATTATCCCCTCACAGATGAAGATCTCCGAGCCATTGACTCTGCAGTTACCGCCGCCGCCGCCGCTCCTCCGCCGAAACGCCAGGCGCTCAGTTACCGCGACAGCGACGGCGACGGCGACGGCGCTTCCGTTGAATCCCCGCCCAAAACCCGCCGGAGGTTGCCTGCCTCTCTCTTCACTTTCCAGCAGAAGCAGCAGCAGTATCACAAGAGTGATATTAACATTTCGACCATTTCCTTTTCACCTTGCACTGGAAATCGCTTTTACCGTGGCAGCAATGATTCTAACCTTTCTCCTTTTCGAGGTACTTGCTGTTTTACTTTTTATCTTTTAAATTCTACCTTGATTCGTTGTTGTTGATAGATTGAGTTTTTCATTCTTATCGAGCATTTTGTATTTTACATCAGGCTTGCGTAGTCGTACATCTTATGGGTTTTATATGGAACCAGTAACATTTTGTTGTTTCTTTCAATTATGAATGCTGTGAACTTTAACTAACCATAGATTAAGATGATGATGATGATGATGATGATGATGATGATGATGATGATCTTATGATTTTTCTTGAATTCAACTTGGCTGCATTATTTTCTTTTCCTGGCCATTTCAACTATGTTTCATTTAATGTTTTCTGTTCAACATCAAAGGTTAATTTATATTCTTAAGTAATCTATCTGTCAGTATCTATACCTTTTGCTTAAGTACAGAAAAAAGTTTTATTGACTCTTTGCTATAGTTTGATATTTTTATCTATTGTTTATGAATCAGTAATCGAGGGAAAATCTTGATGCTATTTCTGCCTCCATGTAGCTTGACACGTTATGGTTTTGGAGCTTCTGTTTTGTTTCTGGTGTTTTAGTTCAAAATTTACATTTTTGGGATGTTGGGTACTCCTGAAAAGAGAAGATAGAGGCAGAAACAAACATTAAAGAAACTTTGCAAGCAAAGTAGATGTAGATGAATTAAGATTAGATGCTCTACCGTTATAGGATTAGTGATACTATTTCACTATCTCTCTTTTCCTCTTCCTATTTTACAAACAAATGTACATTGGTTATCAGCTTATTTTTTCCTGGAGAATGACAACCTTTCGTTTTTATTTTTGTGCTCAGAAATAAAATTTGGAGGCCGCATTATATATAGCAGCACTGTAGAAGAGGTTGAAAGAGCTGCAAAGGAGCTTCTAGATTTTGTGGAATCTAAGAAAATAAATGATGGGCAGTGCATCCTTGGTCTGGACATCGAGTGGAGACCCACATTTAGAACAGGTAGCTCGAATTTAATAAATAGTTAAATGAGACTGATTAAAACTTCACAGAAATTCATTTCATAATTGCATAAGGTGTTGAGTATGTATTCAAAACATAGAGCTGGAAAATTTATGAAATCTACTTTTTTATTCTTCTAGGCACACCTCAATGTGTACATGATTATTATCACGTGCTTATATGATATAACCAGGTCATAGCTAGAAATTTTCTACAAGGAATGGACCATAGTAATGATGTATCACCGTGCTGACTGCTCTAGGATGAGTCATGTGACTCAACTTTCTCTTCTATAAATTTGTACATTTTGCAATTGGGCATAGGTACAAGGATATCTGAAATGTGATAGTGAGACTAATTTTTTTCTTGTAACAATTGTATCATGACTGAGTTATTGAACTCTTGTTTGATCTTTTTCTCATCAATGTATTCTTGAGTTAGTTTTTTTTTATTTTTAAATTTTATTTTAATCTCTTAATGCTCCTTGCTTAATTGGACTCCATCTACCCAGCATATTTATCCCTTTTCAAGTTAGGGAATGCATTGCCAATAGAAATTGAGGTAGGGAATGCATTGCCATGAGAGACTTAAAAGGTATTGGATCTACAACATGGTTAGTAAATAGTGGCAAAACAAAAAATTCAGATTTCAAAAGTAGGATTATCATGGTGAGTGGAAAAGAAATACTTTCTAAAGAAAATCACATTTCTAGAAATTCAAACATTGCACAAATTAGGATCATGACAACGGAAACCTTTCTGATCATGAGGCCTAAGAACTTGATCTTAGAAAACAAAAAAATTAGGGTTGACTTTGACTGGAGAACAAGAGGAAAAAATGGGTTCATCTAAGGCTACAAAACTTGAATCCCTTGTCTTAAATCTGGTGCAAATATTCTGCCTGCAGATTTTTTGCTAGAGAACTGCCTTCCTTAAAATCTTCTAATAAATGGCTGAAAATGTGCATACTGTTGCAACATCTAAATCCTTCAATACGTCCAAGACCACTCTTCTTTAACATGTGGCTTAAGAGTTTAGTCGGCTGCCTATCCCAAATGCTGGTCATATCCTTGGAAATTAATCTGTAGATCTGCTATCTTTTAAATTATGATGCCAGATACTTGTAGAAATGATCCTGTGTAGTACCAGCTACTTCCTGAAGAAGGATATGGGAGGATCCATATGCCTATGGAGTATCAGAAAATCGAAAAGATATGAAAAAAGGGATATGATTAGAGGATTATCTGATATCTTTTGGTTACATTCACATACTTGGTACTGTATAATTTTCTTTGTAAATGATATTCAAATAAAAGCCAATAGCTATTCTATCTTTTTTAGTATATCTTTTAATTGCCAACATATCTTTATTCATTTTCAATTAAATTATAACTCAGTCCCATAATTAGACTAAGTATAATTATGAGTTTGATAAGTAATTAAATGAGTCGAACCCATGATCTTTTCTTATACTTGCATCATTGATGTTCTAAATCTTGAATTTTGTGGAATTTCTACTTATTTATTTTAATGAAGTAAATTCATTTCAGTCTTATTATACTTGAAGCATTTGAGTGAACAAAGGAATAGATAGAACAACTTAAAGTTTTCACATTACTTTTGCTCTTTACTATCAAATCAATTTCTCATTACTTATACACAATGTATTAATTTACATTTGTAGAGGGAGACATACACACATACTCTGCATCTTATCATAATGTTTTCTAGTAAATTGCTGTCTCTAGTATCTTGTCCCTGTATCATGTAGCACATGCATCCCTGTAGCCATATGCAAAATTTAATGGTAAGCATTAGAATTTTTTATTTTTATTTTGGAAAGAGATAACATATGAAGCAATCAGTGTTATTGTGCATCTGTAAGTGATACCAGTGCACCAGCAAATAGTAGTTCACATGTTGGGTTTTTCTTGAATTCTTTCACACCCTGGCAAAAGAGTGTAATTGGGGTTGGTTTTTCATTTCTATGAAGATTTATTGACAACTTTTAGCAGGTGTTGCACCTGGGAAGGCTGCAGTTATGCAGATATGTGGGGAGAATGGTTGTTGCCATGTGTTGCATATTATTCATTCTGGAATACCTAAAAAATTGCGAAGTCTTCTTGAGGACCAAACTTTACTAAAGGTGGTGCTTTACACATTCAAGTATCAAAATTATTATTTGACGTTTTGGTTGAACCTTTTACTATTTCGTGATCTTAATATAGTATTTATCATCTGATCTACTTAATAGACTGCTTCATACATGTATAGGTGGGTGTAAATATTGCAAATGATGCGTCTAAGGTTCTGCAAGATTATAATGTATCAATCAACACTTTGGGAGATCTTTCTCATCTAGCCAATCAAAAGCTTGGTGGAGATTCCAAGAAGTGGAGTCTATCATCTTTAACTGAAATGCTCATTTGCAAAAAGGTACTTGAACAATGAGTTTAAGAGATTTTCATTGAGGATTTTACAAAATTTTCTTTTCTCATTTAGCATTTATGATTTAAATGCGAATCTCCACGCTGCAAAGTGAAAATTCATTGCAGTCCTGGCTGCTTCAACTTCACTTTAAAGCATGGTTTCTCCTCTTTTTTCCTTGAGTCTTAATTTTATGCCTCGTATATATGGAGGTCTACAAAATAAATTCTACAACATCAAAGTTAACTTCATGCTTGGAAACTTGCTCATGCTCAAGTTGGAAATACTTGACAAGTGGTTATAATATCAATTCATAGCTAAGACGATACTTTTAGATATTATCATCAATTTAGATGTGCAAAAAATGGCTATGGTTTTGGCTTTAATGATGTATAAGTTTTGAAAGAAGGAAAATGAAGGAAATTCCGATTTAGAGAATTCTGTAATGTTGATGTATGCTTACATGAATCCTCTTGTAGAAGAATCTAAAACTAAAAGAATTGGAAAATCTCCCATACATTAGTTTGCTATCCACTATGTACATCTAATCAGATCTCCTAATTTTCTGCATTTCTGCTATATCAAACATCTTTATTTTCTGATGGACTCAAACTTGGCGTAAAAGTCCTTTGATTTTAATTATCAGCATGCTAGATATAAGGATTCACGATCATTTGAACTTTTAGCTGAGTCAATGCTCATGTTGATTGTGTGAGCTGCAGCTGGCTTCCTGATGCTGGTACGTTTGCAGCTGGCATAAACTACAATCCCAAGCATGAACTACATTCCTGAGCATGCTGGTCAATATGCATGGTGCTTAGTTGATACAGGCCAGGTGTGGTGATGTCACCTGCTGTATCTAGAGCTTGTATGTTTCTACATAACTCCTGTATCTACACATTTTGGAAATGTTGTTTCATACACATGCTTATTCCTAGCTGATTCAGAGGCCTCATGCGCTGATTTTGATTTGATTCTTAGACTCCTTGTTAAGTTCTTATTCAATCAGATGGTCTAGGAAGAAAGTGTATTTGCTTTCATGAATATTTACAAAGATTCACATGCATCTGTCATTTGGAACCCATAATTTAGTAATCATTAAATAATCCACTGCAGCTTGTTTTAATAGGCTTTTGACTTGTGTTTACTGACAACCAATTCTAACTGGTGTAATTTATTCTTGTAGCTTCCCAAGCCAAACCAAATCAGACTAGGAAACTGGGAAGTCGATGTTCTATCAAACGAACAATTAAAGTATGCTGCCACCGACGCATATGTCTCCTGGTATCTTTATCAGGTATATGATAACCTCAATTGCTTCTTGTTTATCATTTTTACTTATATTTTTCTTAGAGTATTCCTGAGAAAAAAAGTTCTTTTTTTGTTTTTTGCATATTTCAGGTATTGAATAATTATCCAGACCCTGCTGGTAAGTGAAGTAATGGAAACGTTTACCACCTAGATAATTTGATATCATCGATAAACATGTATCAATTGCAGTTGAATTATCTGCAGCTACTGCATACATCTTGCCAATTGTTGTGAAAATTCTGAGAAAAAGTATAGTTCTTGCTCCTCGTGTTCTGTTGCAATCCCCATTTTAGTTCTGGGATGAGGCACTGATTTTAATGTACCATATGGAACTGAGCTCCTACCATTTTTTACAGCTCTGAGTGTGAGACTACCCTATTATGATTCTTGTAACATTATTGAGCATCTATAAATTTAACGTTCTGCAGTTCCATTACAATTTCCTGCAAATTAAACATGCACTGATTTAAGAACATACTAGTGTTACCGTCTCTCTAGATGACAAGAAGTTCTTGGACAAAATCTGTTTCAATTTTGTATACTTGTAGTGGAACTATGGAACATTTCCTATGTGGTTGAAGACCTTCCAAGTTTTAGCATCAGAATTGATTTTGAACATTTTGAAAATCCTTTAGACCGGCAATCTGGCACATTACTGCTTCAAATGGATCACATATTATCTCAGGTACATTTTCTTTGCTAATACATATTAAGTTTTTTCAATCTTTTGACAGAAATGTTATTGCATATTATGCCTGTGCAATGAGCATCAGAGCTCAACTAGTGAATATTGTGACTTTAAATCGTCAGTTCTCTTGCTAAACTGCATAGTTAGTTTTATGATTTGTCTCCTTTGAAGGTACATTTGCTATTCGTGCTATTATTTTGTATGCAGTGAGTGCAAAAAATGAGACGAGAGAAAGAGTGGCGCTTGATGTGATACCAATCCCTACCTCTCAGTGTAAGATACTCGATCTTATTCTGTACGAATTATCTTTTAAAGTTTACTCGTAGTTGGTCCAATAAGATTCAAGCAGACTGAAATAAATAAATTACATTCTCTATACTCCACGTTGATAAAATATCACCAAAACCGAAAGGAAAATTTTAGAACAAGTGATGTTTTATGAATCAAGAGTATTGGGGAGCTAAGCATAAACATGGCAGGAAATGAGGGTAGTAAAAATGCAAATATTTAGATGGATGCATGGACACACTAGATTTGATAGAATAAGTGTTGAACAAATTGTCCCAATAGATAAGAGAAATAAGAAAAATATGATTTAGATATATGCATAGGAGATCCATAGATGTACCACAGTCAGAAATTATAGAATTTTTAACTCCAATCAAGAGGAGAACATGATGATCTGCAAAGACTCTAAATAAAGTTATTTCAAAAGAAAAAGACATGTTATAATTAAACAATAACAAGAACATGTGCCCAAACTAAACAAGATAGGGAGATATGATTTATATAGTCTGACCCATAAAACCACTTGTTCTTACTTGGAAATGAGGGTTTTTATTTGACTTTGATACTAGGGTATTCAGACTGATTGGTATATGGGGCTGTATCTGGTGGCATTATGAGTTGTACTTCCCAATATACAAGGTTCATTACTCATTTTGATAAATGGAATAAAGGCTTCTTGTACCACAGAATATAAGAAACTTACTTTTATAGTATAAAGGGTAAACAATTTATTTTCCCACCACTTTTTTTAGACCAAAATAACCCATAATCCATGTAGGCTCATACGATACAATTCATATAGAGACATACAATATGATCTGATCTATATAGGGTTGCACAATATGATCTACATGGCATGATCTATATATGATCCATAGACGTTATTAGAGTTGTATTTGAGGGCAGAACAGTCAATTTATTTAAATTTGGTAACAAAATAACTTTGTTATGTTTTGTGGTAAAAAAGTAAATTCTTTTATATTTTGTGGTATTGTGGGTTGGTGTCCGTTTATGCATAGCGTTTTCTCTTTGCTACAAAGTCTTGAAATTTAGATCCATTCTTGTTGCCAGTTTTCTGTAAGGGACTGTTTGGGAATATTTCCATTTTGAGGAAATCGAACAGTTTGTGTGAAACTTTGTACATACATTGCAATGATTGCTGTTATGTAATGATGGTTTTCACTTATTATTATTATAGTAAAAAAGATTTGGTTGAATCTGATGCAAGAAATTAAAATAGATGTTTTGCTGGACTAATTCCACTTATTATCCTAACATCACATAATGTATGATATACAGTATTTAGAAAAAAAACCAGTAATCGATGTTTCTTTATATTTTTAAAGCCCCTTCAGTAATAGAAAAAAAAAACATACATACATATATATATATATATATATATATATATATATTGTCTTGTGTACTTTCTGTACTTAATATTTTTCTTCTGTTTTGGCCTCTACTTTGATATTCTTTTTTACTTTTGTCCTATGCATTTAATTTTTTGTCCTCTTATTAGATGTAAAAACCAAAAAAAACAAAAAAATGGTGCACGATTCAAAAGCATAAAACACATGAAATATTACAAATTACAACCCATATCATATAGTTTATATTGATACTGATACTTGAAAACACTTTAGGCCTAATAGTGTATTAGAATCACCATTCTATATCAAACAGTTTTCATGTTGGAAAAATAGTTGTTTATTATGGTAAACACTTTGCATCTCACTTTCCAATTACCCACAACATTGTTTACATTCTTGGCAAATTGCTACATGACTACATCTTCATTCAACTTCTGTTTTTCGATTTAATCTCAATATAAAGACAGTTTTTCTTTTTTAGGATAACATAATATTTTACAGTGATCATACACATACCAATAACATTTAAATATATGACAAATAATTAAGCCTTTCTGACTATATAGGATCAACTATATGAATTATATCTCATCATCATGATCGATGGAAGCACGTTTTTTCATTTATTTTTAATGTAAAATACTTGTTTCTTTTTTTCTTTGTAGAAAATAGTATAATGAGACAGTTTCTTTTTAAGCATATTAAGTTTTCCTCCCTTTTTAATCTGAATTAATGATATTCTACTTTCTATATGTCATCGAGCCATGCAAGAGTTTACCACATCTTCATACTATTTTTATCTCTTATTTTCTCATTTATTAGAGTTGCCCTAATTTCCATTATTTATTTTTAATTGAATCTGTCTATGTCTATATACCATCTCAGCATTCTCATTTCTTCAACACTTTTTTTTTTTTTTGTCTATATTCATATCTGGTCACCACCACTCACTCTCATTCACAGAGCATCATCAGCCTCATGACTATTTTATAAAATAAAAAAAAAATTAATCTTGGCGATATTATACGATCACAAGAGTATATGAAATGTGTAACATGTTTACTAATTTTCTAATTCTCTTTAATGATTTCTAAATCTTTGAAAAGCTTTAGTTCTATCGAAAAATCATTAAGGACATGTTCGGAACATAGTTTTCGAATCTGAAATTTTCGCAGCATACAACTTGAAGAAATGATTCGTATTTTTTTTTATTTTTTTTTTTGGAATTTACAATTAAGTGATAGATAACAGAAACACACATGTAATAAAGTAAATGGTAATTAAATGAATGAATATGGATTACCCAACTTCTCCAATATGTAATATGTTTTGAAAATGTAGGGCATGTGCCCCATGACCTAATACCCTAAATGTGGATTGTGGGGGCTAAATTAGAAGGTGACATTGGAAAGATGATAGCCAATTCTTATGAGTAATAAGGGTTACCCATGTGAGTGGGGCCCCTTTTGCACAAAATGAAAGTCTCATTCAATCAATGATCTAAATATTAAGATGGCCATGTGGGGGGTGGGGTGGGTGGTATGGGATACCAATACCATTTGCAAATGGACAAACTATATGACATTTCCAATCAAGAAACAAGTTGATTGTGAATGATGGGCTTTTCATCTTAGTTTGTTATACAAGGAATTCCATTCCCATTTGTAGCTCTTGCCTTTTCTTCTATTATCAATGGACCTCACTTTGTCTCCACATATATGAGTCAATTTTTATCAGTTGAATGAGAATGATGGGTGTGATTATTAATAAGTTATCAACTTCGTTTATATCTCTCTATCTATTCATCAAATCTATTTTTCTAAGTTGGTTATGAAAAAAATTGATTGTTGTAAAGGTATTATAGTTTTGATTTTTGAAACAAGATTTGCTTTGGAATTGAGGGAGTATTTATTCTTTTATTTTTCATGTTTGCTATATGAAGTTGGGGGAAAATTAATTTTTAATCATGTTAGTTAAACGTTATTTTAAACTAAGTTTGTTAAATTAGATTATCAATTTGATATTTCTAATCACTTAAATGACGTGACATTATTATGATGATATGGAAATTATTTTTGATTTTTTTTCATTATCACTAAGTCCAGTAATCTTCTTCTTCAACTGATCCCTCTCACCACTCAAATTGCTCAAAAAGTTGTCTTTTTTCTATTACAAAGCAAACAAAAGTACCATCTTCAAGAACAACCTTTCATTCAAGCAATTGATGGTGGTGGCTCTTGCAAGTAGGGTCCGATTCTGACATTTTAGGGAAAGAAAAAACTCAAAGTTCAATATAAATACAATTCTAAAACTTAATTAAAAAACTTGAGAATAAAATAGTAAACAATTAAATATTATAGTAACAGTTTGAAAAACATTATACAGAATGAATAAAGATAATATTTGATGGGGCCTATAAAAGTTTTTACTAATAATTCTTTTGGTGTGTATAAAGATAATTCTACAAAAATTACACTCATAATATATAATGTCTAGTACATTGACCCTCCTTGCCAGTTCTCTAACAGAACATTAGAGGGATTCAAACACGTGACCTGATATTAAATAAATATTAGGTGTCTAAAACAAAAGCCCATGATGAGAGTGTTATATTTATGTCAAAAACAAATTGTCGATGGTTGTTGCAACCGGCAAACAACAATTTCTTTTCCATGTCAACACAATGGTGCTATGCGTTCTAAGTGATTGAAAAATCTCAAAATATGTCAATCTCAAACGAATTTTATAAATTTTAATGAAGAAATGATTGAAATTGGACAATATTTAGAATTATAAATGGTTCTACAATGAGAATATTATTTTCAAGACAAAAACTTTTATACACCGATTGCACAATTTTGAAACCATGCACTCACCTCCCACGCGCAACCACGCGTTCGCACGCATCCTAAAGTCGCGCACAAATTCATCCAGATTTGGTCACAAATGTTATACTTTTATGTAGTGTTAAACATACCTTTTAAATTTTTACATGTACCTTAACATATTTTCAGACAACTATTAATATCTTTCATACCTTTTAGTTACATTAGTCATACCTTTAGTTATGTTAACCATACCTTTTAGTTATGTTAGTTGTACCTTTATATATTACATAAATGTATGTTTATGTTGATATAAATGTATAAATAATATCACATAAATGTATGAGTAATATTACATAAAGGTAAATATGTACAATTTGTGCCGAAATTAGGGTTTAGGGTTAAAGTATTACATAAAGGTATGATATTTGAATATAAAAGTATGACTAATATAACATAAACATATGACTAACATAGTATGAAGACAATAATTTTTTTTTAAAGTTAAAGTATTGCACTAAGGGTATGAAATCTGGACATAAGGATATGACTAACATAACATAAATGTATGACTAATATAATATAAATGTATGACTAACATAACATAAGGTCAAGGAAAAAAAAATGCATAGATTTGGGTCGAATCCGGTTCAACCCGACCCGAATGCATGGATTGATCTAAGATCCATGCACCAGTTGCACATGACCTACTCTATATTCAAATGTGATTTCATTAAAAAAATAATTAAATATGGGGAAACCATGTTGAAATATCACATGTTTCATTTGCGTGAGGAAAAACTTCGATCAAGATTTTCGGACAAATGAAAAAAAAAGAAGAATTATGAACTTATGTTTAACCATTTCCTTAAAAGATTATTTTATCAAAATCAAATAGAGAAGCCCATGCTTACAACTAATAATATTAGATAAAAACTCTTATACACCTATTGTATAGTTTTGAAATCATGCACTCGCCTTCCACGTGCAACCTTGGGGCATGTGCCTGCATGCGCTCCAAGGTCAAATACAAATTCATCCAGATTCGATCACAAATGTTATACCTTTATGTAGTGTTAAACATACATTTAGTTATGTTAACCATACCTTTTAGTTATGTTATTTGTACCTTTATATATTACATAAATGTATGTTTATGTTGATATAATGGTATAAATAATATCACATAAATGTATGAGTAATATTACATAAAGGTAAATATGTACAACTTGTGCCGAAATTAGGGTTTAGGGTTAAAATATTACATAAATGTATGATATTTGAATATAAAAGTATGACTAATATAATATAAACGTATGACTAACATAGTATGAAGGCCAACAATTTTTTTAAAGTTAAAGTATTGCACTAAGGGTATGAAATCTGGACATAAGGATATGTTGGTCCCGAGTGGTGTCCGAGGTTCAGAGGGGGTGAATGAACCTTGGTCGATTTTGAAAATCTGTTAAAACTTTACTGTTCTGCAAGTTACTTGAACTTGCAGCACCAATCAGTTACTGCTTACAACACTAGGATATAGTGCTGCACGCTGTAACCTAGAGTTTTATACGCACCGGAAATATAAATGTTTTATGACACAAGGCTGGTTTTCTCAAATATGCTCATTTTCAAAACGTTTTATGCTTATGACAGAGATAGATATAAAAGGTAAAGCGCAGATAAGAAAACAATAAAACACTTATGGCTTATAGTGGTTCGAATGTGGTGTAACCCTTCTACGTCCACTCTACTGCTACCTCAAGCAGGAACTTCGTTAAGCAAGATTGATTTACAGGACACTCCTAACAATTTATCAACTTACAAAGTTAAACACCTACTAGAGTCTAGCGTCCACACAACAATTGCAAACTCTAAAGGCCAACCCACACATGGTTCCAAACTCCCACACAGGGAAGTTGCCTAACACTTAGACAACTATACAAACAACAAGGATCTCTCCTATCAACTGTTCGACACATAAAACAACCTACGCACACAGCAACAAGGTTAAAAAGAAAATAAATCTTCAACTGGTGAGAAGCAGTCTTGATCTTGGGTAACTCCTTTGTTGTTGTAGACTGCTCCTAGAAGGTTGAGTGGCTGAACATGTGAAAGCTTGAAAAGTTTTGGATGATATGTGAGTTTCCTCTCGACTTTGTCCAACAATTTCTTCAATCAGTCACACCTTCTATTTATAGATCTTGAGAGTATATCCGTTGGAGAAAAGTATCCGTTGAAGGAAGACAATTCCCCATTTTGAATGTGAACTACGATCTCTCAAGATCTCATCTGTGGCCGCATTAAATGCTTCTTGACTTTTTCTCTCTAGAGCATTTAATGCGATGGTTGCGGTTTGCAGCTTTCCGCAGTGCGTCAGTCTACGTGGCGTCTTGGCATTGGCTCCGTGTTTGTAACTTTGATCTTCTCTGGAACGGCTCTATTTATTCTTACTTGGATCTTTGTTCCTTGTACTGCATTTATCCTTCCTCGGATTGCAGGATACTTCTTCAGTTGACTTGTTTGAGGAAAGCTTCGCGTTATATCCTAGGTCTGCTTGCAGCTGTTTGTCCTTCACTGTGCTGCTATAACTTAGACCTTCTTGCAGCGTCTTCGTACAGTATTGCTGTATCTTTTCTTGGAGTATGCTGTAACTTTTTCTTGCAGCGATGCTGCATGCCGTTCTTTCTTACTTTGCTGTAATGCAGTAACTGCTTTCTTACAACAGCTATTTGTCATCCTTTCGAAGATCAGCCATCCGCAGCTTCCTCAGTAACCTCTGCTGCTGTAACTTGGATAGGTTCTTTTGAGCTTGCAGCAGCAGCATCATCAACCTCCCCATGAGGTATCTCTCTAGCTGCTTAGGGTTACCTCACCTTCTCTTCGAACATACTCTAAAGATATTGTCTCAACAGCCGCCCCTTCAGAGGTCTTCTCATCCTCAGAGAGTGTTGTCTAAACAACATCCTCGCCTGAGATCTTCAGCAAGGACCTCGTCTCCTCGGCCGGTCCTGTATCCTCAACAGTCTCTGCTGCAAGAATGGGTTCTTGCAGCTCCTGTTGGTTTCTTGCAGCAGTAACTTGCTTTCTGAGTTCTTCTTTCAGAACAGCTTTCTCACAACCTGCTGACTACTTCTTTCAGTATCCTATCTCCTTTTTACTAAAGATACTTCTTCTAGCTTGCTGTTCCCTACAACATGCTGATCCTCAGAAGTGTTCTTACTTCTTCTAAGATTGGTTTTCCTTGTATCTTGGAAAACCATTACATGATCTTTCCTTCAGTATCGATAAGCTTGTGATCATGTAATGTGGAAACTAGGTATCAATACCTTAAGCAAACTGTTCTTCTCTTATTGTGTTATTTGTGTTTTGTCTTATCAAGATAACTACTGAAATATCCCAACAGGATATGACTAACATAACATAAATGTATGACTAATATAATATAAATGTATGACTAACATAACATAAGGTCAAGGAAAAAAAATGCATGGATTTGGGTCGAATCTGGTTCAACCGGACCCGAATGCATGGATCGATCTAAGATCCATGCACCAGTTGCACATGACCTACTCTATATTCAAATGTGATTTCATTAAAAAACAATTAAATATGGGGAAACCATGTTGAAATATCACAGGTTTCATTTGCGTGAGGAAAAACTTCGATCAAGATTTTCGGACAAATGAAAAAAAAAAGAATTATGAACTTACGTTTAACCATTTTCTTAAAAGATTATTTTATCAAAATCAAATAGAGAAGCCCATGCTTACAACTAATAAAATTAGATAAAAACTCATATACACCTATTGTATAGTTTTGAAATCATGCACTCGCCTTCCACGCGCAACCTTGGGGCATGTGCCTGCATGCGCTCCAAGATCGAACACAAATTCATCCAAATTCAATCACAGATGTTATACCTTTATGTAGTGTTAAACATACCTTTATATTATGTTAGTCATACCTTTAGGTTTTTACATGTATCTTAACATATTTTCACACAACTATTAATACCTTTCATACATTTTAGTTATATTAGTCATACCTTTTAGTTATGTTAGTTATACCTTTATATATTATATATATGTTTATGTTGATATAAAGGTATACATAATATCACTTAAATGTATGAGTAATATCATATAAAGGTAAACATGAACAACTTGTGCCGAAATTAAAGTTGAAGGTTTAGGGTTAAAGTATTACATAAATGTATGATATTTGTATATAAAAGTATGACCAATAATATAAAAGTATGACTAACATAGTATGAAAGCTATCGATTTTTTTTTAAAGTTAAAGTATTACATTAAGGGTATGAAATCTGAACATAAGGTTAAGACTAATATAACATAAATGTATGACTAATATAATATAAATGTATTACTAATATAAATGTATGACTAATATAACATAAAGGTTAAGGCTAAAAAAAAAAAGGAAAATAGGGGGATCCAGGTCAGATCCGGCCCTACCCAACTCGAGTGCATGGATTTGAGATCCATGCACCAGTTGTACATGAGGCCTATTCATAATATTATATAGAATAAATTAGATCGATCATTTCGAGATTTAGTCAAATTATAAATATATCTTAATATTTGTAAAAAAATATAATAAAATCCTTTAATTATATAAATAATATATATATATAAAAACACAAACATCAGTTTTATGGATAATTTGATTTGAACTCTATTGTTTTTGTCAATACCATACTTTATTAACATATATACATTACATTCTACACAAATGTTTTTGTGCACCAGGTGCACAGATTTTAAATTCGTGTAACTGGATCGTCCCGATCCAGGGTGCATTTCACGCATCCCAAGTACCACGTGCGTCCATGAGCCCAAATCCTAGTCAAACCCTAATTTTGCAGTTATGTTGACATAATCTTTTAGTTTGCTGAACCTAACATTTTAGTTATGTTCACATAATCTTTTGCAGTGTATGACAGACCTATAATACCTTTTAAAATCTTTATGTTGTAATAATATAAAATTTATGCATAATAATTTAACCTTTTCGTTATAATTATATAACCTTATGTTATTCTTTCAGTATATAACTGTTATGATATTTGTACATAAATGTTCTACTAATATAACATAAATGTTAAATTATTATAACATAAATGTTAAGCCATACTATATAAATTTTTATAGTGAAAAAAGTCTAAGTAATATTAGTTAAAAGTTATGATATATGTATGTAAAGGTTATACTAATATAACATAAACGTTATACTCGATTAGCAAAAATGTTACATAACTTTTAAGTAAGGACGGAAATATTGGTATCGGTGGAAATATTGGTACCTTAATTTTACGAAAATATCGACGGATATATCGGTATCGGTGGAAACATCGAGCATTTTTTTTAAATATGGAAACTTTATAAAAAAAATTAAAAAATATATCTAGTAGTTTACAGAATATTATAACCAACATTAATACATATGTTGACTTAAATTCCAAATAAAATGATATGTTCACAACAAATATATAGATAAACTATTATATAAACATTGTCTGTTATGACAACAAATGATATGACTAATTTTTGGATAAGAAATCTCATCTCCATTTTAATAAATGATGTGAAAAGTGGAAACAATTTATGCAACAAGCACATGATTCATGTAAAACCATTATTTAATGTTCCACTCAATAAATTCATAAAAAAAGAAAAAAAATCAAGAAAAAAAAAGTATATCGCCGATATATGCATAAGACAGATATATCGCCATTATATCGGCGATATACCGCGCTTTTATGAAGGGACTAATCGAAATCAAAACTTGAATGATATTTTATCGAAATATCAGCGATATTTTGACGAAATAAAATTATTGCGTATTATTATTTCGGTTCATCCATTTTAGTGAAATTTCGACGAAATATCGCTAAAATTTCACGACATTTTCATTCCTGCTTTTAAGTATGTTTTTTATACTGAAAAATAAGTAATTTTACTTAAAGTTAATGATATTTGTATATAAAAGTTATACTAATATAACATAAATGTTATTCTCGATTAACATAAAGGTTATGTCATAAATTAAAAAAAATACCTGAGCGCGGATTCGAGTCGGACCTGACCCAACCCGACCCGCATGCGCCTAGTTGCATTGATCATGATTCATGCATTTGGTGTCCACAAACACTAGTATAAATTCAAGAATTCTATATTGAGAATTTGATTGTTGAAGGAATCTAATTTATAATTTTCACAAACCTCATTTTGATTTGATAATTTAACAAAACCTTGAAGGTAGATGTAATTCACATATTATACATAAAATAAGTCGATCTTTCCATCATGTCCATGAACAGTTGCAAGTTTGATTTAAGAGTGTTTTCATGAATTTGAAGCTCTGTAAAATATTATACAAGTTATACAATTATTTATGTCTACCAGGTGCATGGATCATAAATCTGTACAATTGAGTCGATTCGATTTGGGGGTGTATTTCATGCGTTCCACACGCGCCTACATGCCCAAACCTTAGTTTTGCAGTTATGTTGGTCTAATTTTTTAGTTTGGCGAACCTAACCTTTTAGTTATATTCGCATAACCTTCTAGTTATGTTTGCATAACCTTTTGTAGTGTATGACAAACCTATAATACCTTTCAAAACATTTATGTTGTAATAATATAACATGCATAATAATTTGACATTTTCATATAATAATATAACTTTATGTTATTCTTTAAATACATAAATGTTATGATATTTGTACATAAAGATTATGCTAATATAACATAAATGTTAAATTATTATAATATAAAAGTTTCAGCTATACTACATGAATTTTTATAGTGAAAAAAGTTTATTCACTGAAAGGTTATGAAATATGTATATAAATGTTATACTATTACAACATAAATGTTATGATATAAATTTAAAAAAAAACCTGGGAACAGATTCGGGCCGAATCCAACCTGACTCGATCCACACACGTCCAATTACATGAATCATGATCCATGTACTTGGTGTACACAAACACTACTCTATAAGTTAATATTGGAGTTTGTGGAATTTCACAAAATAATATTTTGGGTGGGCTATTAAAATCTCCGTTTTGTTTTTAATCTCTCATTTTACTTGATACATCCTTTAAACTATCTTTTACGTCCTTGCATTAAAAAAAGTCCAACAAAATTGAACCCAATTCCATACCCTTCTTTAGGAACAATTCATACATGTCACACAATTCAGAGCATCTGTAGTAGATGTTATAAGAAGTAATATTAGAATAGTATTGAATATTTTAATAAGGAGTATTATTGTAGAGGGGTACGACGTTATTCAGTAATAACCTATTCTTTGGAGAGAAAGAAGAGAGAAAAGAGAATAATTATGTGGTGTGCTTGTGCAACGTTTTGATATTATTTTAATGTATTAGTATTACACACATTATCTACCATAGATGCTCTCATGACTCGTATCAATCTCATACAAACCATAATTTATAAATTTGACTAGAAAAGTGTTTGTTATATATCTTAAAAGCTAGTTTTAATACCTTTTGGAATCATTTTTGCACACCAAATGAAAGGGGGAAAATAACAAGATGATGATGAAGAATGAAATGGAATGTCCAATCAGACCCTTTTTTAAATTTAAAATTAAAAGCTGATTACAGAGTTTTTTGTGCATTTGTAGATAGGATTGAAATAAGGATAAAGTAGACGATTTAATATATATTATTTAAAAGTTAGTATATAAATAAGAATAAAACTAAATATCTGAAGAGTTTGTCCTGAAGAGTAGAGTTAATAATAACATGGAGGGTCCAAATCTCAACTAAACATGCTTCTTTACATAAAATAAATGGAGTTTAGAATTCAATTATTTGATTTGGATATATTGATCATCAAAAGGCCCTACCATATATGTCTATATGTACAGATGGTCCATTAACTATCCAAGTTCATATATATTATTTCCACAAAAAAAAAAAAACTCCTCTCTCACACACACACACACACACACACACACACACACAGATATATATATATATATATATATATATGAATAAGAATATGTATCGCGCCAGATTATTTTATTTTTGAGGTTTGGTTTTTGTGAATATTTGCTTTAATACATATTGGTATTATAGAAATAAATAAAAGAATTATATAAACAACAAACATTTCAAACTCCTGGTCAATCTGAATGACAAAAATTGAGGTGGTACTTTGGTACACCCGACGATGTGAAATTGAGTTATAAAAAAATTTAAAATTTTGTAATTTAGCTATTGATATCTAAGTTGTGAATTATGAACAGAATGAGGAAATTAAGTACCAAATTTGAAAAAGACAAAAAATTTTGTGCACCTATTGTGCAAATTTGGAACCGTACACTCGTCCTCCTATGCGCAGTCACGCGTTCGCACACACCACAAGGTCGTGCACAAATTCATCCAAATTTGATTACAGGTGTCATATATTTATGTACTGTTAAACATACATTTACATAGTGTTAAACATACCTTTTAGATTTTTATATGTATTTTAACATATTTTCAGACAACTATTAATACCTTTCATATCTTTTAGTTATATTAGTTATACATTTTACTTATGTTAGATGTACTTTTATATATTACATAAATGTCTGTTTATATATTGATATAAAAGTATAAATAATATAATATAAATGTATGAGTAATATCACATAAAAGTAAACATGTATAACTTGTGCCGAAATAAAGGTGTTTTTTTTGGAGTTAAAGTATTACATAAAGATATGATATTTGTATATAAATGTATAACTAATATAATGTAAATGTATAACTAATATAATATAAATGTATGATTATAATAGTATAAAAGTCAGCAAATTTTTTTTTAAAGTTAAACTATTGCACTAATGTTATGAAATCTTGACATAAATGTTTAATTAATATAATATAAATGTATGGCTAACGTAACATAAAGGTTAGAGAAAAAAAAAAGGAAGGAAAATGCACAGATTAGGGGTTTAGAATAACGTAGAATCAAAATTTGGATCACGAAAATTCACTATTGGAACATGCTTCGAGTATTCACGAATCACGACCCTTTTAGATTAAAGTCAAAAACCAAATTTATTTGAAATACTTAAAATCGATAAAGTCAAAAAGAATATTGATTAGCGTAGATGGTATACCTACTCTAGAGCAGCATTCCTGTGCATTGATGTACACATGCACTTGGGTTGGGTTCAAGTGCGGATTGACCCGGATCCGTGTATTTTTACTTTTTTTTTTTTGCTCTGACCTCTATGTTATGTTAGTTATACATTTATATTATATTAGACATACATTTATGTTATATTAGTCATACCCTTATATCCAGATATTATACTTTTATTTAATACTTTTAACTCTAAAAAAACCCTAATTTCGCCACAATTTGTACATGTTTAACTTTGTGTGATAATACTCATATTTTTCTGTGATATTACTTATACCTTTATATCAACATAGTCATACCTTTATGTAATATATAAAGGTACAACTAACATAACTAAAAGGTATATCTAACATAACTAAAAGATATATTTAACATAACTAAAAGGTATGACTATTATAACTAAAAGGAATGACTATTATAACTAAAAGGAATGAAACGTTAATATGTTTGTCTAAAAAAGATGCTAAGGTACAACTAGTCTTACAAAATGTATGACTAACATAACTAAAAGGTATGACTAGCACTACTAAAATGTATAGTTAACATAACATAAAGGTCTGACACCTGGAAACATGTTTGGACGGATTTTGTTCGCAACCTAGTAGCACATACAGATAAGTGCGGGCGGGTACGGGCTCATGATGGGTTGGGTCGACCTGAGTGCACGGATTTAGGAACCGTACATTAGGTGCACAAATATTTTTGTCCCTACTCTAACATTACACCATACCGCAGAAGGTGAAGCAAATTCTCAAGTTTTTTTTTATTTTTGATTATTTGTCACCTAATATTAATGTAAGAAAAACTCAAAACTCATTTAATTTAAACAAAAAAAATCATAAAGATATCAACATAAAAATTCATAAGAGACAGTTTTACGAATCGGTGAATCAAAACTCCACAACTACCCAAACAAAACAAATTTTCACAAACTTATATATGAATTATGCATTGACTTATTTTACTGAATTCGATATGTGAGAAATTAAATCTCAAGAATACCACTCTAATGAGAGAAAAGAGCAAAAAAGATCATATAATTTGTCATTAAATATAAGAGTAACCCGAATTCGACCTGACACACGCCTTTTTTTCGCACCTTTTTCCTTTTTTTTAGTCTGACCTTTATATTATATTAATCATACTTTTATACTATATTAATTCTATCTTTGTGTGCAAATATCATACATTCATGTAATACTTTAACTTAAAAAAAAAATTGGTATAATTTATACATATATACCTTTATGTGATTTAACTCATACATTTATGTGATATTACTTATACCTTTATATCAACATAGACATACCTTTATATAAGATATAAATGTACAACTAACATAACTAAAATGTATGAAAGATATTAATATTTATCTAAAAAATGTTAAGGTACAACTAATATTATTAAAGGTATGACAAACATAACTAAAATATATGAATAACACTACAATAATGTATAACTAACATGACGTAAATATATGACATTTATGAGCGAGTTTGTGTGAGTTTTGTGCGTGAATACCTAGACGCTTGGTGGCACGTTAGAACGTGTCAGAATCGGGTCAACCCGAATGTATGGATCTATAATTTATACACTAAGTGCATAAAATTTTTGTCTAAATATAAATATAACTCTAAAATTATTTTTATGTACAAATCATCGTAATCATTGTTTTCAGGAGTAAAAATGATCTTCCACTTAATTCATCCGTAATAAAAAGTACAAAAATCTTCAATTGAGGTTGGCTTCTATACTAAAAATCGTAATCTAAATAAATTGTTTGACCTTTCAATCTAAATTAAATTTAGAAAGTAACTACTAGTTTTATTTTGACATAATTTTAAAAAATTAATTAAAAATCTCAATAGATTAAGGAAAAAATCTTTTCTAGTACTATTCATATTTAATGTCCATCCGACTATTCTTTTACTCAATGTTTGTAGTATATATGTGAATTTGAATATGATAACGTACTTGAAAAATGATGAAAATTGAAAGCTGATTAATGAAAATTAAACTAAATTAAATTAGTCTATTTGTAGGGTCCAACAATTCAATAAAATTTATTTTGGTGAACTTCTGCCAAAAATAAAAATAATAAAAAAATAAATAAAAGTCATTTACATTTATTGACAAACCATAAAAATATTTTTCAGTAAAAATAAATACACAAAAACTCATATGAGACAGTCTCATGTAGAGGTGATCAACCGGTTCCGAAAATCGGAACCAAACGACGGTCAACGGTTCGGCGAACTGTTGACCCGGTTTCGATTCAAACCGAAATCGTGAACCGAGGTTCAACGTTCAGTTTCGGTTCGGCCTATTTTCGAACCGGCGAACCGACGGTTTGCCTATTTTTTTTAATTGCATTGTGCCACGTGTACGAACGAGATGATAGAGCCGTTGATGATCAACGACTCTAATTTACTAGCCGTTGAGAAAACCGGTGGTTCGAACCGCCGGTTCGATGTTTGAATTTCATTAACGATCGTGATTAAACAACTGTTGATGATGGATGGCTGTGATCGTTCGAACTGTCGGTTCAACCAAACCAAAACCGGCGGTTCGAACCGTCCCGAATTTTTTTTTTTTTTTTAATTTTGATTGAAATCTATAAATACCCCTCATTCTATTTGTGATTTGTACACCAATTCATCATTCTTGATTCAATCTCTCTCTCAATTAAACTTTTTCAAGCTCACACTTTCCATCTTTGATCAACTTTCAATTCATACTTTATTTTTTTGTTGTTCTTCAATTCTATTTAATTTCTATTAAAAAAAATATCTAGAAGAGGTTCTTCTTCCACCGGTTCATCTCGTAGAAAATGAAAGAGTCCTATGTCAATGCCGCCACCACAATCTTTGCATGATGATGATGATTATATTGAGTTTTTTTCTCAATATAATCAAGATGATTTGGAGGCCACGTTAGGCCCTAATACCGTCGCCGCCTTTGTCGAAAAAGAAGAGGAGGTGCTTAGGAGAGAAACACAAGAAAGTGACAATACAACGCGCAACACTAATCCTAGAGCACCTTTTACGCTTCGAAGTGATATTTTCTCCTTTCATTTTAAGAAGGAGAAAGTACTGAATAGCAATGTTGATTACATAGTCACGTACAACCATTGTGCAAAAATGTACAAATTCAAGCAGGGGGGGGGCTATGGGACATTTAACAATCATGTGTTGAAAAAGCATGTCGACAAGATGGGCATTGATCGAGCTTAAACGCAACTTTGGGGATATACCACTTCTTCTCAAGGTGGAGGTATGGATTCTCTTACTTTTAAATTTAGTCAATTGAACCATACGAGAGGCGTAGTAGAATTAATTGACGAAAAACATCTTCCATTTCAATTTCCTTGTGATGATAGTTTTGAAAAATATACTAGCACTTACTTACAACCTAGTAGTAGAAAAATATTTAGAAACACCGTTACACGGGATATAGAAAAAATAGTAGGAGAGTATAAATTTAAATTAATTGAAGAATTTAAAATTTTAAAACAAAAACTTTCTATATGTAGTGATATTTGGAAGGATCCTTATAAGATACGTGATTATATGGGTATTACTTGTCATTGGATAGATGATGCATGGAACATACAAAAACGTTTTAATTGCATATATTGATTATGATGAAAAACATTCGGCTATACACATTGCACAAAAAATTAGACATGTTTTAAATGATTATGGTATACTACGAAAAATATTTTCCATTGGATTTGATAATGCTAATGGTAATACGACTAATTTACCTTCACTTATTGAGTTTTGTCGACCTCCGATTAGAGGTAAATTTTTTCATATTCGTTGTATGTGTTATTATTTAAACTTATGTGTTCAAGATGGCTTAGAATCATTACACGAAAAATGGGCTAAGTTTTGTAAGAAAAATGGAATGGAAGTTAAAAAATTTGTAGTCGATGTGCAACACCGTTGGAATTCTACATATTACATGCTTCAAGATTCTTATGATAATAGACACATGCTTTGTGAATTTTATCAAGAAAATCCACATGATAACATTGTTTTATTTGAAATTCATGGGATGCATGTTTTAATTTTATTCAACTTTTAAAATTTTTCGAAGAGGCAACTAGATAATTATCCGATTGTTTTTATCTTAATTCTCCATTATCTTTAGATCATTGTGTAAAAATTGCTCTTATTTTGAATGAGTATTCAACATGTTCTATTTTAGGAAACACAATTATTTGAGTTGTAATATTTATTTAACTCATAATTGTAATTTTCACTCATTTTAATCTTGTAGACTCAAGTTGTATTATGTTTTATTCTAATGTTTTGAAAATCTTAAGTTGTAATGTTGTAATTGTACTTGTAATGATTGTATTTTATTCCATATATAAATTGTATTTTATTAATTTAAAAATTATTTTACTTAGTTTAAACTTAAGAATTTATTAGAAATATAAAATTATTGCACAAAAATTTAATAATGCAAAAAAAAAAAAAAAAGCCCGACCCCCCGGCCGTGTCCCCAATGCCCGACCAGGTCACCTGAAATAGAACGTTGGGCCCAGGCCGTGCAACAAATAAAAAAAAAAACCGGTTGAACCGGCGGTTTTCGAACCGAAACCGAAACCGGCAGCCCACCGATTCGGTTCCGGTTCCAGCTCAATCGGTTCACCAAGCCGCCGGTTTGGAATCGAAACCAGCGGTTCAAACCGGTTGATCACTTCTGGTCTCACAAATAGTTTCTGTGAGACGAAACTCCATCACCCACAAACAATATGTGAATTGTAAGGTAATTGGGTTATGGGTTGACCCGTCTCACATAATGTATTAAAATTTCATGAGATGGTCTCACAAGAGACTTACTCAAATAAATATTAAAATAATTTGTATACAAAAATATGCATAAAATCTTGATGGTGATTTTTGCACATTTTCCAATCATAAATTATGTTTATGTCGGCTTTTATTCGATTTCCTTTTTTCTATTCTAATTAAATTTAAAAAATAAAATGAAACACGTGTCGTGGACAAATGAGTGACACTCAGATAGCAAATTCAAGAGCAGTGAAAAGACTAAATTATCCCTGGTTGCACATCGAATTTACAGAAGGTGGCATGGATGGAGACTGTGAGCTGCCGACATTTTGGCGCGTGTCCGTACGCATTGGGCAGAGAGAGAATTTTTTGTTGTCGTTTTTTCACCCTTTTCCCTAAAGAAAACGACGTTGCCAGTTTGCATGACTCGCGCTCCATTTAGTTTATATATATATATATATATATATATATATATATATGAAGATTAGCAGACCGTAACATCAATTTACCCAAATATCACAAAATAACAAAGTTATCAAAATACCACAAAAATTGACCGGTCTCCATTTGAACTGTGTTTGATGAGATTGAAAAGTAATTGGGGCAAACTAATTGAAACGAAATAATTGAGCCCAGCTAACAATCAAATTACACTTTAATAAAATAAGATAAAAAAAGACAAGAGCAAGACAAAACCCTAGAAAGTAAGTGGCTGCCACCCAATTTTTTTTGTGTAAGAAGGATTTTTTTTTTTCGTTTAGGGTGAAACTATTCCACAATTTTTTTAGGGGTGAAATTCGTTTAAAGGTTTACAAAATCAGGGGAAAATTTTCGTGGAAAGGTAATCTTGAATTTGGGTTCGAATTCGTGGAATGAAGAACAAAAAATTGGCAGTTTTATTCGTTGAAGTGTTCGATTGGTTTAGGACTCGATCGGGCAGATTCGAACCAAAAATTGTAATCCATGGATTCGAGCGGGCAGATTCAGATTAGGTTCCTAAATCCTAATTTTCGTGTAAATGTTTCCTTTTTTGTTTGGAAATTTCATTGAAGCATGTTTAATTTTGTGGAAATTTCGTTGAAGCATGATTGATTGGGTTTTGTTTCGTTGAAGCATGTTTAATTTTGTGGAGATCTGGGTTATGTATGAATTGTTAAACGAAAATTTGGGTTTGATTGAGTTTGAGTTTTGAATTGTTAAACGAAAATTTGGGTTTGATAGGGCAGTTTTGAATTGTTAAACGAAAATTTGCAGTCTGTTTAATTTTTGTATATATAGTTACACGTATTCCATGAATTGAGTCGAGTAAATCGTGATATCCGATTTTTGAAGGTGAAGCAGCTCTTGAGAACCATTTTTGTACTCTAACCCTTCCCAATACCCTCCAAACCAAACCACTACAGAGATAAAACTATATTTTCGTGTCACATTAGAAAACAGAATACTTGTCAGCTCATCATAATAGCATAATTAAATTATTAAAGATTATTAAATTGAAAACTTTCAGAAATAAATAATTCATGAATATTTAAACAAAAACGAACAATATTATCAATTTAAAAATAATATTATAATTAACAATGTTTATACTACCACGAAAATTCAAACACTTAAGTATTATATTTAAAATTAAAATATAGATGAATGTTCCATGTCTAATTTTCATGTAAAGTGAGTCAAAATTTTATCATATTCAATTGATATTAGGTCTAAAACAGTGAACAATGATATTAAAGCCTATAATAATGATATTTTCGTGTAATAATTTACAAAATTCAAATTCGTATAATAATGTAAAAACACTAAAAATTCGTATAATAATGAAAATTAAAATTTCGTGTAATAATATACAAATCAAATTTTCGTGTAATAACATAAAAATTTCGTTTAATAAGGTTAAATCAAAAATTAGTGTAATAATGTAAAAAAACACGTGTAAAAATGTACAAAAAATTTCGTGTAATAGTGTACAATTATTTTTCGTTTAATGTCTATATATCTTGATTTAATATTTTCGTGAAATGCCTTTATTTAATAATGTTAAAAAAAATACGTGTAATAATGTATCACTTAAAAAAGATGTGTGTAATAATGTAACAAAAATTTGAGTAATAATGTAAAAAAAAAAGTGTAATAATGTTAAAAAAATTTGTTTAACAGTGTACAATTTTTTTAATGCCTATATATCTTCATTTGAAATTTTGTGTAAAGCCTTTATTAACAAAAATTCGTGTAATAATGTAAAAAAATTCGTTTACCCGTGTACATTTTATTTTCGTTTAACAGTGTACAATTTATATATCTTGAACTTCATTTTTCGTGAAAAAGCCTTTATTAACAAAAATTCGTGTAATAATGTTAAAAAATACTTGTAATAATGTTAAAAAAATTCGTTTAGCAGTGTTTATTTTTTTTCGTTTAATGCCTATATATCTTGAACTTCATTTTCGTGAAAAGCCTTTATTAACAAAAATTCATGTAATAATGTTTAAAAAATATGTGTAATAATGTTAAAAAAATTCATTTAATAGTTTTTTTTTTTTTCGTTTAATGTCTATATATCTTGAACTTCATTTTCGTGAAAAGCTTTTATTAACTAAAATTCGTGTAATAATGTTTAAAAAATACGTGTAATAATGTTTTAACAGTGCACATTTTTTTTTTCATTTAATAACTATATATCTTGAATTTCATTTTCGTAAAAAGCCTTTATTAATAAAAATTTGTGTAATAATGGTTAAAAATACGTGTAATAATGTTTAAAAAATTCGTTTAACAATGCACATTTTTTTCGTTTAAGCCCTTATTAAACCAATATGTTAATGTAAGGTCATATCATTCACAATGTCTTCGATATATATATATATATATATATATATATATATATATATAGTTACATGAAAATAGAGGAATATACTTACTAAAATAAATAATTAACAATAAACTATGAAAATGTTACATAAATACACGAATTAAATTACTCAATAAACTAGGAGAATATTAACATAAAATTAGCATTGCATGACTACACTTAACAATAAAGTATCAACAATAAAATATGACAATGATAGCATATAATATACACATTTACACGAAAATTTGCATTACATACCTGATTATGAAAAAAACCTCACCTCAAGCTCCCCGAATCTACGCTTCTTAGTATTTCTTATCAAAGAAAAAAATATTTCTTAGTATTTCTTATCAACAAAAGAGGAATGCAGGGATATTCGTGTATGTTGGTGTGATTAAATAGAGGGGGGAATAACCAATTAAATTGAGCATAACTACCATATATCAAGACAAATAAAATTAAAGTAAAATGAATCAATGATAGAGACACTGAATCAATGACATGAACTGAATCTTCAATCTCATCAAACACTGTTAAAATGGAGATCGGTCAATTTTTGTGGTATTTTGGTAAATTTGTTATATGAAAGGTGGTAGAATTGGCTATTATATATATATATATATATATATATATATATATATATATATATATAAGAATGATAAAATGTCCACCTAGATCACTTTTAATATGTTCATCAATAATATGTATTAATTACATTTATTGAAATTATAAAAAGTGAAATTGATAGATATATTAGATATCTGACACATCAGCATGTGCACATATTAATATGTCAATAATGGGTAGGGTAACAAGACTGATATATTATAATGAGGTTCAAATATTCCAATTTTAATTTGCATATGTTATTTTTCTAGGTGATGTGCTTTATACTCACTCAATTTCAAAATAGGTGTCTTCTAGAGTGTTTTTCATAGATTAAGAACATAAAAATTGGATAAATATACCTTTAAGTTTTAACTAATCAAGGAATTTATGATTCAAAATTGTGAAGAGATTAAAATTAATACCATAAAAGGTATCATATTAAATCCCTAAATTTTAGTTAAGAAATATTAATAGGGATAATTTGGAAATAAAATTATACAAAAGTATAAAACTACACTTAATTTTGAAATAAAATTTAGATTCCAAAATGACACTTATTATGATACGGAGGGAGTATAACATAATAATTGTGATAATTAAGAAGCTTAAAGGAAAAAAAAAAAAAGAACAGTAGTACTCAAAAGTTAGTCTAACGATCAATTTTATCTTAAAGTTGTTTTTGGATGGAAGAATTGGAAATTAATAGTGGTAAATTCATTGGTGGTGTTTCAATTGATATGAATTTTATTAATTTATCAGTTTCATTTACAATTTTTTGTTTTTTTGTTTTTTAGTAATATGAGTGAATTTTGAATTCTCTCAAAATTGAGTGGATTTGAAATGCATTCATCTCATATATTGTATTTCAAATTCATCAACCCAAACACAACTTAATCATAGTTGAAATACTCATACTCTGTTAATTTGTCCCATTAATATGTATGTTTTACAACTTAATGATATTTGAAATACTCATACTCTGTTAATTTGTCCCATTAATATGTATGTTTTTGTGTAAAATTTACGTGAATTTGATATAATGTTTTCACTTGATCGTTTAGATACTCATGTTTGACATAAACCATATAATATTTTGAATTTTGATGAATAGATGAAGTAATCGTTTTGAATAATTATATAGTAATTAGCATTTAAATTATTTTGTCATTAATTTAATAATGAATTTTGTTAAATTTGTATGTCAAAAATTGTTTTAGAATAAAATAATACATCAGAGATTATGCATTCATATCCACAAAAAACTTATATGAGATCGTTTTACATGATATATAATTTGTGAGACGAATTAATCCGACTATCCTCAATATATACCAATTTTTACTAGAAATCTCTACTTTATGAGTTATTGATTGTTGGATAGTAAACATGTCTCATGGAATTAGATCTATCAAAACGGTCTTATACATAAAAATCATATTCAATAAGATATTGTAAGGATCAAATAATGTCTCAACCCTCCATTTTATTATTGACATTCTATCATATAAAACAAAGAGTGAGTCATGGGTGCGATTGTCACACCGTGTGACAACAGGCTGGGTCGGGACAATTTGTAATATATTTTTTCTATGTATTATGTAGTATTTTTGTGCATATAATAAGATGATACTTTCATATCATGTACATATAATGCATGATATAACTTTTCAAATTATAATATGATATGCATAAAAGAATTATTCGATACACAGAGTAGTATTACATAGTATTACTTGTCAAAATTATAAAAGTATCACACACGATTGCATGATATACATGCATAACAAATTATATGACATGATCATTATAAAATTATTACTTATCAGATTACAATTTCTCAAATTCATTATAAATTTGATGTGCATTACTTGATATATACAAAAATATTATAGAATAAATATATAAACATACTTCAAATATATAAAAATATTACATTACACAAGTTGACTCCCATAAAAACCCGACCTTCCTAAACAAATGTCTAAATGTCTAAACAAATTGTAAGTGAAATCATTATAATGAAAAACATAAGTGCTCAAAGTGTCTTCTTTCCTCTTCTAAATTATCATTTTATTTATTTCTTTCATTGTTAATCATGGTTCAGTGTATGTATGACAATTTGCTCGATTTCTAATTTGAATTATTTATTGTAAAACATATTTTTTAATGATTTCATTTTATTTAACTTTTACGGCATGCTATATGCATGTTTAATAATATGTTATTTCAATGCACTCATATGGGTGCATGCTAATGCAAAATATATATATATATATATATATATACACACACACACACACACACACATACACACTAAACACATACTACAAAAAGTCTATAGCCAGTTGTACCTAATTAATATTCCTCGACTCAACTTATATAAATTTCATTTGGATTGATGTATTTAGCTATATATGTTTAAATCAGTAATAATAATTTTTTTGATTATATGAAATTTGGATTTGAATTTAATAAGGCTTATTAAATCCATTTCCAAATCCTCCACTCAATGAAAATCGTTCTACTCAATGTGATTTGATAAGAAGAGAAATTACTTGGTCAATAATTCTAAAAGAGAATAGTAAATTTCGTATCAACTTTTGAGAAATGAGGACATCCAAACAACGTGGGTAAACTATTATTATTACTTTTGAAATTTATCATGCCAAGCCTTAAATTCAAATCTAATTTATATTACTTATTTTTCTAGGATAGTGACATATTAATTTCCAATAAGTTTGGCCAAATGTGTAATTTTACTCCAAAATATATATTGTTTACCCTATTTACACTGATTCGTCATATAATAAGTATGTAGACATTTAAATAAGTATGTAACATTTTAAATGTCTACATAATACAACTATAATAAAGTTAGATTCGTAAAATCCTCTTACAAAAACCATAACTACATTCAAATATATTAAGAAATTTTCTTTATAGTAGGAAATGCTGATGATGTCACTTCATTTCAAAATTAAATGTCTCAAGTTATTGCAATTTCAATGATAGTACCAAACAAAATTGTACTTACCCTATGAATTGAGAGGAGTACTGTCTTGTTAAATATTTGAACTTATTTCAGGTTGACTAAGTACAACTCATGTCTCAATTTAAGTGATCTTATCAATATATAACATCAGGAAACAAAGAATTAAATGCAACATTGCATTGTGGAGCCCTTAAAATTTGTCCTAGGTTAATTTTCCTTGAAACAAAGTACTTATAAATCATATGAAGTAACTTCAATCATAAGAAAGGACCCATGTTTTAAATAAAAAATGGAAATGAGGAGAAAAAATGGTAGACAAAAATCCAAGGAGACATATTTACTATTTAATTATAATATAAGCACAAAAAATCATATAACATGATGTCACATATATAGATGTAGATCAACTATTTATAAATCATATTTATTTTCACAAAATCATAATGGATTTTAGATTGTGAATTGACTCATCTTATTAAAGATCACAACCAGTCAAAGTTAGGAATTAATTCTAAAAATAAAATTATAAATCAATACAATTTTTTATAAACTCAAAATATTAACTTAATTGCAATGACATTTAATTAGAATGGAAAACTAAATACTAACATTATAACATTTCATTGCTATTCTCTAGATTTTGAAACACTTGCATATAAACTTCATTACTAACATCTTGAAATACAACTTTTTCGATATATATAATTAAACAATCATTCAATTAGCCATCTCCCATTCGGTTCTGCAATGAACCTTTGATAATTTTTACTATTCAGAAAACTCTTTTTAGCTACATTGTCAATAGCAACCGGTTAGTTCAATGACAACTTATCTACCAAATAAACCAATGGAAAAAATGATATGTTCTCTTGTAGCAATATTATTCTGAGCCTACCATTTCTTAGAGGTTTTCATCCAAATACATGTCAAAATAAAGTTCTTAAATTGACTTTTCGGTTCATATAAAGCAACTTCAAAAAACTCATATGGATAAAATTCTGCAAGATGAAGTAGCTGATTTTTATCAAATGCGGAAAATAAATTTCTATGATCAAAATATGCCATATATTAAAACAAAATTATTCACTCATCAAAATAGTGAGATAACTCTAGAGCTTGTATATTATTAATCATAAAATAAAAGAGCTCAACTTAATAATGATGAAGATTAATTAGTGCATTTCTAAACTCTACACATTAATCTTCCTCGAGTTGCATATATATCTTCCATGTTTAGCATAGCTATCTCATGCTTGCTTTAAAACATGGAAACTTCAATCAACAAAGTATCTCAACCATCATTTCTCATATATTGTAAGGTTTAACAATTCATGGTATTAACAATGTCTTGGTTTTTTTCTTTATAGAACTTGTGATAATTTATGTGTGACTTTCAAAATTTTCATCATAAAATGTAGCACATAAATACATCAAAACTGATTTATAATGTACAACAAATCAATTACTTCAACCCTTCGTGTATCATCTTTACCATTCCCCCAAACGTACTAAAGAACATCAATAATGTAAAAAAAAAAAATATATCAAGTTAATGATGATGCCATAAGGATAAATCCAACATGCATCTCTAGGTCTCTTTAATGTCATTTCTTGATTTAGTCATTTGTTAGTCTTAATTTCAACATTAGCAATTACTTCAATGTTCTTCTCTATTTGCTCCTCTCGAAGCATATCTCTTCATTTAAAAAAAAACCTCAAACAACATTACATAAGCTTGTAACAATATTAAAAAAAAAAAAACCAATGATTATGTTTTTCTTTTCAACAAAAAATGCGAGCTGGAGTGGATGGGCCCATTTAGAATCAAATGATTCACAATTTGAGACTTATAAGAGCATTATTCAAAATAATATTCTTGATTTCCTATAAAAATTTCTTGATATAATGATCCTTCTGATTCACAATTTTCATGAAAAAAATAATCCTTGCATAATGTAACACATGCAAATAATTGATGCATGTAGTCTGCAACAATAATCAATCTTTGACTATTTTGATATTAAAAAAAAAAAAAGACATTTTAATATGTTAGAGTTTGATGCATCAAATTTTGACAAACCAATCTACATTAGTTATGATCACTATTATGGTCTCTTAACACACTCTCACTTCATTTATTATTATGGGTGGGAGACAATATACACCCCTAAAATATTAAACCACTACAAGAATTTCGCCGTAGACCTTTTTTTACCGTTGTGGAAGATGGCGTTGTCGTAGACCCTGTCAACCACAATGGTTAATAACCGTTGTCGTAGATGATAACGACAACGGTTGGCACAACGGTAAGCCAAGTGTTGTATTCCAACGGCATTCTACAACGTGTGCACAACGGTTAATAACCGTTGTCGTTGAGGTCAACGACAACATCTTTACAACGGTTATTAACTGTTGTCGAAGACATTAACCACAACGCTTTGCACAACGGGTTTTAAGTGTCGTATTTGTGTGCCCCTTTTACAATGGTTATTAACCGTTGTCGTAGACCTTTATGACAATGGTTGGCACAACGGTTAATAACCCTTGTCTGATTTTTTTTTTCCAACAACGCTTTTTCCTCATTTTTTTTTGTGTTGTGCTTTTGATTTACGACAACACCTATACAATGTGTTGTAATTTATAATAAATAAATCGTAAAAAAATCCGAAATTCAAATTTTGAAATTTTAATTGCAACCAAAATCATCATTAAACTACAATGTCTCAATCAACAAAACATAACGTTTACTACAATGTCTCATCAAACTAAAATTGTGTTTTTATACATTTTCATTTTTTAAAAAAGTGGGGTGTGGTTAATAAGTTTTGAAGTGTGCATAGTCACACCCTATTATTTTCTTTCTTAGTTCTACCTACCAATTTTCTTTACCATCAAAATAAATCTTCAAATAATTTCTAACCTTAATAAATACCACATCTTGCATAGAAAACAAGACCCCTAAAACAAACTAAATGAATTAACTAATAGTAATTTTTCTAAATCAATTCTAATTATGGTTGATGATCGAGTTGGTTTTATACCAATTAATCAAATCCTTTGTACTCACTTTTGTTTGTTTTTCAAGTATTCTTGTTGCTCTTCTTATTTATTTTTGTGTTTTTCATCTTTAGGAGTTTGTGCGGAAGAATTGGTGAAAAGCGCTTGGACTTGGTGGAAAACAAGAGCCAAAATAACTAAAAGTTCAAGAGAGTTTTTCTATTCTTTTTCGTTATAACTCCTTGTACTATATAAGGACAACTCAAAAAATATTTTAATGAGAGAACATAATTCCGAAGCCCTAATTTTGATCTTTTTCTCTCAAATATCATATTTAGAGAAAATCAAATTTTCACACCAAAGTTATGATTGCAAGCACACAGTTTAAGAATACGATCAGATCAATCTCTCCACCTCCTTGTTGGTAATCATTTATTTTGAGGTGAATGAACTCTGAATTAAGTTATCTTTATTCATTAATTTGTAATTGATATTTTATTATGTTTTTCATGATTATGAATGGCTAAATCTTTTTTATGAGATTTAAGTTAGATTTTGCTTATTAATTAGCTGTTTTGATGATATCAATGATTGATGAAGTTTGAGATTATTTTCTATTTATTGGACTTGAATATAATTTGTCTTTGATTGTGTATGATTGACTGACTATTGTTATTTGCTATTTTAGATAATACAGAGAATTAGGGGTACGAATAATCAGACCTCATTCTTAATTTGGATTAGTAAATATGTGTTTAGGTTAACATTAGTATTTCTCTCATATGTTGCATGAATTATTGTATATTTAATTTGATTTTAAACATTACTATATTAAAGGGATTAAAATTTCATATTTGATAAATAAAAAAATTAGTGTAAATAAAAACATATAATAACACTATATATAAAAATTAATAAATAAAAAAAGTAATAACTACAATTTTTTTCAATATATCATTATATACAACATTGATTGATACATAAATAAAAGAACTTAAAAAATCAAAATTATATATATATATATATATATATATATATATATATAATTTACAGCGTTTCATTTATAAATTTTGAAAACAAATTTCAATTTCAAGTAAACATATTAAGTTTTGATAGATGATGGGAAACATTTAAATTGAAACTTAATTTTCAAAAGTAAAAAAAAAAAAACTTTTAATTTGTTGATTATTCCACTTGTTGTTAGAGTTGCCCGACCAGTTCAGAAAATTATTAACCCCATTTTTGGTTCAAAATCAAATCATGAACTGTGGTTATACGTTCCGCTCAAACTTGGTTCTAAGGTATTTTAAAATCGGAAACCAACAGTGTAACTTGTAAGCCGTATTGTAGTAACTTATATAGATATATATTATAATTTTTAATTTATATGAAATTATTAACTCAAACAACAACTTATTTTGTAATATATGAATAATTATAATATATATACACATATATGATAATTTAATTTTAAATAATTAAAAAATATATATGTAAATTTTAAAATAAATTAAAAAATTATATATAAAACTGCCATAACTAGCGGGTTAAACTGTTTGGGCATTTTTACTTCTTGTGTGTAAATTGATGAAAATATGAACTCTATTTGTAGTTGTGGTGTTGAGAATCATATTAGATCACATAACAGAACTGAGCGATTTGATTGGTGCCCCACGATTTGATACATATCAAATAACTTTGTCATAATCATCAGATTCATTATACTTAATTCAATAACATCTATAAGATCTTGACACATGATCGTTTCTAATTGACCAACAAAATGTTTACTAAATCATCAACCAATCTACATATTTAATTTAGAAATCATATAATGAATTCCTAAATAAATTCTAATTGATATTTAATATATGAGTGAGTCTCTTTTATCCCTGGGATACGAATCCTAAGATTTGTGCCCCCAATCCGCCCACTCATCCTTTATATATTTGTTATTTGCCTAACTTCTCTTGTGTTGCTCTCTTCCATCACAACCATGCTCATCTCATCCATTCTTTTCTCCAACCTTCGTGTTCTTCTCTCCATCTTCTCTTCTTCTTTTATTCTTCTTCTCATCTTTTCTATAATGCTAGTCTTAAGTGGCATAGAGGTTCAGATGAGGAATGAACCTCTATAAATTTTATAATTTTTGAACTTTTACTGCATGTTGCAAGCAACTTGTGGTTGCATCACTGTCAGCAGCTTCAACATATAACATAAGACGCAGTACTGCAAACAGTTCCTGAAAAAGTTCATGCAGCGAAAACTTTACATGCCTAAGATGTTCTTGAAAGACAGTGTAAATATGAAAATTTCACAAAGTTTTTATGATGTATGACAGATAGATATAAATGCAGCAAGATAGCTATGCATTTAGTAGGATAAGAATAAACACACAAGGTGTTATAGTGGTTCAAGAGTGTAATGCAATTCATTTAATCCACTCTACTCTTTTTCAATGAGGAACTTTGTTAAGCAATGTTTGAATTACAAGACCTTTTTCTATCAAACACTAGACTTAACAATCAACACCTATAATCTTTAGCTTCTACACAAGTTACTGTAAGCAGTCAGGCTACATATACTCACACATGATGGTTGCTAAACACCTAGAAACTTACACTCAACAAGAGACTTCTTTCCTATCAACCGAGGATTCCTAAAACAACTTAACACTATTGGTCCCCAATTGGCACAGAGGTTCAGAGGGGAGGGGTGAATGAACCTCTATTGATTTTTTTTAACTTTCGAACTTTCAGCCTTGCAACGTACACAAACTTACAGTGAATAATGCAATTCAGCTTACAACACCAATGAACAGTGCTGCTTACTATAACTATCAGAGTTCTTGTAGTGAAAATAAACTTTTATGATTGATATAGCCTCTTGAAAAACCTTTTTCAAAATATGAGTTTTCGCAAGATATTATGCAATGTGCCAAGTTATAATGCAACGAATAATATATGATAGAATGCAGGAAATATAAAGCAACACACAAGGTCTTATAGTGGTTCGAGGGTGGTGTAATTCCTCTACGTCTACTCTACCCTTTCTCAAGGAAGAACTTTGTTAAGCTTGTTTGATTTATACGACACTTCCTAACAACCTCTAACTCAACAAAAAATACCTACTAGAACTCAACTTCCACACAGGTTCTTACAAGTTCCAAAGGCAGACCCACTCAGGATCTCTACAACCCACATAAATTTATTGCCAATACTCTTGACAATATAACACACATCAAAGAACTATTTTCCTATCAATTATGGATACCTAAAAAAACCAAGCCAAAAAAATGGGTTAAAGTATATAAAAAAAGGTCTTCAACTGGTGCTGGAAGCCGTCTTGAGATTTTGAAGCTTGATTTAAGACTTGACCGCTTTTTAAGGTTGAGTGATTGAACTTGTTTGCTTTTGAGAACACTTGAACTTTTAAGAGTTTTCTTACTTGTAGCTTAGAGAGTTATAGTTTCAATAGTTGTTTTAGTCTTCTCTTTCTCTATTTATAGGTGTAGAATTATGCCCGTTGAAGAAGGCACAATCCTTAGCATTTGAAACATATTCCTTGGTGTAGGATGTGCATTAAATGCATGGTAGAACTTGTATTTAAGGTTTCTTGTCTTACATTATAGATTCATTAAATTGTTTGTTCTAGGTTGCAGCTTTTGTGTAGTTTGTCAGACAGGTGTATACTGTTCATTGGCTCTCTGCACTGCAACCTTCAACTTATCTCTACTGGTTAGTTTTTGATAGGTTGAGTGACTGAACCTTGGACTGAACTTGATCTTCTTCGTATTTCATCATTATCATATTTGTATACTATTTTTTACTTGTCTTTCCAACTTACAACGACGACACTCAATCCTTGCAACCTTAGTCTTCTTGCAGCGAGTCTAATTGCAGCATGAATGTTGTAACTTTTAAGTTTTAACACACAGTGCTTTGTCTTTCCTTGCAGCTTGCAGAAGCTGTTTTCTTACAGCTTGCAACAAGATCTTCACTTGCTTTTCATCATTCTTCAACCTAATCTATAAACTCAATCCCAATCTAATTTCACTTAAACATTGAAAAAAATGGGATACTCTAAATTCCTATTACACTTGTGTTTTTGCCTCATCAAAATATAAACATAAATTTCCTAACAAACACACTATACAGATATTTAAAGTATATAGATGGTCTTCAACTGGTGTGAAAACAGTCTTTAGATCTTGAAATGAGCTTGAGTACTTGGCTGCTTCTTGAGGTTGAGTGACAGAAACTTTGAAACTTGAAAGTGCTTTGAACTTGAGAGTTTTGCTTGCTTAGAGTTTGATTATTGAGAGTTTCAGTAGTTGATTCAGTCCACTCTTCCTCTATCTATATGAGAGGATTTATGCTCGTTGAAGAAGTCTGAAATCCTTGCATTTAATGTCCTCTTAACTTGTACAATGTCGTATTTAATGTGTCGTGTCTCATACTTCAGGTTGTATTAAATTCCATTGTTTTGAGTTGCAGGTTGTGCAATCTGTCAGGCTAGCTGTCAGATTCTCATTGGCTTACAATTCTGTAAGTTCGGCTTTGTCTCTACTTACTATATTTTCAATTATTGATAATACTTTTCCTTAAACTTAAGTTGATCTTTCTCGTACTTTATTAATGGCTTGTCTGCATGTTGCTCTTAAATGATTTATCTTTTATTAAGTGCATGCAACATGCAACTTTTGTAACCTGAATCTTCATGTAGCAAGTTTTCGACATTTGCCTACAGTGATTGTCTTCATGCAATGCAACATTGTCCTCTTTATGCAGCTTGCAGCGGTTGTTCTCTACAACCTGTAGCAAGGTCTTGACTTGTTATCTTCTTATTTTTCATCCTATTCTAAGAACTCAATTTTTAATCTAATTTCACTTAAACAATGTGAAAATGAGGTACTCTATTTTCCTATTACACTTGTGTTTTGTCTCATCAAAATCTAAACATTGATTTCCTAACACATAGTATTTTGATGATTTCTCCATGCTTTTGAGTCATTTGGTTGTGGTTATTCTAGTTAATTCCTGTCTTCTTTGAATCAAGAAATTATGATTGTAATTTATTGTTCTTCATCCTCTTTTATTTTTTATCTTCATCCCGTTGAGAGTTATTAATTAATTTGGTGGCTATGTCATTCATCATCTCTTCTTCTTCGATTTCATAAAATTAGCTACAAAAATTTTGAGAAAGAAGATGATGAAAATTTAGAATGTGAAATTTTAAAATTTTAAACTTACACTCTACATTACACTAATACCTTTTGAATGTATGAATGATATCTTCAACTTATATGAGTAATACATTTACATGTAAAAAGTAATATCTTAAATAATTTCTTTCACTAAAATAAAGTAAAACAAAGCAACTAATATCATAAGTAATATTTTATGAGTATGCAACTAATACCTTATGAATAAATAAAGTAATACATTTTAGAGTTTTGTGTTAAACAAGTAATAAAAGTAATATACTTCACTAAAATAAAGTTAAAACAAAATAATACCTTTAGATAAAACAAGTAATATTTTTGAGTGTACAACTAATATCTTTTACTGAACAAGTAAAATGTAAACATATATTTCAATTGTACAAGTAATATCTTATGAATATACAACTAATACCGTATAACTTATAAGTATATAACTAATACATTGACTGAATGATTTATGCTGATGTTGAGATATTTCTGGAGTTATCTTGATAAGACAGAACAGGTTGCATAATAAGACAATGAAGTTTGCTTAAATAAGTTCCCAAGTATTACATGGTCATAAGTTTATCTTTCTATGGATAAGATCATGTAATGATTTTCCAAATGATAAGGAAAACCAACCTTAGAAGAGGCAGGAAGATATCTTCTAAGAGCAGTTAGCTGGAGGAGCCAGCAAGCAGGATTCTGGAACAGGAAGCTGTTCAGAATCAGGAAGGAGAACAGGATTCTGGAACATGAAGATGTTCAGAATCAGGAAGCAGATCAATAGGACACGCATGTCAGGAAGCTGACTATAGGTTTCGAGAATAGGAAGCTGATTGCAGGTTTCGAGAATAGGAAGTTGTTCTGAAATAGAATCTTGGCCTGAAATAGAAAGCAGCATGGAACCACATCCTGAGCAGCAAGCAAGGAAGAGCTACCGCAATCTATAGAGAAAGTAGGAAGTAGCCAACTGATCCTTTGAAAGATAAGTGCTACTCTCATCCATGCAGTACGAGGAAGACCATGCAACTCAAAGAGGAGCAAAGCTATCTGGCAACTAAAGTAGCCACCCGTTGCATGAAGGTCAAAAATAGTAGGCGCATTAAATGCACATGTCAGAAACAACTCAAAAGCATTTAATGCGAATACAAAGAAGGTCTTGGAGATCAAAGCTTCAATTCAAGATGGAGAAGTGTTCCCCTTCAACGGATACTTCCCCAACGGATATATTCTCAAGATCTATAAATAGAAGATGTGGCTGACTGAAGAAGGAGCGGAACCGTGTTTAAAGGAAAATCAGATATACTCCAGAGCTTCTCAAGCTTACTCCTATTCTAGTCACTCAACCTTCTAGGAGCAGTCTGCAATTGTGTTAGACCTTCAAAGATCAAGACTGCTCTGCACCAGTTGAAGAACCTTTTATTTTCTTTTAACCATTTGTTGTGTGCTAGGTTGTTTTAAGTTTGGTGTACTTAGTTGATAAGATTTGATCCTTGCTAAGTTTTGTACTCTTGTGTAGGCTATTTGCCTTGTGTGGGATTTGGCATAGGAGTCGTGTGACTCTTGTAGGTGATAATTTTTTAGGAAGAGGTTTGTAAAGTTGAGACTTGTAAATCGAACTGACCTAACGAAGTTCCTCCTCAGTGAAAGACTAGAGTAGACGTAGAAGGATTACACCACATTCGAACCACTATAAGCCATAAGTGTTTATTTGTTTTTGTCTATCTGCATTGCATTGTTGCCTATCTATCTTGTTGCATTTATCATAAGCATACAGGTCAAAAGATTGTGAAAAAAACATCTTTGAAAAGAAAACTTGTTTGCAAAACAGAAACTCTATTTTTGTTTATTCCGCTGCATACTGTGATTCCGAGACAGGAACCTGATCAGCATTGTGCCAGGTTTCTGAATCGAGTCAGGTTCCTGTTTCTCTATAGAATCAGGAACCTGTTCATAGAAAAATTTGAAAAAGTTTGTCAAATCGATAGAGGTTCATTCACCCCTCATTTGAACCTCTGACCATTTGTGACTAACAATTGATCAGATGGTGCGTGAGTGTACACCAACTACAATATAACCGTGCGTTACGGTACGTGGTCACTCATGAAGGCGGCCACACGTAGAGTTGACTCGAGGTATGGATCTAAGGTTTCGTATCCAGGGTATAAGTTTTTGTATTAATATATATTTTTATTTTATATTAATCTTTGATTTTGATGTGTTTTGCTCCATTTATTTCTCATAATGCTGACAGTAACTGATCACCTATATACACAAATTTAAGTGGCTATTGTAATGTAATAACAAGATATAATTTATAATTGGTTCGGTTGCATTAATGATTGGTTAAGCCTATTAATTTGATTAATGTTACAACCAATTAGCATGCACGCAATTTGTCATTAAATACATTAAATTCAGGTCATTCTATCAATATGGATATCAACTTGCATGATCATGATATATAAATAGAGTTAATATCTATACCATATCTTTATCTCTATTCTCTAATTATCCACCAAGATTAAAATCTAAGAAAGTCTTTTTTATCCATCCAAGTCTTTGTAATACTTCAGTCAGATTAATAAATAGATTTGCAAACATATTCACGTGCTACTCACGTGTTTTAATCATATTTTGAATTCTTAAATCCGAATAGTAAAGGTTTGGTCTCACAAGTTTAGAATGATTGAACTTTTAGTCTCACTTTAGAAAATGTCAAAATAAAATAAGAATAATAATATAAAATGTAAATAACATTCAACCAAATATTTAAATCAATATAAAATATAAAGAAATAACAACAGTGTGCTTAGGATGTGGTGTTACTGGATTGTCATTATAATTTTATATTAAATTCTAATGGATTGATATTTGAGATTTTATTTAGAATTTAAGATATTTTTATATTCGTAAACAATTTTAATATTTGTTTATGAAAATTCATATTTTTAAAATATATTATACATATTTTATTTTTATATTAATTTTTATATATCAATTAGGTTGATATTTTAAAAAGAAGAAGTAATATTCAGTTTTTAGTGAACTTTTTGTATTTTTAAAATTATTTTTAAGATTTTCATAATTGATTTAAATAGTTTTAGATTTTTTTTTTTGGTACTTTTTAAACTATATGATACTTTTACAATTATTTAAATATATTTTATATTTGGGACCAATATTCTTTTCTAAATCAAAATTAGCCTATTAACATGTCCATGCTCGGTATTCTCTAGTAGGCATGAGTTTTAATAGAGATATATCTAATACAACTTCTTGATTAGTTGCCTTTTTATTTTTTCTTTTTTTCTAAATGTAATCTAACAGATATAGTATTGCAATTTCAACTATTTCAACTTTTTATGTATTTATTATTGATATGTTATATTATAATAGGCATTTAGAGAATTATGAAAAATTCATTTGATGTAATAATAATCACATGATAAAAAAAAAGAGAAAATACTTAAAAGAAAAAAAAAACCATCCAAAAAGAATGAAAAAAAAAAAAGAATTGAAAACGACAGCGTATCAAGCCCCAACATTAGTTGCTGGTATTTTGACCTAGTAGAGGATTCGTATCCGAATATGAGATTTACACTTGGCGTTTCTTTCTAAAATTAAAAAATTTAGCCACCATATTTTGATAATACCAACACCCCCACATAATTTTATTTCAAGATATTTTAAATAGATACTTCCAGAGAGTTGTTAAGAAGAAAAGAAAACATCTAAAACAATATTTATATTAGAAATATATTAGATCAAACGAAAATACCAACAATAATTATACTTAAATAGGAATATATTAGATCAGTTTTTATATCATTTTCTTAATTTATATGAAAACATCTAAAACGATATTTATATTAGGACGGAGGGAGTATAATATTAATATCAGGGTTAATTTCATTTTCCAACATGTACCATGCCCGTTTTTTATTTTTGTTATTTTAATTTTACATCCTAAACTATTTTTTCTCCGATCACAACCTATACTACAGTAACTACACGCTTTGTTTACTTTTGCAACCCCCGGCCAACATTTTCTAGCGAGAAAGCTCCCGCGTGATTTTCATGTGCTAACTAAAGATTATTTTTGTCATTTGCACTTTTAAGACACGAGTAAATTCAATTCTTCAAGCATATTCAATGGTAAAGATATCTTATTTTTGTTTGAACTTCACCAGCACCACCATTAATCTTCATTACTCAAACAATTTGCAGAAAAAATGCAGGGTAAATTTGATTTTAGAGGAAGAATTAGTTAAAGGTTTAGAAAATAATGAAAATAACTCTTAATTTGGTATGAGAAAATCACGTGGAACTTTTCTCATTGGAAAATGTTGCCACAAGATGTAAAAGTGAACAAAACGTATAGTATAAGTTATGATCGGAAAAAAAAAAATTGATTGCAAAATAAATACAAAAATGCACATTACAAGTTGGAGAATGAAATTAACCCTTAATTTCAATTCATATATATATATATTAATCAATTTCAATTCATATATTATTAAGGTAAAAGAGAAATACAATGAATTACTCCAAAGTAAAATGATAATCATATGAAGCTAACCAGGCACGACTAGTGGCTGAAAAGAGATGCATATGAACGTAATTGATGGCATGATCAAATCGAAGACTTTGAAGTACTTAATTGCAAAAAACAAAACAAAAGTCAATCTAAAACACTAAATACACTAAAATAGAATAAAAAGGGGCCATAGAGCAAAAACAAAATAGGCCAGAAACAAAATAAACAAAAAAAAAAAAAAGTCCAAATTGTAGTTCTAATTTTAAAGATTTGAGTTTTTGTAAATACTGTTTTCGAATAGTATTAATAATTTCTGACAAAAATATTAGATATTTTCTCAATTTATTTCTTTGAGCAGTAGTAGTTATTTCCCACTAGAGTAATGCTTTGACTTTAGATAAGTAATAATTTTCAATGTTTATATAATATTTTTCAGATAAATGAAATTCAGTTAATTTAAGCTAACTTATGTGTTGATTGATTCACGTTGACTCTATATGTTGACTAACCTATTATGCAATATGGGTTTTTTTTTTCTCACAAATTGTCTCATTATATATATTCTGGCTGCTAGAACTTTCCAAAACTTCGCAATTAAGAAGTCTGATATTATTGAGCGTAATTTGTTTTTGTTTAATTTTTTAAATTTTTTTCATATTTATATATTAAGCTGCCTAGAATTTAATTTCCCAAGAAATTAATAAAAAGCAAAAAAAAAAAAATTAAGTCTGACAAAACTACCTCGATAATTCGTCTGAACTTTAGGATCTACATTAAATTCTGTTACATTAAATTCTGCCACGCTACCTGTTCCATCCATTGGTCATTTCAACATTAAAAAAATAAAAAAATAAAAAAGAGTTTCGAGATCAATCCTATGTCGGTGGAAAAAGCCAGTTAATTAATTTAAATTTCAGAAAATATATAGCTATGTGAGGCAAATATTTTAGTGAGGAATATTTCAGTTTGAAAACGGTGTTGACTATTATTGAAAACCAAAGTAATTAATAATTAATAATTTCATGATCAGCTCATGTGAAGTTTATTGGAATTGCTCTTGCAACCCTTGAGAATACCTTAATTAATTTGCAGTCCCACTTAATATTTATATGAAAAATTACTATAGTAGTACATCTAGTATCGAAGAAGTAACCCAAAAATTTTATGTAAATGATGATGAGGGAATTAATGATGATTTTTTTTCTTGTATATTAATTAATGATGGGTACATCTGTATCTAGGCATTGCAATTAATGGCTTTGATTTTTTTATTTTTTATTTTATAATCAAACTTTACCACTATAGATTAAAGACCCCTTATTGAAACCTAGTGACTAGTAAGATTATGTAGAGAGTCTTGCAAATGCTTGATAAAATACCATGAATATATATTTGTAGGTAAATGTATCGATTTGTTTAGGTTGTGTTTGGATTGAGGGATTAATTGAAATAGTATTGTATTCGAAATGAACGTATTTTAAATCCACTTAAATTAGGGTGCATTTAAAAATCCACTCATATTGCTCAAAAAATGAGTTCAAAATGAAAATGATGAATCATGAAATCCATAACAATACAAACACAATTGAAATTTAGTAACATGGATTTCAAATCTCGCTATACATCCAAACACAACCTTATAGATTTCAAAGTACAACTAATTTATTTCACTATAATCATATTATTTGGCACTATTTATTCAGTACATATTGTGTAGATTTTAGTTAGTTTTTATTCATTATATTTACATCTTTTTGTTTATTTTAGTCTAAAATTATTTTAGAGGAATAAAAAGTCAACCACTTAAAAGTTAATCTTGCAAGAGTAAGTCTCTTGTGGGACCGTCTCACGAACTTTTATTGCATTGCGTGAGACGGGTCAACTCACAACCCAATCACTCATAACCAAAATCCTACAATTTATAGGTTGTTTGTGGGTGATGAGCTTCATCTCACGGTAACTATCCGTGAGACTGTCTCACATGAGTTTTTGTGAATATTTGTAAACGAACTGAATAAATATCATTTTTCTATTAAATAACTATATATATAGATATATGAACAAGGAAAACAAGTATAAGATAGGGGAAATCCAAAATGATATAGGAACAAAAATCTTTGAACACAATATTCTTACAAAACGTGTATAGTTGCAAGTTGCAAGTGTGAAAAACAGAGTGTTCTCACTTTGTCGTTGAATTGCCTAACATGCTTTCTTCATTTTCTACTTCATAGTTGGAGTTAAGTTTCAAATCATAAATGCCGAGAGACATTTTCATAATATTATATAAGATGAAGGACCCTTTTGCAAATTTACTACTCCTCTTTCCATCTGTAAGCGAGTAACACACACACCCTCTCCCTCTCTCATCTGAAATTCTCTATCTTCCAATTACAATTATTTTAATTTAAATAGTAAGAGTAACACTTCTATACACCAGTTGCACCGTGCAATCCATACTTTTATGTGATAAATGTAATACTTTTATACATGTTCATTTTAAAAAGGTACAGATATTTATACATAAAGATACTATATTTATAACATAAAGATATGGATTACACGAATTTTCACTTATGTACAACTAATGCACATAATTTTTTGTGAAATAGTAAATAGATATTTTGATAGAATGATTTCAGTATCTCATTGGATTACTTGTTCATTTTTCTAAAAGTTGGTTTTTATAAATTAATGGATTGTCCATCCCCACGCCACCCTAGCTCCCACTCGAATTGTTTGAGAGCATCTCGTTTTTATTAATTATTTTGATTTTTTTTTAATAATAAAGTTTTGTATGAAAGAAAGAAAAAACAAAGCAAAGTTAAAGCTAAAGTGCAGGCCTTGTTAAAATCTTGAAATGAAAAAATTTAAAGATGTAATAGTTACGGGAAAAAAATACCCTTACAAGTTACATCTAAGTGGAATCTGTAATGATCCTGGTCGGAACCATCTAAGAACAAATTATAATAAATAGACGTCGAAGTAAATTGAATTGAACAAATGATAGTAAATTGAACCGAACAAATAGTAGTAAAATTATTTAAAATTAATTTATTTTGTACTGGATCACAACAATAAAATCCTAGAGGACATGATTGACAAAAATGACAATTAAATAGATCTTATGGTCCCCAAAAAAAAAAAAAAAAAACTTTAATTATAGAAGGGGCAAACTTTAGAGATTTTCAAATTATAATAAATATGCATCACCTTCAAATAATCAATATAAATTAAATACACTATCAATAATGTTAGTTTTTATAGTGAAATCTCTACATTTGCCCACTTTAGAAGAAGAAAAAAAAATGTAACCACAACTAAAAATATTCATTTTTTTCTTAGCTATTTTCCAGTTACACTCATTTTGTATTTCTGGTTATGATTGAATGACTCGAATCAGATTGTAAACACATCATAATAAAAGATAATTTCAGTTGCAATAGAGAGCATGGATTGTAATGTAGAGAGAGAGAGAGAGAGAGAGCATGAAATGTTCAAATTATGTCTAAATTTCAAATATACATATTTTAAATTTCCATTTTTCAAAATATAGTCACAACAAGTGATCTGTCTGTCCTCTCTGTTTAGTTGAAATTTGCAGTATTCAAAACTATTTAATTTAATGAATAATTTGTCTATGATCAAGTACACATAAAAAAAAGAGAATGATCATACACTTGAGTCAATCAAAAAAATAAAATACAATTAAAATAAATATATAAAATAGCCCCACCTTGACCCCCCAAGAAAATCTCTTTATAATCCAATCATCCACACTCTTCCTTCCTCAGAGGGTTCACAAAACAAAATCCACTCTCAAAAACCCTCAATTTAAGAAACTTCTCCAAAAAAAAGAAAACATATATATACACACACACACACACACACACACATAATCTCCACCTGTAAAAGAATTAAAACCAGCACCAGCACCAGCAATGCAGTACCACACAACGATGGGCGGCGCGTCGGCACCAGACACGAGCAAAACGACGAAGCTGGAGCGGTACAACAGCTACATCCGGCGCGTGAACAGCACGAAGCTGCTCCAAGCGTCGTCGAAGCTCCTCTTCCGCGTGACCCTCCTGGTGGCGCTCCTCCTCATCTTCTTCTTCACGCTCAACTACCCCCCTCTCTCCGACGGCGGCGGCGGCGGCGGCGGGGCCCACCACGTCCACGCCACCCACAACTTCCTCTCCTCCGCCTTCTACGGCAGCGGCGCCGCCTGGGAGAAGCAGGTCCGCCACTCCGCCACCCCCCGACGCCCCAACGGCTTCTCCGTCCTCGTCACGGGCGCCGCCGGCTTCGTCGGGTCCCACTGCTCCCTCGCCCTCAAGAAGCGCGGCGACGGGGTCCTCGGCCTGGACAACTTCAACCCTTACTACGACCCTTCTCTCAAACGCGCGCGACAGAACCTTCTAGAAAAGCACCAGATCTTCGTCGTCGACGGCGACCTAAACGACGCCGAATTGCTCCGCAAGCTCTTCGACATCGTCCCCTTCTCCCACATTCTCCACCTCGCCGCCCAGGCCGGCGTCCGCTACGCCATGCAGAATCCTCTCTCTTACGTCACCTCCAACGTCGCCGGCTTCGTCTCCCTCCTCGAAGTCGCCAAAGCCGCCGATCCCCAGCCCGCCATCGTCTGGGCCTCCTCCAGCTCCGTCTACGGGCTCAACACCGAAGTCCCCTTCTCCGAGAGCCACCGCACCGACCGGCCGGCGAGTCTCTACGCCGCCACTAAGAAGGCCGGAGAGGAAATCGCCCACACCTACAACCACATCTATGGCTTGTCCTTAACCGGGCTGAGATTCTTCACCGTCTACGGGCCCTGGGGCCGGCCCGACATGGCCTACTTCTTCTTCACGAAAGACATCCTCCAAGGGAAGGGGATCAACGTGTACGTCACGCAGGAGGAGAAGGAGGTGGCGCGTGACTTCACGTACATCGACGACATCGTGAAGGGGTGCGTGGGGGCGCTGGACACGGCGGAGAAGAGCACGGGGAAGGGCGGGAAGAAGCTGGGGCCGGCGCAGCTGAGAGTGTACAACCTCGGGAACACGGCGCCGGTGACGGTGGGGAAGCTCGTCGGAATCCTGGAGAGCTTGCTGAAAGTGAAGGCGAAGAAGCACGTGATCAAGATGCCGCGAAACGGCGACGTTCCGTACACGCACGCTAACGTGAGCCGGGCGTACAGGGATTTCGGCTACAAGCCGACCACTGATCTTGCCGCGGGGCTCAGGAAGTTCGTTAAGTGGTACGTTGGGTATTATGGGATCGAGTCGAGGGTAAAAAGGGAAATTGACACCAGCAGCAAAGATGATTAAGCTTTTTAGGAATCATCATCACATGGGGAGGTGAGGTGGGGTTACTATCCCTTCTTTAATTATTTTCTTTCCCACTTTTTTTTTTTTTTTAAATATTATTTGTCTTTGCATTTGGACCCCATTGATGATATGTTGTTATAGTATAGGGCATAGATTTTCTTCACACCAAAAAAAAAAATAAAAAAAAGGAGAGCAAGTGAAGATCTGTGAATTATATTTGGGATTGGAATAATGTATCCTATGAAATTAGGGTAAATTATAAAGGAAAAAAAAAGGTTGAATTCTGTACAAAAAGATTTGTTCAGACAACCTATAGCTTGTATCAAGAAATGTATAATTTGTTGGAAAAGCAGTGAAGATATCAAGATTTCTTCTTCATTTAATTGTTCTTAATTTATGCTATTTTTTATTATACTTTTCTTGATGTAAATATTGTTCATTTTGCTTTAATGAAGCCATGATTTGAGGATGGGTAAATTTGTCTGGAAACAATTGCTAGCCAATTAGTCATGATGTTCAAAATAGTGAGTCTTGTCTTAAGGTTGTCTAATGACATATATTTAAAATTTAATCATTACTAATTGTTCTTTAGGACATAGCTGAATATAATGGTGAATAATGGGTTGCTGGTTATGTTGGATACAACATCTTAAATTAGTTTGACTGATTTAATTAAAAAAAATTAAGATGTTGGTTCAATTATATTAATAGTTGTAGTGACCGACACAATTCAGACATAAGAAAATTGATCGTGATTTTGATTCCTCATATTGTCTTCAATCAATCATTCTACATTTTTATTTTTATTTTATGTGTATATATAATTTGAAGCCCTTTTTATATTGATAAAAAAAATTGCAACTTATTTTGATTTATTTTAGATGTATATTTGTTGATACTTGAATTTGCATGATTCTAGATATGTCATGTATTTTATTGCAATTTCTTGAAAATGGTTGAGTGATCAGTTGAACTAGTGATCTCTCTCTCTCCATATATATACATATATATAATCAAATCTGCTTGAAACATTTTGAAAAGACGTGTAAGATTGTAATAAAATCATTAATTCCCGGTTACAAATTACTCCCTCCGTCCCGTTCAGATTTACATGTAGGGACGGACACAGAGGTTAAGAAAAAACTGTTTTTGAGCACGGAGGTTAAGAAAAAACTGTTTTTTGAGTGTTAATGTTGAATAGTAAAAGATAATTTTGTACATTTTATTTGCCATTTTTGGAGTGTGCAAATCTGAATGGGACGGATGAAAATGGAAAGTATGCAAATTTGAACGGGATGAAGGTAGTATATAATATAATTTATAAGCATTCAGTGATAAGTGATGCATGTGATAATGAGAGTGACTATATATTTATAAGGATGCCTGATTATTACAAGAGATAAGTGCTATTTTCTATATTTATTAATTTTTTTTTTAATCTTTCCAACTCCACTTTAATGCAAGTAATTTCATATCATATTTCATATTATCTGTACATACTTTTCTTCTACGAATCTAATAAAAGATTGTACGTACTCACGAATTCCTTTTCAATAAGTCACAACAAGAGTTGTAATTTTTTTTTTCATTTCAAGTTTCTCTTAATATATACTACTACTATAACCAATAATAAGTTATATTTACCCCTTCAATTTAAAATTAATTTCCGTGAAATGAAATTTATTTCAATTAATTTTATGTCTCCCTTTTACCAATAAAACTTATTGACTTTTGTATTTGGTATCATTTATTGTGAATACACATAACTCCTTTTTGAAAAACCCATCTCTTGTAAGAACTCCAAAAAGGGATATATAATTGTAGTCATTTTATGTACAATTATCCATAGTTATTAAATGATTCATTAATGGGCTAATTACAATTCATCATCCCAACTACACATAATGTGACATTTTTTGAAATTGACTTTCAATCGTTTCATTTTGTCATAGAAATTTTAATTTTTTTGATGTATTTTACAATATTTGATACTACTAGAACTTGTTCGATACGGTAAAAATGTATCAAATTTAAAGTTCATACGACAAACTGGAATGATTCCAAATATATAATCAAGTTAAATCATATATATTTGAGATGAGAAAATATGTTTTGATATTTTTAATTTGTCAAAAACAAATTTAAAGTATAAACAAGTTGAAATTTAGAAAGTAAGAGATACTTATTAATTACTTGTCATATTCCATAAGCTCAAGTGCAAGATTACTTCTTCCAAGAAAAGCTAACTCTTAGGCTCAACTTTGTACAATTATTTTTACTCGATTTAAAACCCATTACCCCCACCCTATTCCATCACATATTTTAACATATAATCTAGAACTAATAATCTACATAGGATCAGTATCATTAATATATCATATCCCTTTTATCTATACATTGATCATGTCCATATATAATTAAATTTATCATATTTGATTAGTTTAGAAAAGAGTGGAACTTTTAAAACCATCTTATAGATCTAAATATATAAGACGGTTCAATTAGTAATCTATAATTCGAAAATTAACTTATAAATATGGGTTTGAGTTGACAAAATTGATCTACGTCTCACAAAGTTACATCCATAAGACAATACTATTTAATTTTTTTATGTTTGAATAATAAGTATTACACACTTCGTTTTCCATGAATTTTTGAATTATGTGTTAAAAGGAAGTATTTTGTATTTTATTTGTGTACCAAAATGACAACACCATTAATTAACATCCAATATAATAATAATAATAATAATAATAATAATAATAATAATAATAATAATAATAATAATAATAATAATAATAATAATAATTCATTTGTAAAAGGGGTTCACACACATTTCCCATAAATTTAAAGTGAATTTTGGCATTGCATGAAATATTGGATCCACATAGTGAATACACTGACTCAAAATTATTTTAAAAAAAAAACACTTTTTTTTTTTTGGAAAGTGAAAAGCTGGTAAATTATGGTAATGAATGGGTGAAAAAGATGAAAATTGGGCATCCCTAAAAGCTATAAAAAGCCCAGAAAAAAGCTGTCAAAAATGATGGATGCTTCATTTTAGCAGCCTAAGGAGTAGCAGTGGTCACACAGTTGAAAAAACTGACACTCTTTTTAAGTTACTTTGTAGTGTCATTACTATACCAAGAAATATATCTCATTGTATTGCACACATCTACTCTTCATCTTGCACACATCTCATAGTGTCATTACTATACCAAGAAAAAACAAAAATGTGATTTGATTGTAAATAGTTGGAGGAGTTAAAAAATGTGAGTTATAGTTAATGAAATGATGAGGTGTGAGGGTAGGTAGAGGAAAGAGAGTGTAACTATAACTCAATTTTTTTGATTGTTGTAAATGCTCTAAACTCTACTAAAAACCTCATCAAAAAGCTGAATTTCATATCTATCTGTCATATATACGAGAATCTAAGTTGTCAGCTGATATTATCCATGATCAATAAATAATAAAAGGGAAACCGAAATACCACAACAAATATAAATGATCTCAATTCATGTTTGGAAGGGTTAAACGAGTATAATTTTGCATGTGATAGGGTTAAACGGGCATAATCCACGTTTAACCCTAATTTTTTGTCAAATTATAGGGTTAAACGTGGATTATGGGCATAATAATTTTAACAACATATGTTAATAATCCCCATTTAATAATTATAATAATACCCCTTTAATAATTATAATAATTTTAATAATCCCCATTTAATAATTAAAACAACATAAGTTAATAATCCTCGTTTAATAATTTTAATAACCACGTTTAATAATCCCCATTTAATAATTAAAACAATATAATTTAATAATCCACATTTAATTTGACCCTATTACTTAATTATTGAAAGAGTATTTATACTTAAATATTATTAATTCGAAAAAATTATTTATATAATTGAAAATTATACTTATATTATTATTTGTATATTATATTTATGTATAGTAAATAACAAATATTTTTTATACTTATATTTTTTGTATAGTAATTATAAATATATATATATATATATATTTTTTTTTTGGGTGTTATCCCGATAGTCAATACCCCGTTTTCTATTATTTATTTTTTATGTGGACAAAATAAATTAATTTGTGATTTAAATCTTGGTCAAACATTTATTCAATTCTATATGTATTAAATATATTATTTATTAACTAAAAAACGCTGCTTTATAAGTTTTGATATATTTATTTTCCATATCGATAGTAAGACAACTCCAATTTGCATATTAACTAATAAATTAATATGAATAATCTTTCCGTTATTTTAGCTCATTTGGGTACGTCCGAAGTGCCAGGGCCGACAGACATACATTAACGGGTATACTCATCTTAGAGTATTGGACGATATAAAGAGCATCTTACGCTCGCTCCTCCTGGTCGACCAAGTCCCAAACCCAATAGTCAACTAAAGTGGTTCTTGGGTCGACTCCACGTAAAATACTATACAGGAGGAGAATCTTGGTAATCTTCATCGTGTCCTCCCGACTGACTAGGAACTCCTCAGCGTTAAATCTACGACGAAGATCCGACACAGTAATCCGAGGCTGGCTTGCTGTACAGACTCGCCAAAATACACCATCTTGATGTGGATGATGAAAAACAACCAGGATGAAATCAGAGTCGCCAAACCTTAAACCGGTCACCAGGGCGAACTCCCTTCTTGAGAACTGACATAGACGACGGTCTCCACCAATAAGAAACCATTTCTCATCCACTGGGATATCGGGCCCACGCACCTCACGTGACAAAAGGGCATGCAGAAAACCCTTGCAACTGTCATGCTCGGTACCCAACACAAGAAATGGCCGAAACATGCACTCTCAAAATCCCTCACAACTTACACAGTTTACAACATGAAATTGGATTACTAGATCCTATTACATTTCGTGTTTTGTCTTATATATCAAAACCCATATAATATTTGTTAAGATAATTGATGAATTTGTATTTGTAAATGTGAAGAGAAAGATCAACAAATCAATTAAAACATCAAAGTATGGCTTTTATAGCCCTACAAAAGAACACCAAAAAAAGATAAAGAACCCATGTTTCACATCTCCATTATCGTGGTTTAACAACTAAATCCTAAATAATAGGACTAATCTAAACAACTAAGCAGTAGAAAGAAACTAATCCTATAAATATTAGTAACTTCAACATTCCCCCTTAAACTGAATAATCGTATTTAGTTTATATTTGGATATTCAAAAACTCCCTACAAAGCTTTAAACTTCACAAACAAATTTAGCTTCAATGGCTTCTTCATGATATCGGCTATTTGTTTTTGAGTATGGCAATGAACCAGCTTGACAACTTCCTCTTTAATGAGATCACAAAGAAAATGAAACTTGACATCTATATGCTTGTTTTGACCATGTAGTACGGGATTCTTTGAGAGTTATATAGCTGACTGGCTATTACCAAAAACTGTTGTACTACCTCTTTGAAGATGATGAAGCTCCTCCTAAATCTTTCTCTAGCCAATTAGCTTGACAAGCACATTAAGCTGCAGCAACAAATTCAGCTTCGGTGGTGGACAAAGTAACTATTGGTTGCTTCTTTGATGACCAAGAAACAACACCAGAACTTAACAAAAAGACATAGTCAGAAGTTCTTCCAATCATCTAAATCACCGGCTTAATCGCTATCTATGTAGGAAACCAATCTTCCATCTTCTACACCTTTATTAAATATTCCAAAATCAGAAGTCCTTTTTAAATATCTCAACACTCTCTTGGTTGCTTGATAATTGAAGTTCTGTTGGTCGATCCAAAAATTTGCTCAAAACACTCACTATTGGTCCCAAGTGGCATAGAGGTTCACAGGGGGTGAATGATCCTCTCGATTTTTAAAACTTTTTCGAACTTGATGTACTGTATCCTACAACAGAATACAACACAACAATATAGATTACTATGCTAGAATACATCGCAGCTTACTGTAACAGAGTTCTCTATCCAGCGGAAACTTAAACTTTTGATAGAGTTTCTTTTTAAAAACCTTTTCTGAAATTTGAGTTTTAGCATACCTTAGAATGCAGTATGATGTGATGTAAGATGCAACACGTTATTGTAGGCATAGAAATTTAACATCCAATTATATTGCGCCACATGTAAAATAATATGTGAAATATTAATTTATATTTATTTTGGGGATTAATTAAATATAATTCCTAAATTAAATAATCAAATTAATTGATATTTCATATATATTTTATTGGCCAATTAGAAGTCGCCACATGTCGAAATGCTGCAGATATTATCAAATTAAATTAAATTAAATTTGGTAATTATCACAAGATATCAGATATGATTAAATCGGGGTTCGACCAATCAGACAGAGTTTCAGAGCTACTAAACTTCCACCTCCGGATATGATCAAATAATGGTGGACCAATCAAATCATTCCACCCCTACTTTGAAGTCTATCGGATTCCCTATTCTACATCTATAAATAGGGTCTCAAATTCAACATTCAACATACAATTACACAGCAATTTGAAGAGTTCAAGAGCTAAAGAAATTCTCTCCAACGATCTTCAAAGGCTATTCAAGTTCTTTGACGATCTTCAAGGCGATCTTCAAAGTGTTCAAGAGGAAAGCCACAAGAACGACGTTCAATCGAAGATCAAGGTGCTAAACCCCTTCGATCGGCGTTTTCAATTCAAAGATCATCGAAATCAAAGCGATCTTCATAGTTTCCTCACGAAGTTCAAATCTGAAGAAACTTTGACCAAAGTCAACTCCAAATTCAAGTGAAGAGAAGAATCAGAGGAATTCATAGAGATTTGCATCCACTTTAATTTTAATTCAAAAGTTATTTTAATTGTATCGCATTTTGTGTTTATTTATTTAAATACAAAATTTGTTGTTACAGTTATATCAACAGAAATGCTAAAATAGAAAGATAAACAACAAAGGTTTATAGTGGTTCAAAAGTGGTATAATCATTCTACATCCACTCTACTCCTTTGAGGAGGAACTTCGTTAAGCAAGTTGTTTTACAGGACTTTAACTTTACAACTATCAACCTAACAAGTTAACATCTATTAAGATTTAACTTCCATACAGGTTGCTCAAATCCCAAAGGCTGACCACACAAGATCCTAAAACTCACATAGAGTTATTCTCTTAAACTCCTAAGGCTAAACACTCAACAAGGAAACAACTTTTCTATCAACTAAGGACACCACTAAAACAACCTAAGCACACAGCACAAGCGTTAAAAGTATATAGGGTTCTTTAATTGGTGTATGAAACAACCTTGATAGATCTTAAGTTCAGATTCTTCTAGGCTTAACTGTTTCTCTTAGAGGTTAAGTGACTGAAAACTTTGTGAGGTGAATGCTTGAGAGTTTGAAAGCTTGTTCTTGTTTGAGAGTGAGTGATCAGTTTTTCAGTAATTGTTTCAATCAATTCTTCCTCTAGTTATAGGTGAAGAAATATGTTCGTTGAAGAGAGACATACTTCTTTGAATTTGAATCCTCTTTGAGCTCGCATTAATTGTCTCTAAAGGGTTACATTTAATTTTCCTTGTCTTGTACTCCAGGTATTTAATGTGGCTGTACTAGGTTGCAGTCTTGTCGTAGTCTATCAGACCACGTACCGATTGGTTATTGGCTCTCGGTATTGCATTGATCATCTTGTCTGTATTGACTAGTTGAGATTGATTGATCCTCGGACTATAGTTGATCTTCCTCGTACTGCATTGATGTATGTGTTTGTCTATTCATTCCTTCTGTCTTTCATTGACTTAGAGTACAATACTTGCTTTCTGTGCAACATTTGCAATAATGCAGTTTTCTATTACTTGTATCATTCTGTTTTCTGTGTTGTTGCATTATCCTTCTTACAGTATCCAAATATTGTTTTCGTCTGTTGTATCCAATACCGGCCTTGTTTGTTGCTTGAAGTATCTTTTTCTTTACAGTATTGGCTACTGAATCGCGAAAACCTCCATTCTTCAACTTGTCATCTTGACTCAAAACTAATCTATGTTTCACTTAAACATTGTGAAAAATGGGGTACTCTATTTTCCTATTATAATGTTGTTATGTCTCATCAAAATCTAAACATAAATTTCCTATCGGGTTGAGTGGCAGTCAAATACATCAAACTACCAACAATTTGCTTAAAGAGAACTATGCACTCTTATTCTATTTTCATCCATTTTAAGCTTGGAACCTAGAACAATTGGATTATAAACTTAATTACATGTATCCATTCCAAATTGTTCCAACACCTCTGGTGCATATTTTCTTTGACAAATAAAAATGTCATCATGTCTTACCAACACTTCTATACTAAGAAAAAATTTCAACATTCCATGATCTGTCATATCAAACTCATGAATTATTGAATTTGTGAATTCATCAAACATATGTTCATCATTTCACGGAAAAATCAAATCATCAACATAAACACAAAACTTGGAATTGCACCTCCTCCGAATTTGATGAACAAAGTATGCTCATGAGGGCAACATTTGAAACCTTCTCTAGTGAAGTACGTCTCGATACGACTATATCAAGCTCGTGATGCTTGTTTTAGTCCGTATAAAGCCTTCTTCAACTTATAAACTTTATGTTCAACACCTTTTCTTTCATATCCTGGAGGTTGCTCGATGAGTACTTGTTCATTAAGATTTTCTTGGAGAAAAGCCGACTTAACATCGAGTTGAAAGATCACACTTTTCATGAGTGACTATAGAGATCACCAATCGAAAACGTGATGTAGGTGCAAAGACCTCTGTATAATCTATTTTGTGCTCTTGTGTATAGCCCTTTGCAATTAAACGAGCCTTGTACTTCTCTATTTCAACACTTTCATTGAGTTTTGTTTAGTCTTGTATACCCATTTCATAACAATTTTCTTTGCTCCAGTAGGTAAGTTGGTTAATACTCATGTATCATTTTTCTCTATAGCTTCCATCTCAACATCCATCGTTTTTCTCCACTTGGAATCCTTTTATGTCTGTGCAAATGAAACTAGATCATTTACTGCAAATATTAATAAATTTGCCATATCTTCTTCCTCAAATAAACCTTCTCCAGTTTCATAGTCCCTCATCCAACTTGGTTCTCGTCTTGATTCATGAGAATCCATCGAAGGAGCTTCACTTAAGCTAGGTGAATTTTCTCCATTTATACCATTTAAGCTAATTTAGGGATGGTAATGGGGCGAGACGGGGCCAAGCGGATAATCCCCATCCCCGTCCATGCTATCATGGGGAATCCCTACCCCGTTTTATTTTTTAAAATTTGTTAATTTTTTAGTCTGTTACTTTAATCTGGATTCTCATGTTAGCACAATGATTTCAGCATCCAACTATAAAAAATCTTTAGATCCATAAAATATGAATTTTTTTAATCAAGAATCATGCAGTTATTTTGACAAACACCTTACATAAACGTAAACTATATACCAACAAATTTGAAGATATATCTCATGCATACCATCAAAACACTACCAAAAACAACAAATAATTTTGAGTAGAGAGATAAAAGACTTTTTATTGAATATGGTATGAATACTACTGAGTGGAGAGATCATTTCAAGAAAAAAAAAAGATACAGAGGTTATATGCAAGCACCCTGTGAAATCGTTTCAAATAGTGGTTTCATGGTTTGAGAGAGAGAAGATAAAGGTTGAAAATATTGCAAAGTTGTTTCAGGTAGTTTCGAGAGAGGAGAAAAGTTTGAAAATGGTGGAGTGATCGTGGCTGGGAGTGGGAGAAGTGAGGGGAATCTCTTTAAATGAAATAGATTAGGGTTTGATAATATTAATTGTATTATTTTAAAATATTATATATATAATTAATGGCTTTGTATTTGTGAATGTGAAGAGAAAGATCAACAAATCAATTAAAATAGCAAAATTTGGCTTGTATAGCCTAACAAAAGAAAACCATAAAAAAAGGAGTAACACCTCTGTGCACCAGTTGCACAAAAATGAATTCGTGTAATCCATACATTTATGTTATAAATGTAGTACATTTATGCATGCTCATTTTAAAAGGTATGGATATTTGTACATAAAAGTACAACATTTATAACATAAATGTATGAATTGCACGAATTTCACTTCTGTGCAACTGGTGCACATAAGTTTTTGTGTAAAAAAAGATAAAGAACCCATGTTTCATGTCTCCATTATCGTGGTTTAACAACTAAGTCCTAAATAATAAGACTTATCCAAACAACTAAGCAGTAGAAAGAAACTAATCCTATAAATACTAGTAACTTCAACAATATTTTCATAATATATTGTTCGAACCCTAAACCAATTGATCAACCGTCATTAAAGGGGAACTGAAAGTGGTGCATAGTGGCACATAATATTCTAGATGGCTATTTTCTGGCATGTTCAAGATATTGACTTGTTTTATGAAAGTGAGGGTCATTTAAGAAAATTTATTTTACTTTTGATACTATATATATACATGGAAATTGGGTTTTTTCATGGCGTAACGTTTAGCTTTGTTCATTGTTATACATTTTGTTTATTGATGATTTTCTTATTTTGCTTAAGTATGGTTTGCCACTTTTGGAGTCTCACTAAAGAAGATGTCAGAATTCCTTGATAATGAGATGAAACCCTACCAAACTATTTCTCAACATCACTCTAAAATGATGATAATGTAGCATGAAAACATTATCGTAGTGTATTGAGAGATGTTATACGTATGCTATCTTCGAGGTTGATGTGAAAGTTGGTGTTGTGGATGTTGTGAACTCTTGTTTTGTAGATTAAAATAAATTTGATTCCATTAATATTCAGAGTTGTTTTAAACTTCTTCAATAAGACTATGTTTGGAAGATATTTGACATGACGGGATTTTGAACTTCAAAATTTTAATGTATGTTTTTGTATTTAAATTTGGATCATAAAATTCAGACATAATCATTACTACCTATCACTACAAGAAAAATGCTCATAGACAACGGTTTTTAACCGTTGTCGTAGCTATATTTCAACCGTTGTCGTAGCCGGTGTTGTCGTAGGAGTCCTGAAAAATGCGCTCATAGACAATGGTTATTAACCGTTGTCGTAGACCCATACGACAACGGCGAGACAGCGGTTTTAAACCGTTGTCTTTTCTATCTACAACAACGGCAGGACAACGGTTATTAATCGTTGTCATAGATTTTATGACATCAGCTGGGCAACGGTGATCCTACGACAACGGCTAGGTATTGTATTGAAACCGTTGTCTTAGTTAGAAAGGACAACGGTTGTAGAGTATTTAAAAACCGTTGTTGTAGGTTTTTTTCCCTGAATATCAGCTTTTAAATTATCAAAATTAAATAAATTAAATAATACTTAAAATAAAAATATATGAACAGTGAATCCCCAAAATTAAAATTACAATAAATTAAAATATTATCTTAAATCACAAATATTCATGTCACAAGTATTTATCCAAAGTATTCATTACATCACTTGAAAATACAATCATGAGACTTGTACATAGATCCTTCAATTACTCCCACCACCAACCAAACATGATGATCCTGCAACACATAATTAAATAGTTCATTTAAGTATAATATCACTCATTATCAAACTAAGACATAAATATCATACTCAAAGCAATATATACCTCAATGTATTGAACCTCAATTCACCAAAAGCCATACAAAAGCAATAAGTTGACCTCATTCATTACCAATCCACAAACATCATCATCTACTCAAAGCAACCTATATTTCAAGCCATTGAAACACAATTCACCAAAAGCCGGCCTAAAACATACATTTAAAGGTGTTCAACTCATCAACAAGTATAATTGCATTCATCACCATACATGAACATCTATTGAAAGCAACATACCTCGAGTGTTATGGAAGAACCAACAGTACATAACAATTATAAACTCTTATGAAGATTTAACTAAAATATTAACTAGCAGACTTCAGAGCTGATGCAAGTGTTAATGAAATGAGTCTCTAAGAGACAAAGAAGTCAATTATTCAGGCATACATTTACAATCACCGAATTAATGGCATGTCATGAACACAAACTAGAGAAATAAAAAAATTTGAAGTCTAATAGAGTCAACTGAAGTTCATTCGAATTCAAACTTTGATTGCCAGAATGACCTTCGAAAGCCACACTTAAGAAACAAAAAATTTTGGAGCCATGAAAAGGAAATTAAAATTGCCAGAATTACCTTCTAAACCTTGAGCCAACTCTTTTGCCTCAATTCACAGCTTCTTCAACCCTCTTAAGATACCTTCCATAAAATACATAAAACCATGAATGATTTGACTTAAGTAAAATAAAAAAACAGAGAATTAGTTTTCATTAACACGTAACTATTGGTCAACATTGCAAAATCAGATTAGTGACCATATAACATCCCTCACATGGGTGTGTGAATATGGCACATAAACAAAAACCAAAAAGGCAAAAACATTATTGAATCACTACTGTGTCGGCAAGAAGTTGTAACTACAGGTTTAAGGTCCGTTTGGACAGAATAAAACCTCCTCAACAAGGCGGCGTCGCTTTCCACCAGCACGGCTTGTCCTACTAGAACTAAACTGGGCAGAAGAGATACTAGATAAAGAATTCGCTATTAATTTGCAGCAACACAAAGCAACATCTTTCCGTGTACCTCCATCATCATCTTCTAAATACACCACAACGGATTCTCTTGCGAATTGAAGAAGATCATGACCTGAACCAATAGTATCTCCATTATGAGAGAGAGAGAGAGAGAGAGAAAATGGCAACACAGGAGACATAACAAAGAGTTAAAATACGATGCAGTCGAGAAATTTATTCAGGAAAGATAAAGCAGGTTAAATGAGAAAGCATTCAAAGATAAGAAAAAGCAAGAAGGATGACAATTAAAAAAGAAGAAACCTTAATATTACACTTAATTTGTCAAATTTTAATTAAGTTTTTTGAGCTATACTAATATTGTATATACAATTAATTAATTGCTTACTGCACGTGGACAAACGACAAAAAGGAGAATCCTACCAAGTCAAGGAGAATTTCTACTTATAGGAGCTATATTCCCTAAAATTATCTTTGTATTTCTAAGATAGGTAATTTCCATTAAATAAGCTTACATCACAATATTTCAGCTTAACACCTCACGTTTTATTCCGGGAAACTTGGTTATTGCAGAAGACATCATGATATACTTTACAATGAAATGAAAAACTACTCGAATGCAAGATAATATTCCCTTTTAGAGCATCTCCAATGAAGTTGAGCAACAAGACAAGCACGATCACAAGTCATCCCAACGGTCCTAGCAAAACTTGAATGCACAATCTCATAGTTCCTCAAACTAAATTCAAGAAAACACATACACATGAAGATCAATTCACACAATCCTAATAAGGAAACACACACAAGTAGTCCTTCAATCACTACACCAAACACACCAAACCCATTTTTTCACATCCCAAATGAAACACACATACAATCCATAACAGTTAAAAAACAAAACTTTTCATTTCAGCTAAGGACAACTACAAGGTCTCTTCACACCTTACAACTCCTAAAGCTACGCAACTTGAAACCCTAAATCGCAAAATTCAACCACAACAAATCCCAAAAGCACAAAATTCTTCTCAAACAATCAAAACCAAGATCGACCCAACACTTTCAAGCCAAGAATTAAAGGGTTTGGTCCAAAACTTCCAAAGAATCAATTCAAATCAATACCTTATCCGATTCTTGGTCCTCTGCATCTCCATTAAAATCGCTTTCTTCAAGTATATAATTGGACGAACAAGGAGGATCTTGGATTGAGCTATCCTCACAAGACTTAGCTGCTTCACCAATCCCCGCCGCCGCAGAAGTCTCCGACAGTTCAATTGGAAGATGGAGGAAGGGGTAGCAGGAAGTAATGCATGAGAGGGGTGGAGTCGGCGCCGGAATTCAGTCTGAGACTAAGCGGCGGAGCGACGGTGGAGCAGGCGGTTGTGGAGTGTTTGGAGACAGAGGGCGAGGGCGGGACAGTTGTGAGGGTGGGAAGTGGTGGTATAATATTACAGTACTTAATTTGTCAAATTTTAATTAAGTTTTTTGAGCTATACTAATATTGTATATACAATTAATTAATTGCTTATAAAATTAATTTTTCATAACTTTTTTATATTAAAACTAATAATTTGTATTCATTTTATTTTTAATTTATTTCTAAATATTTTTATGTAATCTTTTATTTATGTTTAATTATTTCTTAATTAATTAACATTTTGGTTTAATTTTCTAAATAATTAAATTTTCATTTATAATAACAAAAACAAATATTCTAAAATTTAATTCTCAAAATTAATTTATTTCATTAATTTAATTCAACAATATATATCATTTCTTCTTTCATTTAAAAAAATATTATAATTTTTTACTTTTTTTAAATTAATTAAATTAGTCTACGACAACGCTGATATGAGGATACGACAATGCTAGAAAGCAACCGTTGTCTTAGGTCTCAATTTTAATCTAGGACAACACCTCTACGACAACCTCACGTCAAAACCGTTGTCTTAGGGTCCTACGACAACACATCTACGACAACGGAAAGTTAAAACCGTTGTCTATGAGAGAATTTTTTGATCTAAGACAACGGTTTTCTCTACGACAACGGTAATTTAGGCTACGACAACGGTTTTTTGAAAAAACCGTTGTCTTAGGGGTGTTGTCTATGTGCATTTTTCTTGTAGTGTATATTACAATCATCAATCATTATGAAGTACATTTTTTCATAAAAAAATATCACATCAATCCACATTTTCACATTAAAATATTATATCAACACATATTTTCCAATATTAATTTGACATCTACAATATAATCTTATCCTACTAAATCCTCAAACAAACATACATTTTAATTATTTACCTCTAAAAAAATATCAAGATTTCCATAGCAGAATTTCTCAAATCCCACGTAATTCTCTTCCCAACATACAAGGAACTAATTACACTGTTAGATTTGTTTATCGAGAAGCTAATAAAACAATTCATGTATTGGCTAGAAATACTTGTTTTTATACTAGATATGTGTTGTTTTTCAAAAATTATCTTACCTATTTTATCCTTCATTTATTACACATTTCTTGTAATTTGGTGTGATTAATTAATTCTCCTAAAAAAACCTTTTAACTCCTAATATATTACATGCAAGTTTTTTAATTACTTTAGAATCATTTCTTTCTTTGATTTCTTTTTTATTTTTTGGCATTTTATTTATATATCACGTCATCATCATTTTTATTAAACTTATTGTTGGTAAAAAATGACAATGACATCTTTACGACCAAGCAAACAATATATTTAGATAATAAATCTAGATATTGGAGTTTATGAAGGTTAATCAAAGAAATATTTCATATAAACCTCAAAAATGAGCAAAATAAAAGGTCTCTTGGACCTTTGCTTCTCTAATATAAATTAATTTTGTAGCATTGATCGGCTAAAATATTAAGAATATGGGAAGATCGGGTAGTTTTGTTGAGCTCTTGAAAGCTCTTTGCCCATGGAGTTGCTAAAACCCATTTTTTTTCTCCCCCCTTCTCTCTACAAATAAGCTTCTATTTATAGTAGTAGGTTGAGAGATAAAAAATATTATTTTCCTTGATTTGGGAGAATCATCATGCTCACGTTAAATGATATGTGATTTGTTCCATGTTTGGTATGTTCTTGAGGGGATGTTGATGTGATTGACCCATGATATTAGGTGTAAGTGGTTGGGAGTGGTTGAGAGGATTTCTAGGTCACGAGGTAGGGCCCCATCGTGGTTTGGTAGGCCATTGGCCTGGTCGGCCATCGGTCGGGCCTTGTTGTGGTTTGGTTGGCCATTGGCTTGGTCGGCCCGATCTGACCCTAACGTGGCCTGGTCGGCCATTGACTTGGTCGGTCATTGGTCTGGCCCTGATGTGGCCTGGTCAACCATTAGTTTGGTCTGGCCTTGACGTGACTTAGTCAGCCTTCAGTCCTGGGCCTATTCTGGCTAGCTCGGATTTGGGGTACAACTTTAGCCCCCAGGTTGCGGTGCAAACAAAAGATGTGCCAAGATCTGATCTTAATAAAAAGCTCGATCCGAGCATTAAGGACTAACCTCAATTGGTGGGTCGAAGCCTTGGTAGGATGATGCCCAGGTGGTTGGAACTTTTTTTAGTTTGGGCCTTTTTTTGTGGTTGTAGTCTTTATAGCCAAAGCCTTTTTTGGTGGCCCTAAAGAGTTCGTTGATCTACAGATGGCATCCCTTATGTTTTTTGAATTTAATCACATTTTGCTTTTAGTTAGGGACGATATTTGTTATCACTTTAATTATTATGATGTGCATAAAAATTATTCCGATTAGAACTCGATGGCTTTATCGTTCTTTGATTCAAAAAAGCTTTAAAGGGTGGGCAACGCCTATCCCGAGCTTCAAAAGCCACTGGTTGATTTTTGGGCCAGAACCTCTTATTTCGTCTGGAGCCTAAGGGTCAAAGACCCTACCCGGGCTTATAAGGCCTCAGGATTTATTTCTTTCCCAAACTCGATCGGTCAAGGGTTTTTGCATTGTGGTCCTTCATCGATCGGGGGTGAGCCCCAGCCAGATCGGTTAGGCCCTAACGTGGTCTGATCGACCATTGGCCTGGTCGGCCATTAGATAGGCCCTGACTAATTAAATTAGATATAATCCTCTAAAGAAATAATAAATAAAATAAAATGGGCTGATAGACCTACTCAACAAAAATATTATTATAATAGACCAACTCCTATCATTGTTCTTCATGAAAAACAAGACTTTTTCTCTGAAAAGAGTTATAATGGTAAAAGCATTTATAAATGGAATTTAGATGGATGTGTTGATAATCAGTGATTTGTGTGGACTCTAAGAAGGTGAAAATTGGGATTATGAAAAATGAACGAAACATATTGTTAAAACTCCAATCTTTAATTACTTGTTAGCACGCATATGTTGGTATATCTAGTTATATAAATAATACAATCTTTAATTACCCATTGTAATCTAATTAACTTCTCATTAAATTAGATATAGAGAGTTTTGTATAATTAGGACTTTAATCAAATTATATGAAGAGCCCACGATTTAAAACTCCAATCTAATTTTTACAATTTAAAACTCCAATCTTTAGTTAGTGAAGTTCCATCATGGACATGTATTTGTGCAGATGAAGTTGATACTGGCGAAGACTATGCATAAACTTTTTCTCCTGAATTTCAGATCACATATATACATAAGGTTAAAGACATGTAAATCAAAAAAACAGGGAATAAATTGGTAGAATGAATATAGTGAATTGATTAACCTGAACCTTTTGAGAAACAACAACAGGAGGCAGAAGGCCACGCAAGTAATGAGCATCTCTCTCTTTCTTAGTAAATGCAAGCCCCTTGTTATGATGTGGATCTCTTAGCATATTATACCCACTATTTCACAACAACAAATACAGAAATTAAAGTGGATAGAAATTCAATTCACTCATATTTCCACATGGAGAATCATTAATTTCAGAACAACTTGTCAAACACCACAAAAAAGATGGTAAATCAAGTAATCAACAACAAATTTTGCCTAATTCATGATTTCTTATGACAAAATAATAATAATAATAATAATAATCAACAGAGAGGAAAGAAAAGAAGTCAAAACTGGTAAAATCATTGAGTGTGAGTACCTAGCAACGGAGATAGTCCACTAATTAAATTAGATATAGAGTTTTCTTTAATTAGAACTTTAATTAAATTATATGAAGACTAATTAAATTAGATATAGAGAGTTTCTTTAATTAGGATTTTAATCAAATTATATGAAAAATTGTGATTTGTATGGACTCTAAGAAAGGAATTGTAATTTGTATGAACTCTAAAAAGGTTAAAATTGGCATTATGAAAAATGGACGAAACATTCATACTTATATAATATATATATATATATATATATATATATATATATATATATAAGTATACACACGTATTGATTTACTTCTTTTTTCAATAGAAGACTGCAAAAAGGGCCACTTAAACCTAGAAAATCAATAGATTTAATTCGAATCGAACTTATACGATCCTTTATTATTTTTTTCTACTTAATCTCTTAAGGAAGAATTATACTTCAACCGTCCCATAAAGATCGACACATTTCTTACAAATTAAGAAAATATATTTAATTTACTTGGAAAATTAACTTTAATCCACAAACTTTCTATTTTAATCTTATTTATACAGAATGATGACTAAAAAAAACACCAATGTAATGATTAGTTCCAATGATCATTAATTCAACGTATTTTAGACATACTATACACTAATAATAAAGAAAATGACTACAATTTAGGTCAAACAAAAAAGGAATTGTGGATTTTCTTTGTTGGACGGAGGGAGCAAAGTTTTATTGTTTGATGTTTAGAATAGTTAGCGTTGATCAATATTTGATCAATTCTTATATGGTGTTTCATTTGATTAAAAAGAAAACAAGTTGTAAAATTGTAAACTACATTTCAAGTAGATAACTTGTGTCTTAATACGTCAGAATTTTCATATATGTAAAATAAATTTAAGAGTGGTGAGAATATGATATCACATTATCAAATGCCAGAAATATAAGGAAACATTGATCATCTTTAATATTTGGTTGGTCTTTTTGCAATTAAATCAGTGACTCGATTTGTATGGCTCGATTAGGTGGTTAAGATGGTTCAGAGTCATGGTAGAATGTCAGATACTTAATTCGGACCTTCAAATTGGATCATACATACGAAGCAGGTTCAATGTGAACCATTGCGTCTAGGACAAAACGAGTGTTAAGGGGTTAGAAAAGATGTTAGTTCGAACAACCAATGTGATCCCAATCAAAGGGTTTTAGCCAATTCGAACTGGTGTGGCTCACACTGGTTCATCCCAAAATCTGTCTAATTTTGAAAAGACACTATAACTTTTAAAATTTTATAAATATACCCTGAATTCAATCATTTGATTCACTCCACTACGATGTTCATTGATAAGCACTCTTGCAATTGTAATACTCTCTTCTTCCATCTTACAAAATTCCAAATATCATTTTTAATTCGACAAAAACTTTGGTTGTTGTCATCCTTAAATTAATAAGTTGTAAAGTATAAAACACTGAATACGAGACAATTTTTTCATATGGACAAAGAGTTCGACTCTTGGCACGATAATCCTCATTTTATTTATTAAATCAGTTCAAGCACACCATATACATACCATTCAAGATTGTACTATGGGTAGACTCCATCTTCATGTAAATTACATGTGTGAAACAATTCGTATTAAATAATCCGTAAGAGAGACACAACAAAGTGATGCAAATGTGGAGGTTGGATTTTGAAACCTCAATACCATATCCTCAACACTAATACTCCATTTAGCCAAATATCCCATTTCAGGAAAGTATATAGTTTTTCATCAATTGGAATTCAAAAGGTACAAAAACAGGAAAATAATTGTAATAACAATAAGAGTTTTATCAAAAACAATTAATGATAATCAAGTGACTTAATTAAGTTCTCCGACAAACAAGTGGATACGATACTTAAGATCAAAACAAAGACTTGCCAACAACCCCATAAAAATTAAAAAAAAAAAAAAAGGACAAATTTATATTTATATAAGTTTCTCTCTTTAAAGAATTATTATTATGTATAAAGAAAAAAAGGGTCCTACTTCTAGAGAAATTGAGAGGGACAAAATATATAGGTGTCATAAAAATGAATGAAAATCATGCCAAACATCCCTCTCAATTGGGCAATAAAAGCCAAAACAATAAAAAGACAAAAGCAATATATAATTAGAAAAATAAAAGAAGATATCATTTTTCAAGTCTATCTATCTATTGGACCCTTCACCGACACTTCTATGCCTCCCAAAGTCTCATCATTAATTAGTGGTGTCCCCTCCAGTTCCCTCCCACAAAAAATTTTAAAAACAAAAATTCAATTAAATTAAGTTATATTAATATACAAGAAAAACATATATTTATGGTTTTGGCATTACATGTACCCTAAATATGTTCTAACTATAACATAGTTTGATTAATGTAGTATTTAGTTATTGAAATATGTACTGTATCTGGAAAAGAACAAAAATTATTCTTTAATTATTATTTTGAAAAACTATATATATGTTGATATATATTTGTCATATGATTCAAGTACTAGCCAATTTTTTAGTGTTGGTTTTTATCATTAACTTCTGTAATGATTCTTAAATTTTCTTTTAAATTATATGATAAAAATAGTAAAATAGGAATTTCTCAAATAAATTACATAACTTATTTTAAAACACATGATCGCTCAATTATTCAATTTCAGCATTAATAATTTGAAGTCCAGCAAATATTATATTTCAACAAATTTAGTCAAATTTTCTATATTAGTTAATAACGTGTCTTATCAACTTTAAATTTGAAATTTGAAGTTATTAATTGGTCATATTGATAGCTATATATTGTCCTTATTAATTTTATTTATTATAGATTTTCTATTAAAAAAATTATTATGGAAAAATAGGTAGACCTACACCTACCATTTTTTTTTTAATATATGATGCAAGCGGTCATTCATTTATTAATATTAAAAATATGTTTTATCATATTTAAAAGAACTAGTAGTTGTCCCCGTGCATTGCACGGTTTGTTATATAATATGTAGTAAATATCAACTGTTTTATAATACAATTTAACTAATTATAAATATTTTGAAAATATAAAGTATTTAACAATTAAAAAAATATGAATTTACTTAACTATATAATATATATATATATATATATTAAATATCTATCTAATTCATAATAATCTTGTTTATTATATATATCTAATTGGGCAATTTGTATCAACTATGAATTTCAAATTAAACCCAATTACTTAAATTTTATATATATATATATATATATATATATATATATATATATATATATATATATATATTAGAAACAATACACAAAAAATGGAAATTTTACTTAAGAACTTGATGCAAACAATGTAAATCATGTATTTTAGACCTTCATTGTAAAATAAATTGAATTTTAAAAAAATGATTTTTAATATCGTTTAACATTGAAAATGATAGATAGTCAAATCATGTATTTTATATTTGAATATTTACTAATATTTTCATCATTAAATATATTGGTAAAAGATATTTATATTTTCCATACAATGTTGATGGTATTACATATTTAAATATACAACTATTAATGTAAAAAATATTTAGAATGACATATAATTCCATTACCATACTACTACACACACATATTATATATAAATTTCTTTAACATTGTTACATTTATTTATATTAAATATGATATTAGATATCCCTAAATAAATTAATATTTGTTATTAAGTTTATTTTTGAACAATATCTGTTATTGGGATTTATGAAATTATATTCAATAAAAATTAATTTAATTAAGATCAAGAAAATATATATGAACAAATAAAATAATTATAATATCGAATCAAATGGACCAATTATATAAATTGAAAAATCTATACAATATTATAATTCCTAATACAATTAATTCATTTATGAAAAAGCCTATTACATTAAAAAAATATATTGCATAATAACTTGGGAAAACAATTAAATTAAATATGCAAAAAACCAAAATAAATAAATAATATTAATGATTTGACATTTTTAGGAGGAAAAAAGGTATTTTTGTAAAATTTTCCAACTTCTTTGATTTTATATAAGTATAGATTCAAGTATGCATGTGTTTTCATGTGTAGGAAAATCTAGTCGTTTTGAACATTTTGTATAGTATTAACGTTTAATATATATATATATATATATATATATATATATATATATATATATATATATATATATATATATTAAGGGATTAGGATATATTTTGGTGCTTTAACAACCATGTGGAAAAAATTGACAATTGAACGTTTTGGGAAGAAAAATGTTCCTGAATTGAATAAATATCCTAAATTTCTTCATATTTCACTTTTAAAGAATAAGTTGAAAATGAATAAGCTACTCATTTTAAATTTATTTCAAAGACGAAAACAAATGATCAAACTTTTTCAAAACTAGTATATATTGAAAAACTAAAAGTACATGTAAAAATGGGAGGAGCAAACAACATGATGAAGAACATCTGTATAAATTATTTGTATAATTATAGATTTACTCTTTTAGTCTAATTACCCAATTTAAATATTATATATATATATAAAATTATAGATTTACTCTTTTAGTCTAATTAAAATATATAAATGGCAATTGATATCTTTTAATGATATATATACACACACACACTATTCAGTACTCTTCACTGCTGTAAGAATTTTTAAAATCTGAAGTTTTTTTTTTCCAATAACCATAAAAGAAGGAAGGATTAGGATGAATCCTCAACCTATACATAAATTATGTCCATGAAATGATTCAAACACAAATTTTTACAATATTACAGATAAATATATATATAACCTTTTAACTACAAATTAAAATCTAAAAGTTTGGTATTCCAAAATTGTCGACAGCCTTTTAAACCGTACAATAGTCTAATGAATTAAAATAATTTGTTTATTGATTGGAAATCCCCAAATCATAGCCAAATGTTCGGTTGCCTTATTGTCCTATCTTATACGGATTTATATAATTTTTGGTTTTTCTTAAAATCCAAGGTTTTTTGCCACCTTCTTGTACAAATAAGAAAGGAAGAACAATAATTTCCACTTTTTTTCTTTCTCTGTCTTTCTGTTTTGTTTTTTTTTTGGGAGAGTTTTTCAAAAGCAATCTGAGATTTTTCAACTAAAATGTCGATTTTACGATGTAAGTGATTTCTTAATCCATTCTAGGTGATACTTTAATGTATATAAAATGATATTTTAATATATAAGAAATGGTTTTTAATATATAATTTGGATGCCATATATTAAAGTGATATTTTAACATATACTCAATGATATTTTAATATATTTCTTCAAAAAAAGAATGATACTTTATCATATAACATGAAATAATAGTACTTTAACATTTAGAAGTGATAATTAACATACAATTGGAATATGATTCTTCCTCCCTACGTTAACTGTAATATCTTTGTTGACCAACTCTCTTTTGACATAACACTTGACTCATCTCATGAAATATATGGAATTTATGAGACAATCTCATATGAAATTTTGTCTTAATAAAATCTTTATTTGATAGAACACTCTATTATATTAGACTAGCTATTTTATTTTGAAAATATAAGATAATAAATTCAATTATTGAAGGCAATAATCGTTTTAGTAGGGTTAGAAGATTATTCAAACTCTCCATGATTGTGTGGAAAAGAAGAAAGAATATGCATATAGATGTCTAAAGGAGAAAAAAGAAGAGATAATGTGGCTGTAGAAAATATACATAATAAGTTTTTTAATGGTACAAATGAGATTTCATTTCTATTGTATATGTATTGAGAATTTTCTTAACTCTATATAGAATCACTATAGTATATATAAATGGAACAAATTTATAAGTGTTATGAAATAATTATAATATAAAGTGCATGTACTTTGACTTTTCATATTCCATGAGTTACATTCCCTCACTATATTCCCTACTTCTTTCTCACATTATGATTCATATTAATATGTAGTTAATTAGACCATGTATCTTTACCTATAAATAGGTGGTTTGCCACCTTTATTTGTATTGCAAGAAAGATTCATACTTGAGTGAATAAAATAATTTTTCTCTACATCTTGTCTTCTTCTACTTTCTTCTTTATTTTGTCTATTTATTTATCAGTTTCACAAAATGTTATCAGCACGACGAGTCACTATCTTGAGAGCTAAAGTTGAAGATATTTGGAGAAGTGAATTGGATAAGCACTATTATATATTTTGGATACTTTTGAGATAACATCTTTCTTTTGATCTTTGTTTGTTTTTTCATTATGGCTAACCTTACAAAGCTAGAATTTGCATCTCTTGACATTAGTGGAAATAATTATTTGTCATGGGTATTAGATGCCGAAATTCATCTTGAAGTAATGGGTCATAGAGATACAATTGTTAAGAAAAATAATACCTCAAATCAAGATCGGGCCAAGGCAATGATTTTCCTTCGTCATCATTTGGATGGAGGATTAAAAGTTGAATATTTGACTGTGAAAGATCCTCTTGTGTTATGGATGAGTCTAAAAAAAAGATATGACCACATGAAGATGGTCATCCTTCCAAAAGCCCGTTATGTTTGACTCTATCTATGACTACAAGATTTCAAATTTGTTAGTGAATATAATTCGACAATGTTCAAGATTACTTCTCAATTAAAGTTATGTGGTGAAAATATCACTGACAATGATATGTTGGAGAAAACATTCTCTATTTTTCATGTCTCAAATTTGCTCCTGCAGCAGCAATATTAAGAAAATAGGTTTAAGAAGTATTCTGAACTTATTACTTATCTCCTTATCGCCGAGCAAAATAATAAATTATTATTGAAAAATCATGAGTCTCAACCCATTAGTGCTAGTCCATTCCTTGAAGCGAATGCAACTCAATCTCAAAATTTTGGATGTGGTCGTGGTGGAAGCTAAGGACGTGGAGGTAATTATCGTGGACGCGGTTGTGGAAAATATACTCCATATAATAATAACAATCTCAACCGTAGCAAGAAACAAATTGTCTTCCAGAAGAGAGATAATGGAGAAAAGAAAAATTATGAAGATACATGTTTTCAATATGGCATGAAAGGTCATTAGTCCCGTATCTGTCGAACTGCAAATCATCTTGTTGAATTTTATCGAGCATCCTTGAAAATAAGGATAAAAATGTTGAGGCAAATACAAAGGATAAAAATGTGGAAACAAATCTTGTTGATGGAAATGTCATTTATAATAGCCTTGATGATAATGACTCATCTTGATGTGGTGTTGGGCGTCAGTCCAGATACATAGCAGCAACTAGCACAACTATTACAAGAGATATACCTAGATACATATTTGCTAGGAAAGTTTAAATACATAAAGCAGTAAATAACAAGGAGAGATAGCACTAGGTTGATCCAACACATGGATCAGAAGAACGAGTTGAGAGCCAACTCAGAGAGCACTCTTGGTTCAGTCCCCACTCAGTCCACAACCACAAGAACACCACGAGATCAGGCGGTAGCACCAGGGACCCTCAAGCCAAGCCCAGATCTAGAATCCCCCCAAGAAGTAAGCTCACACTCTCTCAAACAAGAAAGAGACAGATCATCAACACATGTCCATCTGCCTCATAGCATAAAGTAATCACAGAGAACTCCCAAAAACCCTATTTTTCTCTCTCACCTCTCAGAAATAAGCATAAACACTTATATAGGGTGAGGCTCATCGTTTTCTCTCTTTACCCAAACCCAAGGACAGAAAATAACCGGTGATAACCGACCATATAACCAGAAAATGACAGCCCGAGGTCGAGAAGGACCGTCGGGCTCAAGGACAGTCGGAGGTTCATGGATTGTATGAAGATCAGATGAGAAAAGAAGGATGAGGCGCCGCTGATGAGAGAGGGGGTTAGGGTTTCTGGGGGGAGAGAGGGGGAGCTGATATATATATAAACAGATCAAGGGTTGAGATCCAAGGGTTCAAATGGAGGGTTCAGATCAAAGCCTCGCAACTTAAGGAGATGGGCTTGGGCTTGAGACAAGAGAGTCAGCAACTTGGGCTGCCAAGATATAATGAAAACGGGCCCAACCACTTACATATAATGGTGGCCCATATCTCACAATCTCCACCTTGGGCCAGATTATGGGTTATGTGGTATATTCTACAAGGACATGGGTCATCATTACCAATTTTGTTCTTTTCCTGCACAACCATAGAGAACCATCACAAAGATGGGAGCAAGAATGAAACACACAGAGAGCACAAAACACATAGGGAAAAACACAAGTAGATCACAGAGATCACACGAAGTAGTCACAAAGACTGCAAAACTCGGAGCACATCATAAAGCATGTGAGATGTTCAGGGCCTTCAAGCAGGACCTAAACTTCTCAAGGGGTAGACACTTTGTTCCCATGTCAGCAGGATTAAACTCAGATAGAATTTTTTCAAGATCAATAATCCTTGTTTCATCAATATTACAGATGAAATGAAATTTAACATCAATATGCTTCGTTCTATCATGAAACACAGGATTCTTGCACAATTGAATTCCAGATTGACTATCTGAGAACACAGTAACTTTTCCATACAGAAAACCAATTTCAGACAGAATACTCTTAAGCCAAATGGCTTCTTTTATGGCCTCAGTAGCAGCAATGTATTCAGATTCAGTTGTAGAAAGAGCAACAACACTTTGCAATTGAGATTTCCAACTTATGCATGCACCATTCAAAGTAAACACATAGGAGGTAGAGGACATTCTATTGTCCCTATCATTAGCAAAGTTGGAATCGACATAACCACTCAGATTAACACTTTTTTCACATTTAGAAAACATCAGGCCATAATTCACAGAACCTTTCAAATATCTCATCAGCCATTTTAAGGCTTCCAAGTGAGGAGCACCAGTGTTAGCCATGTACCTGCTCAAACAGCTTACAACATAGGCAATATCAGGTTTAGTGCTGACCATTAAGTACATGACAGAACCAATAGCACTGGCATAAGGGATATTCTTCATTTCAGAGATTTCAGAATCAGTCTTGGGAGATTGATCCTTACTTAGCACAAAATGGGCAGCAAGAGGAACTGTAACAGGTTTAGCAGCTGACATGGAAAAATTTTCAAGCACTTTTTCAACATATGAGGATTGATTAAGAAACAAAGTACACAAAGTTATGTCCCTAACAATATTCATCCCAATAATTCTCTTAGCATCACCAAGTAATTTCATGTCAAATTCATCACTCAGACATTTAATCACACTATCAACAGATTGGATGCAAGGGCTAGCTAGAAGCATGTCATCAACATATAAGAGCAGAAACACAGAGGATTTGGCAGATCCTTTAAAGTATAGACAAGGGTCATAAGAACTTCTTTTGAACTGTAAAGATGTCATACATGCATCAAACTTCTTATTCCATTGCCTAGGTGACTGCTTTAGCCCATACAAAGATTTCTTGAGCAAACATACATAATTAGGGTGTTTTTATCTTCAAATCCCTCAAGTTGTTTCATATGAATCTTTTCATTTTGACATCAAGTTATTTTAATTCCCAATTAAAATGAGCAACTAATGCAAGCATAATCCTTACAGTGGTGAATTTAACAATAGGAGCAAATATCTCAGTGTAATCTATGCCTTCTTTTTGAGTGAAACCCTTAGCAACAAGTCTAGCTTTAAACCTAATAGAATCAGTTTCATGCTTAACTTTGAACAACCATTTGCAATCAACAACAGAGCACATAGCAGGTTTAGGTACAAGGATCCAAGTGTTGTTATCATGCAGAGATTTAATTTCTTCATTCATAGCATTCAACCATTTATCAGATTCATCAGAATTCAAAGCTTCATTGTAAGATTTGGGTTCTTTACCATCCAAAGATTCAAACACATTATGCACAAAGGAAGCAAGCTGATAATCATCAATGTGAGAGGGAGTCTTAATATTCATCCTAGTCCTATCTCTAGCAAGCATGTAATCACTCAAATCATTACTAGGAGGTATATCATCAACAATTTGATCAGGTTCTTCATTATCAGATTGGTCATTAGCATGCTCAGTTTCATTTTCTAAAGCATCAGGTTGAACATGCAAAATGGGTGAGGTCTCCACCTCAGCAAGAACATACATAGAAGGAGCAGATAAGCATGGATATTCATTTTCATTAAAGATCACATTTCTACTGGTAACAGTTTTAAAACCAGGTTCAGATTTCATCCAACATCTATATCATTTCACACCTTCTAGATAGCCTAAGAAGACACACTTCATAGACCTAGGTTCAAGTTTGTCCAGTTTTTTATGCACATAAGCAGAACAACTAAACACTTTTAAATTAGATAAATCAACAGGTTTACCACACCACGGAGTTTCAGGTAATTTCCCTTTCAAGGGCACAGAAGGAGACCTATTTATCAGATAAGCAGCAGTTAAAATAGCTTTTCCCCAGAATTGTTTAGGCAAACCAGATGAGTTAAGCATGGATCTTACCCTATCAAGCAAAGTTCTATTCATTCTTTCAGCTATGCCATTTTGTTGGGGTGTGTATGCAACAGTCTTATACCTTTTTATGCCACATTCAATGCACAAAATATCAAATTCAGCATTACAAAATTCAGTTCCATTATCAGTTCTCAAGGCCTTTACTTTCTTTCCAGTTTGAGTTTCAACAAAGGTTTTCCAGTTTTTAAATTTTTCAAACACCTCAGATTTGTTCTTCATTAGAAACACAAACACCTTTCTTGAGAAATCATCAATAACAGACAGAAAAAAGCGGTTACCTCCATGGGTAGGCATAAGAGTTGGGGCCCATACATCAGCATGCACATATTCAAGAATAGAAGAACACTTAGAGGGATTAAGGGGAGTAGATACAGGGAATGATATCTTATGTTGTTTGCCAAGGATGCATGAGTCACATGAGGGCATATCAGAGATCACATCATCTTTCAAATAAGATTTTTTATGTAGAATCTCAAGACCTTTTTCACTTATATGTCCTAATCTTTTATGCCATATACATGTCATGTCATGATTTACAGAGTTAGCATGCAAGATAGGTTCAGCAGAACATACATATAAGTTTTGCATTCTCACAGCTTTGAAGACACACATATTCCCTTTCATAATGAGTTGACAACCTTTCCCCCAATTATCATGCAAACCACAGTCTTCAAGGATAGCAACAGAAAGCAAGTTACTCTTTAAGTTTGGAACATGTCTCATATTTTTAAGAGTTAGTTCAAATCCAGTTTCAAACTTAAGACAGATAGTTCCAATTCCAACCACAGTGCTTTCACTACTATCAGCCATAGAAACATTATCATTTTCAAGTTCCACATATGAAGTAAACAAGTGTCTGTAGGGTGTCATGTGATGTGTACATGCAGAGTCAAAAATCCAATCATTGTCACATAGGGATGCAATCACAGAATTCACAGTCATTTGTCAAGAAAACATCACCAAGACTATTAGACACAACATTAGCCTGATCATTGACCTTATTATCTTTCTTAAGTTCAGTACACACATTAGCATAATGACCAGGTTTCCCACAGTTATAACACTTTCTGTTTTTAGTCCTAAGCTTAAAACCATCATTTTTCTGATTCTGATTCTGACCTTGATTTTGATTCTGATTAAGCTTGTCTTGGTTATTAGTTGAGGGTCTGTTCTGAGCATTATTTTTATGTTTACCTTTCACAAAGTTAACATCACCAAAAGACCTATTGGTTTTAGAAGATTTTAGATCAAATTCTTTACTTTTCAGACCATTAATCATAATATCCAAAGTAACCTGATCTCTACCATATTTAATAGCAGACTTAACATCACTATAGAAATCAGGAATAGCATTCAAAAGCACAATGGGAGTGTATTCATCAATATTCTTATCACCAGTTAATTTTATATCTTGAACCAGTTTAGTGAACACATCAAGATTAGCATCTATGTCTTTACTCAAATCTAGTTTGAATCTAAAAAAAATTTCAAGTAAAAACATTTTAGATGGCAAAGATGTTTCAGTATAGAATTCCTCCAACTTTTCCCACAAAGATTTAGCAGATTCATGCTTTCCTAGTTTCCTTATCACAAAGTCAGATAAGTTCAGAATAATCAAAGAGTAAGCAAGTTCATCCAGTTCACTTTTCACATCATCAGTAATTTTATCATCATAAGACAATGTTATAGCCTTAAAACATTTTTGTTGAACAAGAACTCATTTCATCTTTTGTTGCCAAATAGAGAAGTCACCCTTCCCATCAAAAGAAGCAACTGGATAAGCATTCATTGCCACAGAGAGGAAGGTAAACACAAGCAAGAAAACAGAGAGGTATCACACAGGGAAGCACACGGAGCCTGTTTCCCCCCCCAATCCCAGATTCCAAGGACACTCTTGGTCCGGACAAGGTGGGTATACCGGGGAAAGCCAGGAGACAGAGGATAAACAGCGAAATAAAAAGATCCAGAAACACAAAGAAAACAGATCAAAGCACAAAGAGGCAGATCAAAGCACAGAGCACGACCTAGACCTATACCAGCACATAGCAGCCCAACAGACACAGATCACACAGGATCTTACCAGAAAACTAAAAGAGAAGAGCAAAGCCAAGATACCTGACCACCAAAGCACCGCAGCAACTCTGGACTGACTTTATCAACAACTAGTGCTCTGATGCCACTGTTGAGCGTCAGTCCAGATACATAGCAGCAACTAGTACAACTATTACAAGAGATATACCTAGATACATATTTGCTAGGAAAGTTTAAATACATAAAACAGTAAATAACAAGGAGAGATAGCACCAGGTTGATCCAACACATGGATCAGAAGAACGAGTTGAGAGCCAACTCAAAGAGCACTCTTGGTTCAATCCCCACTTAGTCCATAACCACAAGAACACCACGAGATCAGGCGGTAGCACCAAGGGACCCTCAAGCCAAGCCCAGATCTAGAACCCCCCAAGAAGTAAGCTCACACTCTCTCAAACAAGAAAGAGACAGATCATCAACACATGTTCATCTGCCTCATAGCACAAAGTAATCACAGAGAACTCCCAAGAACCCTATTTTTCTCTCTCACCTCTCAGAAACAAGCATAAGCACTTATATAAGGTGAGGCTCAACGATTTCTCTCTCTACCCAAACCCAAGGACAGAAAATAACCGGTGATAACTGACCATATAACCATAAAAGGACAGCCCGAGGTCGAGAAGGACCGTCGGGCTCAAGGACAATCGGAGGTTCATGGATTGTACGAAGATCAGAGGAGAGAGATGAAGGACGAGGCGCCGCTGATGAGAGAGATGGAGGGTTAGGGTTTCTAGGGAGAGAGTGGGGGAGCTGATATATATATATATATATATTTATATATATATATATATATATATATATAAACAGATCAAGGGTTGAGATCCAAGGGTTCAAATGGAGGGTTCAGATCAAAGCCTCGCAACTTAAGAAGATGGGCTTGGGCCTGAGACAAGAGAGTCAGCAACTTGGGCTGCCGAGATATAATGAAAACGGGCCCAACCACTTAACATATAATGGTGGCCCATATCTCACATGTGGCCAATTTCTTTGTGGATCCTGAAGATCCCAAAATAAATTGAATGTTGAATACCCTATGTATTTTGAATTTTTATTATGAAGTTTATATGTTATAAATAATATGTTGCATCTTTTATTAATATTTTGTGTCTTTTATTAATGTTTATGCATCTTTTAATTTTATATGTAATTTTTTCCTGAAGAATAAATGGATGTCAAACCATTGAGATTAAATAATGGTGATATTTGTCTAATTGATAGTGTTTCTACGCACAACATTCTTAAAGAAAAAAAATATTTTTCTCATATAGAAAATGGGAAGATAAATGTTAATACTATAAGTGGTAGTGCAAACTTAATTGATGGCTCCAGAAGAGCCACCATATTTCTCCCTAAAGAAACTAAAATTGTCATAGATAATGCACTATTATCTCCAAGTCTCATAAGAATTTGTTGAGTTTTAGAGATATCCGCCGAAATGGGTATCATATCGAGACTTTGAATGAGAAGAATGTTGAATGTTTGTTGATTACAAAAACTATTTCTGAAAAGAAATATATATTAGAAAAGTTGTATTCACTTTCTTCTGGCTTATATTATACAAAAATAATTACAGCTAAAACACATCATCTAGTAGACCTGAAGTCTACAAATCTCAATGATTTTATGGATTGGCATGATCGCCTTGTACATCCTGGTTCTATAATGATGAGGTGAATAATTGAAAATTCACATGGTCATTTATTGAAAAATCAAAAAGTGTTGAAAACTAATGAGTACTCATATGTTGCTTGTTCACAAGGAAAGTTAATTGTTAGGCCTTCACCAGCTAAAGTGGGGACTAAATCCCCTACATTTCAAAAATGAAGTCGTGGTGATATATATGGGCTTGTAGATCCACCATGTGGACCATTTCGATATTTTATAATACTAATTGATGCATAAACAAGATGGTCACATGTATGTTTATTGTCTTCTCGCAACCTGTCGTTTGCGAGATTACTTGCTCAAATAATTATTCAATTAAGAGAATTCATCTAGACAATGCCGGTGAATATTCATCACATGTTTTTTATGATTATTGCATGTCCATTAGAATAAATGTTGAACATCATGTAGCACATGTTTACACACAAAATGGTCTAGCTGAATTATTTATTAAACGACTACAATTAATTGCTAGAACATTGCTAATGAAATCAAAACTCCCTTTATCTGCATGGCAACATGTTATATTACATGCAACAACACTTGTGAGAATATGACCAATAAGTTATCATAATTATTCTCCCCTACAATTAGCATTTGGTTATGAGCCAATATATCTCATTTAAAAAAATATTTATGTGCGGTTTATGTTCCAATTACACCACGTCAACGTACTAAATTAGGCCCCCAACGAAGGTTGAGAATTTATATCGGGTATGAATCACCTTCTATAATTAAATATATTGAGCCATTAACAGGTAATTTATTTACTACAAGATTTGCAGATTGTCATTTTGATGAATCGCATTTCCCAACATTAGGGGGAGGTAAAGATCAACTGAAAAAAGAAATCAATTGGAGAACAACTTTTGATTTTCTTGATCCTCATACAAAAGATTATGAACTTGAAGTTCAAGGAATTATACATTCACAAAAAATTACAAATCAATTACCGGATGTGTTTAATGACTCTAGAGGAGTTACTAAATCTCATATTCCTGCAGAAAATATGCCGGTAAAAATTGATGTCCCTGAAGGATAAATACTAAGTGTTAATGAATCTAAAGCACGCCTGAAGCATGGGAGACCTCTGGTTCCAAGAATAAAAATCCTCGAAAGAAAAGAGGGTTGAATAATAATGAAGAATTTCAAATTATACATAATGACAAAAATCAATCTCCTGAAGAGATTGTCTTCGAAGATGTTGCTCCTAAAGAGCTAGCTCCTGAAGAGAATGGAATAATAGAAACTTTTATAAATTTTGTCACTATGAGAAAATGTTGGAATCGAAGAGAAACAATTATTGATAATATTTTTTCATATAATGTAGCACTTGATATTATGGAAGAAAATGAAGATCATGAACCTAGATCGGTTGATGAATGTCAGCGTAAAAATGATTGGCCAAAATGGAAAGATGCAATCCAATTTGAATTGGATTCACTGGCAAAACGAAAAGTTTTTGAACCTGTAGTTCGAACACTTGAAGGTGTAAAGCCAGTGGGATATAAATGGGTATTCATAAGGAAACGAAATGAAAAAATTGAAATTGTGAGATATAAAGCTCGACTTGTAGCCCAAGGTTTTCTCAAAGACCTGGACGTGATTATGATGAAACGTATTCCCCTATAGTGGATGCGATCACATTTAGATATCTTGTAAGTTTTACCGTACATGAAAAACTTGAAATGCGTCTGATGGATGTAGTGACTGCATATTTATACGATAATCTTGAAAATAATATCTACATGAAAATCCCTGAAAGATTTAGCATGCCTGAAGCATGGAAGTCAAATCCTAGAGAAGTTTATTCTATCAAGTTGCAAAGGTCTTTATATGTGCTTAAATAATCTGGACGTATGTGCTATAATCGTCTAACTGAATGTTTAATTAAAGAAGGATATACCAATGACCCAATATGTCCATGTGTATTTATAAAGAAAATGAGTCAAAATTTGTGATGATAGTAGTGTATGTTGATGATCTCAATTTGATTGGAACTCCTGAAAAGTTATAAGAAGCGGTGATATATTTAAGGAAAGAATTTGAGATCAAAGATTTTGGAAAGACTAAATTCCGTCTTGGTTTACAAATTGAACATCTAGAAGGTGGATTTTTTGTCCACCAATATACTTATACCCAAAAGGTATTAAAGCGATTTTATATGGAAAAAGCACATCCATTAAGTACCTCATTAGTTGTCAGGTCACTTGATCCTAATAAGGATCCTTTTAGACAGCAAGAAGAAGGGTGAGGAGATACTTGGTCCTGAAGTACCATATCTTAGTGCAATTGGTGCACTAATGTATCTTGCCAACTGTACAAGACCTGATGTATCATTTGCAGTCAATCTATTGGCAAGATTTAGTTCATCTCCAACACGACGACATTGGAATGGTATTGAGCACATTTTTTGCTATCTATAAGGAATAATTGATTTTGGTCTATTTTATTCTAATAAACCTCGACCTGAATTGCTTGGTTATGTTGATGCTGGGTATTTATCCGACCCACATAAAGCAAGGTCTCAAACTGGATAGATATTTACATGTGGTGGTACAGTTATTTCATGGCGATCTACAAAACAATCTCTAGCTGTCATATCTGCAAATCATACTGAGATTTTAGCAATCCATAAGGTCAGTCAAGAATGTGTTTGGCTAAGATCAATGACCCATCACATTCGAAAGAATTGTGGGTTATCACATGATAATGAAAATCCTCCAACAATATTATATGAAGACAACGCAGCTTGTATAGCTCAATTAAAAGGGGATATATTAAAGGAGATCGAACTAAATATATTTCACCAAAATTTTTCTTTACTCTTAAGTTACAAAAGAATGGTGAAATCGACGTGCAACAAATTCGATCAAGCGAAAATTTGGCAGATTTATTTACCAAGACATTGCTGACTGCAACATTCGAGTAATTGGTGAAACATATTGGAATGCGTCGGTTAAAAGACCTCAAGTGATGTTTGAATCAGGGGGAGAATCAATGCATAAAGTAATATGTACTTTTGTTTCCCTTATCTAGGGTTTTTTTCCCATTTGGTTTTTCCCTAGTAAGGTTTTTAACGAGACATATTTTTTATGTAATAACGGACATCCAAGAAGAAGTGTTATGAAATAATTATAATATAAAATGGATGTCTTTTGACTCTTCACATTCCATGAGTTATATTTCCCCACTACATTCCTCACTTCTTTCTCACATTATAATTCATATTAATATATAGTTAATTAGACCATGTATCTTTACCCATAAATAGATGGTTTGCCACCTTCATTTATATTGCAAGAAAGATCCATACTAAGTGAATAAAATAATTTTTCTCTACATCTTGTCTTCTTCTACTTTCTTCTCTATTTTATCTTTTTTTTTTATTAGTTTCACAAAAATATATTAAAATTACAATATATTTTACCTTCATGGAAATAATGAGGGAAATAAAACATCAAACATTAAGAAACTAATTCATCCACTACAATCGATTTTCCAGCCAAAATAGAAATTTTCGTTTGTTTTTTTGCTCAAATAGAACTTAAATCAATGAAAATAAAAAAATTAATACAAGACTTTTATTTAGTATTTTATAACATAAGTTTCATATATTTTGGAAAAATCAGGACATCAGATATGATTTTGATTTGAAAATTTATCAAAAAAATAGATTTAGAATTGCAAAGTAAAAGAAAGAAAAACTCGTGCACATTGAAATACAATTAAACAAAAAAAAAAAAAGATTGCAAAGTGAAAAAAGAATCATATTTCAATTTTATTTTTTTTTAATTTCAACCCTATATATGTTGTTGTAGAAATTAACTTGGTAAAAAGACAAGAGTTAATAGTAATTAGTGTTGTCTTTTATATGTTGTCATTATCTCCTTAATATATAAATATCGTGGAAATTAAATTAAAAATCCATTCCCTCCAAAAATTCTCTCTCCCCGTCCAAATTGAAGAAAAGTGCAGAAAACCACCACCACCATCTCCGTCCACCTCCGGCAACGCCGCTACTGCTGTCTCTCCTCCGGCCGCCGCTCATTATTGCCGATATTCCTTTCTCTCTACGCACTCTCTCTCTCTTCCACAGTCATCTACTGCCCGCCACCGCCCGCCGCCGCCCCCGCCGCCGTCTAAGCTTTAAAGTTCGGCCAAATAGAAGAAGGTTAGTGAGCATACTTATACTTCTATTACCTAATTTTTTTCAATTTCGGTCATTTCGGTGTAAACCCTAATTTTGTTTAATTAGGGATTTTTATTTTTATTTTCAATTTCCATGATTGAGAGCGGAAGCTGTAAAAGATGAAGCTATTTAAAGAAGAAAGACCACCAATAACTGATGCACAGTCTTAGTTTTGTCCTTCTTCTTCAATTAGTGCTAGAAATTTTTGTGTATGTGGTTATCAATTTCAGGGTTTAGCTTACTTTGGCAATTGCATATGTATTTTTAATTTGGCAATGTGAATGGAGTAAGCATATAACAATAGCTTCTACATTTTTGCTGAAGAATTCTAGTCCTTGTTTTGAACGCCCAGTGTTATTATTTTCTGATGACGAGATAATTATAGATGAAAATAGCTGTTGAAGGGTGCATGCATGGAGATTTGGATAATGTATATGCTACACTTTTGCATATGCAAGAAGTTGAGAAAATCAAGATTGATCTCCTCATTTGCTGTGGGGATTTTCAGGTACATTTTATTACCTAACTTGTTATTATTGCTTCTACTACTACCACCACCAGTAAAGTATGTACATGTTTTGTAATATGCCATGATTATGGTTAATTTGTTACCTGAGGTCACCATGAAGTGATGAGTACCAGATGCAGGTCGATTTTTTTGAATAAGATTGTTGCTTACTATTCTGATGCATATCGTCTCATATATTTTCAAACTTGCAGCCTATTGATCCTGTAGAATTTAAAGAGTTTTCGCATGTATCGGGATGCTCAGCTTGTTAGCAATCCCTTTAGCTCTACACATCATAATTCCTTTCAAGTTCTATCCTTCTCCTTTTGTTTACCTTGGCGCGCGCGCGCGCGCGCACACACACACACACACATATATATATATATATCTCTCTTAAGTTGGGGATTCTTCTGCCTGTTTTACCCGGGCTTGCTTTAGAAGCTTGGCAGCAAGAGGAAACTGATGATCATTATTTAAACCTGTTTTAGGCCAGCTATATAATTCTGCTTCTTTTTTTTTTTCCTGTATATGATTTCACATGTCTGTTAGTCACAACATATGCTTCTTGGAATCTTTTCCTCAGCCTTTTTCTTAAAGATTCATAGTGGTTAGATGACTGCTCTACTTGTGGACTAAGAAGTCTTGTATCTCCGGGATCACTTTTTTCAGTGATATGGTGAATATTGATTATCTAGAGAAGAATTGTACACATAATTTTTCAAACATTTTGATATTTGTTCAACTAAATCTAGGTGATACGTTTACTATAATTCTGAAATTTGTCATTGAATAGCTGTTACATAGAACTGAAGTTATGATTCCTTGTTTCTGTTTGAGGAACATGGATAACTTTGGGTATCAATCGGAGTTCAGATTATAAAACTTTCCTGCTCTTTCCCTGGCCATGTTATATTTTAATGACTTTTAATTTTATTTTCTTAGACTAGTGTCAGTTTTGATAAATGCATGTGCAATGGTCACCTTATTCATGATTATTTCAACAAAATGTTTAGGTAGAAAAAATAATTCTTGATGAAGTATAGATACTACAATCTTTTCTATTTTTGGTGGGGGGAGGAGGGTGGAGGCGCCCTTTAGGTGAAGTAAGTTCAGTCTGTATTTATTTATTTGATTTGTGTGCAATCAGGCTGTTCGGAATGAGAAAGATCTAGAAAGCTTAAATGTGCCGCATAAGTATCGGACTATGAATTCTTTTTGGAAGTATTACTCAGGGGAGAAAGCTGCACCATTTCCAACTATATTTATCGGCGGAAATCATGAAGCATCCAACTACCTTTGGGAATTGTGAGTGTGTTATTTCTAAAGTTACTTTGATATCTTGGATCTACTAGCATTAGATAGTGAGTTTTATATAATCTTATCATTATAAAATTTAATGTTTGAAGAGCTGATTAATTTTTCTGCCAAACTATCACTTCTTTATATATTTCCCATTTTAAATAAAGTAAGTTAACTGAAAAATCATACTCCCTCTAGCTAGCTAAAATAAAGAACAGTCACATGCTGGTTGCATCATGTCCCTCAATTGAAAGAGGAATGGAATCTAAGTAGATATATGTATGTGTGTGTGTGTTTGAATTGTCGCGGTGGTTCAAAATAATATAAAGATGAGAGATGGGTTCTGCAAAATGGGAACTCATTTTTAGATTATTATTTTTTTGGAATAGAAAAGATCATACTCTCAAAATATAATATTACCAATTGTTGTTGCTAAACCAAGGTCATCATATAAAATTTTGGAAAAAATAATAACTTTGGTTTGCCATCCTTTTGACACCTTTGAGGCTAGAAATTAGTGAAGGTTTTTGATTGACAACCCTTGTTAACCTTAATTTAAAAATTTAGGTCTTAAACCCATCCATATAAATTTATTTAGTTCTGACCCTATTTCCCTTAGCTTCTGACATTCTAATTTCATATAGTTTACAGTTTACATTTGTTAGTTTACAGTTCTTATTCTACCTATATACTTAATTGAGCCATTAGTTTTGTATTGTAACCCCTTTACCTTATAGGTTTATTAATTCCAATAATAAACTTTGCCAACTTCTTCATTCTCCAATTAGATGTTGCTTTGTGATAGATATGCTCTGTCTTCTTTCCTTATCTCCACAAGTAATGATAGTTATCACATGCACCTTTTCTTGGATAGAGTTTTGCAATAGAGATTTGAACATAACACTTTAGTTTTTTTTTTTAATTTAAATTTGTAAGCAGGATGTATTGATTAGGCAATGTATTGTGACGACTGGTATATGGTGTACTGTACCAGAGAGGAAATCTAGAATATCTGACATTACTTCTTATTGGTAATTGCTGCCTTGCTGGTGGGATGGAGACAGACTCTTATAATTAGCATAAATTTATTTGCCTTACAGTAATATTTTTCAGGTTTTAAGGCTATTTTTTTTCTTAAGATGCTTTTGTGTCCCCACAAGAATCACAGATCTGTAGATTGGGATTTACATTGGGGAATGAAACACCTTCTAAATATATTCACACAAGGGATTGGAGGCAGATGCAACCCAGGCTGATAGATATTGAAGGTGGAAGCACCATTGTTAACTTGACAATTATAATAGGATTGATAGTCCCTGAATTCATGTCTGTGTAATAACCTTGAAACCCACTGGAGAACACTTTGCTTAGTTAAGGTTCTGACTTGAGGGTTTCTTGTCCTCTAATTTTCGCAACTCCTTGTAGGGGAGCACAGAAAAAGAAAAGACCAAAGAAAAATTAAAATAGTGATTTCATGTTTATAGTTTCTCCATCTCCATAATAAGTCTTGCAATTTTTAGTTCTTCATGACAGAGAATCTATTTTAATGGGGGGACATAACTTAGCAGGATGTTGTAGCCATGGAAGAAATGTTCAAATATGTAGCCGATTCTATAGTTTGTTGCTTTTATACATCTTTTTTTTTAAAATCTTTTTTGAGGAAACATCATGTTTTTCTTAGATCAGCTTAACATGCACATAATGACCATTCGAGTGATTTCAACACACTTGTGGGATAATAAGATGCAATTATATAAAGTTCATATTTTTTTATAGATATTTCTGAATGAGTGAAAAGTTTAGAATTGCTTGATAATGCTATATTTGTTTGTTGTCTCAGATATTATGGGGGATGGGCTGCACCACAGATATTCTTTCTTGGATTTGCAGGAATAGTCAAGTTTGGAAATGTCCGTATAGGTGGACTTTCTGGAATTTATAAAGCACATCACTATAAGTCAGGTAATTGTAGTTGCAGTAGTGATTACCTGGTCAGTTGCATGGTTGCCAATTTTAGTGGTGCAGCTGAGTGATGATCTTTAAATTTTTGATATATTCATATACTTCATCCTTTGTCACAAATATTGCTATAATGTGATAATGATTTGTGTTTTGTGGTAAAGTTGTTTTAAGAGCTACAATTAATTGTTTACAATTTCTTTCTTTGGTGCCTCCATGTTTTCGAGCATGTTATTCTTTTTGCATAGTTTCATTGGGTGTTGTTATAGAACAGAAGCTGATTTGGTCTCATCAACAGGACACTATGAGAAGCTGCCTTACAATGAACAGGACATCCGGTCTATATATCATGTTCGTGAGTATGACGTTCATAAGCTCATGCAAGTTCAGGAACCAATTGATATCTTTCTTTCACATGATTGGCCAATTGGCATCACTGACCATGGGAACTTGAAAAATCTTCTTCGTCAGAAGCCCTTTTTTGAGAAAGAGGTATCACAAATACATTTTAACTTCAACAATTTGAGTGTTCTTCCGTCAAAAGTAGACTATTCAATGCCCATTCTCTATCACACAGACGCGTGCACACACACACACAGTAAACTAGCCCTTGATTGGTGAGCATGTTTGAGTTTTATGGATGATAATTAAGAATTCCTTAATTGTAGTTGATAATAAAATTTAGATTTGAATATATTAACAAATAGTAATATTATTTGCCTAGCATTAACATGGTTTTATTTGACTGAACATGAAATTTGAGATTATAGATGAGAAGTTTCGATTATATATAATCTATAAATGTCAAGGCTTCAAATTTTTGAATAAGAGTTGGAAAAAGTTGGGTTGTGGGGATTTTTTTCTATTTTGTGAATTGGAGTCTTCTCTGGAACATCTAAAAAGTACACAATTAGTAATAAATTCGAACAGATAGAGTGATATATATTATAAATGTGTGTATGTTTGTGTGCACGTGTATGATATTAGTTGTTATTGTGAGATAGTGGTGTTGCATCATTGTTTAATGAGAGGGTTGTTTTGGAAGCTATACATTTGCAAAAACCTTATTTTTGGACGTCCGTAGAAGGAAGTAAGAGTGATAAATTGGGGATAGAGGGAGTATATCTTTTTTATTTCTTTCTTTCTTGCTTTATTATTAATGTATTTTGCATGTTCATTTTTTACTCTTTTTAGCTTAAATTTTGCATGTTCATTGAGGTCTCTACATAAGTCCAAATTTCCTACATAAGTCCAGACTATCGAGTGTTTTAAGTACTTTTCAAATATTACCATTAGTATTTTTCTCCTTGTGTTGTGAAATCTGGAGCTTGTGTTATCCAGATTCTGGAAGGAACATTGGGAAGTCGAGCTGCAGCAGATTTGATGACTAAGTTGAGGCCTTCGTACTGGTTTTCTGCACATCTACACTGCAAATTTTCTGCTCTTGTTCAACATGGTGATGATGGCCCTCTTACGAAATTTCTCGCCCTTGATAAGTGCCTCCCTGGACGGAATTTCTTGCAAGTTGTTACTTATCCCATTGTACCAACTTATGATACTTCTGGAATTGCTGCTTGAACAATTATTTATTTAGGTAACTCTTTGAATCTTGTAGGTTTTTGATATTGAATCAGAGGCAGGGCCTCACCATCTTCACTATGATGAAGAATGGCTTGCAATCACAAAGAAGTTTAACCCAATCTTCCCTAGGACTAGAATGCGTGCAAATTTTAGGTATGTATATGAATTTGCTCTAACAAATACACTTTTTCTAGGTTTTGTATTTTATTTTAATTTCATCTGCTCTGTAGTGATGCTAAGCTCCACATAGAAGAATGCCGCCAATTTGTAAAGAACAAGCTTCAAACACGAGGCAGCAAACCTTTTGAGTTTGTCCCGACTGCACCATGCTATAATCCTTCTCAATCTGTTGCTAACAATTCCCCATCAGGTGAGTATTCATGTAGCGTCACTTTTATTTCATCTTTCACATCAAAACTCCATGTTATTGGTTGAAAGCATTACTGTTATAAGGAAAACAAAGTATCGGTTGAGTAGAAAGAAAAAGGTGGACTTGATTCAAGAACATATTATACAGCTGAAGAAAGGAAACAGAGCATCATTGATGTGTTATGTGGGAATACCGCCATCCCCCCTCCTCACTATTAACATCCTAACACTGTTTATTTCCTTGACTTTCTTCCAATGTATTAGGTTGATAATTAGCAAAAACAATAACACTCTTAAACTAGTTAAAATGTGAAGGCGTTATGCTACTGGCCATAGCCTCACAAGTGAAAATTGGATGAATCATTAATTGTCCTAATTATTGTGAATCATGAAATTTCAGGTCTGGTAAATTCAATAGATCTAAAATCAGAACTCAGCATAAATTATAAACAAAAACTCATACATATATTTAATATACTTTGATAACCACGAGCCTTGTAGCAAGTGGTATCCCACCTTTATAAAGATTCAGATTGTGTGACGACCGGTGTTTGAAACTGGGTCACACAAGTTTTCTAGTATTTATTGTTCCCCTCCCTTTCACTCCCCCAAGCTCATTAAAAAAAAAAAAAAGAAATTAATATACTTTGATAAATTAGTGGCCATTACTGAAGAAGCCCGCACCTTTGTCCGTATATCAAGTATCTAATAGTGATGTTTCTGTGCGTGAACTTATATTATTATGGGTTTGTCTATTTCCTGTGATATTTTCCTTGTGGATCACGTACACTTGGGAAATGATCATTGTCTGATGTTTGCATCCCCTTTTCGTTGCAGGACATTATCGGAACCCTCAAACAGAAGCTTTCTTACAGTTACTAGGACTATCTTATTGTCTTGATACATCTACTGAATCAGATGAGCGATCTCAAAGTTCAGGATCATTTGTTTCCAGAGGTAATAACTTGCTATCGAGATTGTGATGAACATTATGCTTTTGTTTACTTTTGTTGGTTGAGCGCTGCTGTAATGTCATAATATCATGTTCACTAACAATGAGGAACTTAGTTGAGTTACAAGAGAACTCCTTGATGTTGAAGGTTACAAATATTTAGGTGTTAGTTGAACAATGAGTCGGTCTAGTTTTTGTATTGCAATAGGTACATGAACCTTAAATTTGGGGGGGAGGGGGGTCGAATTCATTAAAATCTGAATCAGGATATTAGGTGAATAGAGTTGGCTAAGTTGAATTATAAAGATTTTGGATATATTCTCGTACTCAATATTTATGTTTAGAAACCGTTCAGATAAATGTAAAATGCCATATGGATCTTGCAGTTTGTGTGTTTCATTGACCATCAGATGTTGCTGCAATTTATGTCATCATACCCATTGTAGCCTTTGTGATTTATCTTAACATTCGTAAGTTGGTGTTAGCATCATCGTTTGCTTGTGCAATAGCATTTTTCTATCATCAAAATCAATTTCCCTTATCGCTGTATCCAAACCAAGCTTGATGCATATTATCTCAAGATTTAGGGCAGTTTTTGGGGACAAGAGATTGGTAATTGCCTCGCCTATCTACTTAACAAAAAGACAACTAAGATCCTTCACATGACACCTCTTTCAACAGCTCTAATGTATTTTAATTCTACAGCAGGATCTGCTGATTATCAGAGTGAAGACATTCCAATCGACGACGTAGATGATGTTGATGAACTTGAAGAAATACATGACGAAAAAATCTAGAAAGAATCCACATTAACTTTGTCCAGCCCATCCTCGGTCCTTTTAAAAAAGAAGAGTTACTCTGAAGTTGCAAGTAACACAAAATTGACAACACCTTCTACGCACTTTTTACCTCTTCGCCCTTGCAATAAATCGGTGAGTTGCATTATGCATTTTTTTGCATACATTTTCGGAGCACGTTTGTACGACAAATTTGGCCAGACGTAGTTCTGGAACTCTAAACTGCATCACACAGTCAAATGAAGGAGAAGGAAATGGCACCAATGTGGTTATGTTGATGAGAAACTTTGTTCTATTGAGCTATATGATACTCTACCATTCATTGATCTTCATCTCATTGCCTCTTCATTCTGCAATTATGTAAAGAGTTTTAGTGGACAAAAATGATGTGCATTTCTATTTTTGGTGAATTATCATATCATTGAGCTATATATATGTTTTGTTTGCCATATATTGCCTCTTCTCTCCAAGGACACGTGTCAGCTTTAGAGGTATTTGAGATGTAACAGCTCGTGTAGTTCACAAAACTTGCAAGCTCTTTGAAGGAATGAAATAAAGATTTTGAAAAAATTTCTCATTTCTTATCTTTACTTTTCTTTTACACATTATATACCATGTGTAAAAGGGATGCTGAAAATATAAAAGATAAGTTCTTCCCGAGCTGATGAAAAAATATTACTCTGTTGGAGGAGTTAAAAAAAAAAGCATAAATATGGACCAGGAGACATCCTAATTGGGAATTTTTGATGCATTTGGATTAGTTTTATCCGATGATGAAAATATCTCTATCGCAATCTTAATTTTAGGGACATATCAATATCTTAAAAACTTTTAAAAAAATGATGGAAATGTTATTAAAATTTTGGAAATTTAACATGAAAAATTAGGATTATTATAACATATTATTATGCATATATTTCATTCAAAATCACTATAAAATAATATGTTTAAAAGAAGCATATAGATAATAGACTATATAAACACGTAAAAGAACTAACAATACAATACATGATATAATACAAAATGACATTATATATATATATTTACAAGTTGCAACTTTCAACCCAAAGACATTCACTACAAACAAAAAAATAAGAAAAAATTATATTTAAATATGTAAAATCATAAGTTAATGAAAATCAGGATTTTCGTATATGTGATATCATGCAATTTATTTATGATATTTCTCGATTTTCATTCAATTTTGTACTACGATTGAATGTTATTTTCAGATATTTTTCGATATATCCACGGTACTCAATTAAAAAATTCATTCGTGAAATTCATATAACAATATCAAATTTTACAATATATCAGCAATATTTTCACAATTATTTTATCTTTGGTTTTATCTGATTTTTTAAAGCTTGGTTTTATACTTGTATCCTTGGTTTTCGCGATATTTTTATCCTATGTTTTATATGATATTTTAAAGCTTAACGGCATATATATCATATATGTTAAAAACTATCTTTTTTTAACTTATAATTTAGTCTCGATTTTTTGAAATTAGCCCTAAAAATGAACGACTAACTTTTCAAAAAACTACAATTTAATTCTGTACTTAAAAATTTAACAAAACAAAATCACAACTTAACAGCGTTATAATTTAAATCTCAATTATATTTTTCAATGATTTAAGTCAAATCTTTTTGGCTCAATTGTCGTGTTAGATCCCACATCATTAGCCACATATTTAAAAAACAAAAATAAAATTTAACCAATTTACATGAATTTAAATTAATACCATTTCCTCTTGATTCAAATTCACCTAAAAAACGTCGATTTAATAGAAAATTAAAGTTTTATTTTATTTTTTGGTTAAATGGACAAAACTCCTCTTGATTTGGAAATGTTGCATAAACTCCCCTGCAATTTAAAAATTACGCGAAATCCCCTTATTGATAATTAAATAAAACCCCGATTCCCAACTCTGTCGTCTAGTTAAGCTTTCGTGCAACATTTAACTCCTGAAACAGACACTCTAGAGGATCTAATGTGCAAGAAAACATGAACATGCTTAATAAAAGGCTGATTTGACAGTAATCCAAGCAAATCCACATTCTTTCTGGTTCATACCAAAAGAGCAAAATGAATAGCAAATCTAGAGTTTGGCATGCCCTATACAGACAATATAACAAGCTGAAAAGTAGATTAAAAACCATCATCATTTGCAGCACCACCTCGGAAACCACCACCACTGTTGAAGCTACTGCGAGGCGCTCTCTCTTGTGCATAACTTACCCGAATATTCCTCCCGTTCAATTGCTACATCACAGAGGACTTAATTTGAGACCAATGACAACAGAACAAGTAGAAAGCTTCGAAACATGGAGTGATACTAAGTACTAAGTTCTCTTGAACCTCTCACCTGTCCATCCATGGCAGACAATGCTGAGCTGGCAGATTCATCGCTCGAGAAATTCACAAAGCCGAATCCCCTCGATCTCCCAGAATCCCTATCAGTGATAACTCTAGCTGACAAGAATAAAGGGGCAAGAAAATATTAAGGTACGTGATAACTATATCCAACACAAAAGATATTCATATAAACAATTAAATTTAAGAAATAATCAAATATAAACATACGAACGAATCACCTAAAAGCTATGACTGGAGAGCCAAAATGAATTATATGATAAACACTTGTCTATAACGATATACAACAGAATATGAGCTGCAAATTCAAGCATCGGAAAAGAATCACCACTAAATTATTGGTGAAACACTTAAAATGCTCATAACTCGAGAGCAATGTGCTCATGTTGGGAATCATTTGCTTCATTAAAGAAAATAAACAAAGCCGAAGCATGAAATGTGAAATGTTAATTGAACAATAAAAAAACCGCACAAAATCCCATCGAGTATAGTTGTCAAAAACTCATGAATTTGACACATCTGAATGCTAAAAGGTGAAGAATACTTATACATTTGGAACAACCATAGGAAGATGCTCGTTGATGATACATTTCGAACGAACAGAGATGCACAATGAAGACATGAATCATCACAAAAACAAATATAATGAGGATCTACACTCCAAAAAGAAAACACACTGATCAAATAACTTAACACATATGTGCTAATTGGAGACGATCACAGTGACGAGCATGTTCATAGAAAATACAGCAAAGATATAGAAACATACAGACATAGATTCAGGAAAGGCAATTACTCACCATCAGTAACATCACCATAGCTAGCAAATGCTTCTCTCAGAGACTGATCATCAGTTCCATAGGAGAGCCCTATCAATGAATAAATATGCAATGTAATTAGATATGGGATGCACAAAATCGGCCACTCAAAATATCGAAGAAGCTAGATAATCGAAAAAGACCTCCAACGAAAAGCTTTGTGGACATGCCACGAATAGCGTTAAGCATGGAGGATTGTCCATTCATCACAGAAACACTCTGCCTCAATAGGCTCCCAAACTTGTTGTAGCATGCCATTGCAAGAAACTGCACAAAGAACTACTTCATCAAATATTTAACCAAGGTATTCAAAAAAACGCAAGTTCAAATCTAATGTCTATAACATAAACACATGGAAATATAGCATAAGGAAAAAACTTAACAAACAAAATATATATGGTAATCTAGAGAGAGAACCAATCACACAATTCACAATATAAAGAATGAACAAATCACACAATTCAAAATATAAAGAATGAATCCTACAGAAAGAAGCTGCAAACAATTGCCATAACAATCTATGTGTGTGTACAAGCAAACCTAATTTGAGAAAAAAAATTCACACAAATGGCTATTTTTCCTTCAAAAATAAAAAAATCATTCCTTTTCAAAATGTTTAGTTGGAAATTGAGATATTTTGCACAAAACAAATAATTGTGAAACTAACAATCATCAATCATCATCTAAGAACAGAAACAATCCAACGAGTACAACATGCAGAAGAAAATGAGAAAATCCAAGAATTATTTCGAATCACTCTTCATGATAATAGAGAATTAAAAAATTCTTGAAGAACTCACAGAAATGAAGAATAAAAATTGAAGAAAATGATTACTCAGAATTCACAAACCTAGGAAAGAAAGGAAGAGAAAAAAAAAAAAAGGTGATTAAAGAAGAAGGGTTTAAGGTGGAGAAGAAGCGGCTAGGGTTTATACTCTGCCACTCTCCAGAAGGTTTTGTAGAGAGAGAAAATATATCTCTGACTTATTCCAGTGCGGTTACTCTTCCTACGGTTGCTACCGTTCTGTGGCAGTGGTGTTGTACCCTTCCTACACTTATGGATTAAGTTTGACTTTTTAAAAGCTAGCATGTCCCACACGCTGGAAACATAGCAAGACTAATTTTCCAAAAAAATAAATAAACAAATATATATATATTTTTTTTTTTTTAATTTCACAAAAACTTACGTAAGACATGTGAGACGGATCTTTTTTACCCGCAAATCAAACTCATTTTCACAAATTTATATGTGAATTATGAATTATGGATTAACCCATTTCTCATGTAAGATGGAAGATCCGTGAGATGGTCTCATAAAAAAAACATTCTTTAAATTTAAACTCTTACTAAGTTCTCGATTCTCCTTAGCTTTTGTCATATGATTTTTTTTTAAATTATAAAAATTATTTAAGCAATTTAGATTATAAAATTATGTTACATTCGTGCTTTGTTTTGTTAATTTGAAAAGTAGTGTTGAGATAAAAATTTCTTATAATTGTGATTTTGATAAGAAAAAAGTGGTGATTTTAAATGATTTCGTGAACGGGCCTTTATTAGTTCTACTAATTTAAGTTGAAGAATAATTATAATTAGATTGTGCATTCATTTTCTCATTATAATGGCATTGTGATCATGCTTGTCTCACACATACAGCATACTAATAGTTTTTCGTTTTTAAAATATATCAGAATGTTTTGCAATAATCAAGAAGTTTTTCAAATGTTTGGTTATTATAAAAATCAATTTTCAAGTAAAAATATTTACTATTTTTTAGGTGAATAAAGTAAAAGTAAAAAAATGTTAATTTTCACGTAAAAAATAGTATATTGAATTATTTTAAAGAGAATAGTAAGAAATGAATTTCATGTAAACAATACAACTTTATTAGTATAAAACAATACTTTTTGAGTAATATATAGTTTTCGATTTAATTGACTACTGATCCAAAAAAGAGTAAGTATTATGTGAGACCATCTCACGGAATCATGTTCCGTGAGACGGGTCAACCTAAAATCCACCTATCACAATTCATATATAAATTAGTAAAAATGGGTTTAGTTTATGGGTAAAAATAATCCGTCTCATGGAAACCGTCTGTAACCATCTCAGGCAAGTTTTTGTGTCCAAAAAATAACTTTCATACAAAAAAACAACTTTTTTGTGCAGGTTTTATGTATCTTGGTAAAAGAAAAAAAAAGGGATACTAAATTGATTTTAGCTGAAAATGTGATCAAAAAATAGGGTTAGGTTGCAAAGTGGAAAAAAACTTCAAAGATTTTGAAAAGCAAAATGCAAAAAACATGGACTTTAGGATTTTTTTAATTTTTTTATTTTACTAGAAGTAAGCTCGTACGATGTGTGGCATATTATTTAATTGTTCAATATTATTGTATTGTATTATACACGAAATTTCTCAAAATATTGTTTCAAGAGCAAACCATAAAACTTTGTTCCCTTAAATATATAATAAAATGAATAAATATTACATACGGTATGCACAAAATGAAGTGAAAATAAATTATCAAAATACATGTACGTATCTCTTCATCCTTGAAAATGCATTCAACGTTAAATATCTCATTTCGATTGTCGTATGCTAGAACTTCATAAGCTCTTACTGTTAGGAAAACCCTCGAGAATTACATCTGATTAAATCAGAAATCTCGTCATAGGATTGATTATAATGTATATTATATATGACAATTAATCTTGTATAAGAAGGTTAACAAAGTACCTTTCGGAGCGTGTTTTAACCTCTTTGTAGTTTCAAGAATTCTACGTAAATTGAACACCTATAACTGACCTATAACAGTCAAGCCTTCTCCGGTGTTCTCTGCAGAACTCTTCTGCAGTATTTTTTTGTGTGGGCACCGTGTGGACTATTTAATAGCATAGAAACCTAGGAGTTTTAGAACTCTTTTTCTTGCTCTACAAGTCTCATATTCCATATAGAAAAAGATCTAGATAAAATCGTATCAAATATATTTATCTCATAAATATCTCTTAATTGATATATTTATTTGGATAGTCCAACAAACATAAATATACCGTAGTACATATTATATTCTTTATAATATATTAAGTTCAATTTAGCGCCACCGAAGGGACCTAATCGGACCCAATTAAATTAAGCTCCAATAAATTAATTCTGACTTAATCAACTATTAACTAGTCAAAATAACTTATTAATCTCATTCAACTCCACTATAAGTACGAGATTACACTCTTAATTAAATTGGATTTATTGAAGCATAAAATCAATAAATTATATCATTTGATTGATCGATCCAACATATTACCCCTTTTGATCAATTAAAGAATTGGAATAGGCTATCATGACCAATATGCCTTATTTCCAATATTCATCAATCTCAAACCTCAACTTCTATCTAACAGTCCCCGTGTGATCATATCACACAATTTGATTCAACAAAGTTGAATACTGAGCTCAAATTTATTATCAATAGAAAAACTCATGAGATAGTGATCATGCCTTTTAAATAGATGAAGGTGTCTAATATTGCAAATATATGTTCTCCATTGTTTCACTCTAATTCCCAAGACACCGATATATTGATCAACAAAATGATCTCATCTTTTGGCATCTCAAAGAACTTCGAGCTAGTAACAAAGTTACACTACTTGCTCAAGATTAAGGTAATATATACGGCAACCAATGATATTAAATTGTATGGTCAAATCACAATTTAATTTCATATGATCCCGTCCAATCCACCATATGTGTATCCTCAACTCCATTACCAAGTTAAAGACAAACTTTAATGAAATTAAGATGATCTTATCAAAATAAATTGTCAAATTTATTTACTGGTCACAAATAAGAATTTATGGATCGAATAATAAATCGAATCTTTTTGTGCTTAACAACTTAAACACTCGATTTAAAATATATCTACAATCCATGGACACATGCAAAGCTCAAACAAACATTCAAAAGGACAATATATATAAATTCAAATATGTTTGAAAAAATAAAAGTTTACTCAAGGGCATATAAGCATATATACTAACGCATTCTCTCCCACTTGCCCTAGAGTAAATGGGATATGTCTAGTACACCCATGTTCCTAATATGATCCTAAAAAATACCACTGGATAGACTCTTTGTAAAGGGGTCAGCAAGATTATTTGCAGATGCAATCTTGCACACTAATACCTCTCCTTGTTGAACTATATCCTTTAAAAGGTGATACTTCCGCTCAATGTGTTTTCCACACTTATGGTTTCTTGGCTCTTTTGCATTTGCCACTGCTCCACTATTGTCACAAAGCAGTGTAATGGAATGTGACGCAGAAGGAACCATCTCTATGCTTAGCAAAAATTTCCTTAGTTATACTGCCTCATTGGCTGCTTTGCAAGCAGCAACATATTTAGCCTCCATTGTGGAATCAGCAATACACGATTGTTTTACACTTCTCCAAACAACTGCTCCTCAACCAAAAGTGAATAATAATCCTGATGTAGATTTTTTAGAATCTTTATCACTTTGAAAATTAGAATTAGTATATCCCACTAGCACTAAATCTGATGCTGAATATACCAACATATAATCGCTTGTTCTACGAAGATACTTGAGAATATGTTTGACAGCAATCCAGTGTTCAAGCCCTAGATTCGACTAATATCTATTGACTATCACAACACCATAACAAATATTTGGTCTGGTCATACCATTGTATACATAAGACTTCCTACAGTAGAAGCATAAGGAACCTGTTTCATGTATTCCACTTCATTAGGAGTTTTTGGAGATTGCTCATATGACAAGTGGATTCCATGTCTGAAAGGTGTCAAACCTTTCTTCGAATTCTGCATGGCAAACCTCACCAGTATTTTGTCGATGTATGAAGTTTGGGATAAAACAATCATCTTATTTTTTCTATCTCGTAAGATTTGGATTCTTAAAACATAGTTTGCTTCTCCCCAGTCCTTCATATCAAACTGTTGTGCCAACCAGTATTTTGTTGATGTTAACATTCCTATATTATTTCCAATCAGTAGAATGTCATCCACATACAACACGAGAAAAACCACATTCTTTCTCTTTATCTTTTTATAGACAGAAGGCTCTTCAAGATTCTGATCAAAACCACAAGTTTTAATTGTTTGATCAAATTTAATATTCCAGGTCCTAGATGTCTGCTTAAGTCTATAAATGGACCTTTTCAATTTGCATACTTTATGCTCTTGACCATTTTGGATAAAACCATCTGGTTGCATCATATAAATGCTCTCGTCAAGATTTTCATTAAGGAAAGTTGTTTTGACATCCATTTGCCACACCTCATAATCGAAATGATCTGTTATGGATAAGAGAATTCGAATAGACTTCAGCATGGCTACCAGTGAGAAGGTTTCTTCATAATCAATCTGTTGGTCCCAAATGTTCAGAGGTTCAGAGGGGGGTGAATGAACCTCTGTCGATTTTCTAGATTTTGTAAACTCTTTTTAAAAACATTTCTGTTATAACAGATTCCTAACTTAGGGACAATAACCTGTCTCGAATCAGCAACCTGGCCTAAGGATTATTAGGTTCCTGACCCGGTATTAGAATGTAACGCAGCAGAATAAACTTGATAGAGTTCTTTTCGGAAAACCGTTTCTTTTTTATCATGATCTTAGAAAGTCTTTTCTCAGGATGCTTATGATGTATGCAACAGTTAAAGATATGCAGTAAGTAAAGTGCAGCATACAATCAAAGCATATAAACACATTTTGCTTATAGTGGTTCGAAGGTGGTGTAAGCCTTCTACATCCACACTACTCCTACTCAAGGAGGAACTTCGTTAGGTCAGTTCGATTTACAAGCCTTGCTCTACAAACCTCTTCCTAACAAGCTACGCCTACTAAAGTCCCTGACTCCAGTCGAAGGCCACAACCCACAAAGGGCAAGTAATCTATTTCTATAGATTACACACTTAGCAAGGATCTAATCCTCTCAACTAAGGTACACCATTAAAATAACCTAGCGCACACAACACAATGGTTAAAGGAAAATAAACAGTTCTTCAACTGGTGCAGAGCAGTCTTGATCTTTGTAGTCCGTGAACTGATGTATGCTGCTCCTAGAAGGTTGAGTGGCTGAACATGGATAAGCTTGAGAAGCTTTGGAATGTATCTGATTTTCCTCTCAACTCTGTTTAACACTTTTCTTCAATCAGCCAAGCCTTGTATTTATAGATCTTGAGAATATATCCGTTGGAGGAAAGTATTCATTGAAGGAAGATACTTCCCCATTTTGAACGTAAGCTTAGATCTCTCAAGATCTTCTCTGTGGTCGCATTAAATGCTTCTGAGTAGTTCCTAACAAGTGCATTTAATGCGCCTACAATTTACTTTTAGACCTCTTCTGACATTTCTGCTGACCTGTCAAGTCGGTATGGGTCCAAAGCTGAAGTCCATGCAGTTGCTGCTTGATTTCAATTGATTATCTTCTTCTCATTGCTGTATGTTCTTCCTGATGCTGCTTTCTGCTGTCCTCAGCTTGCTGCTTCTCTTCTAGCTTGCTGGTTTCTTCGATCTACTGTCAGCTTTCTATTTGTAGCTTCTCTGTCCTTGTAGACTGCTGACCAACTTCTTGTTTCCTTTGTTGACAGTTTTCTGTTTGGAGACTTTATTTTCTTTGTCGCTCTTTCAGCTTGCTGTTTCCTTCAGCTTGCTGTCCTCTCCTTGCAGCATCTTATCTGTCTTTTATCAGCTTTGTTGTTTCCTATAGCTTGCTGACCCTTAGAGAATGTCTTCTTAATTATTCTAAGGTTGGTTTTCCTTAGCATTTGGAAAACCATTACATTATCTCATCTTAGCATCCTGATCATGTAATACGTGGAAACTTACTTCAGCAAACTTATGTTTTCTTATTATTCAACCTGTTCTGTCTTATTAAGATAACTCTAGAAATTTCCCAACAATTTCCCCCTTTATCTTAATGATGACAGAACATAATAAGAATCAAGAGTCATCAAAGGAAAATGCTCTTTAATAAGAAACTTAAATAATTGTACAATTACAATTCTGTTTAAGTACAAAAATAAGTAAGCTACTCTACTTCTTCTAGCTTCACTTCTTTCTTCAGTTTCTTTAGTTTGTTGTTTCCACGTTTTTCCACCAGGGAGATCTTCTTCTCCCTCTCTACCGTATCTGGTCTCTGCATCAGCAAGCTTCATCTTTCAATCAAATCACCTTCTTCATGAATGATCAGCTTATTGTTCTGATTGTTGCTTCAGATGGTAGGTGACTCCTGATCGCCATTAGCAACTGTTTTCCCCTTATAATAAGGCTTCAGTAGTGTTTCAATAGTGACTCTTGACTTTATGCACTCTTCCCCCTTTCTGTCATCATCCTCAAGCTTGCTGCTCAGGGGTGGAGGTACAAAGTCAAGGTTGGCCGTCAAGTTACTCTTGTCTGATAATTGTTGCTCAAAGCCAAAACAGCTAATTGTTCGTACTGCACTCTGAGCATCCTCCTTCTTATTCCTACCCAAGAGAATAAGCTGCTCAGCCTCAGCACATGACAAAGGATTCAGGAAACTGATCGGTGGATGATCAGTTACCTGTTCAGCTTCATCAATGTCCAGGCACGTTAACCTTGGATCCTTGATTGCTGGTCTGGCTTCGCCTTCACCATAGCTTTTCGTGCTGGTGAGGATTCATCATCGTCCAGATATCCAGCGGAAGCTTTTGACACGACGTATTTGGACTGACATCTTCTAAGAAGCACCTGTTTTTGTTTTATCTTCATGGATGGCTGCAGGTGACTTCTCTGTCCAAAGACTAGGTCTTAACTCCCACATCATCCTTCGATGTGGAAGACTTCCTCATGGGCTTCGGTCTCATATCTTCATCTGAGTTGAGGAAGTCTGACCCGTGTCATTGTTAATGGGGAACTCGTAGAGATTCTGCCTTTGATTCTGAAGACCTTCTGTACTTCATAACAGACTGAACCTCTGAGTCCCCATTTTTCTGAAAACCTTCTCTGCTTCAAGATTAGCAGAGAATAGTCTTCATCATCGTCTTCATCTCCATCTCATTCTCCACCTTCTTAGGTCTCCATCTTCTTCTTTTTGCTAGACAAATCGACTCACATGAGAAATTGTTGCTTGTTGAAGAATTAAGGTGAGTGATGAATGTGTAGAAGAATGGTGAAGAATCGGTTATTTATAGGCTGAAGAATGTGAAAGGTTCTTTTGAATCTACGGTTGGAAGACGAAACGCACGATCTAACAGTTGATTCTAAAAAGGTGGAGGGACCTTTTTATAATTTGGTACCGCCTCTTGTCGGTTTAGCTTGGATAGAGTTTTGCAACCGCTTTTTTGCCTTCTGAAAATGTAGATCTTCTTTTTTGTTGATGTGATAGTAAGCCGTCTCTCTTAGATCTTCTGCTCATATCGAGATTCAGATGTGCTCATTATGATTGTATCTCTTAGATCGAGACTGTTGAGGTCTATTTCTTCTTCTGTGGAGAGCATGTTGTTTTATGAGTCTTGTCTTGTTTAGAGCTTGCTGATATCACTTTGAATCAATGTCATTTGCTAAGAGCATGCTGATATATTTGTTAGCTTTCTCCTGTGATGCTGCTCCACTTGATATTCCCTTCTATATCCTCCGCAGAAGCTGTCTCAATAGCATTCTTGCCCGAGGTCTTCGATTGATAGATCCCTTCTTCATTTCCCATGTCATACCACTTGTCTTGTTGGATGATTCCACTTGTCATGACGGTTTGTATTATTTGTAGGATTCGATCATCAGCATCCTTGTCTGTTTCTTGTTGATTGGTTAGCATCCTCACTTGATATTCTTGTTGGTTGATGTCGTTATCTTCTGCTCGTTGATACTTGATAATCTTCTTTCTTGATGACTTTCTTTAGATCTTTCTCTAGGTTTCTGTCATCAGGTTGCTCTTTTTTCCTGTTCATGGCTTAGTAGAGAATTTTTCTTTTCTTTGTGAGTTGAGCTTTCTTTTGTTAAATGTGGAACCTTCTCTCGATTATCTACTGGAGTCTGGAGATAACTTGTGTAGTTCTTACTGAGTCCTGAAATTGGATATTGTTAGTTAAATCTTGTTCCATGAAAGATCTAGCATCCTTTAGAAAACTTTTAAGTTCTGTATAAGTTCTCTCTTACTTAAGGAGCTCATATTTTCTTACTCATAAGAACTCTTTTAAAGCTCTTGTTCCTGAGATTGTTCTTCTCAGAGTTTTTGTGGCGTTTTACATTCTTTGATTATTTTCAGGAGACTGTCATCTTGTCTTTTTATTGGAAATGGGAATGACTCTAGTTTGTGTTGCCTCCTCAATGTCCTTCAGCTTACTCTAATAGTCGTAGTTTTGGTCACCTCAGCAACCTGTTCGATTTCCTTATCAGCAGCTTGATCATTAATGTACTTTTATCGATACCACTCATAGATCGACCCCATTAGTTTATGTTTGCATGACTATAAATTTGTATACTGCGAGGTACAATATTCCCCCTTTAGAATGTGCATCTTTCTTCTTGGGTTGGTACTTCTCTCAGGTCGACACCCCTTGTTTATCCTGTCTGCTGATGAAGGTAGTATTGCCTAGATAGTTTTCTCATTGCTTCCTCCAAGTATTCTTTACTCATTCACCAAGATCTCTGGACTGTCTGAATCCTGAGTATGTGAAAAGTGGAATTAGCGTGTACTCCTATGGATTATTCTACTTTTGCTTGTTATAGGTTCCTGTCTGATCTTCATCTGATTGATATCTTTGAAGATCCACTTATTGGTTCCTCAGCAACTTGATTTCTGGATGTGTGTGTACGTTTGAGTTAGTGAGTCCTTCAGTACTGATTTTAGACAAGATTCCCCCTATGTTTATGTTTTGTTGATCACAGCAGAACATTAGAAAGACTTCTGCTATGGAAACTCTTGGTCATCAAGTAGTTGATTCTGCAAAATAAGATCTTATAGAGATTGTGAGTTACTTGAGTGATGAGGTTTCCATGCTTGTGCTAAAATCATGAATTTTGGTCTCGTAAAAATAAAAACGGTCTAATCCAAATGCAAAAGGTGGATCTGGGTTGATTACCAGTCAAGTTGGTTTTTAACCCAACTTGCTCTGATACCACTTGTTGGTCCCAAGTGTTCAGAGGTTCAGAGGGGGGTGAATGAACCTCTGTCGATTTTCTAGATTTTGTAAACTCTTTTTAAAAACATTTCTGTTATAACAGATTCCTAACTTAGGGACAACAACCTGTCTCGAATCAGCAACCTGGCCTAAGGATTAATAGGTTCCTGACCCGGTATCAGAATGTAACGCAGCAGAATAAACTTGATAGAGTTCTTTTCGGAAAACCGTTTCTTTTTTATCATGATCTTAGGAAGTCTATTCTTAGGATGCTTATGATGTATGCAACAGTTAAAGATATGCAGTAAGTAAAGTGCAGCATACAATCAAAGCATATAAACACATTTTGCTTATAGTGGTTCGAAGGTGGTGTAAGTCTTCTACATCCACACTACTCCTACTTAAGGAGGAACTTCGTTAGGTCAGTTCGATTTACAAGCCTTGCTCTACAAACCTCTTCCTAACAAGCTACGCCTACTAAAGTTCCTGACTCCAATCGAAGGCCACAGCCCACAAAGGGCAAGTAATCTATCTCTATAGATTACACACTTAGCAAGGATCTAATCCTCTCAACTAAGGTACACCATTAAAATAACCTAGCGCACACAACACAATGGTTAAAGAAAAATAAACAGTTCTTCAACTGGTGCAGAGCAGTCTTGATCTTTGTAGTCCTCGAACTGATGTATGCTGCTCCTAGAAGGTTGAGTGGCTGAACATGGATAAGCTTGAGAAGCTTTGGAATGTATCTAATTTTCCTCTCGACTCTGTTTAGCACTTTTCTTCAATCAGCCACGCCTTGTATTTATAGATCTTGAGAATATATCCATTGGAGGAAAGTATTCGTTGAAGGAAGATACTTCCCCATTTTGAACGTAAGCTTAGATCTCCCAAGATCTTCTCTGTGGTCGCATTAAATGCTTTTGAGTAGTTCCTGACAAGTGCATTTAATACGCCTACAATTTACTTTTAGACCTCTTCTGACATTTCTGCTGACCTGTCAAGTCGGTATGGGTCCAAAGCTGAAGTCCATGCAGTTGCTGCTTAATTTCAATCGATTATCTTCTTCTCATTGTTGTATGTTCTTCCTGATGCTGCTTTCTGCTGTCTTCAGCTTGCTGCGTCTCTTCTAGCTTGCTGGTTTCTTCGATCTGCTGTCAGCTTTCTGTTTGTAGCTTTTCTATCCTTGTAGACTGCTGACCAGCTTCCTGTTTCCTTTGTTGACAGTTTTCTGTTTGGAGACTTTATTTTCTTTGTCGCTCTTTCAGCTTGCTGTTTCATTCAGCTTGCTGTCCTCTCCTTGCAGCATCTTATCTGCCTTTTATCAGCTTTGTTGTTTCCTACAGCTTGCTGACCCTTAGAGAATGTCTTCTTAATTCTTCTAAGGTTGGTTTTCCTTAGCATTTGGAAAACCATTACATGATCTCATCTTAGCATCCTGATCATGTAATACGTGGAAACTTACTTCAGCAAACTTATGTTTTCTTATTATTCAACATGTTCTGTCTTATTAAGATAACTCTAGAAATATCCCAACACAATCATTTCCCTTTGGGTATAACCCTTAGCAACCAATCTAGCTTTAAAGGTTTTTATCTTTCCATCTATTCCTCTTTTCTCTTGTAGATCCATTTGCACCCAATGAGTTTTACCCCTTCGGACTTATCTATAAGATCCCAGATAGAGTTAGTGTACATGGAGTTTATTTCTGAGTTCATGGCACTCATCCAATGATCAGGGTCTACATCTTTTATAGCCTCTCTAAACGAAGTGGGATCTTCCTTTTGCTCAGCAGAGACTGCCTTAAAAGACTCTTCATAAAGCAATAATCTAGAAGGTCGTTTAATGACTCTCTTACTTCGTCTAGTCGCTATAGGTTCCTGGATGACTGGAGGTTGTTTTTGTTCTCCATGTCCTTGCACATCCATTTCTATACCCGGAGATGAATGAACAATAGGATCATGTTCTTCTACTACCTCATTAATCAGAGAACCAGTTGACACAATGGGTGGAACCTCAATGTGTCTTCCACTGGATCCAATAACTGATGGTGGTAGATTTATGAACTCAGGATGAATAAGTTCAATGCGGATCTCTGGATTAGATAAACCAGGAATATTTTCCCCCACCTTTTCCAAAAGAACCTTATTCCTGGATTCATTCTCTTCTATGTACTTGTCCTCTAAAAATGTCACATTTGTACTTACAAATACCTTCTTGTCTTGATGACTGTAGAAGTAGTAACCTTTTGTCCCTTTAGGATATCCTACAAACATACATAATTCTGATCTTGATTTTATTTTATCTGTCTTACCTTTAAGCACATATGCAGGACATCCCCATACATGAATATATCTTAGATTGGGTTTACGATCATTCCATAATTCGAGGGGTGTTTTAGGTACAGACTTGGACGGAACCATATTCATAACATACATAACAGTTTACAGTACATATCCCCAAAAAGAAGCACTAAGAGTAGAAAAGCTCAGCATGGATCTGACCATGTCTAACAAGGTCCCGTTTTTCCTCTCTGAGACATCATTTTGTTGTGGAGTACTTAGTGCGCTCAACTGAGATAAAATCTTATTCTCTGTCAAGTATGTTCTAAAGTCACTAGATAGATATTCTCCACCTCGATCAAATTGAAGTATTTTTATATTCTTACCTAATTGTTTTTCCGCTTCCAGTCTGAATTCCTTGAATTTTTCAAGTGTCTCGGACTTGTGGGTCATTAGGTAAACATAACCGTATCTTGAGTAGTCATCAGTGAACGTGATGAAATACTTATATCCACCTCTAACTTGAACTTGGACCACATATATTAAAGTGTACTAATTCCAAAACTTCTTTGGCTCTTAGTCCTTTGGACTTAAAAGATCTATTAGTCATTTTACCCTCCAAACAAGATTCACATATAGGCAAGGTTCTACATTTAAATCAATCAAATGGCCTTCCGTCACTAGTCTTTGAATCCTATTAAGGTTAATATGATCAAGTCTATAGGTGTCATAAGTAAGTCTCATTAGTTGGAGATAACTTTATGCATTTTGTGGTGTGGTATAAGAAGTTGTCGGTTGGTTTTAAGATATACAAATCGTTATCCAAATGTCCCTTGCACACTATAACTTTATTAAAAGAAATATCAACTGTCATAGAATAAAAATGAATATGATATCCTTGTTTGAATAACAATGCAACAGAAATTAAATTTCTAATAATGTCTGGGACATAAAAACAATTACTTAAAACCAAATGTTTCTTATTTGAAAAATAAAGATAAACATCTCCGACAACTTTTGTAGACACCACAGCTCCTGTGTCAACCCTTAAGCTATGATCCCCTTCATTAAGTTCCTTGGTTACTTGGAACCTCTGCAAAGTATTGCGGTCAGTGGCTCCAAAATCTACTATCCAAGTATCTGTAGAATCAACCACTAAACATAACTCAATAAAAGATAACTCACATTTTCCTTGTTTCTTAGCTAGGAAAATCGGGTAATTTCTCTTCCAATGACCTTTTTCCCCGCATTCAAAACATTTCCCTTTTAGTTTCCTTTAAATTTCTCTTGGGTCTTAGCTTTCTTTGCTTGTTGTTGTGGACCCTTCTTGTTGGACTTCTTTCTTTTTCCATCCTTACCTTTCGGTTGAATGAGGATAGTCCAGTAGAAGAAACAGTGTAAGCATCACCACTTTGGACCTTAAGAACACTTTTAGCGTTTTGGAGCTCTTTCATCAATTCGGTCAAGGACATATTAAGCTTATTCATGTTATAGCTAACTTTGAACTGTGAGAACATCTCAGGGAGAGTCTTTAAAGTCATGTTAACTTGAGTCTCCGCACTGATCTCAGCCCCTAAATCCTCAGCCGCGTTGAATTGATCAATCAGTGTAAGCATATGGTCTCTCACAGGCGTCCTAGGTTTCATACGCAGGTTCATAATGTTCCTAATAGTAGCCTGACGTATTTGACGTCCTTGATGCACAAACATTTCTTGAAGGCTTTCCATGATTTCAGTAGATGTCTTCATACACTAATGTTTTTGTTTCAACACATTTGAGATTGAACCCAAAATGTAGCGACGAGCCATATCATCAACATGAATCCATTTATCATAAGCCTACATTTGCGCAGCATTAGACTCAGCAATGGAAATAGCATCAAAACACAAATTTGAACCTCTCTGCTATGAGAACAATCAAAAGATTGTGTTTCCAATCTATGTAATTTTCTCCCACTAATTGATTCTTATTCAAAATTAATGACAAAAGCATTTGCATACATTTTCTGAAATATAAATAAATGAAATAGATGAGCATTCATGATACAGATGTAAGCAAAGAAAAAAAAACAAGTAGACCCAAAACTACTTTATGTGATGGACCACCTAAACCCCAAAATCATGACATACCTCTCTATAGGAGAAGTAAATGTTGATTTATGGCTAGGCTGGGACTCTCCCACTAAATCAAACATCTCGCATCTCATGTTATATTGACTTAGAATCACATAATTTTGGCCATCTACTACATTGATTGGATATTCTATAGGAAGTCCTCTCAATGTTTCGATTTAAGTGTATAACCCTCATTTTAATGAAATTTTTAAATCTTTTAATCAAGTGTGAAATTTATGGGATAAACACACTTAATCAAATTAAAATTCATTTATCATTAATCGGGTCTAGTCAAGTAACCGAAACAATGCAACCTTCCTTTAGGGAGACCAAATAAATTGGTACAAGGTATACATATATTCTTACTTATGGGCTAATAAGGGAGGCCTTGGACTTATAAAATTTTACCACAATTGTTACATATAGATCGTTATGTGATATTACTCATACTTTTATATGATATTATTTGTACCTTTATATCAACATAGTCATACATTTATTTAATATATAAAAGTACAACTAACATAACTAAAATGTATGACTATATAACTAAAATGTATAACGAACATAACTAAAAGTTATAAAGATATTACATGTCTATCTAAAATAATGTAATGTACAACTAACATTACTAAAAATGTATGACTAACATTACTAAAATGTATGAGTAATATAACTAAAAGGTATAACATGCGGAAACAAGTTGAGCGCAAAAATTAAGGCGTGTGGGGGCACGTCAACGATGGTACCCGGGTCGCTTTGACCGTTAGATTCATACACCTGATGCACATGAATTTTTGTGATAAATTGCATGGTTACTTGTAATTAACTCTAATATCTTTATATATATATATATATATATATATATATAAGTAAGACTACTCATGCCACATGTCAAGCATACAAATTTTTCATATTAAATATTTTTTACAAATTAAATATATAATAAATAGAATTTTAAAGCTAATTAATAGGACTAATTAATGATATCAAATTTAATTTTCATAATAAACATTACTAAATTATATAGAAATTTTAACTAAATTTGTTAAAATATATAACACATGCTAAACTTTAAAAATAGAAATCATTTATACTTTTGAAATTTTCATTTAAAAAATTTAGAGAAAAGTATAAATAAATATATAAAGAAGAAAAAAACTAAATTTAAGATAGGATGGTTAAAAGGGATTATTCAAACTTTTGAAATTTATTAATTAATGAAAATTGAATAATTTTGGGAGTATATGTTTTAAACTAATCTAGGTATTTATTTGAGAATTTTTTACTTTCATTTTTTTATCATTTAAAATAAAATTTGAGGGTTATTCTAAACTTTAACATATCAAACTAATAAAAAAATTTGAATAATTTAGTAAACATAAAATTGTTTTTAACCAAATGATGTTAAATTTAATGCTGATTTGGCGATGTGTAAACTATATATAAAAATATGTTTTCTTATATAAATAATATTAATTTGTATCTAATTTTACAAAGTTTAGTTTTAATTTTTTAAATTGCGTGTATTACACAAGACCTGTATTAATATAGATATAAATTCAACTCATCTGTATTTAATTAGACTAACTTAGATTTATTTAAAATATTTTCAAAATTAATAAAAAAGAGGGTTCAGTTAAGAGCATCCACATTCATTAATGAAAATGAATTATTAATGAATAAAAGTGTAAATTAATTATTGTAAGAGTGTTATTAAGTGTGTGTTAATTAGGGTATAATAGTGTGTGTTAGGAGATAATGACATTATTGTCCCCCATCTTGTCCTTCATGCTTTATGTTTTTCCTTTTTTTAATTTTTTTTTCTATTTATTATATTTCTCATTTTCACATTATTTACCCATGTAATGGATATGGTCTTACTTGTCGATTTTTTTAATTTGGTATCTAATATATTTATTTAATTGTTTTTTCAATTTCAATTATGATGTCTTTTTTACATTAAAAATTCATTTTTAATGTATGAATGGTCAAATTTATTATGGTCATATTATTAGAAAATTTTTACAAGTAAATTCTTAATTTTTTAATTTTTTTTCTCTATTTTTTTGCTGCTATATATTTCTTTTCTCTTTTGAACTATTTTTTTTAAGACAATAATAAAATGTGACAAAAAGAAATATAATATGAAATAAAATAAAATAGTAATAATGAAGCCGTATGAAAACAAAATATACGATAAATTAATGAATTAAACGAGTTTCCTCAAAATATAAAACATAATTGAAAAGTTGAATAATCATATACGATAAAATTAATTATCATAATCAATATTGAGAATATATTGAACATCTTTTTTTATCATCAATATAATTTATAATTATTTACTAATAATTTTTTTAAATAAAATAATAGAATTTAATTGATATAAATAATAGAAAAAAGATTAGTGAATAATGAGACCCACATATTATAATTGTAATGAATATTTAATGATTGTAAGAATATTAAATTAGGATAAATTTCATAACAAGACTCAATCTATATATTAATTCTCAATTCTAAACCCAAATTTTAAAGTTTCTCAATAAGGAGCTCAATTTAATCTTTTTTTTTCAATGTAAGGCTTGAAAATTAGATTGAGTTCTCAATTCAAGACAAAATTCTATTTTCATTTTATTTTTATTTTTATTTATAATTTATTTATATTTTAATATATATTTATTTTCGATAAATTAAGACAAATTAGTGCAATTTTGAAACGATTTTCATCCGACATGTATTAATTTATATATATATATATATATACACATAATTAATGCAATTTATAAAATTAAGATTCCTTTATTTTCTTAATTTTATGAATAAAAATATAGAAAACCAAATTTAATATTTAATTAATTTAATATAAATTATATTTTATGAATTGAATTTATTATACTTTTCTTTCTTTCATTTTTTATTTAAATTAATATAAACTGATGAAGATTGTTCAAAAATTGCACTAACTTGGCTTAATTTTTCTATAATATAAATGCATATTGAGATAAATATAAATATAAATAAAAAGAAAATAAAAATGGAATTTTATCTTGAATTGAGAATTCAATTTAATTTTCAAGTTTTAAATTGAAAAAAAAAATGTAAAATTGAGTCCCTTATTGAAACACTTTAAAAATTGAATTTAAAATTGAGAACTACTTTATAAATTGAGTCTAATTATAAAATTTATCTTATTAAATTAATGTGAAAAAATAAATATTTTTAATTTAATACGGTGACACATGGGACCCACAATAATAATACAATAATGAGTATTGTCGTGGATACTTTTATTGGGTAAACTCATTGCTAGTAAGCTAGTCATACCAGATTGATGGAGAAAGCGTTTTTAAGAAGACATGTGGACACGTGTATGGACAGATGTGGAGTGAATATGGCGGGTGATGCCACGTGGAGCCACAGAATTTGGCTTTGGGGGTATGCATGTGCTTCTCCTTCTCAAATCTACCTTTCCAATCATACACCACGCGCCTACACCCACGCGCCCAATCTTCAATTTCTCACACTAGTATTATTTTTATCTAGCCTAGATTGCTCATTCGATTTGGAAAATCAAAACCGAATCGGATCCAAAATGTGGTTGATAGTGTAGAAAATCATCGACCTGATTTCAGTTTGAGTAATATTTATGCGCACCTAATACATACATGCATTCGGGTCGGGTTCGGGTGTGGTTGACCTGAATCCACATATTTTTACTTCTCTTTTTTTTCTTTTTTTCTCTGACCTCTATGTTATATTAGTCATATCTTTATTTTATATTAGTCATGTTTTTATGTTATATTAGTCATACCCTTATGTCTAAATATCATATCTTTATTTAATACTTTTAACTCTAAAAAAAACCCTAATTTCGCTACAATTTGTACATGTTTACCTTTATATGATATTACTTATACCTTTATATCAATATAGTCATACGACTCATACCTTTATGTAATATATAAAGGGAAAATTACATTTTCGGTGCCCAAACTATACCTCAATTTCAATTTTAGTACTCATGTTTCAAAAATTGCAATATTGGTACCCAATGTTTCAAAAAATCACACATTTGGTATCTTCCATCAAGTTGCCGTCTAAACTTGACGGAAGTTTGCGAACCCTAACAATTTGGGGTGAAAATTGCCCATTTTTCCCCCAATTTCATTCTGCAACTTCGAAGATGACCTAATTTCTTTTTCCTTTCTTCGAAGATGACCTAATTTTAGGGTTGCAGATGAAATTGGGGAAGAAGACAACCAATTTTCGCCCCAAAATTGTTAAGGTTCGCAAACTTCCGTCAAGTTTGGACAACAACTTGACGGAAGGTACCAAATGTGTGATATTTTGAAACATTGGGTACCAATGTTGCAATTTTTGAAACATGGGTACCAAAATTGAAATTGAGGTATAGTTTGGGTACCGAAAATGTAATTTACCCAATATATAAAGGTACAACTAACATAACTAAAAGATATATCTAACATAACTAAAAGGTATGACTGTTATAACTAAAATGAATGAAAGATTAATATGTATGTCTAAAAAAATATTAAAGTACAGTTAGCCTTACAAAAGGTATGACTAACATAACTAAAAAATATGACTAACACTAAAAGATATAGTTAACATAACATAAAAGTCCGACACTTATGAGCATGTTTGGGCCGATTATGTCCGTGACCTGGTAGCGCGTGCGGGCGCATACAGGCCGGGTCGACCCGAGTGCACGGACAAAAGTTTTTGTCTTTCAGTTTAGGAAGTTATCAAATCGAAAAATCGACAATTTAACCAGCAGTCTTTTTTTTAAATATTGTAATGTGTGTGAATATAATATTATTTATTTATGTTATTTTACTCTTTAATTTTATTTTTAATTTATTATAATTTTAATTTGTATTATAATTTGTAATTTTTTTAGGTTTGTGGTTTGTATTTGGTACGTTGCATTTAAATTGTAATATTCTAATTTTTTAAGTTGTAAGTTGATATTTTGTAACTTGTAAATGTAAGTTCTTATTTTTTATATTTATATCAAATTATAAACTCAAAAAAGTTGTTATTTTGTAATATATGAATAATTGTAATATATATTTATATGCAAATTTAATTTTTAAAAATTAAATAAAATTAAAAATTAAATAAAATGAAACAACTCAAACAGACGGTTCGAATTGGAATCTCCACGGCTCAATTTTGATTTGACCCTCCACGGTTTGAAAGTAAATTAATAAAATCAGGCATTTCCAAATTAAATATTCATAACTTTTAAAATTTAAAAAACGAAAATAACATTTTCATTCATATTGTAATTTGAAACATTGTGATAACGATTTTACTTCATATATCAGCTGGCTAGTTAATAGTCATGTTAAAAGCCATCATAAGACATGGACGCAATTAATAAAGAATCATACTCCTTTCGTATTCAATATAAATGAATTTATTGGGAATAAAACTATACTATTAGAGTAATGCTTGAAAATATATACAATAAATAAACTTATAAATTTGTCACCATATATATAGAAATTTAATCTAACTCAATTTCCAATTTACAAACATTAAATAAAAGCAAACACGACCGGTCAATCTATTTACTTTAAAATGTACTCTCTCAATCCCAAATTAATTGTCATTTTAACATTTGAGATTTATTTGAAAATATATATTCATCATTAATTGAAAAAAAAACTTTACAATTTTTTTTTTTCTATTTTAGCCTATTATTTTAAAATCATCAAATTTACCAATGAATAGATCAATTGATTTCATCTTTAGCTAATTGATGATTTCGATTAAAATTAGATTATTTGTGTCATGGTGGATGTCATATATAGATAATATATGAATGATTTACTTAAAATAACAAATCATATTTATTAACTCATGATTTTAACCTAAACAAATAAAAGAAATATGAAAACAAAATGATACATACATGATACAGCAAACATATATATAGACTTAAAATTCACCTTTTCTTTCGCGATAAAAAAAAAAAAAAAAATTCACCTCATTTAATCCAACAGTTAAAGTTTCATATCTATTTGTTCCATCTTTGATGTTGAATTATTAGAAATTTCTTTTGACTTCGTTAATGAAAATTATTAAAAGATTGACATGACAACTGGACTTTGAAATTTATAACTAGTTTGTTTTATTACCCACACTAAATAGTAGTCAATGATATACAAACATTATCATGGCATTTGTTACCATAAAAATAGTACATTCAAATTTATAGTTAAATCAAATGGAAAACTACATATCAATATGGTGCATTTAATCCTAATTCTGTCGAACTTTGGATTTAATGTATTATTATCAAGTTACTAGTAAAAAAATTAAATTAATATTTTAAATGTAAAATTTTGAATTAAAATAACATTCAAACTTTAACATATAAACTAAATTATTCATAGTAATAAACTTACCATTGTTGATAATTTCATTGCAATCACAAATTAAAATCAAAATATTTAAATATTAAAAATAATCATACAATACAATTATTTTACTTCCGATTTTTCTTTAAAATCAACATCGCTAAAGTTAAATCGTCATTGAAAATGCATACTTGTTGCAATAAAATTTTATGGATAAAATCGTAAAAAATGATAAAATTGCAATAATACTAATATACTTGTTATTTCTACACATTTATCGGTTAAATGATTTAAAATAATTATACCTATAAATATTATACCATTGCTCCACATATTGATTTTTTATAGATCAAATTCTCATCAAACTTTAGGATAAAAAATATAATTGAAAGTTTGTATTTTAATTTGTGAATATTAGTTATTCAAATAATTAAATCAAAAAATTGATATAATTATATATAAAAAAATTGCAAGCTAGGGCCAACCAGTTAATCGTCGAACTAGCTCGTGTAGCTCATGGACTAAAGAACTAAACATGTTTTATGCTAAACGAGCTAATTTAATGGAACTAATAGTTTAATTTACAAAAAAGTTAAGAATCATAATTTCGAAATAGATAATAAACATTATGTTAAATGTTATAATATTAACTATTTTTCTTAAACCAAGTTCCACTTCTCATAAAAATCGAATCTACACAACTAGCCATTTAAAAAATGACTCACATCCTTTGTCATTTATACAAATCGAATTTACAGCCATCTCCTTTATCATCGAACTATATTTCAATTGACTCACATCCTTTTTATTGTTATTATATATACATATTAAATATTGCTACACCTTACTATACAGATCCATCATTAATTTACAAATAATCACTCATAAATATATAATAAATCAACAATGAATTTATAGTAATATCTTTTATTTAAAAAAAAAAAAACAGGTGTAAGATGTAAAAAAACCATGCATGGATTTATTGCTTCATTTATAGAGAAAGTGATTAATTTTCATTGAGTAACACTTCTGTGCAACTGGTGCACAGAGATGCACAGATACCTTTATGTTATAAATATAGTACCTTTATATACAAATATCTGTATCTTTTAAAATAAACATGCATAAATATATTACATTTATAACATAAAAGTATTATATTCATAATATAAAAATATAGATTGCACGGTGCAACAGTGCACAGAAATTGTTGCCATTTTCCTTAACTGCGAGAGTCGGCATTGTCTCATACTATATACACCCCACAAACACACACAAACTCTCTCTCTCTCTCTCTCTCTCTCATCCAATTCTCTCTCTGAAAACGCTACTACTAATGAAAATTCCCCATTTCGCGTTGTATTCCCCAACACCTAAATAAACCTGTATCTCTCTCTCCCCCATTGTTTTTTCACACACCGCACACACACTGAACCAGCACAAACCCATACGTTGAAGATATTCCTGTTTGACCGTGTTTATTCATTGAGGAAAGGGGAATTTATTGCTTGTTTGATTGTGTGAGAGTGTGTCTTTTAACCAAAAAAAAAAAAAGTGAAATTAAAGCGGGATCTTGTCCCTTTCTACCAATGCTCCTTCGTTTTGTTGCGGGCGAGGTAAAATTGTGAATTTTAACTTGAATTTGATGTTTTAATTGAGTTTAAACTTTTATTTGAACTGAGTGTTGAAAATATTTTGTTTAGTTTCGGGCATTTAAAGGTTTTTGTTTCTTTGGAATATTGGAATAATTTCTCGATCCGATTCTTCATTCGAAAGCAAATTTTTTTGTAATTTCTTTAATTTACACTTTTTGCTGGAAAGTGCTGGATTTTTTTTTTTCTTTTAATTTTTGAATCGAAAATTCACTTTGATTATATGAATCGAAATTTGTTTACAGCCCCTTTGGAATTTAGGGTTTTGTTCGATACTTGCATGATTGGTATACTTGTGTTGGATTTTCTCTAGGGTTTTCGAATCTGATCGGCTTGCTAAGAAGATGGATTTACAGTTGGGATTAGGGTTTTGATCAGCAGATTTTGGAAGTTGGGGGATTCAGTTGGAAATTCTGAGGGTCTTCAGGCACTTGCAAGGAAGATTCCACTTTGTAGATAGAAACATTGATGGGAGTTAGCTTTGATCATTAGGAGCTTAATAAGCCTCGCCAAGTGTAAGCATAATAATTGAGTGCGAGAGCTGATTTCCAAAAGGATATGGAAGAGGACTGTTCACACGACATTTAATTTATAAGACACTGAAAATATCAGAAAATTTATGTAATTTTGATGCAATATTGGGATTTTTGTCCATTTTTACTGAGCAGGGGAATGATTTTGGGATTAAATTTTGATGACAAGGTCGAGGTGAAGGTGATGATTGTCAAGTGTTGTTCGCCTAGTAGACCTGCCATAAGATCATCCATCAGGAAACTGTTTTCCTTTCTTAATAAGCACTTTGGATTAACATAGTCTTTCTGCAGAAGTTTTTACTGCAAGAGCTATATATACATATCAGCAATTGGTATCCTGAATTGGTTGTCAACTGTGTCTACTCAATTAACATTGCCTGCCTGCTATTGCAGCTGAGTTTGGAATTCTATTTGCTTAAAAAATTTGCTGTGTTTATCTTAAAGAGTATATTGAGTTCAGGGTGGAGGGTAACTGTTGGGGTTGATATAGTTTTGTTATAAAGCCTGAACTAGCAGAAACGTGATTTTGATATACGGACCAGTGGGAGAGGGAGGAGCTACATGGAGGAGTAGTAAAGTTGGAAATCAATGTGGGGTCATGGTGAATGGAGAGAGATATAATCGCTGGTCTGTTCCCATATTGGAACACTGCTATTCAAGGAAAGTAATCCAAGAATACCATTTTCTTGATCATAGTTATTTCATTTGTACGGGGGAAGTGTGCAATGTCTCGCTGCTTTCCATTTCCACCACCAGGATATGAAAGACAGCATAAACCGGAAGACTTGGACTTATTGAAAGAGGTTTGTTTTGTTTCTCTTTCTCTGTTGATAGTTTATCTGTCTTTAAGTTATATGTTTTACTGCACCCTCTAGATATATATATTTTTTATATCAGAAATAGAATTTTAATATTCTGTTTCTAGTTTGATTATTGATAAGTAGGTGCAGACCAATTTTACTCCTCTGTGGATTGTTCCTTCAGATATAGATGATTTTGTTTATATTTTTTGTAAGTTTTACTTGCATGTGGAAAATAATGACACCCCACATATAAACCAGTGATAGTCATGTATTGGTTACATCAGAATGGCAAATCTCTTCCAAAGAGATTTGCTGTTTTCTCCCGAACATGCTGGAGTATCATTAATTCTTTAGTCTAAATGACATCTGTAGCTGGTTGAGCCTGTTATGTTAGCAACACTAGGTTGATGCTTGATCAGTATGTCTAACGAGTAACAATGCTAATTGGATTTATTTTAGTTTTCTTATTTTTTTCCTTGGGTCATGTAATGTGGCAAGCATTTTATCAAAATGTAAGTTAGATGCATCTCTTAAAAAAGAGGGAACTGTAATGTACTTTTTGATGAATGAATCAGATTTAGAAATTAAACTTATGTCCCCCACCCACTGTAGCATGTTAATTCAGAGAATACTTATTACATCTTTACTGACCTGAATGTTTGTCGGGAGAATATTTTGATATCATGAGCCATAAGTCTGTTGGGATATAGAGCTGATTGAAGAGAAGTTGATCGAACTACCTTTTCCTTTTGTGTTGGGAGGGTATCTCAAGACGTTAAAAAAATGCTGGGTCAGCAACTAGGGTTTGGATTGGTAAGTATATGATTCAATAGTTGGTTGTGTTTCCAATAGACAATGAATTTTTGACCTGTATTTTAAGAGTATTGATGATATTGTGTTGAATGATGATTGGAATTGCTGATAACTAATGTAGACATTTCGTTTTCAATTGCTTGAACTTACTACTACTATCTACGAAGATTTATAAAGGAAGTTTGATAAGTAAATACCCTTTTGACTAGAAGGAAAATTCCCCTAATCTGATATGCAGATGGTTTTTCAGATTTTTAGTGATTGGAGTTATATGAGGAAAATCCTATTGATAAACTTACGAATTAAACTAGTACTGATTCCAGAGAATATATGTTTATAAAAGATGTACTGAGCTGGGGGTTTTGGGTTCATTTGATGCTTAAATTTAACATGATGAATATGAGAGTCAATTAATCCTGAGATCTGATAAATGGACTTAAAAGAAAGCTAGAAAAATTCTGGACTCTAGAAGGTGATGCAGATTCTTTCATGAATTTGTTGCTGCCTATTCTTTTGGTAAATTCAACTTAGACTACTTTCATGTCATTGCAAACTAATCTGTTAACCAATTGAAGTTTTTGAAGCATGGCATTTGGGCCAGTAGTAGTATGGTTTTCATCAAGCTCAAATAACCAGGAATACATGTGGTATATGTACTTAGATATACAACAATTATGCCTTTAGTAGGTTTATGGAGTTGACAATGTTATTAAGGTAAATATATCATCTTAATAAGACATTTCAGAAGCTTTAGAGTGTGATGTTGATTTCATTTATCAATTTCTTCAGTGCTCAACTTAGCCAAAAAAATGCCTCTACAGAGTAGCTGACTACGTATTGGCACATTCCAAAATACAGCTGATTTCTGGTTTTTATGCGATCTATGTGCTTCTATGTGGTAAAGGAAACAATTACATGTTTGTTTAAAGGAACTACTAATCAGAACCTACTGAGTTTAGAGTCTCCTAGAAAGAATTGATGTTTTGCTCTGTTTACTAATACTTAAAAGTCTAAGTCAATCTCTCGGATTTTGGTATAGCTGGATGATTTGATATGGTAGATGTATGAAAGAATGACGTTTTGTATTGGAGGTGTATTAACCCCATATTGTTTTACCATGATTGTTGAGCTGCAAAATATGGGCCCTCTAACATGGATTTAACACTTAATTACTTACAGTTTGGTAGGCCTCAAAACTTTTTTTGCTTCCATGTCTTTTTTGTTGTTTGTTTGGCTCATCTCTGGTTAACTATTTATAACAAATGAAGAGAACATGATTTTGTTTGCACTGGTGCTTAATTTTTTTTAATATGGGTGGTATTTGACATGGCTACTTCATTCATTGCCAAAGCTGAGCGGCTGTGGCAGTTAAAGTAGGCATTGCCTTGCTACTAATTTGTTAACTTTTGTGAGCGCTGCATTTAATCTATGATGGTATTCCATTTCTCAAGGGTTATAAATTATATTCTCCTCATCATTTTTTTGGTCAACTTTTGTCACTTTGTTTTGGATATAATGTAGTAAAATAGTGTAGGTCAAATTAGGATATTTTCGGCTTTTGAGTTTGAGATACAAAGCTATTTGAATCTTACCAGGAAAGACTTCTATTCTATATGCATGCAAACCATGATATTCATTGGTGATTTGCTAGTAATATTTTCAAGCACATCTATAGTGTCAATAATTTGAGGGCATATCTTACATATTAACAATCATGAAAGAGCTGATAGTTATCATCGATTTTACTTTGAAGCTTGTTCGTAATGGAGAACATTTCTCATTTGAAAATATAAATCCTAATGATAGAAGCATTTTGCTATTAAGTATCAGGAGGGATGTATTTAACTTATTGGTATAGTGGATGAACCAACATTTTAAGAGTGAATATATGACTGCACACCTGGTATTCAAAGTGGATGCTGGTTGTTACTTTTTCTAATAGGTGCATATACACTAAATACACTTTTTAAATCCCTAGAATTAATTTTTCAGTCAGTTTGGAATTTATTTCGAGACAAGTCTGTTCAACCTTTAAAGCCTCTAGGAGGATGAGCCAGTTCTTATCTAAGAGGATAATTTCTGCTTATTTATCTGCTTTTTAGTTTATATTGAAAATAGTAGTGAATCGTCAGAAGAGGTTCGGGATATAATTAAGTTTAGAGGGGCTTTTTGGTGTCATGTCATAAAAGCTTCATGGCTTTTCATACGACGGATCTAGTTAGGAGTTGGACTTATGCCTTACAATGGACTTTCAATCACGTCATTGGGTAAACTCAATTTCTTTCTTCTATGTGGGAATAAGACAAAGTCCTATGTGATTGTTAGTTTCTTCAAAAGCACTTTAAAGCAATCTGGATGCTGAAATTTTATTCCAAGAAAGCTTGTTCTTGTAACTCTTTCTCGTAATGAATTTTACTAGGTTTCATTATTTCATAATATCAATTTTCTCAGAGAACGGAATCATTCTTTTGCAGTTATTTGGTTGACAATTGTCAAATTGAGCAGGTGTTTGATTTATTTTGAAAAACGATATCTTATTTTTATGAATGAGCTGGTGTAGGTAGTGTTTGAATAAAATAAGAAGATGGAACTTATTAGATGTAAGGAATGATAGTAATATAGTAAGAATGATAGAATTTGATGGAGTTTGTCATATTAAGAGCTTATTTTAGAAATAAGATTGGGTTTCCTTACTTTTAAAAGTTGCTCTTAAGTTCCAAGCATTATATTTTATCATGAAACAAGTTCTTTTTTTAAAAAACCTTACCACGCTTTTAAGGAGCTTGTAAGTTCTTAACCATCATATAAGATGTTTACAACAGCTTATAAGTTCAGCCACACATCCCGCACATTGGAAATAATTCAGGAGTAGTATTCCTTCATTTAGCTGCCGTAATTCTGGTGTTCCTTTTCCTACATCCCATGTTAGCTCTATATAAAGAGATCATGAGTAGTTAGAAAAAACAAATGCATAAAGTTATCCAAGGTTATATGAAATTTGAATATCTCTAGTGAGTCCTAAGTCCTAAGCTCCCTTTATTGAGCTTAATCAATCACCATAGGTCTCCGTCTCTCAAAGAAAAGCAACAAGGTCAATGATCTGTCCTTAACAACAGATTTTCCAGTTGATTACCCTGTTACATGAATAGCCATACCCCATTTCTTCCATTACGTAAAATCCTTCCAAATATAGTTTCAGTTTTGATCTAGTCATGTTCAGGTTCTACCTTCTTCTTTAGGATATTTCATTGTTTTTGGATCGATTGATAGCGGGGCAAGTTGATGAAGTGTAGCTTGGAATATGAACCTATACAGCTTCCCCCTTTAAATGAGAAAAAAAGTTAGCAATTTTCTAAAACTGAGTGTCTAAAAGAGCGTGATTCTCGACTTATTTGAGCTTGGTTTTTGGGGGTTGATTTCTGGAAATTTCAGCTTGACTTGGATTAGTTTTTCCACAATTTTAAACTAGTAAGGATGTGATTTCCGCCAATCTTGTAGGGTGTTTGGCTGGCTTATTAGCTTTGTAGAACATCTCATAAGCTCTTTTACAAATGATCTTTCATTTCAAAATAAGATGTTAGGAGTTTATTTATTATTGTTATTATTTATTTATTTTTTTGTAAAGGAGGTCCCATCTTATTTTTTATATAAGATTTTATTTTCGCAAACTCCTTTGAATTTAACCATTTTAATTATAAAATTACCATTACTAGCATATTAAAAACTCTGTCACCTTATTTTATCCCAACACTTTGACAATTTGTTCTCAAAATAAGATATGGCACCTTAATTATAAACTATAAAAACATCTTATGAGATCCTTAGGTAAGATTTTAGTCAAATACTTTCTAAGTTTTCTTGTGAAATTGAAATAGATAAAATCATTAACTTGATATACACAAAATGAAAAAGATCTCTTGGCTTATCCCTAAGCGTATTACATAATTCTAGTAATATGATATATGGGCACATGGACAAGGTAATTGCTTCTCTTTATTATACTTTGACTCGTATAGTATTTTCACGTCACAAAAATATATGGAGGCCAACTATTAGGAGAGTTGGTTCATAGTCTTACCTTATAAAGGTAATTACCAAACCTTTCCGCTACTTTCTAATTGTTAGAGGTTTGACTTAACTGGAAAAAAGGAGAGTGAGAGAAGAAGAAATATAGTAGAGGGATTATTTGGCAAAGGGTACATTCAAATTTTTATTAGTCTTTTCTAGTATGCATTTAGCATTGTGCTGGCCCTTATATGATAATAAAGATTCCCCCCCCCCCCCCCCTTTTGGCTTGAAAATTTTATTGTTGTGATTAGCTTGATGGTTCTTTTAGCATTGTAATTAGCTTGATAATTTACCAAGGCCAGATGGTTTAAACTTAATATAGTTACCGCTAACATTCATTCACCTGTAATCGTGCAAGAACTTACAGCCATTTTAATATGTTCAAGGCATTTTCTTAAAGTAAACTAGTAGACACTTAAATCTAGTCTTTGTTCCTTTCAGTTTAATGATGTGCATGTTATATGCAATAACTAAGTAATTTTATACATCATTGCATATTGCTTGAGTAATTCTCTGATGCAATAATTAACAATCTGAGGAGTTCTTCACCTTTCATTAATATATATTATTTGCATTTTTTAATATTAATCATTATATAACATTCTGATGTCTTTTAATAATGTTTTGGGAATGTATTGTTTTCCATAAATGAAGAACCAACATGGTAAAAATTGTTTATTCTTCCAAAGGACACCCCCCTTGAAATAGTGCTAAATTATTCTATTAATTATTTTTATAAATACTATATACACACTCCTCTCATTATATTAACTGTCTATACATCTTTCAGTCATTACATGTGTAAGATATATATTGTGTTTATATATATATATATATATATATATATATTTTATACCAACAGTTTTATACGTGTGAATCATCAAAGCATTATTCTAACTTTAATATTTATTGTTTAGCAATCATTTTAATTGTGATAAATGGGACAATCCTTGCCAAACTCATCGACTAAACACAGCTGTCAACCAAAGTAGGTAAATGGAATTATCAAAAGTTCGATGAGACACCCGATAATTAATTATATAATGCTATATGTATAGTAGAAAATGTCTAATTTCCTGGATGATATGAATACTTTTTTCTCTTTTAGTTTGTTATATTTATCATTTGCGAACACTTTAAACATCTTGTTCTCTATTTATTATGCAGTACAACTCTCCCCACAATACCCAAAAATTACCCCAACTATATCAACTCCTTGTATATATAGTTCGTGTGATATTAGAGTTGTTTTCAGCTGCTACTAATGTGATTGGATTCAAAGATTATTTTTGTGCTCTGATGAGACTATTTATACAGAAACATCTGTGCTTGTATTATTTGTTATTCATATAAGAATGGACCAATCTGTCTGATTGATTGTAGGCCCTCTTTGATGGTGTTGTTACAGAGATCTGGTGTAAACTTGCAACTGGTTGAAAGATATTTTGTGGTTTTTATATAAGTATAATGGTTGTCAAAAGATTATCTCTGGAACAAACTACGCTATGTACTCATGCTAGGTAAGTATGTACCTGGGCTCCACTATTAGAGAGGAAGTGGGGTTCAAATTTCTTTTAATCAATAGAAGGGGAAAAACTCTGGTATTTGTTCATATTCTCTTCTGAAAATGAAAGCGTTTACTAGATTCATATTGTGCTCCAGAGAGGTTCACACTGATTGTTTGTGCCAATATCAAACATTTTGCATGTCGCAGATATGTGGAGTTAAAAAAAGAGCAAAAGTTTCTTCACTATATGGTGTTTATCTTTTTGTTATTTTTAGTAGCTGGAATTTTGTTCTACTGGTTTCTGTTTTCAACATGTCTAAGCTTAGAAACTTGAATTTCTGAATCTCAACAACGTTGTTTATGTTTCTTGATTTGATATTGGATTTTGGTGTATGAGAAATTGGAACATTTATGTGAAATAACTTACGAATACTACGTGTCATAATCTCTATCACCTCATATAATGTAGAATTCTAATTTGTTTGGTCTGTCTAATAATGGATGACATTTATATTTTTATCCAGTATGTTGTGTGGATAAATCATGCTTATGATTCTTGTGTTCTCAGGTGAAACGCAAAGAGAAAAAGCACAAAAAGGAGAAAAAGAACAAGGACAAGGAGAGGAAGAAAGATAAAGAAAAGAAGGAGAAAGATGGAAGTGATGAGAAACACAGAGAGGATAAAGAACGAAAAGGAAAACACAAGGACAAGAAGGAGAAGCACAGGGACAAGAAGAAGGAAAAGGAGGATCGGGGCAAAGACAAGGAAAAAAGCAGCATCTCAGAGGAGTCAACAGTTGCCGGGAAACTCGATGATAATACTGGAGGAAAGCTTCATGCAAAAGAACACAGCAAAGATAGAAATAGTTCTCACAAGGAAGGGAAAAGTTTTGCTCTATTTCCGGGTCAGAATGGTGGGAAGCCTTCACAAAGCAACCTACCCTCCCCGGTAGTAAACGAGGAATCTAAATTTGTACAGGAACTGGATAGGAGAATCAGGGGTGAGGAGAAGGGCACAGGGAGCCAGTTGCCACAGAAAGTTGCGGTCGTTAACAAGAAGGATCAAGAGATGGTAGCAAGAGCTGACGATAGGAATTCTTCAGGGCTACTGGCAGAAGAAACGGCTGATTACAAAAATAAGAGAATTGAGACAAAACTAGATCCTCAAGGACTCAGAAATGTTTATAGTGGAAATACGATGGCCCAGAATTTTGTGCCAATGACGAAAAGTAAAGTTGAAGGCTTTCCTAAACCAGCGAATGAACAAAATGGCCGGAGGTTGGAAGGTAAAGAGAAGTACGAAGAAATGGATGGCCTTAAGCGGGGGGACAAGCAGAAAGATAGGGATAGGGAGAGCCGAGCAAAGGAAAAAGACAAGAAAAAAGAAAAGAAAAAAGATGAAAAGTTGAAGATAAAATCTGAAAATACAAAAATCAATCAGAACCAGTTGAAAGATGATGGGTGGAATGATATTGGTGTCTTTGCTGGTGATAAAGGCATTAATTTGTTGAAGGATGCTAACAGTAATGTTGCCAATGAAGGCAATATCCGGAAAAGAAAAGATATGGGTACAAATGGTTTCCTCCATGGTGAGTTCTCTTGTTCAATGGTAACAAGTACATGCTTGTTCATCTTATTGAAAAGCTAGCTATATAAAATCTTTGTTGGGGCATGTTAAATGTTTTCGCAGATCTCTTGAAACATCAGTGGATTTTTAATCGATGTTGATATAGAGCTTGTGCACACATGTTAAAATTAAATTAACCTTTTATAACGGCTTATCACTGTTGCTTGTTTACAGAGAGTGAAATCAGGCCAAACAAAATGCAAAGGCCTACTCCTCACACGTTGACGGAGAATGGAAGGAAACTTGAACCTTCTCAAACTCCCACTAAATCCCCTCACGATAAGCATGCTCTTCCCAGCAGTGTTCATCAAGTGGATAGCAAAGCCCCGGTGATAAATGGCATAATCGAGGCCCCGAAACCATCTCCATTGAAGCCAAAACCTTCTGCTGCAACTCCCACTAAATCCCCTCATATGAAGAAGGCATTTCAAGTGCCCAACGTGGAGGATCTAATAGCTGATGCATCAAGAAGGCCTCCTCATCCCGATTCCACGTATCTGATGGAGGTACTAACGGTACCCAAAATCGAAGACTGGTTTGAAAATGATGATCAGGATTGGTTGTTTAGCAGGAACGGTCCTTCACTTAAGCCTAACGTGGAGCCAGTTGGGGTCAAGGAGAGTCCGTGTGTATGGTCAGAAGCTGTACACATCGAGTCAGCAGATGTTTGCGCTCTACCTTACGTGATTCCTTACTGATTTCTGGTCATTAATTGTGAAATTCTCCACTAAAAATCGGGCTCATTGGTATCCACGAGAGCCAAGCTCGAGGCTTAACCGGGAGTGGGCATCACGTGTCACTCGGAGTATGAGTGGGAGGCTGGGTGGTCTAATTCATTCTTATTCAACTAGCCGGGTGTAATTGACACCAAATCGGGGCTTATCGGCTTGTGTAAAGCTTTCTTCAAGTGATCACATGGTAGCTACCACTTGAGTGGAATTGTAGGTCTAGATTCACTCTCCACAATTTTGGGTTGTAACATAGAACACTTAAAATTACATGAAATGTAAGATAAGAAGGGGAAAGAGGGAACGAGTAGTTCCATTTGTTTCATTAACTGAGATGTAATTCTTGTTTATAGTCCCATTCGGCTTTTACAATATGCTAATATGGCTTCCATTGTGCTTTATCCCAACTACAAGAAGCAAATTGTGGGACTAGAGAAAACTAAAAAATAAATTAATATTGATATAAGAACGTAAGAAAAAGAGTTGTCACTAGTGATGTATATGAAGAATGAGGATGATAGCATAGTGGTCACTAGTAATGTATAGGAATCATAGCATGCTAAAAAAGACTTGTGCAAGTCTAAATAAGAGTGTCAGGCAAGAGCATGCGAGACCGACGGGGAACAACGGCTATTCGTCAACTGACTTATGGAGTCTCGACTAACCATCGTAATGAGAACCGATCTATTCGTCAATTGACTTATGGAGTCTCGACTAACCATCGTAATGAGAACCGATCGGAGAAACACCTATTATCAAGTGTCTTTTCAAATTCCGACAATATATATGTAGTAGAAATGTTAATGATCTGTACTTGAGAATGCCAACTGCAACGACACATATCGTCCTCTTCAAATTAAATGAATGGGGAGAGACACTGCTTCCTCGTATGTTGGCCAACATTGACTGCATCCAAAAAATGTCTTTTTGTGTTGCAGGATCACATAATGAATGATAATATGATATGAATCAATTTTATTCAACAATGTTTTGCAAAGGAATGAGCAGAGATAAATTTCATGGTGTGCATTATACATTATACTCGAAATTGTTTTTTATTTATTTATTTAAGTTACAGTATTTACATAAATGTTATGATATCTATACATGAATATCATATTGATAACATAAATATCAACCCATGAATTAATTTTTTTTTTTAATATAAAATTTCTAAGAATGTGGATCGACATCCTTACAACTGGTGCTTGAGAGAATCGCTCTTAAATATTTATCCTAAAAAAAGGATTTAAAGGAACATCTATAGCTAGAAAAGGAGAAATAAATGGGAAAGGAACTAAAATTGACACCCATTAATTATGCAAAAATTGATATATGGATGGATTTCACATCTCATTTAATTATGTATAAATTCATAGCCAAACAAGGCGGCCTACAAATAATTATAAATATTGAATAACACCCCCATTATTAATAAATACACTCTAATCTCTTCTTTTTTTTTTTTTTTTTTAATACAACATCTCCTTAATCTTCCATCTGAAATTTCAGGTACAAGTTGTCTGAAATGGATTGAATCTCAACCACTGTGACAAGCAACATCTTTTCACATTCATTTTAGAGGGGTCACTCACAACAACTTGATCTCATTTCCACATCATAAAGCCAATAAGTGATTTCTCTCTCTCTCTCTCTCTCTCTCTCTCTCTCTCTCTCTCTCTCTCTCTCTCTCTCATCTTCTAGGGAGTGCTTTGGAAATCATTTTTGCAATATTCATAGTCATGACTCCGATCTCAATTCAAAACGTTTTGAAAAGAGTTGGAAATCAATATATTTTTGTTATAATTTGATATATACTATTGCAGCATAAGTTTGTCTCATATATATTCATTGTTTATTAGAACTATTTTTTACTATAGAATTAATCATAATTTTTGATGGAATTAAGAGAGAATATTGATATATCTATAAGATTTAATATGAAAGAATTATGTTTGAATATAGTTATGATTAAAATAATGGAGAATTAATGTTTGAATAGGATTGTGGTTTAAATAATGGAGAATTAGGGTTTGAATAGAATTATGATTTAAATAATGGTTGATATGTTTTAATCATATTATTTTGTATAACAAATTAATCACAATTTGGTGGGATCTAGATAGGGATTGATATATCTATACGATTTAATATGAATGAATTTGAATTAATTAAGTGAAATTATGGTTAAAATAATGAAGAATTAATGTTGGAATAGGATTGTGATTTAAATAATGGAGAATCAAGATTTGAATAAGATTATGACTTAAATAATGGTGGCTATATATGTTTTAATCTTATTATTATATAAAACAAGTTTTAGTCAAGTTTTATAAGGTTATTTTTGTCTACAATCATAGAGAGTTGCATGTATTCATAAATTATGAGGATGTTAACAACCGCCTCACAACAAGCTAGTACATATATATTTTTTCTATTTCAAAATAACACCAATTTTAAAATACAAAATTTTAAAATCAAGATTGAAGCGGAATTGAAAAATCAAGATTCGATAATTAATTTATGCTCAAGTCGATTCGTTCAATTTTACACTAAAACGAGGTTTTCAATATTTCAATTTTTTCGATTCAGTTTGACTTTAAACCAAACCAACCAATTACTCACCCCGAGTCAAATCCATATGGGAAAGGGCACAAAATTAATTTTCTCAATAATGATGAATCTATATATAAAAAAATTTATAAAAATAGAAATCATTTCTTAAAAAAATAGAAATCTTTTCTTGAAATAGCCAAATCCATAACTCATCTATAACCGCTTTTTAAAAAAAATTATAAAAATAGAAATCTTTTCCAATTTTTTTTTTTAATTTTAAACCTGTACACGTTTCTTTTAAAAAAACGGATTTTTCTCTTTATCTATATAATTTAAACGGCTCCTTCTCTATCTATATAAATCTCTCTCAAACAAACTACTTGCCTCCATCATTGAAATTTCCAATAGCAGTCATCTTCTTCCTAATTTATGAATATATATATATATATATATATATATATATATATATATTAATTATGAACAGTTTCTGCAGATTTCACAAAAATATCTCCCAAAATTCTCTCTCAGTCTATTACCAAAAGTTTTTTTGTTTTTTTTTTTTTGATGAAAATGGTGAAGGGCAGATCATCACTTTCACATTACTACCAAAATTTTCGAAAGGAAATATTCTCTCCAAATTCACTAATTCAGAGATGGTTCAATTAATCTAGAAAATTTTCATCTACTCTATAACCTCAGTCAAATTCATTTACAGTTTCATCTCTTTCAACTTTTGCCGCCAACAATACTCTTCAGTTTTTTAAATATCTACAAGATCATAGATCCTGATTGATTTTAGGTTTGTGAAGTTTTGTGACGAATTAGACATTTAATTTGTTGTAAATATCATTATAGGAAATGTAAATATTGAAATCCTTTTGATGATTCCATTTGTGGCTTCAATTCTCTGTTCGGACTCATTCAATCTTCTCTTTCTCCTGACGTTTTCAAGTTCGATTGAGCTCTGAATTTTAAATCAAACGTTTTGTTCTCCTATGGAGTTTTTAAACTTCATATTCTGATTGTTTGAGAAATTTATTTGAGTTATGTTTTCCAATTTAGAAATTTTAGTTGTTTTCGTTGCTACCCTTTGTATACAAGTTGTGGATATTTAGATTTTCCAATTTAATCTTTTTCAATATTTGAGTTTTGCGGTTTACAAGTTGTGGATATTATTTTCCAAATTCTATGTTTTAATGAATTGTGTGAATTAAATTTATGTTGACATAATTCTTCAGATTGAGATATCACGTTCTTTGAGATTGTCATGATTTTCATATTTTGAGATTGTCTGTTAAGAATATATGAGATTGAGATTGTCTTGGTTTTTTATATCTTAAGTGAATGAGATTGAGATTATCATGGTTTTTATATGTTAAGTGGAGAGTGCAAAGTAAGTAGTAGATGATGAAATTTTAGTTGTTATCGTTTTAGCAGTCTGATAAAATTTGCAGATTACATAAGTATGACAATTCTTTAAATATCTTGCGAATTAGATAAGTATGACAATTTTTTGAGCATCATAGTTATATTTTTTGAGAAATCACTCATTGAATCTTTTTACTATTTTTTTCTCTTTTCATTATCAATATCAATTGAGAAAATAACAATAGTTCATAACAATAATTTTAACTTTTTTAATTCCCTTGATATTCACTTAAATGAATGAAATTTAAAATAATGGACATAGTTTCACGTTACTAGAAAACAACACCATAAATCGTATTACCCTAAATTATTAATAGCTAAAAATGAAATAATTAAAAAATGAAACCATGTTACGAATTAATGAATTCTCTAATTTCATGTAATATTTTCTTTAACAATAAATATATATATTATTCATTACGTGAAAGATTATTAGAACTCGGGCCGTGCGGGTGTGCTAGTTACTATAAAACCACAAACAAGAATTGAGGAAGACATATAATACATCTTCCCTCATTACTCTCCAAATTCAGTACTACTCAGACAAGCACAAAGAAAGATGGTTTCATCTCCAATGGCAGATGGGCTTATCTACAACATCAAAATGTCCTCAGTCGGGCCGGCCTATGCAACGAGCCCGGACACGCTGTACGAGCCCGAGAACATGGACTTGGCAATGAAGCTTCACTACCTAAGAGCGATCTACTACTTTGGGAGCCAAGCATTTGAGGGCCAGACCATCCTTGCCATCAAGGAGCCCATGTTCACTTGGTTGAACAAGAATCCTGTCACCTCGGGCCGCTTCCGTCGGGCCGAGTCGGGCCGGGCCTACATCAAGTGCAATGACTGTGGTGTGAGGCTTGTTGAGGCCAAGTGTGTCAAAACCCTAGATGAGTGGTTGGAGATGAAAGACATTGATCTTGAGAGACTTCTTGTTTCTAACCACATCATTGGCCCTGAACTTGGATTCTCACCACTCCTTTTCATTCAGGTATGTTCCTCCCTTTGTTTTTCTAAGTATATTTAAATACGATCACAGTTTATCTTTAGTGGTTTTTCATTGGCTTGATTTTGGATAAGTAATGTTTTAAATTTGTTATGGAGCCAAGATATATTAGAGTAAATCATGAGTAAGTTAGGGTTACACTATTCACACCTCAAAAATTTCTAGACACATTTTGAGAAATATACGATCATATCTTTTGTTTTTCAAAATAATGAGTTCTGTTTAATACTTTTCGACTGTTATGTAATTTTTGAAGACAAATAAAAATTGAAATATCATCAATACATATTATGTGTACAGTTCAACTCTGTTATTTTTGTTATAAATAGCATTTCAGATCACTATAAGATTGCTCAAAAAAAATTCATGTCCTCAAGTTTCTTTTCTTAGATAGGAATGATGCATATGCCAAATATGCCTAGACATGATGGTGATTTCAAAAGAAATTTCCATTTTAAGTTTTGTCAAAGTGTAATATTATATTACCATGTATATATAATTGAAGGTGCCTTAGAGAAGATTTATAAAATTGAAATATTTAATGAAAAACTTCGTTATATTTATACTTATCTCACTACCTAAAAAGTTCTCAAACCAATAACTCTAGATAATAGTAAGAATGTAACATTTTTTAATACGAGACTAAAATTTTCATATAATTGAGCACAAAGTGAAGGTCCTTCAGTTAGCTTGATGAAAAACTTGCAAAACATCAACCCATAATCTAAAATTAAAGACTGACTTCCATTAAAAATGATTTTAATTTTTATATAGTAAAACCCAATTTCATGATATTATATCACCTATATAAAGTTTTTATATAGTATTAGAAGGTTTAATTATCTTGCATCAACTAATATTTCAATAAATGGTCAGATAAATTATAAACAATAAAATAAATTATATATATGTGTGGGTGTCTCCAGAAGCTTTCTTGGTATGTTGGATAAATAAAGGGGCAGACGCCAAATGCTAGTTTCTTATTTAATTTGTGTGCCCCACATGTTTCAATGTTTTTCTACCAGGGTTAAAATAGTAATTCAACCACTATCTCCACCATTATTACCTATGGCTATGGGGAACTCAGCAAATTAGGCAAAGATCACTATAATTTTTTATTTATTTATTTTTATTTTTGATGATCCTGTTTCAAGGTTATGATTAATTAGGACATAGCAAATTCAGTCCCTTAAAATTATTAGAACATCCATCTCAAATATTTATTAATAATTTATAAAAAATACCATCATTGATTCCTATCAAATTAAAGAGAGTTTCTAGGAGGAAAACGAAAAATACTCCTATAATTATTATAATTAAATAAGAATAGATCAATCTTTATGTCGTATTTCTTAATCTGTGTGAAAACAGTTGAAATAATATTTATTTGGATTAATAGAGGGAATATCATGTCAATCTTGGAATGTGTTTATATGATCAAATTTTAAGAGTGTGTCTGGATTCAAAATTATTATCATATCGTGGAATATGTTTAAATGTTTAAATGATTTGATGTTAAGATAACTATAATATATTTTTGGTATGTAATAAAGTGGACATAAAAGAAAATTATTGAATTGGAAATTGAAATATACACCTTCTAGATTAACATGGACAAATCTATTGTCACCAGGCATATTTTTTTATTTATTTTAATCCAGAAACTCATAATTCATTAATAACATATACGATATACACATAGTTACAAGACATTGTTAGTGCAAAGGTCCCTATATACATTCTAAAGAAAACAAAGAAAAAATAACAACCCTGGTTAAAATTCTCAATTATAGTAGTGACTCATTGCACTAACTATTTATAATTTGATGCTTCAAATACTAATTCGAGTAAAAACTAGATGTTATTTCTAATACACACTAAACATGTTGCATTAGATGTGAAAAACAACTTTCACTCAGTGTTAAATAAAATGTAATTCTCCCGATTGAAGTCCAAAACCCCGCATGGAATAAATTTCCACTGAAATATTATGAAAGTTTGTTCAGGGTTTGTATCTTATTGGCTCTTTCTCATAGATAGACGCCATCTGAACACACCCTTCGATTTACATCCAATCCAACTGAAGAAATTACAGTCGGTTGGGAATAATTGTTCATCTCTTTTAATCAAAATAAATAACTTACACATATAAGAGAAACCAACTCCCATTTAAGAAGATAAACATACTCACAATAGAGAAAGTAGAAAACAAAAATAAAGAACAAAATGTAGTCAATTCTCCCATGGTGCAAGATTGGGAAGAAACAAAGCCTGCTAAAACCAAAAAAAAAATAATAATAATAATAAAAAATTGATTGTGATTAAGTGCAGATGTCTTAAGTTGGTAAGAACATTAAATTTCACTGAAAGACAGCAGCTCTTTCAGCAGCTGGTACACATTCATCATTATGGTAGTTGAATTGTCCTCATCCCCTTTCTAGACACAATTTAATTACATATCATTAATGTCAAAATAAACAGTTGAGTGATAAGAAATTAATTTCCCTACTTAAATAGCTTTGCCGTGACAACAATAAACATATTTAATTTTCTTTATTTTTTGTGGTATACTATTACTAAGGCCCTATGGCTCCTTCCATTTTGGGATGAAGGGAGTATTATCACTCTTTATATCATAAATTTTTTTATTTTCCCATTTTGAGAAAATTTTATTTTGCAGTTAACTACATTTAAATGCGGAGGAACAGCTTTGGGCCTAAGCTGGGCTCATGTTCTTGGAGACGCATTCTCTGCTGCAGATTTCATCAACTTATTGGGCCGGGCTGTGGCTGGGCTTCAGATCGGCCCACCTATTGAACTGTCCCAAAGTCTCACAAAGTCTTCAACTTCTAATGGCCCACCAACAGTTGTGGAGGACCCACCATCCATCAAACGGGTGGGCCCAGTTGGAGATAATTGGGTGACCCCTACTAAATTCAAAATGGAGGCATTTTCCTTCGGTGTGGGTCCCACACAATTGGGACATCTTCAATCAAAATTAAGTCCAAATGGATCTCAATTCACCCCTTTTGAGGCTCTGTCAGCTGTGATTTGGAAATGCATTGCAAGGATTAGGGGCAAAGAATTGGAACCAAATGTTGTGACAATTTGCAAGAAAGGTGAAGAAAGTATGACATGTGGTATGTTGACCAATGGTCAACTTGTGAGTGTTGTTAAGGTAGATTTTCCAATAGTTGAGGCCAACCTTAGTTTGCTAGCAACAATGGTGAAAAATGAGGCATCAGATGATCGAAAAAATATCGTAAAAGCTATGGAGAGAGAGTATGGATTGCCCGATTTCATCGTTTATGGTGCCAATTTGACTTTCGTAAATCTCGAAGATGCCAATTTCTACGAATTTGAGTACAAGGGACAAAAGCCGGTCAATGTTGGTTATAGAATTGACGGAGTTGGTGATCAAGGGGCGGTATTGGTACTTCCGGGGCCAAAACATGGTGGCAAAAACAACGGTCGATGGAGAGAGATTATCGCGATTTTGCCGGAAAATGAGATTGTTGAGCTTAAATTAGAGTTGAAAAGGGAGGGAATTATGGCATGAGCAAACTTCTTAATACTTTCTCTAGGTAATGAATGGGTTTCAAGTTACTGGATTTGAGAAAAAAACTAGTTTAATGTACCTAAGTTTGGTGTTCTAGCTTGTAGCTGAGCCATGAGGCTTCTTTTTTTTTTTTTCAATGAACTATATAATATTTTAGGAAACCCAATCAAGTGTTATTCTATCTATGTCGGTTCTCTAGCAAACAAAATTGAATAAATTAAATTTTCTCGAGTGTATAAAAGATCGATGCATGCGTGATTGTTTAGAGGCAATTATGTCCATTTTATTTGGTACAAAAATGTTTGTAAGTTAAGTCTTATTAAATGATCGTCTTTTACGTTTAATATTTTATTTAAGAATACATTTTAATTTATTTAATACTCCTTCAAAAAGAGGTATATATATACCCACACTCATATAGTGAATCATGTGTTCGAAAATTAATGTTTATATTTTAATCAGATAAAATCATATTTATAATAGGACTTAAAGAATCCTCATTGTTGGATAAACGATCTAGAAACCAACGAAATCAACAATTCAACACAAAATTAGTTCGAACACCTCGAACCCAAACGAATGAAGAAAACGATAAAAAACAACAACCAACCAAGAACACAAATAATTAACGTGGTTCGGCTTGAATATGCCTACATCCACGGAGAAATCATCCAATTGAACAATGAATAAAGATCGACCGTTTACAACGCACTTGAGAAAGAAAACAAGAATAGCAAAACCTAGCTAAACTCTCAATACAAATTTTCTCTCTCTACAATGATCGCTCTCTCAATACTTTGTGATAATAATGATCGATGTGAAGATCTCTCTCTTTATATAACACTCTAAGATGAAAAACTCCCGCCCAAATCAGTTATGAGCTAATCCCGTTAGTTCGCTTGCAACTCCTGACTCAACGAACTGCCTCCTGCAAAACAGAATCATAACAGAAATAACAGAGAAGAAAACCGTCAAATAAAAACAACTTCCTTTAAATTTCGAACTCCAGCGAACTCTGTCGAATTCTTGAAGAACCTAACGAACTTAAGCGAACTACAACTTATAGTTCCCTACTTATTCAGTTCGCCTTCTTCCTTGTTCTGTTCGCTCTATTTGATCCATGGTTACATATCATCACTCATGAAGCAAGCCCACACATGATTTTAATCCTTCAAGTCTAGAGGTTTGTTCCAAGTTGAAAAAAACAAGATATCCTTATTTTAAACTTATGTGAGGTTGTTTTAGGAGTCCTTAATCTAAGAAACCGAGTTTCTTAGCACAATTTTTGTTGTATAACTCAAGACTTCAACTAGTCAGAAGTACTCTTGCAGCAACACTATAAGTAATGGTGCCATAAGTAGTCACTGCAAGTTGTTTCTTACAACTTGGAGCCAGGAAATCTACACTTTATGAAAAGATTTGAAAACTTTTAAGAAATTTATTCATCATCACCTCTAAATTTCTTAGAGCATTTAGGAGTTGAGGCCAACACTATATATGGAAGAAATTCACAATAGTTTTGAAATAAATATTGAGAGTTCTAATAATTTAGGTTAATCTATAGAAACAGGTTAATGATAAAACAAACACTAGTATGAAATAATTGTTAGTGAGAAGTATTACTGCCGTCATCCCATAAAGATATGTCTACTTATATTTTCACATAGATTTAGAAAATATTTGAAGTTTCAATTACATCTTTGTCTTTCATTGATGACTAGCATTAAAAGATTTTTTTTTTTTTTTTTCAAAAAGTAGATAGGGAGTTGAAGTGTGGTGATTCGTTGTACATTTAATTAAGAATATATGGAAATACAAATTAAAAACCATATTAAAATAATAACAAACTTCTCTTTATGGGACGAACGAAAATAATATACAGACTTATTTTGTGGGATGAAGGGAGTATTATTTTTGGCTATTACCTGAAAACCGTAGAACTTGTTTAATTGTTTCATACCATTTTATGAAAACACAACAACATAATTGATTTTTATACACCTAAAAGAATGTTATTTAACGACAAAAAAAATGTTAGTATAACAATATGTAATATTTTAGTAAGTGTTGTAGTTGTCTGTGCAATTTATAGTCTATTTCATACCATTTTATGAAAACACAACAACATAATTTGATTTATATACACCAAAAAGAATGTTATTTAACAACAAAAAAATGTTAGTATAACAATATGTAATATTTTAATAAGTGTTGTAGTTGTCTATGCAATTTATAGTCTAAAGTGGAGATGTTCAAATGGTTCGAACCATCGGTTTCGGTTCAGAACTGTTGGTTTGGAAAATCATGGAAGGCCAAATCGGAACCGAACCTTTGGAATTTTGATTTCAATTCGAACCGTCAGTTTGGGTATCTTTTTTCTTTTTTTTTTAATTTTAAAATTAAATTTACATATAAATATTACAATAATTCATATATTACTAAATAAAAATTTTGTTTGAGTTAATAATTTGATATAAATGAAAAATTAGACTTACACTTACAAGTTACAACTTCAAAAATTAGAAATTATTAAATTCAACTAAATACAAACCATAAACCTAAAAGTATTACAACTTATATAAAAATTAAAAGTAATAATCAATACAACTTAAAATTAAAGAGTAATAACATAAATACATAATATTATTTTTATATAATATAAACTAAAAAATAGATAAACCGTCGGTTTCCTAGTTTGAAAATACCCAGAACCGAAACCAAACTGTATAACCTCGGTTCATGATTCCGATTTTGAATCGAAACCCTGTAAACAATTTTCCAAACCATTGATCATAATTCCGGTTCGGTTCAGTTTCGATTTTGAACTGGATGAGCACCTCTAATCTAAAGTAACACTTTTGTTGAACTTTAGTTACTTTGAATGTAACACTTAATAATGTTATGAGTGAGACTATACACACCCCATAAAATATTAAATACACTCCAATTTTTTAAAATTCAAATATAAAAAATTACATTTTTTTAAGATGTGTAGTAGTTTGTAACATGATATCCCCAGCCTAATGTTATACATGTCAATTTTAGTGATAATGTGCTTTAATACGTTGGGTATTCAATTTTTTTTTTTTGGGCATTAATTTTATTGAGTTTGAAATACATATCTATAATTACTTATAAATTTAACCTTTATTTAGAAAATTTACCCAATTATTATCTCCTGTTTACACATGAAAAATATTGTACGATTTTCTATTATTTTTATATTTATAGTGGATAAAAACTAACCCCATCTAATTAAAATAACAATCTTATATTTGAAGTTAGTATCAAAATCTAAATAAAAGAAATTAAGATTCCAAATGAATATTTTTTTATTACAAAACATTCCGAATGAACATATTGTTAAGTGATTATTTATTAAATCTACAAAACAGATATAAAATATGAATCCAACAAATGCACTGATAAGAATTAATTAGGACAAATTCGTGGAAATTCTGTTTAACTTTGAAATATATATTGATAAGAATTTCCTATACCTTTATAATTATATGATAACAAATTTTATCTTTGAAAATGTTGTAAAAAATGTTTTGTTACCCACCGTAAACGACAACCCATCTTGTTTTTACTGATGTGACTGTTTATTTTCTGATTAAGCTTTGATTTTATCATTTATTTATCCATGTGTCATTTTTTTCTTCCAATTTTTAATATTCACATTATAAAATAGGAAATTATCTACTAATTAGCTAGGGTTCACTGTTTACAAAATCCCTAAGTCAAACTCTCGTTTCCAAATTAAGAGTAACACTTCTGTGCAACTGGTGTACAGAGTTGCACGGATACCTTTATATTATAAATATAGTACCTTTATGTACAAGTATCCGTACTTTTTAAAATGAACATGCATAAATGTATTACATTTATAACATAAAGATACTACATTTATAACATAAAAATATGGATTGTATGGTGCAACTAGTGCACATAAGTTTTTGCCCCAAATTAAATCCCCAAATTAAACTCCCAAATTGTTGTTCATCCCCACTAAATCCCAAAATCTCAAAGGAGACCAAACATATCTTTCATCATCTAGAAGATGAGATGCAGAGATTCGTGGAAGAAATCCGACCCATTCTTCAATATGATAATTAGGCCCAAGTTTTGGTACTATTTTTTATAAGATTTTGATACTACATAAGTAATATAGAATCATAGGAACTAGAGTTTGAATTCTTTCTCAAATCTCTAAATCTCATCTTTTGGATGATGCAAGATTTTTTTCCTCTAAAATTTCGGGATTTATTGGTAATGAGCAATGATGAGGGAGTTTGATTTCAAAACAAAAGTTCGATATAGGGATTTCATAAACCATGAACAGAGTCTCTTGTGAAATCGTATTACAAATTTTTATTATATTGTGTGAGACGGGTCAACCTACAACCAAATCACCCATAGTCCAAACCCTACAATTCATATGTTGTTTGTGGGTGATGAACTACGTCTCACATGAGTTTTTGTGTATTAGTAAACATTTTCCTCTTTTATTATTGAATATTAATAAATGGAAAAAATGAGACATAGAAAAATAAATGAAATAATTAAAGTCGAATCAGAAAATAAATAGCCATATCAGTAAAAACAGGCTAGGTTACCATCTACAATAATTAAAGTCGAATGAGGAGATGCTTATATTTGATGCACCCATTTTTCTTCTGGATACGGTTTGGTGTTTGCTTTTCCTGCCTCCTATCGGCAGTTGATTTCGGCCATCTGTTTCGACCTTTTTACTCTGGATATGGATTTTTTATTTATTTAGTGTTTGTTTTTTCCTGCCTCCTATTGGCAGTTGATTTCGGCCATTTGTTTCGGCCTTTTTTGCTAGTTTCTCTTTATGTTTTCTCTGTTCATGTACTCTTTGTTTTTTGGTTTCTATGCACAGGTTGAGGATCTGCCTAAACCCCTCACCCCGTAGGGTGTTTTCTTAAAAAAAAAAAAAAAAAAAACGTAACATAGATTTTTGGAACATAAAATACACCTTTGAAAATATTTACAAGAGTGTCATTTTTCCATTTTTCCGCTCAAATTATAAGAATATTTTTGAAAATATCATTATATCATATTAATGAGTATGTGTATGGACTATAGGGAATAGGGGTGCGTGGCTTCTGTACGTCAACTCACACATGACCCAATAAATCTATTTATTTTTCATTCTACAATTTTTTCTGCATAATTTATATATTATATAACTTTTTAGTTTTAAATCCATTTAAAGTATATATCAAATTAATCCTCATTTCACTAGATTTAATTTAACATGAATATTAGATATATAAAATTAAATGTCAAATTTTAAATAAGACTTTGGGTAGGTTTGAGTTATTTTTTTTTTAATTTTTTAAAATCTCGGTATTTGATTTGAAATTATATGATATTTTGGATAGTTTTACATCAAAATGCTGAAATTTTAAAGTAAAGATATATTCTATAAAAATTATATTTAATAAAATTACAAATAGAAATATTTTAAAAGTTGATAATTTTTAAAATTAAATATATATTTTTCGATCCTTATGATATTTTTAAATGCACCATATATGCTTACTTTATAAATAGCCTTTGAAATGTTGAAAAGTTTAATTTTATAAATATCGTTGCACGGGAGAAATACTAATTTATAAAAAATAAAAGACATCATCATAAAATTACAATGTTATAGAACATTCTCATAAATAGTTGAATGTTAAACTTAATTTTTATCACAATTTCTACTAATTTTTTCAATTCATGGAAAAATGGAGGTTTCTGCAATTAATATTCAGTAATATGTAATTTACCATGTCAAAAATATAGAAAGCATAAATTGACTACATACATTAAAAGTAAAATTAATTACATCAAGCTGTAAAATGAATTGTACGATAAATTATATTATGAAATCTTCTTAAAATTGAGTGTGAAGTGATTGATATTGTTTAAGGTCATTTGTGTCTAATTTTTTTATTTCTTAATTTATGATAAAAATTACAAAATATTTATTTTGAATTTGAATTAGGGAATGTTATATTTTGTACTTACAATGTATTGATGTTCGAGTCTTCGAGACATGGAGGATGTTCACTAACTTAAAAAAAAAAACTAAGTACTCAAATCTTGTTATTATAACTATTTTAGTTATAAAAACAAGAATTTTATTTTGAGATACAGAAAGTAGATTTTATTTTGTCAAAACTTAACTTGAATAAAGATGCTTATAGAGCTAATTATTAGATGATGATGATGATAATAATAATAACAATAATAATAATAATAATAATAATAATAATAATAATAATAATAATACTGTAGGAGTTAACTGTGTTCTATATAAGCTAGAGAGGACCTTATTAGATCTAAAAAAATGTATTAAAATTTGTAAATTACCTTTTCAAATGAGTTTTTAAGATCCATTCATCTTATTTTAAACCTTATGAACTCCTCTCTTATAAGATAAAAGTTTATTTTTTTATTAATTTATAAACTCATTCGTACACATTCTTATTTATATCTAATTAATGCAGTGAGACTTTATCAAGCTATGGTTAGGTTTAGAGATAGAAGTCATCATCAATTAATAAGGTGACCAAATTAATTCAACTTTTATGACTATTTTATCTTAGAGGTTGAGCAATTATTGTAGGTAGGTATCATAATAATTAACGATGTGATGGAATTAGTTGGAGAGATTAATTCTTAGCTTTATTTTTTTTGAGGGAAAACTGTAAAAACAATCAGCATTTTTAGTTAGGTCAATTTAATCATACTTTAACTTGAAATTAAATTTTTACTTGGAAAAATTAATTACATGACCCAAATAATTTGGAATTATGATTTTCCAGTGGATTTATTTGATCATATCCCACCTCTACTGGTGTAGGGTTGATGTGACAATAATTTTTACTTCAATTGACATGATAGTGACATAAGTTTTCATATTACTTTATTATCATACTAAAATATTAGAGGGATTTTACTTAAAAATATTATCTTATTTTATTTAAAAGTAAATTTATTATTTTACTAAAATATATTAGTTATATCAGATAAATATATTAGTTGTATGATGAAAATATTACTTTATTTACGTAAAGATATTACTTGTGTCACGTAAAAATATTAACAAATAACATAAATATATTACGATTTCCTTATAGCTATTACCTTATGTTACTTAAAAAACAATTTCATTATTTGACTGAAATAGATTAATATATAATATAAAAGTATTGATTGTATCACGTAAAAGTATTACTTCATTTGCATATATGTATTACCTCATTTCACTGAAACATAGCATGAGAGTACTGTTTACAGATACTCCGGTTGGATAATTTTTTTGTGAAAATAATCTGGGTGTACAATTTTCAATAATAGATACATATGTGCCTTATAAATTAAATAAAAAATAGAAAATGTAGAAGACATTAACTAGACTATTACAAAGTTTTCAAGTTGAACCTTTGGTTTCCTAATAATAAAATGATTTTCGTCTTTTAGATTGTTGCACGGCATAATCAAAAGCTCCTACTCACTTGTAAGCAACAAAATATGCTAGAAAATCGAGTGCAGGGTCCTGTAGAATTTTCGGAAAAAAGATCTTATTTATAGATACAATCCAAGGATGAAAATATCCCGATATTTGTGCGATATATCCATTTTTTGAAGGGTGTGATATGGATATGGGGGGGGGGGGAATTTTTTCCCAGTATATCCTGAATATATTGCAGATATATCAAAATATCTCGATATTTGTGCGATATATCTATTATTCGGAGCGTATGATGTGGAATTAAGGCTAAACTTCTATTCCCAAAATATCTCGAATATATCGCGGATATATCGCAAAATATCAATATCAATATCCGTTGGTTTCAGATTACAATCTACCTTGTAAGAGATTAACTCCGGATATTAAAGGTTTATTAAGACATTGATCATGTCTCAAATTTAACAGATTGATGCCCTTAAATTCAGGTGTTACAGTATTGAATTTGAACACTCTTTCATTCAATCTCGTGTGGGTTTTTAATATTGGACACATAATTTGAAACATGGGCTGAACTATTTTAAGTAACAAGCCAGCCCACAAATAGAATGAACCCAAATCCAATTAATAAGGACCAAGGCATGTGCATGTGATTCGCTTTTGATCACCCACTAATACTATTATATACCTTAAGTTCCATTAATTATTTATATTGCAACTAATAACTTTAATAAGGTTGCAATGCAATATTATCATTTAATTAAGCCTCTTCAAATTACTCCATGTTTCGACACAACCTTAATTAAATGAGTGTTCTTAATTTCTCACTCATTCAAAATTGGTTTAGAGAAATTCACACTTTGTGACCATTAATTGTGTGGTTGTTTTGCATTTTAGAGGCATTTTCGAACCTTGATTCTCTATAAGATTGAGACAGTATATGTTTTACTACGATCATTAGAATCACTCTCTTTCAAATTCATAACTCTTCAAAAGTTTCTTTGTCAAAGTATATAAGCCACAAAAATATGAAGCTTTTTGATTACCATAAAGAGAATGATATTAATCTTATGCATAAGATGGCTTGACGAGTCACAATCATATATATAAAACAAAGGGTTAATATAGAGAAAGGCCTTTTTTCTAGATGCATGTCAAAACATATTGTTAGTTTGAACACCCTGGAATTGATCAATCTTAATCAAAACCAACCTGCAAAATAATCACCAATTTGAACCACAAACCCTAGTTATGTGTAAGAGAGATTAATTAAATAATCAACGATGAAAAACACTTCAGTCAAGAAAACTGATTGACCTACGTTCAGAACTAATCCACTAAGAAATCAAACGAATACAGATCCGAAAAATAAGATTGCAGATTAGGGTTTATATAGGCTTAGAAGCCTAATCCTATAAGAACCCTAATCCTATATCTAACTGGATTCTAATCTATCCGAGTGAAACTTGGCGATTAAGATTGCCTCACACTTACAAAGAAAAGCCCTAAGATTTATTTAAGAATCGAATAAGATTCATAGCTCAATTTACGCGATTTCAATTTCCTAACCCTAACAGAAACCCTAGGATCTTCTTCAACTTTTCTCAACTTGCTTGAGTCATCAAAATCACACATATTAAAAGAGTCTTTATCAAAACCCTAAAATATATGACTTTGAGAGACCAAATTGTATGGCTCTCATCTTTATATATTGACACAGTATCTCTTAATTAATTAATTCATAAATAATACAGACCAGAAATAAGTTCAACATTTTGTCGCTACTTCCATTGTAAAATCAATTTTCCCGGCGACTAACTCTTTTCAGTCCAGAGAGAGTGATGCTGTGTCAATTTCTGAAGAGTTGGGGGACCAATTTGCAGATAATCATTAATTCAATGACAATTGCCATAGAAAGAGACAATTTAATCTAAATGTAGATCCATTCATCGTTTATATATTTTTTTAAATAAGAAAAAAAGAAGGAAGATATTCTTGGATTAGCTAGGACTTATAATTCTAAAATAATAAAATCACTTTTTAAAAGTTAATTCTTCTTTAATTTCAAAATATAAAATAATAAAAATATTCATGATATGAATAAATAAAATAGAAATTCTGAAATGCAAATCCCTTCATCCTACCCCATACTCAGCTCATTTGTTACAGTAAACTAATTAAACTTCTCATTTGTTATTTAAAGTCACTTAAATACAGTCTTGTAGCTGAAGTGATACCCCATTTTTATAAAGATGCAAATTGTCATGATAAGTATTGGAATTTGTATCACGAAATTTTTTTAGTTTTTATTATCATCCTCTCTTCCTCTCCTCCTAACTCATTAAAAGACAAAAAAAAGAAGAAATAAAGTCAGAATCTATTAAAGCTTATTTAACACTCGTTAAACTAAGCTCATGCGCAAACTCACTTATGATAAATATAGTAATAACTAATTAAATTTATTTGTTTGAATAAAATTATAGACATAGTTTCATATTTTAGTATATTCTTTTACGATATATTATTTATGCTTCAATAATACAAGAACTATAAATCATAAAGGACCAAGATCAGAAGATCTCCTATGAAATAAAAAGATAAATTCTTAAATTAACAATTGGCTTCTTTGCTTTTGCATGAAATAATTTAATTTAGTGTAACTTTCCTGTGCACCTGGTGCATTGTCGTCTTGGATCCGCGCTCTTTTATTTTGTTGTTTTCTTTTACGCTTACTTTTATAGTATATAATATTTTAACTTAAAAAAAAACAATTTCTTAACAATTTGTACATATATACTTTTATGTGATATTACACATACCTTTATGTGATATTACTTATATTTTTATATCAACATAGATATACTTTTATGTAATATATAAATGTATAACTAACATAACTAAAATGTATGAAATGTATTAATGTATGTCTAAAAAAATGTTAAGGTACAACTAATATTAACATAAATGTATGATTAATACTACTAAAAGGTATAACTAACATAACATAAAAGTTTAACAACTGGGAGCGAGTTTGTGCGTGGACACCAAGACACGTGGCAGCGCGTCAAAGCACGTGGCAAGTCGGATCGACTAAATGAGATTCATACATTCGATGTATAAAAGTTTGTGTTTAATTTATACCTCATATTTTAAACTTGCATCAACATATGATCTATGAATAAATTCAATAAATTGATATATTAATAATAAACAAGTTGGAAAATAAAATTACAAATAGAAATTGAGTTTGAGTCTAGTTTGGACTGGACCAACCCCTTTGCTGAGGTGGAGATAATTTGTGTGAATTGAGTTTGAGACAAGTTTGGATTGGACCCACTCACTAAAATTACAACCGTATAAATTGAATTTCAGACTAGTTTAGATTGGACCCACCCGTTGCTAAGGTGGAAATGTTTTCTATAAAAGAGAGACAAATAGAAAGGTTTGGATATTTATTGCAACTTTTTGCACCAAAATCTGTGTTTCATGAAAATCAACTTCAAAATTTAGATGGTTGTGATTTAAAGATTGCGTTTCTATTTTTTATTTTTTGTGGTTATTTTGACGAGAGAAAGATTGAAGAACTTCTCTCATTTGATCGTAAGCCTTCAATTGAATGTGATATAAATTGAGAGACATGATCGAATGACAAACACCTGTGAAAAAGAGTCAACATGATACAAATTCCAATATGAGCTTTGAATCTGTATTGTTGGAGATTCTCTCCACATCACCACAAATCTTACCAACTCAATTATGTCTCTAAATATATTTTTTGTGGTTCGTGGATCTGTGGTAAAGTGGTTGCTCACTTGATCATATTTTTTAGAAATTAATGTTGGGTAAGACTAAAGGCACCCCGCCATTTTTAAGCACATCCCAATTTAATAAATGTTAATTAAAAAAATTAAAACATTAACTAAATACCAATTTTACCCCTTAAAAAAATTTGAAACCATTTTCTCTTTCTTTACTTTTCTCTCTCTCTCTCTCTTCGTTTTTATATATTTATTTGAGATTCTTTTTCTAAATTTCTTGAGGATGTAATGTCAAATAATGATAAACATTTTACGGATTAGCTAAATGTATGAAAATCGTGTGAAAATCGTATGAAAAAATGTAAAAAAAATTGATCAAACCTGATGAGCTCCGTTCAGTCCTGGTTGGCCGAAAATGCAGAAGCATGTTCGGCCATGGTGGCTGAACACGTAGAAGTATGTTCGGCATGATGTCCGAACAGAATTAGTAAAGTTTTTTTTCCTTAAGAATAAAATTGGTTTTTTTAAAATTTTATATTTATAAATTGTGTATAGATTGATGTGTACTTAGAAATGCATGTGGTGTCTTAAGTGCCACCCTTAATGTTTTACGTACCATGTGAAACATGAAGATATTCAATTTGCTAATTATTGATGTTTATTTCGATCACAATATATACTTGAGGGCATTTAATTTCTCGGGATCCTTATTCAACTATATGTTGTACCCCTAACCTGAGCAAAATAAAATCAAACACGTGCACGACCAGAAACCGAACCAACCACATCTCCATGTTGGGGCTGACCCGAGCCTAGATAGGGCTGAGCCTAGATGAGGCCGAGCCTAGGGTGGCCTGGCCTAGATAAGGCCCGGCCTAGATGGGACGAGCCCAAGGTGGCCGAGTCTAGGTGGCCGACCCGAGCCTAGGCTGACCCGGGCTGAGATGTCTGACTCAAATCAAGGTCCGACCCGAACTCAAGGTGAGTCAAGATTGGAAGACCTCAGATGAGTCGAGGTGAACCAAGGTTCAAAGAGTTCGAATGAGCCAAGGGAGAGCTCAACTTAGGTGAGGACAAAAAGTACAAGTCCAATACTTGAGCTGAACAGAGATAAGTGGGTCACGATGAGATCACAAGCCTACAAGAGATTTGTTGGCCTTAGTAGGGCGACCAGAGATAGAATCAATCCCGACCTGAGCTCAGGTCGATCAGATTCCTAGCCAGCTAAGAAGGTCGACTAGAGATGACCAAGCTTACCAGAGATTCATTGGCCCTAGTAGGCCGACTAAGATAGAGCTGAAGACATGGAAAGTTTAGATGCCCAGAGTACTCAAGATCAATTTCATTTGGGAATAGAGCTCAACGACTAGAGATACAAGAATTTAGAAGAGTTGAGAATACTTAGCCGATCAGAGAATCGATGATCCACACAAGCCACAAGGAAGAGCTAGGATCATGAGCCTACCTGAAACTTACTAAATCTTCATATTATCCAAGGTAGACCTAAAATAATAAAGATGAGAAGATGACCAAAGATCACTTAGGTCATGTCCTAGAAGAGCTCAAAAGATTTAGAGTTTATTTCAAGAAGAGATTTTCAAAGAAGGAAACAAATCAAGATCAAATCATATCCGATTTAGATAGGATCAAATCCGTATTTTCCTTATCTAGACCCTAAACTGAAGGGATTTATTTCTTATTTTTCAAGTTATGTATCTTAGGTCAAGTTTCTAAATAGGGCCCCAATTATCATTCAAAATGATGGAATTCTAGATCCGAAAATTATTGTATTCAAACAATATAGAGATTTTTACTCTCTAAATTATATAAAAAACGTTATGGCCGATCAAAACTGACCAACCAAAATAAGTCTAACTAATTTGCCCGAGTAGATACCGGACACCATCTTTTCTTCAATTTATTCGATTTTACTATTTGTTCGGTTCAATTTACTTAAATTGAATCGAGTTTTTGAGTGTTTGGTTAGAATTTTGTACTCTACAAAATCTGACATCAACACTATATCTTCAACAGCTTATGTTTTGTTTCTTTTGAGTTGTTTGTTCAATTCTAAAGATAGCTATTTTTTTTAAGTTGAACAATACTTGATATAACATTCTTTTATATATTTTTTGAATTGTTTTACTCACCATATATATGAACTCTATATTAATGCATTTTACAGTATTAGACAAATCATAATCATAAACGTATGAGAACTTAATGATTATGATTCATCAGATATGATAAAATACATCAAATTGGATTTTTAAGACATGATGGAATATTCAATATTTATATATATAAAAGCATTCAAATAGCAAACTAACCATTCTTAAATATGAAACCTCATGATAGGTAGGAAAATGTGCATGATTTTAATAGCTAAACATGTGTTTTTATATATTTTTATGTGTTGCACATATCTATTTTCATACCTCTATGCATATTTGGTATTAAAATACTTCAAATATTGTTTTCTTATTAAATTGTGGGTATTTTGGAGAATTTTGGACCAAGGAACATAATTATGGGATGTTTGATGAATTCAAAACAAGATTGTGCCAATTTTAAACTACAACCCATTGACACGGGATGACATAATGTCCGCCCATTTGTCTAGTGTCGGTCTCAACTCTAGGGATAAGAGGCGCTCCCACACGTCTTGAAGGAAGTTTTGAACGCCATACAAGTCAAGAATCATGTGAGAGATGAAAGCTTACGAGGCACAAAGTACCAACCTAGAGTAGAATTTTATTGTTTTTCTCATGACAAATGTGTGTTTTAACTCAAGGATTGAAGGCTAAATGTTTTTTTTGTTGTTGTTGTTAGAATGAATGTTTGAACTTCTGCATTTATTTAATCAATCCCATAATGTTTTCTCAAGCTCTTCAATGGAATTATTTGTGTTAGCTATTTGACGTGTTTTCAAATATTAATGTTTGATTTGTATCGATCACCTAGGTTGAGTTGTTAATGATTGATTGCTAGAATTTTGGGCCATAATCCGTAATTGTTGTGATCGATTTTCACAAGTAGTAAGTTATAGGTCGTGTTGCTCTAGGTAGCATAAAACTAAATTGTTTGATTTGAGCTTGTGTATTCAAAGTCTAGTTTACTCTATCATCATGGCGATTTAGTACATTTGAAATTGAATTTAGAGAATTTGTTTTTGGTTATTCAATTAGTTAGGGTTGATGATGGAGATAAGATTGTATTTTAATTATTTATTATTATTTATATTTTATATAATTTAGGGCTTTGCTTAATTTTTAATTAAATTTTATGGCTTACATGCCTAAAATCCCAGTTTATTTATTATAAATAGGAGTCCCAGGAACATTGTAAAACAGTTGAATAGGAATTGAAATATTGGGTATCCCTTTGATCGTGGTTTATTCCTGTATTCGTTTAGAATCAACAGATTATCACATTTGCGTATAATATTTCGGGTATTCTTAAAATCAACAGATATTCACGTCCACTATCGTGCTTCTGCTGCATCAGATGATTAACAATCTTATTTCAATTGACTGAATTTAAGACACATTTTGATTTAACAAAACTTGTTGTTAAGTTAGGAGTGTTAATTCGAAGATTGAGTAAAAAAACATGACATAGATTTTGAAATAATTAGTCTCGGGAATAACTTTCTAATATTAATTTCTTATTTGATTATTATTTGTTTAGTTGTTTTCATTTTCTTGAGTAGCTTGATAATTAAATCCAAAACTCCATTTTTTTTTCTCGTTAATTTGACATTAACAAAGCAAAATAAATTCATCATCGTCCACGTAATCGGATTTTTACTTTTCCATACTATTAATTAATAAGATTGAAAAAAGAAAAGAAAAATATACCATCATATTGAGAAAAGAAAAATAATCTAACCTGCTAAATTACAATTCAAGTGGCCAACAAGAAGATGAGGATCAATGAGAAACAAGAATGCACAACCACAAAAGGAAGGATATTTGAATATATACAGGACATCCAGTCATTATCATTGTCAATTTTAAGAGGAGAAATCGCTTGTCTTCATGTTTATATACTTTGAGATGTACATCAATAGTTTCACTCACTTATTAGTGAACGTTTTGTCCCTAAATAAATTAAGCAAATATCATATATTTAAATTTTGAAAAAGAATTATATCTGTTTCCTTTAAAATTTAACAAAACAAATAAACACACCTTGTGTAGAAATTTTGTTAATCTTCTTTACAATTTGAGCAAATTACTAAATGAATATGAGTTATGCAGATCAGGTTCCATCTACTACATCCATTATTGTTTGATTAAATTATGGAAGAAACCTAGAATTTTGTGAAAATTAAAATTAAAAACCAATTGTTTAACAAAGTCCTAGAAAAATCAACAATTCTTGGAATTTGGTCGATTATTTAATCAAATTACCTTAAAGTGGTATATACAATTTTCACAAATCTTTGATAATTTAAGCAAACATCAAAAGTAAGTCTAAATACAATTTAGCCTAACCTAAACATAATTGACTAAAAAAACATTACTTATGGTATAACATGTTAGTTTACATGCTAAATTATTATTTTTTCTTTAAATGCTTAAATCACGTGATTTTTATTTTTTTTTCAAACTGACACTTGAATACTTTATATCACTATTATATAACCCTTGAGGATAGCATAAAATCAGTAATATAAATTTGTAAGTACTTTTCAAGGTTGGGATAATCTCATAAAACATGAAAGATTGAGATTGAATACTTAAAAACTTTAAAAGTTAATATTAAGTTAACAATTAATCATATATATATATGTATGTATATATATGTATATATTTACACAGAGCTGTCTGATTAATATGAAAACTATGATGCAGATTCATTTCTGACCAAACTGCATATCCATGCCATGCTCTTTCTTTAAAAACCAAGAACAAAAAAAACAGAGTAGAGACTATACTATATACATTTATATCCATTAAAGGATTAATAAAATTTCACAAGGATTGCTTCCTTTCTCTGCGTATTCTTGCACCCCACGACATGTTATCCGTCATCTCCTCCTTTTGCGTACTTCTCCGCTTCAACTCCGACAGCTGAGACTGCCATCGGTTTTTCCACTCCTTTATATCTTCCATTTCCTGCTTTTATGCAACACACATTCTCAGACTGAGACACACCACAACAACAGCATATCCCAACATGTTTCCAAGAATATTATTGAAACATCATACACAATGTCTATGTGGGCCTTGTAGACCTATATTATGAAGAATAATCAGATTGTACAAGATCTGATTCTAAAGGGAGCATTGATTAAGTAGCTATCCAGATCTTTACACACCATAAATTATGAGAGCTGATTACTCTATTTAATGCAATTATTCTATCTAACTTAGACCCAACTTGTCAACAATCATACCTAACTATTCAGCTGATTTGTCTAAAAAACTAATTACTTTGTAATTCTCTAAAGTAAATGAATAAATGATTTCCACTTTGTGATTATAACTTGCCGTGTTTGGATGGTGGGATTTGAAATTCTTGGCAATAAATCCATCTGTGTGTTTGGATTGATATGAATTTGAAATTCATCTCTCTCATTTTTGAACTAATGTTTTCAAATCTTGAATTTCAAATCCCAATATGGCAATATCCAAACACAGCCTAAAGTTAATAACTTCAGCACAATGAAGATATGAAAAGTAGCCATATATTCTCCTTGTTGTTGACTGGTTGAACAAACTTGGACTAAAGTAATAATTAAAGCATATCAACTTGAACATCAGCATCTTCACCAGATTCACCATATACTCTTACAAATATATAATACTCAGATCCTAATATTTAGTATACAAGTAAGTGTATTCCCACTTTTCTTTCCCCTCAGATTACTATCAGAATGATTAAATGTATTTTGTGTTCCTTTTCCTTCTTCTCAAACTATAGCTAACTCAATCCAACAATATTCATTGAATTACATATTTTTCACCAGATCAAGTGAGGATGAAGCATAATATTAAAGAAATACATAGATTTAATCATAGGTAACTTTCATACCAAATCACAACTACCCAAAGATGAAATTCCTTCACATAATAAATCCGGATCTTAATTACTTCCAATTTCATGAGAATAAAACGAATACCAAACGCAATTTGAATACCAAAAAACCCTAACATTGAAGAAAAGGGGGAAATGAAGCGAAGCGAACCTCATCGAAATTGTTGCGGCGACGAGCAGTGAAGGCGAGGTGAAGGCCCTTGGACATGTGCCTATCGTACAATTCTCTGGCGGTGGGATCGGAGAGGGTTTCGTAGGCCTCCTGGACCCGAATAAAGCGGCGGGTGTACTCCTCGGCCCGGCCCGGGGGGGAGACATCGGGGTGGTACTTTCTGGCGAGCTGCTTGTAGGCCTGTTTGATCTCGAAGAGAGAGCCGGTCTCGGGGATGCCGAGGAGCTCGTAGAAGGACATGGCGGCGGAGGAGGTGTCGGAAACGGTGTCGTTTAGTGTGGATCGGAGAGAGGGGAGGGGGCGGGGGCGGAATGAGACCGAGTGGGGTGGGTGGGTGGGGCGGGTCGAGTGGAGGAAGGAGAAGCGGAGGGGATCGCTTCTGGGTTGCTGACCCACTCCTAGACTGCAGCTGCACATCTCTCTCTCTCTCTCTCTCTACTGTGTTTTGATATTTGGAAGTATTGATGAAGGTGAAACAGCCTGTATGGTGAAGTGGGTTTGGTTTTATAGTGTGTGATGGTGCTTTTTTAGTTTTATCTACACGCATCAATGGAAATATGGACTGAATGGAGACTGCGTGTGTGTGTATTCATAAGGTGGGGCTAAAAGTGAACCACCAATTTTTAAGGGAATCTAATTTTAATTAAAAAAATTTAAAGAAAAAAAAAAATTTTACCTTTAGGTTTTGTTCAATTAGTTTCGTTTGGCTTTACCGAACGTACTTCCCCGTGTTCGGCAATACATTCGGTCAAGGTGGCCGAACGTGCTTCTATTGTTCGGCCAATTGGGACCGAACGAAACTGTTCGGGTTCAATAATTTTTTTTATGTTTTTTCCTACGATTTTCACGTGATTTTCACACATTTAACAAATCCGTGGAATGTTCGTCATTATGTTAGCATTACATTCTTCAAAAAATTTAAAAGATTTAACAACAAAATAAATCAATCGAACCCTACCATCTCCGCTCGGCCCTGGTTGGCCGAACACGCAGGAGAGCGTTCGGCCACCATGGCCGAACATGTAACATGGCATTTATTTGGAAAAAAATTACGGTTGGACTTTGAAAAACTCATGAACTTTAGATTACAATCGGATAAAAAATTTAATTAGGTTGCAAATTGAAAAACGTATTTTATAAATTGAAATAAATTATTTATTTATAGGCATTTCATCTTTACGATTAAAAATTGAAATAAATTATTCGATATTCGATTTAAGATTGTTTATTAGAAGTTTGATTGAGTTTGATTTCATGGATGTATCGGACAAATTTTCATAATTTTTAATTTTCATAATTTTTTTTACACCTGGTGCACGGGTTAGTGTCTGTACATTCTGGGTCAGAAGGTGATTTTCATGCTCCAACATGCGCTCATGAATCCACATGCGCTCCCGCCTGCATGTCTGCGTCCACACTCTTATCTCACACGCTTAACATTTATGTTATGCTGATGTAACTTTTATGTTATGCTGGATTAACCTCTACATTACATTACAGACATATAATATTTTTTAAACATTTATGTTATAATCATTTAACATTTATGTTATAATAATATAACATTTATGTTTACATAAAAATTATGATATATATACATAAATGTTAAATTTGTACATAAATGTTATATTAATATAACATAGATGTTAAATTTTTATAACATAAAGATATAGCTATACTACATGAATTTTTATGCCGATAGAAAAGTATATGTAATATAACCTAAATGTTATGATATTTGTACATAAAAATTATACTAATATTGCATAAAAGTTAAATTATTATAACATAAAGGTTACCACATGAATTTAAAAGAAAAAAAAACTAGACGTGGACCTAGATCGGGTCGAATCCACGGGCGCACTACTCTATAATTTTACTTTTGATAAATCTAAATTCAACACGAAATCGGGTTCGTAAAGACGGTTTTTGGTGATGGTTATGGAGATAAAGCTATTTCAAACTCGACTTGTTTAATTATTAAAATAATTCAAACATATTTATGAAGTTGAATAATATTTTAAATATGTTTGAACAGTTATTTGTTGGTGTGGATTTATTAGTGTCCTATTTCTCTGTCTCATGCCATGTGTGTACGAAAGAAAATAGGAAAAATGGAATATTTGTCTCTACTTCAATTTCTTTTTTCTAAATTAAATATTTAGGTGGCAGCCGTATCGGCTGATTGTGTTCTCACTCCTTTTCTTCGATTCGAGAAATAAGAATTCATTATAGGTTTTTGTGTACAAATATCAAATATGTGTGTGACTATACCAAAAAAGTTTGAATTAGTAGTCGTATTTTAGCAGGGATTCCCAAAATCTTCACCTTTCAGTACCCGCCATAGCAATTCAGTCTATTAAAGTTTGAAAAATGGCTTGAAGGCATGGACAAGGGATTTAATATATTTTTGTAATATTTAGAATAATTTATTAGTTATTTAAAATATTACTGCATACTCTTGGCCCCAAACACGAGTTTAAAACCGCAATAAACCGGATACAATTTTCTTACGGATGTTAGGGACATGCAGCACAATCGAATACAAACAAACAAATGAGAATAATGTGACTTATAACAAAATCTAATCTATTACAATAAACGGCAGCTGCAAGTTGAATCGAGGAGAGCCCTCTTTCCTTAAGACGAGATACGCCAAGGGTAGTGCTCATTGGATTGTGTGTATCATCTCCCAAAGATAAAATGTCTTCGTTTTTTGAGAATGTAGCACCACAATCTCGAGAGCTTTGGAGAATTTTAATGCGAACTTTAGTGTTTTGAGAACTAAGTTTGATGCAAATATGAGAAAGCTATGCAAGGTTTTGCAAGGTGTGTGATTTCAAGTGTGTCAAAACAAAGCATGATGATCCCTCGACACTCGACGCCATATGCAGCAACCCGTGCCTCGTCCGCCCAAGTCCAGCCTACAGTCTAATTGCCAAGGACAACAACCGAGGTTCGGGTCGTACTGTGCAGAGTTGAGCCCGATGCACGTGTGTTGCACAAGTTACCACTTCAAGAGTGTATTAATTACTAAATCTTTTCTCATGGCTTTATTTATACTTGCATTTTCAAGATTTATCTTCCTATGTGTGATAGTTAAGCTCTTTTCCCACACTCAAGACCTTCACATTCCCATTTCAAGTGGCTATATCTTTAACGATTAATTTCTCACTCACCAAAAAAATAGTTTTGAATGATTCAACATGTCTCAATTATCTACTCCAAACGTTTGGCAACCAATCCTTGAAAGGATCAACCTTTAGCCACTTAACTATTGATCGAAGTGGTGCCACCCATCAATTATATCAATCAATTTTTCAATAGGTTTTTTAACGACAAAGACCAAAACTGATTAAAACAAATAGTTATAAGATTATTTATGATGAGATAAAACCAAAAAAAATACATAAATTTAAGATGCCAAATTTGATATATTCCTAAATATCCTTGCACCCTAGAATACATAACGTCCAAAGGTAATGTAAATTCCCTCCTAGAGAAACCAGCCTCTTACAAATTCCCTTTCTCTTTTCCAAATAATCTTCACTTTTCTTACCTATCATGGAAGAATGTGGACTTATTGTGTATAATTTAATGTGCCCAACCTAGTAATTGAGAGGATATAAATGAGCTCATAAGAGTATGAGTCCTAGCTCATTTGGTCAAAAATTCGTTTCATTGAATATGATTTTGTGTTTTAGTATTTAATTTAAAAAAAAAAAATCATGTTCTAGTATTAGTACTAGGGAAATCGTGCGGCACATTCCATTCAATATAAATGAAGTTTCGTGCCTACTTTTTAAATTTGATGTGATCATCTCTAATAGAGAGTGGTGCTCCTATTCTATTTTATAAATGGATGGAGAGATGAGTTCAACTAATTCAAAACGATTTTAGCAAAAAATAATTTCTGATTGGACTCAAAACACATATTTCTGTATTAGGAAATGGTGAGCAAACCATGCTTGCATCTTGTATCATATTTTGGTATTCCTTATTTTAATTATTATAAATTTAGAAATAAGTATGATTCTAACCCATGGAGAATTCATGATTTCGATTCAGGAGTTTAAGTCAACTAATAAAATAAATGCAATAATTTTGAACTAAGAGCATACATTTATCATAATTTCGATAAAATTAATAAATTACATTATAAAATAATAAAATGGAAAATTAATAACTTTGTGTATCAACATTTGAATTATAAAATTTCATCTTACTTTCTTCGTTTACTCAATGCTTGATAGATTCTATTTATATCACCGAAACCTAAATATTAGTTATAATTATTAGAATACAAAAGCTACTAATTTTAAGTTAGATCCGGCTCGAATCCACATCCAAATTAATTTTATTTTAAATTTATGCGGTAACCTTTATGTTATACGAGTATAACCTTTATGTTATATTAGTATAACATTTATGTACAAGTGATATTACTTAGACTTTTTTCAGTATAAAAATTCATGTAGTATAGCTGGACATTTATGTTATAATAATTTTACCTTTATGCTATATTGGTATAACTTTTATGTACAAATATCATAACCTTTTGTACTTAAAGAATAACATAAAAATTATATTTTTATAACATAAATGTTAAATTATTATAACATAAAATTATATTATCATAATATAAAGACTTAAAAGGTGTTATAGGTCATAATACACTGTAAAATGTTATACTAGCATAAATATAAGGCAAAAACTTTTGTGCACAAGGTGCACGGATCCAAATCTGTGCACAACAATATTGTTATATTATATGAAGTAATACTGTTCTATTATATGAGTGATACTGTATATGAATGATACTGTTATATTAATATAACAGTATCACTCATATAATATAACAGTATTGTTGCACCTTGTGCACAAGAGTGTCACTCTAAATATAAAAGTTATGCGGACACAATATAAATGTTACAAGAAACATAACTAAGAGGTTAGATGAATATACTAAAAGGTTAGGTGGAGTGTGTGGACGTGTGAACTGCGTGTGGGGTGCATCAAAAATACCGTTGGATTGGATCGATCCAGTTATATGGTTTTCAATCGGTGCAATTGATGCATATAAATAATTTTGATAATGTTTTATGTTGAAATTAAATGGAAAGATATTGGAAGAGAAAATCTGGCGACAGACTGCTGGATTTGTCTAATTCTATTTCTTCTTTTTTTTTAATAAAAATAATAAACTACTAAAATACCCCTCGTTATTTTTTAATATTTTAGGGGCCGTCTTCTAACTATGTATGAAATTTCGTATTTTGGTGTTGTTTATATGTCCAGTAAATTGTAGTGTAATTTAATCACTTTTATAACTTGTGCTATTTACTAACTACTAGTAGTACATGTTTTTCTTTAGAATTCGTACGGAAAATTAAAATTTAAAATAACCTTCCGAACCAGACTCATCAATTGTTTTTTGAAAACTTTAATCAATATTTGCAGTTTCAGATATGAATAAGAAAACAATAAAACTTGACACCTATTTTTATCTATTACATATGAAATAGTTGCAAAAGTATTTTTGGCAAGCTAGTCTGTAGGAAACAGTTTTTGTAATTAAGTCTCATTTACTTTTAAGAAAATCTCCATTTTAGTCCAAAATTAATTGTTTTGTTGAAATTCTGCAAGTGTAGCTTACATGAGTGGCCATAAATTAGTATATGACAATATTTCAACAATATTTGGCACTTGCATACAACTTTTGACATGGATTTGATAGCAAAATCAGGAAAAAAACCATTATTTGTATCGTTCAAAATATCATGTTCAATTTAAAAGAAAAGTATTATTTTTGTGAACCAAGTGCACGGAAGTGCGTGTGGGTCGGGTCGGGTTCAGTCAGGTCCGGATTCACGCTCAGATTTTTTTTTTAATTTATGGCGTAACTTTTATGTTATACAAGTATAATTTTTATGTTATATTAGTATAACATTTATATACAGATATCATAACCTTTAAGTGATATTATTTAAACTTTATTTAGTATAAAAATCATGTGGTATAGCCGTATAGCTGAACCATTATGTTATAATAATTTAATCTTTATGTTATATCAGTATAACTTTTATGTACAGATATCATAAATTTTATGTATTTAAAAAATAACATAAAAGTTGTATTATTATAAAATAAAGGTTAAATTATTATACATAAAAATTATACTATTATAACATATAAGTTTAAAAGGTATTATAGATCTGTAATACATTGTAAAAAGTTATACTAGCATAACATACACGTTATGCGAACATAATTGAAAGATCAGACATTAGGATTTGAGCGCAAACCTGGGGTACGTGAAAAACATCGTCGGGTCAGGTCGATCCAATTACACGATTCCCGACTCGCGTACCTGATGCATATAAATAATTATGTTTAAAAAATAGTGCACTAGAATATATTGGACATGATTAGAGTAAGTCTCTTGTGAGATCGTCTCACGGGTTTTTATTGCATTGTGTGAGACAGGTCAAACCATAACTCAATCACTCACAACTCAAATTCTATAATTTACATGTTGTTTATGGGTGATGAGACTCCGTCTCACGGTAACTATCCGTGAGACCGTCTCACATGAATTTTTGTGTTTTTTTCTAAATACATTTTCAGTTTTCTTAAAATACCTTTTTGCTAAGGAATCTAAATACTTATTAACCATTACCGACTGTAGATAGAAAAATAATATTGATCAAATTTGATAAATTAGACATACATTTTTTTTCACAAGAAAGATATATGTAGATTTAAATATATATTTTAGTGCACTGCTTTCGTTAGTCCCTTTGCTCAATTAATAAAATGTTTTCTGAAGAAAATTAATTAAATTACCCATTAATTTATTCGTATGTTTGGCCAATTAATAAATTAAAAAAATTATGCCAAAATTTTCCGAAAAGGTTGACTAAATTTAGCAATTTTAATGCATTCTAGATTTTAAATCAGAAGTCAATGAATACAGGAAGAGCCCTTTCCACGCCATAAAAGATTACTAGTTATTACATCAGCAGTTTAAAAAATTAAAGGAGTCATGACTTGCTAATAATCGAGATTAAATAAATAAATTGATGAGACAAAATAAAATAAATTACTCATATTCAACATTTACTAAACAAAGTTGTGCACCTTTTGAATTATTCTAGAATTGGTTACAAGGTAAAGTCTCCTCCAAAATATGTGGATTTTTTTATTTTATCCGTAATTAATATATATATATATATATATATATATATGATTTGATCTAAAGTTATTTTCTTATTTGAATTTTCTTGGGTTTGAGTTTGATTATTGCCCTAGACCTCATGATTTGTAGAGTATTGTTGGCGAGAGTGATGATGGCCGAGATTTGAACCTTTAGTTGGCTCTGTAGATCCTGGTTAGTAGTTTCCCAATTGGTACTTGAATCCAAATTTCCTCAGGATTTTCCCATATGTAATTAAATATAAATTCGTTGAATATAAAACATCTTTTTTTTAATTGATAAATTATTAATTTATCGATTAATTAATATCTCTTTAGAATAATAAAAGTTCACAATTCCAACATTATTAATGTATAGAAGTTTTACTGTACAATGCTAATTTAGAGAGAATGTGTAACAAATGCAGGTTTGAAAACGAAAACTAAAAATAGATAAAATTTGAGGGGTTTTGAACAATTAAACAGAAAGAGAAAAAGTAGGAAGAATGTTGTTTTAGAATATATTGACATCACAAAACTTCTATGCAATTGACGCACATATATTCGATTTGTGGAGCTCAATTGATCTGTTGTTACACACACTCATGCGCCTACCCACGCTCCTATGCCCGCGCTCGCACCCTCCCGCTTTTGTCCCAATTTTATCAAATATGTCGTACTTTTAGTTATGTATGTTGTTAGGAAAATCATATTTTGATTTTGATGAGACAAAACACTCATGTAATAGGAAATTACCATTTTTCACAATGTTTAGGTGATGTCAGACTAGGCTGAAGAATGTCTTAGAATAGAATAATTAGGATAATTTTCGTAATTCATTGATGATTCTTTGTGTACTGTTTGTATAGGAATATATAGATTACAAAGGCATCTATCTAGGATTTAATTGTGATTGATCCACTGCTAATTTTCCTCAATTTTCCTCCATGAATATCAGGGGTTTCCATTCTTGCATTTTATCACATGTTCTCACACTCCCCTTCCAGTTGAGTCGTTGGATCTCCAACACTCAACTTGCTCAATGCTTCACTGAAGGCTCTAACAGGAACCACTTTAGTTAGTATATCTGCTAACCGCTCTTCGGATCATACAAACAGAAGGCAAATGATGTCGGCTTCAAGCTTCTCTTTGATGAAGTGTCTATCAACCTCCACGTGTTTAGTATGGTCGTGTTGCACTGGATTCTTCGAGATACTAATTGCAGCTTTGTTATCACACATTAGTCTACAAGCATACTTTGATGGAAAACCAATTTCTGTCAACAGTTTTCTCAGCTAGAGAACTTCTGCCAAACCTCGTGCAATTCCCCGAAATTCCGCTTCAGCACTGGATAAGACAACAACCTTCTGTTTCTTGTTTTTCCACGTAACCAAATTACCTCCAACTAGAGTAAAGTACCCTGAAGTAGACCTTCTGTCAATTGGATTACCGGCCCAATCTGCATCAGTGTATGCTTGAATCTCCAAGTGACCATGGTTTTGGAACAGAACTCCCCTTCCTGGTGATCCCTTGAAGTATCGCACAATTCTAAGAGCAGCTTCCATATGATCCACTTGTGGTTGGTGCATGAATTGGCTTATTACTCCTACAGCATAGGCAATGTCTGGCCTAGTGTGTGAAAGGTATATGAGTTTTCCGACCAACCTCTGATATTGACCTGGATCAACTAACTCATCTCCTTCAGTGATGTGTAGTCCATGATTGACCATCATCGGGGTATCAACTGGCTTGCAATCTACAAGCCCTGCTTCTGTAAGAAGGTCAAGTACATACTTTCTTTGGGAACTGAATATCCTCTTCTTCGATCTTAAAACCTCGATTCCCAGAAAGTATTTGAGCCTTCCAAGATCTTTCATTTTAAACTCTTTAAAGAGCCTACCTTTCAGTGTCGTTATCTCTTCTCTGTCACTGCTTGTAATAATCATGTCATCCATATATATGATGAGACAGGTTATAAGCTCTCATCTCCTTTTTAGGAACAGAGTGTGATCAGAATTGCTTTGGCGGTACCCATACTTCTTCATGACCATGGTAAATCTGCCAAACCATGCTCTCGAGGACTGCTTCAAGCCATACAAAGCCTTTCTTAACCTACATCCTTCACTAGCCTGGAACCCCTTAAAGAAACCTGGAGGAGCTTACATGCAGAATTCTTCTTTTAGATCTCCGCGCAGGAAGACATTCTTCACATCGAATTGATGTAAAGGTTAATCATAATTTGCCACAACAGAAAACAACACCCAGATTGTATCTATTTTGGCAACAAGAGAGAATGTCTCAGAGTAGTCAATATCGTAAGTCTGTATGTAACCCCTGGCGACTAATCTGGCTTTGTATTGTTCCACTGTTCCATCTTCTTGGTGTGTTACTGTGAAGACCCATCTGCATCCGACTAGCCTCTTTCCTGGTGGTAACTTGCACTTCTCCCAAGTACCATTCTTCTTCAGTGCATCCATCTCGACTTACATGGCCTGTGTCCACTCCTGATGTTTCTGGGCTTCTTTCCAATGTTCTAGGAATCTCTACTATGTATAAAGAGGTATTAAAGGCCACTGCAACCTTGGACATGCTTTGCTTTACTAGGTTTGTCATTGGATACCTTGAGTTGCAAGGTTTGTATTCTGGCTCATACCTCGTTGGTGGAACTCCTGTATTGCTTCTTGGTGGAAGAATGTATCTATTGATAGTTGGTTCTTCTGGAATTGCAGGGTCAGAAATCTCACTTATAGAGACATCACAAGGATTTTCTGGGACAGAACTACTTACCTCAGGAGTATCGTCAGGAGAAGATAGTGAGACATGTTCTAGCGTGCTGGGTTGTCCTATGTTTTCAGAAGTCGGTCTGGTGGCACAACCTACTTCATCTTCCTTTGTTAGGACAGTCTTTGGCAGAGCCGGGCTAAGTAACCAACCTTGTGGGTCAACTCTAGAATTCTCCCCCTGACTACTGGGTTGGTTGTGAAAATAATAGTCAGTTTCAAGGAAGTTACAATCCATAGTGGTGTACATGTGGTTTGTGACTGGGTCAAAGCATTGGTATCCTTTTGTATGAACATCGTAGCCAACAAACACACACTTGACTGCACATGGGTCGAGTTTGGAACGATGGGTTTTGGTTATGGTGTCATAGATTGTGAAACCAAAAACTCGAGGTTGTAATGTTAGAGCGGGTGGAATGGTGGTATGGTGGGCTAGTGTGTCAATAGGTGTTTTGAGGTTGAGTATTTTTGTGGGTAATCGGTTGATAAGGTAGGTGGCGGTGGCTACTACTTCGGGCCAATATTGTTTAAGGACTTTTGACTCAATCATGAGTGATCGGGTAATTTCAAGAAGTATTTGATTTTTTCTTTCGGCTATTCCATTTTGTTGTGGGGTGTGTGGGCAGGTAATTTGGTATATAAGACCCTTTTTCCTGAAAGAAGTTCTGCATTGTTTGGTTTATGTATTCCCCCCGTTGTCGGATCTAAGTATTTGAATTTGTTTCTAATACTGAGTATGGATAAGATTGTAAAAGACACACTTTTCAAATACTTTAGATTTGTGTTTCAAAAAATATACCCAAGTAATTCGGGTATAGTCGTCAATAAATAAGAAGAAGTACGAAAAACCCTTTTTACTGGTTTCCGGGGAAGGTCCCCAAACATCTAAATGTATTATCGAGAAAGGACTACTACTTTGAGTTTTATTGGGAGAAACATGTTAATTTGTTTATGACTTTTTTCAAGAATACAAGTGTCACGTGAAAGTTGACTATTATTTTTGAAAATTTGAGGAAATACAAGTTTAAGGTACCCCAGTGAAAAATGACCTAATCTTTGGTGCCACAGCCAGGCCTATCTATCAACCATCCCGTGAGCAAGCATTGTCGTGCCGTGTTGGTCCACTTCATCAACATAGTAGAGTCAATCACATTCAGAGCCACGCCCAATGATCCTCCCCGTTTGAATATCCTGTAAGATACAAAAAGCCGGATGCATTAGTACTTTACAATTCAACTATTTTATTACATGACTAATGGACAACAATTTATGTGACAAAGTTGGAACATAAAGACAGTTGGTCAATTTAAGAGATGGTGAAAAAACGATGTTGCTCGCTGATTCAACCGGTTCATATCCCCCACTAGCAATTTGAATGTACATTCTTCGAGGTTTAGTAGGATTATGGAAATTTGAATGGTCATACAACATAGTATATGTGGCCCCGTAATCGAACACCTATTTGGAATTTTTTTCGGATTGTTTTTCAGCTACTAAACATGTGGTAGGGGTTCTAAGCACTGTACCTTTCTTTTCTTCTTCAGTACGGCTGCCGTCCCCATTTTTTGTGAAGCTCACTAATATTCCAGTGAAGGCCGGTGTTGGGTTGACCTCTTCGGTGCCGGCGACCTCTGAGTTGCTCACCGCTGAGGCGGCGACCCCACTCTTCCCTCGCTTCTTGCTGTCCGGCTACCACTCCGGATATCCAGTGAGTTTGAAACAACCCTCCTTTGTATGCTTGGTTCCTCTACAGTGGGTACACTTCAAGTTTGATCTATCCATTTCTTGATGTTGGGTGATGATCGGACCATGGATTTGGTCGTATCTGACCAACCCCTAGCTGTCAGGCCACTCCCGATCCCATTTCCGGTACCGGATGAGATCTCCTCGGATGATGGTTCTTCTTCCTTCATTATATCCCTTCTGGCCGTCTCTCTTATGATCTGTGAGTAAGCTTATTCGACAGAGAGTAAAGGATCCCATTTTAGGAGATCCTTCTTGTTTGTGTTGTAGTCTTTATTGATGGCCTGTAATAATTGGTATAATTTGTTCTTTTGCTGTATTTGATTGTATATTACCATATCTTCTGGGCATTTTATGGGATTGGGGCTACGTCTGTCGATCTCCTTCCAAACAACCTGTAACTGGTTGTACATATGCTCCAAAGATTGTTGTCCCTGCTTGAGATTATTTGCATGAACCATTAGATCACAAATTTGCAAAGAATCCTTACCACTGCTGTATGTTTTCTCGGTGGCTTTCCACAGTTCCCATCATGATGGAAAATCGATGTATTGATTGACTATATCTGATTCAATATTCTCCAGTATCCACGTGATGACAGTGGAATCATTTTGACTCTACTTCTCGTAGAATGGATCATCAGATGTAGGAGGGGGAACAGTGATGTGCTTGAGCTTTCCCCTCCCGTCAATAGCCAAACTGATCATTCATGACCAGACTGTATAATTCCTATCGTTGAGTTTTGCCGTCACATGTAATGTTTGGCTAGCATGATTTTCGATAGGAGTTTTGTTTGGTGCCCAATTCTAAAGCAATTCTAGTATTTGGGTAACATTTAATGGATGATTGAGTGGGTTAGACCCCTCTCCTGTTTTAGAGGTGCCAGATTTTGGTGTTTTTGCCATAACAGGTAAGCTCTAATGGCAAATGATGAACAATTGCATCAATTTGGTCCTAAGGACTGAATGATAGCTCTGATACCATCTTAGAATAGAATAATTAGGGTAATTTTTGTAATTCATTGATGATTCTTTGTGTATTGTTTGTACAGGAATATATAGATTACAAAGTCATCTATCTAGGATCAATCCACCGTTAATTTTCCTCCCTGAATATCAGGGGTTTCCATTCCTACATTTTATCACATGTTCTCACAGAATGGAGGAAAATATACATAGTGAAGAACTGCTGCAAGCAGTAAATGAACAATTGCTGCAAGATAGACGAGGATACAATGCAACATGCTATAAACAATAAGGTTATAACAGAAGCATTGTAAGCTGGATTACTAAATGAAAATCAAGATTGCAGGGACGATATGTTGCATTCTTGAAAAAAATAGACAAAAAGTATAAAGTCATAAAGACCTAACATCGCAGTACGAGGAAGATCAACAACAGTCCAATGATCGATCACTTTAACATATCAAATACAAGTCAGTAGAGACAAGTTGAATGATGTAGTAGAGAGAGCTAGTAAACAGCAAACACGTGGCCTGACAGATTGCATAAAACTGCAACCTAGTATAGCCGCATTAAAGAACTGTAGTGTAAGACAATAAATCATTTAATACAAGTTTAAAAAGACATTTAATGTGAGCTTTACATCAAAGAAGATGACTCAAATTAAAAGGAATATGTCTTCCTTCAACAGACATAATCATACTCCTATAAATAGAGGAAGAGAAGACTGAACAAAAACTAAAACTTCAACTCTCAAACTTTAAGCGGGAATTTCACACTCTTAAAGTGTTCTTACTGCTACCAAGTTTCAGTCACTCAACCTCAAGAAATAGCCAACCTTCATTCAAGATTCAAACATCTCAAAGGTTGCTTCCAACACCAGATGAAGACCCTCATATACTTTTAACCTCGTTTTATGTGCTTGGTTGTTTTAGGTGTATACAATTAATTAATAGGAAATAGTTCCTTCTTGTGTGAATATTGTCATTGAGTTGTGGCAATAACTCTGTATGAGTTATAGGATCCTGTGTGGGTCAAACTTTGGAACTTGAGTAACACCTTTATGCAAATGAAATAATACATTTATGTGATATAACTAATATTTTTATGCAATACAATTAATACATATATGTATACAACTAGTACATTTATGTGATGTAACTAATATATTTCAATAAAATAATAAAAACTTTAATTATCCATATTTTTTCTATAACTGATAACCTTCTTTGTTTTTGTGGATGGAGAAGAGAATGTGGTTATGAGAAGAATAGGGGTCATATAAAGAAACCAACATTTATGAATCACTATAAGAAGAAGAAGAAGAAATACGAAAAAGAAGATAAAGAATGAGAAGAAGAAGAAACCGTTGGAGAAGAATAATTGTCGTTGTAGTGTGTACAAGAAGAAGGCCACTTTATGTGTTCGTGGATTTGGAAAAGGACCTGGCTATTGGCACCCCCTTCTTTATGAGTACACCTCCATTACTAAATGAACCCCTAATATTTCAAAATCTCCCATATTACTAAACCCCCTAAATGCTCTTTAATATCCTTATCTATTAAATTTTTTTTATAAACAACTGAAAAGAGGAAAAACAAAACTCTCATTTCAAGAGGCTCTCAATCTCTTATTTTCTTTTATTCAACTGAAGTCACTTCTTCTCTTTTATCCACTAACATTGCTCGCCACTGCCTTTTGCCGTCCACCATAGCCCACCCACCACTAGACTATATACATGTTTAACCAGATTTCATACAACACAGTAATAATGTTCTCCTAGAGGTGGTAGAACATTATAAACATGTTCTCCTTAATATGTGCGAACACAATAATAATGTTTTCATTGTCGTGATCGAACACTATGATGATGATTTTGAAAAAAATGGTCAAACAATGTATGAGGTGTCAAAGAAACATAAAGACCTGCAAAATAGAAATTTTGAACATTGTGTTCTACCACCTAGGGTAGAACATTGGAAGGACGTTCCTCCATGTTAGGAAATTTATGTTTAGATTTTGATGGGACAAAAAAATATTATAATAGGAATTAAGAGTACCCCATTTTTCAATTTATTTAAATGAAAGTTTAAAATAGCTTTGAGTCCTAAAGTCGAAGTTGAAGAATGAAGAATTTTGAAGATTCAGTAGCTAATCAATCTAGAAGAAAGTTTCTTTTGGCAGTCGGATTCAACAGGAAAGTCGCTACTGGATGCAGCAATAAATGCAGCAAGTAGAAAACAAATAAAACAAAGTAAGAACAGGAAATTGCATCAATGTAGTAGGTTGGAGAAAGCTAGCATAAAATTCTAAAGTTGTAAGAAGACTTGAAGCAAGAATAGACATTCACGCACAACAATGCAGTACGAGGAAGATCACTGCTATCCGAGAAAACGTCTTGTAAAAAATAGCCAGTAGAGACAAAGTGATCAAGCAGTACCGAGGACCAATGTTCTGCTGACACGTAGGCCGACAGACTACAACTAACCTGAAACCTAGTTCAGCCGCATTAATTAGCCTGGAGAACAAGACAAGAAAATAATTCCTAGAATTTTAGAGACAATTAATACGAGCTCAAGGGCAATTGATGAGAATTCAAATTCAAATGAAATGTGTCTCTTTTCAACAGACACATTCCTTGCATCTATAAATAGAGTAAGGGCCGACTGAAGCAATATTGAAAAACTGATATCTTGAAGTCATGCTCTAGCAAGAACAAGGTCTCAAGTCTCTTACCCTTTAAATTTTCAATCACTCAACCTCTAAGTGAAGCAGTCAAACCTATGAACCATCAAGCTCAAGAATCATCAAGACTGTTTCAAGCACTAGTTGAAGAAAAACCTATATAATTTTAACCTTTGTGTTGTGTGCTTAGGTAGTTTTAGTGGTGTTCTCAGTCAAGGACGAAAATTTCGATTTAGGTACATTGCTTTCACGGAAATTTCGGTAAATTTAGAAAAATATTAGAAACTTTGTTAAAAATTGGAAATTTGGATATGGTATTGTTAGAATATTATAACTAACATTAATACATATATTCAACTTAAATTTTCAAACAGAATGACATATTTACAACCAATATTGGAATTAACTATTATTAAAAAGTTGTCTGGTATAATAACATGAGAAATTCAAAATAATAGAATACGTTATTACTATAACCAAAAAGAACTTCTAGGAGCTTCAAATGAATAAGTTGGCATACCATCTTGATTTAGACATTATTTGCACCAGCTCATAACATTATTCTGATTTTGAGTGTAATCATGAATATGCCATTCATATGCCCCTCTGTTAGAAAATTTATGTTAGAATATGCCATGAATATGCTCATGACATTTATGTTAGAAAATTATTTGATTGTATTGTATACGTTATAATTATAATGTGCAAATTATAATATTATTTGGGTTCAAAATACAATTTTTTCCCTTCAAAAATTAGTGTAATTCATTACAAAATATTATAATTATTTAGGGTAAAAAAAATTAAAATTTCACCGAAATCGAAATCGAAACGAAATTTCGAGATTTTCAAACATTTTCTACTATAACTTCATTGAAATCGAAATTTACCGAAATTTCGGTGAGATACTAACGAAATTTTTTCAATCGCCGTTTCAATTTCGGAGACTTAAAATTAGCGAAATTTTGGTGAAATTTCACGAAATTTTCTCCCCTGTTCTCAGTTGATAGGATTTAGATCCTTGTTGAGTGTTTTTGTCTTAAGTTGTTAAGGCAATAACTCTATACGAGTTAGTAGGATCCTGTGTGGGTCAACTTATTTGATTCAAGCAACTTGTGTGGAAGCTAAATCCTAATAGGTGAAAACTTATTAGGTTGATAGATTGTAAGGTCGAGTCCTATAAAACAATGTTGCTTAACGAAGTTCCTCCTCAGAGAAGGAGTAGAGTGGACGTAGAAAGATTATACCACCTTCGAACCACTATAAGCCTTGTGTGTTTATCTTTTGCTCTTAGCATCTTTGTGATTTTTTGTGTGCTGCATTTTATATCATATCATTCTGCACTAAGAGCTTTCCAAAAATTATATTTTAGAAAAAGTTTTCAAAAGAAACTCTGTCAAAATGGTTTAGTTTTCGCTGCATAAGAACTTTGGTATAGTAAGCTGAGTTGTATTCTCGCCTATCATGATGTACTACTGCATTCTATGCTGTATATAGCTATAGAATACAGCGCTGCAAGTTCGAACAAATTTTCAAAAATCGACAGAGGTTCATTCACCTCCCCCTCTGAACCATTTGGAACCAACACTCCACTTGTCATTGAACATGTTAGGATTGCTCTTTGTTTTTTGATCGAACACTTAACATATGTTCTACACTTTGTTGTTAAACACAATGATATTGTTCCTCTTACCGTTGTCGAACATTTGTGGGAAGTATAGTTTTGTATTTTCAAATGACATGCGATCAAGGCAGCTTGTAATCGATTTTGTACGATAGAAAATCTCCCAAAAACTTATGTTCGCCATCTCCATCAGATTTTCACGGTTCATTGTTGATTTCCTTCATTACTTAATCATGAATTGGTGAAAGAACCAAGAATGTAAATTAAGATACTTATACATCTCAGTATTAGAGTTTGAATATAATTATAATTTGAATGATGTAGAAATATAGTTCGAATAAGATTAGTATATTAAGGTTTAATAATTTAAGTAACGGTGCTTTCAAAAAAAAAAAAATTTAAGTAATGGTAAATAAATATTTTAATTTTCAAAAAACTCTTTTGCATTAGTTGCATGGATGTAGATCTATGCAACTTGATCGATTCGGGTTCGACCCGGATGTGCGCATCTCTTTTTTATTTATTTATGCATTGATCTTTAGGGTCGGATCCGCACATCTCTTTTTTTATTTTTTATTTATGCATTGATTTTTATGTTATATTAGTATGAAATTTATGTACAAATATCATAACTTTTATGTAAAACCAATTTTAGCGCAATTTGTATCAATATACCTTCATATGATATTACTCATACATTTATATGATATTACTTATATGATTATATCTTTATAACAATATAATCATATATTTATGTAAATTACTTATACCTTTATATCAACATAAAGGTTGAATGTTATAACATAAAGGTATGAATGTTAAACATAAAGGTTATGACATTCATACATTTACATTATATTACACAGACATGTAAATATATGTATCTTAACTATGTTGATATAAAGATATAAGTAATATACATAAAAGTATGAGTAATATCACATAGAGGAATATATGTACAAATTGTGCTGAAATTCTTCTTTTTTTAAAGTTAAAGTATTACATAAAGGTCAGGATTTTTGTACATAAAGATCACACTAATATAACATAAATGGCACACGAATATAACATAATTAAAGGTAACACATGAAAAAAAAAAAAGACAAAAAAACGTGTGGATCTGAGTCGATCCGGGTCGACCCGATTGCACTATGCACCAGTTGCACATGAGACCAACTCTTTAATTTTATAAATTATATAAAAGAGTATTTTAGTCAAATTATAAAATGTTATTTTTGTCAAAAATTTGAGGGGATGTATTCATATATTTTGGGGGTGTTCATAGCCGCGCCCTTTGAAGAAAAAAAAAATCTTATTTATACGATGAATTGGGAGTTGGGTTGGATTGAATTGCATGATCCATGCAACTGGTGTATGAGAGTGCAACTTCATGCTATAAGAGTTCAAAATATACAACGAAAATATACATATATTTGTAACAGTAATGTAGGCCTAGGGTGATATATGTGTTTTAATCAAATGAAATAATTATTAAAAAAATAAAATAAAATTATACGATACATTATAATTAAAAAATAATAAAATAATTAATATTAGTCCTAATGATAAAAAAAATTATTATCAATTATTTGAATATTTTTATGTGTTACAAATTCACAAAATAAGTAGGAGTAGTAGAAGAACAATATAGGCATCTCGAAGAGAATATTGTTAGATCACAGGAAACACGAAGGATATTATAAAAACTAAAGAGTAGCTTATCTAATGGCAAAAGAAGATTCTTGATCAATTTGCCCCACAAATTATGTCCATAATTAGTTCATCTTTTTGACTGAATCAATTATTGTCGACAATGTATCTAGATAGATATTAGTGTTGTAATTATTATTTTTAAATAAAAAAGATTGACATTAGTTTAAGAAGTTAAATATTTTAAAATTAAATTGAGCTGAGCTGTTTTAGTTATGGGGGTTGTAAATCTTCTCATGACGATCTTATTCTTCATTTTTATTCTCTCTTATTTAAGGTTGATTGAAACAAAAAACAAAAAGATGAGACTGTATAATAGATATAAGATGATATTTATTGCCGATAAAGAAAGCACATTTTTAGAATCTCATTTGTAGATTGTGTTTAACCAATCTCATTAAATTAGATTTGTAAAATGATCCTATAAAAAATATATAAAAGGAATATAATATTATTTACAAAATCCAATCCACCAAAATGAAATCTTTTAATTAAGATATTGATGCTATTTAATACTCCCACTAATTTTATTTAATTGACTTTTGAAATTTGCACAATATTATCCTTAGATAATTTCTGTCCACTTATTCCCTCATTAAATTTCCCCCGCCCTCTATTTGTGATCCATTCCTCCTTTTCTATCCCTCAAGTATTAATGAAAAATTCCCTTTTCTATCCCTAAAATATTAATGAAAAATTCAAATGCAGAATATTAAAACTTAAAAATTTATAGGAGACGGTCTCATAAATAGTTATCGTAAGACAAATCCTCATCATCAAAAAAAAAAAATCATATTCACAAATTCATATATGAATTATAAAATATGAGTTATGTGTTAATCTGTCTCACATAATTAGATTCGTGAAATAGTCTCATATAAAACTTACTCATATTTAAGATTATAAGATCTTTTTGGAATATGAAGACGTAAATTTGAAATAAAAGCTGAATTATAGCTAAAACAACTTATAATTAGAACAAAATTGAACATCTAAAATGCTAATTAAATAGAATTGTATTTCAAGTGCATATAAATAGTATATTTTTAAAGAATGCACATACATAGTTAAAAAAAGATACGAAAGAGAATCAAATTAAATTCAAATAGATGAATATCAATAATATGAGCAGGGACGAAGTCAAAAGTGGGCAGAGGGTTGCAGTTGCCCTCTTAAATTTAAAATATCTATACTATATATAGAGTAGGTCAATCCGGGTTAACCCGGATTCCCGTGTTTTTAGTTTTTGAGTTTATTTATTTATTTATATATTATCTTTATGTTATATTTATGTCACGTTTATGTATAAATGTCATTACTTTTATGTACTACAATTTATGAAAAAAAAAAGAATTTCAACACAATTTGTACATATATACCTTTATGTGATATCCAAGTCACTTTTACGTACAAATATCTTTACCTTTATGTAATATATAAAGGTGCAACTAACATAACTAAAAGGTATTCGTAATATCACATAAATGTATGTTGATCAAAAAACCGCTCAAATTCTTCCTTTTTTTTTTAAAGTTCCAGTATATAAAGATGACGATATTTGTATATAAAGGTCATACTTGTTGGTCCCAAGTGGTCAGAGGTTCAGAGAGGGGTGAATGAACCTCTATCGATTTTTGAACTTTTAAAACTTTTAGTGAACAGGTTTCTGATTCTAGAAAGAATGCAGTAACCTGACTCGATAGAGAAATCTGTCAGTATGCTATATCAGGTTCCTGTCTCGGTATCACGGTATACAACAGAAAATAAACGATAGAGTTTCAATTTGGAAAACGTTTTCTTTCGCAAGTATGTTTTTTTGTCAAAGGGTTTTAGTAGGATGCTTATGATGTATACAATAGGAAAATATATATATATATATATATATATATATATATATATATATATATATATAAATGCAATGCTGCAAGTAATCAAAACCAATAAACACTCATGGCTTATAGTGGTTAGAAGGTGGTGTAATCCTTCTACGTCCACTCTACTCCTTCCCAGAGGAGGAACTTCGTTAAGTCAGTTCGATTTATAAGCCTCAACTTTACAAACCTCTTCCTAACACAAGTTTACCTACTAGAATCAACAGATTCCTAGGCTCTATCCCACACAGGGTACAAATCCCACACAAGACAAATAGTCTACACAAGACTAAACACTTAGCGAGGATTTAATCATACCAGCTAAGGTACACCAAACTAAAACAACCTAGCACATATCAAATGGTTAAAAAGTATATGAGTTCTTCAACTGGTGCAGTAAGAAGACAACCTTGAACTTGAGAGCCCGAGTGCTTGGATAGCTGCTTCTTGAAGGTTGAGTGACTGAACTTGGATAAGCTTGAAAAAGCTTTGGAGTATTTCTGATTTTCCACTCGGCTTGGCTCAGCACTTTCTTTGGTCACTCACATCTTCTATTTATAGAGTAAGAAAAGTATCCGTTGAAGAGAGATACTTCTCTATTTTGAATTTTAATCCAGATCTCCAAAAATCTTTTTTGTGGCTTCATTAAATGCATCATGGACGAATTGAGAAGGTGGCGTGTAAACCTTCCATAAGCATTTAATGCGCTTGACATCGATTTCGGACCTCTTCTGTCATGCTAGCTGACATGGCAAGGCGGTATAGGTCCATCACTGATATTCATGCAACGGGTAGCTAATCTAGTCGAAGGTTAGCTTTGTTCTTCCTTAAACTGCATGAATGAGAGTAGCTTTTATCTTCTGCAAAAGATCTGTTGGCTACAACCTGTTATCTCTGCAGATTGTTGTAACTTCTTCCTGCTTGCTACATCCTGCTTGCTGCTTCTTCTTCCTGCATCTTCTTCATGTATGCTGCTTCCTGTTTCAGAACAGCTTCCTACTTCTGCATGTTGCTTCCAAAAGATATATTCCTATATCTTCTGAGGTTGGTTTTCCTTATAATTTGGAAAACCATTACATGATCTCTTACAAATAAGGAGACTAAAGATCATATAATCAGTATGGAAAATAGATACTCTAAACCTTAAGCAAACTGTTTTTGTCTCATCAAAACTTAGTCAAAAATATTCCAAAACCATAGGATTTTAGATATTAATTGTCTCCAGTACTTCTACTACTATAAATAGAAGATCAAAATGTAAGACAAATGGTTTGAAAATTTGTACAAAAAACTCTCAAATAAGCAATATAAACTTATTTACTACTCCTAATCGAGCTATTTTAGCTTATCAGGTCACAGTATACTTACACAATATACTTAATTTACCGAGCACGAGTTACCGAACTCATTTATCTTATATATTTATCCAAATTATTTTAGTTTTTTGACAAAGTCCACTTTCCACATTGACATGCCAATACATATGGTACATTAAATTGAAAGGGCCTCTAATCTACATATCAATGGAAAAATCTCCAATTCAAGAAATTTTAACCTCCACTTCAAGTGCCATTAACAATACATAATTTGAGCTTTAGTTATTAGGTTTAAATCACTTCTTCAACAATTGATTTTAAGGTTATAGTTCTTGAGAATATGAAGGTTGAGTATAGATTGAAGTTAAATATGATTTGGGATTACATAAATTAGGGTTCATTCTCAAATAAAGAGATCAAACATAGTATGAATAGATTTGGGGGAAATGAACCTAGCTAGAATCTAAATCTGAGTTTTCTTAGTTGATTTTTTGGTAACTTTTAGATGGACTCAGCTTAATTTAATGATTATCAATTTTATAATAACGGTTAACAGTTAACTTGAAAGACTAAATATGATATTTTTCCTTTTAAAAAATCTTAGAAGTACATGAACAAGAGTAAAAAATTTCCGCAAAAAACTTACCTAATTGAGAAAAATTATTCGAAATGAGATTGCATATCACATCAAACCCACACGAGATCTTCTATTACATTTGGTGTTACATCTCCTATTCCAAAATAATCATCACAAGTCACGTGCAATCGATGACATCACTATTTAACACATGACATTTATTAAATATTATGAAACATAAGATGTAACACCAAATATAATAGAGGATCCAATCCGAGTATCAAACCATTATAATGGGAAGACTTAAAAATACTTTATAACAAAACTATGTTCATTTTTCCTCCTTTTTAAGTAGAAGATACATATGCATACCTTTCAAAAAAGAAGAAGATATATATCAATTTATTAATTCAGATATTCATTCTTTCAAAAAGAAAATATAATAACTACACAATAACATAGAGACATCACACATCGTATATATAACAAAATCATCAAAATTTTGTAAAATTAAACATAAACGACATATATACAATTAATACATACACATGTGTTAGTTGAAATGAAATCCAATATATTTTATTAATTATCTTTGATTACTTTGATAATTAATTAGAACAGTCCTTATGCCGAAATTAGTAATTGACAAATTTTATCTCCTAAATGTGAATCTAATGAACAACTGTCCACTACTTTATACTACGTCGTTTTATGGTCAAAAGATGTCGATTCTTTACCAACCTTTCAAGATCGAAAGCATGTCTAAATATTAAAAGATTAATAAAATAAAACTGAAGCACACATATATATTATAATTCGAAAATATCTTTATTGTTGATTTGATGACATATTAACGACTATAATATGTCCTGACACTTCTGTAATTATTACTAATTTATGTTCTTAATGTACTTTAGAATTCTTTAATGCATGATTCACGTGGCTTTCCTTCAATCAGATTTTAATTATAATATTTCACATTCTTGTTTAGAACTAATTATTAACCACCAAACTGCCGGCACCAAATTGTGTTTAATTAGTTAATATTTTTAAATTTAATACAAAATTTTAGTGAACCAAATTGTGTTTAATTAGTTAATATTTTTAAATTTAATACAAAATTTTAGTGAACCAAATTGTGTTTAATTAGTTAATATTTTTAAATTTAATACAAAATTTTAGTGAGATCGATACATCCTGTGAGCCACGTAATGCCTATTATATTATTAGTTATCTTATGGTTTGAATCGTGCAATGTACGGGTTTTATTTAACACTTATCTAATTTCCATTTTATAAGTAGTATTATTGTATATGTGTTTGTTGATTTATTTATATGTAAGATATTTTTTTCTATATACTTAAAATAATCTTTCTCATAGTTTTTTTTTGTTTTTTTTCATTTGATCTTTAACACAAAATTGTTAATATCTAATTCTTTATAGGTGTTTTAAGTTGTATTATGTATTTTCATATCTTCCTTTAAAAGGAATAGAATAAATCTCATATTTATCGCTCGAAGCAGTGACAAAGCCAGGATTTTGTTTAGGAGGGTCCAACTTAAAGTGGTATAAAAGTTAAGAAACATATATAAATTATACATATATATTTAGGTACCTTATCATTCACAATGAATACATGTTAAACTTTAAAATTTTAATATGTTTTTAACAAGTTTGTTTTAATGGTTCGATTACTAAAATAATAAAACTCAAATGTTGAATACTTAAAAAATACAAAGATAGGTCACAAATATATTTTACCCATTTCAATTGTCTAAAAAACTCACATCAACATTCTATTATTATGATCAATTTGATAGCTAAAGTGATTTTTCTTTTTAATTAAATATTGAATAATAACTTATTACAAAATGTAAAATTATATGAATCATGTATAATTAAGAGAAATAATATATATTGACACAATAAAAAATAAATTATTTACAATCAATGACAATTGTAACTCAATTATATGTTAACATTAAAAATTTCTTGCAGGTTTTTTCATAAATAATTTTAAAATTAATATAATATAAAATTAAATTTCAAAATTTGAGAGGGGCCACTACCCCCCTTGGCCCTAGTATGGCTTCGTCTCTGGCTCGAAGACATCTATTTTGTTCCCATTTTACCTTTGAGTGCTGTTTTTATCAACTTTACATAATGATTTCCTTTGTAATTGTTTGCCTTTTGTGTTCTTTTAATTAATCTTAACCAATAGTTACATCTGTTGTAGTAATGTTTTATTACAATTTCTCAATGGTTTAAGGGGGTGCTTGGATAGGATGTGTCTATCCGGATTTTGGATGGACAATATCCTAATCATGTTATTTATTGATTTGCAAAATCCTATAACTCTAAATATTTTTTCTAGTTTATCGACATTTTTACAATTCCCACTAAAAACATTTTGTTAATAGAACATCATTTATTTTTTCTATTATTCCCAATATGATATGACATATTAACTATAATCAATTAACCATACCTTATAAAATCTCAAAACAAATACTACCTCCATCCCGTAACACTTTGCACCCTTATTTGTGCACGGTTTTTAAGAAAATTTGAATGATTGCTTTATAAATGAGGGTATAAGGGTCAATTCTATTTTTTTCTAATGGAGGGATTAGTTTGAATGTTTGTGCAAAAGTAATGGTATTGTGTGTAAATAAGTGTATATTGTGAGGGTAAGAATTGTGATAAAAGTGGATGCTCTCACTGTTGTGTATATTTTGCAGCAAAATTATCCAGGGAGTTGGAAGTATCAACATTTGATCTCAAAATTCGTTGAGCTTAAGAATGTCTTCAATCTGAAAACTTCTCATATCCATCGTGAAGGCAACGGAGCAGTAGATCATCTTGCAAATATTGCAGTACAGACGCAAAATTGTGCTCATTCTCTTATTTATCTTTTTGTAAAAGTTTGAAAGGTTATGTGATTGTTGATAGTTGGCAAATGCCAAATTTCAGATTTTATAGATGGAATTATTTGTTGTTTAGGTTTTTTAATGTAAATCTTCTCTTTGGATGTTACTCTTTTTAGGTTGCTTGATTGTAAAGATTAACTTTGGATGTGAGAAATATAAAGGTTGAGGATCTCCTTAATCCTCCCATCTCAGAGGGTTTTGATTGAAAAAAAAAAAAAACATATCCTAAGGTTTTTTTAGCACCTATTTTTTGTCAATGTCATTAGTTTTACAAGAGTATTGTTGTTTATTATTATTATTTTTTTCTATTTGTAATGTTGGACAAAAACAATTCTTCAAGTTTGGAACCAAAGATTTCATGTAGAAAAAGGCAATACAATATTAACAATCTCTTCCAAGCATTTGTTACTTACATATTTATTTTTTTCCAAGCACTTATTTTTTGTAGAATAGTAGGTGTGTATTTAATTGATATTAATTTTTTGATATTTCATAAATAAAATGTCTTGGAGGGAGGATATTTGGCAACATTGTAGAGCTACATGTGTCATCACTTGAGAAAACCAAACCACATTTATATATATAATTAGTTTTTAGCTAAATATTGACAATTTTGAATTTCTCATCCGTATCATGTACCCATACCGTCAATATTTAGGTCGAACTATTTTATTATGTACCAATAGAATTCGATCATTTTATTTACATCAATTTGTACTGTGCAAAACTTGATTAGGTCGTATCATCCAAAACACTCATTGTACCAGTACAACCCGTAACAACAAAATTATGTTGTTTCATTTTAATTGGTCAATCTTTGATTGTACCACCTTATCATATACCTAAGGTATAAAAGTTTAAAATAGCTATAAAAAAAAGGAAAAAAAAAACCATTTCTAATAAAATTTGTTTATTATTTTCCTGATTTTTTTTTTATAATAAAATACTCACGTGTAGGGATATGTTAAATGCCAATCGACCTCTCTCTCACAAAATGTTCCTTTTAAATTATTATTGTTTATCAAATTAATCTTAAATTTCATGGTACGAGAAGCATATTGAATATGAATTTCTTTGGAATACTTCCATATTTCCTTGTCAAAAAATAAAACTTAATATTTCTTCTAAATGTGTTCGTAGATTATCATTTTAAGTATTAGAAGATCTTTTCATTAGAAAAAAAAAAAAGTCACAAAATAAGTATGAGATGTTAATATAGTATTCAAGTGCTACTTAAGTATATAAGTTTGAGAATTGACAATTTCATTTGCTATTGTAGTCAAGAGTGAGGCAAGTGTGTCCCATATCCGACCCGATTATATATAATCATTTTTTTATCTTTTTCATACAACTCACATATCAATATTCTTCTTTTCTTATATCTTCTTCTTCCTTGTATTATTTTGAAAATTTTGAAACCTCAGATAGCAATTTTATGTCTTTCTTGATTCCCTCTTTTGACCGTCTTATTCTTCTTCCCCTTTTTTTAAAGACACTTCAATAATTAAAGAAATCGAAAATACAAGGAGACGAAAACTCTCAATCCAAAAGACTAGTATAAGAACGAGAACACCTTGCCAAGTAATGAGCGATCTTGTTAGCTTGTTTATATATAAAGAAATTTTGACATTTATCAAAAAACCTAACAAAGACCGACACTTCTCAATAATCATACCAAACTTTGATATATCATGCAGGGAAGAATTATGTCTACTTTTTATTATGTCTGACACATTAAAATGTATCAATAAATTAAAACTATACACGTCTAAAAAATCATAGTTATAATATGTTCTATACTATAAACTTTATCGAACATAAAGTCTTTAAATCAAAATGAAAATAAATATCAAATCAGATATAGTTTAATGATAAATTTATAATTAACTATTTATATATATATACATATATATATATATATATATTATCGCCATAGTTGTTAACATTAACAACCGTCCGGAGCATTCTACGACGTCGTTTGCCGCCGAATTGTGGACGGTCTGGTTGGCTGTGAATACTGTTGACGTCGATTTACGGCTGATTCGTAATCTCAGTCAAACACTCGAATTGATTGTTTTTCTAGCCCAACCTAATTAGCCAAGTTAAAAGAGCTAGGTCAATTGAGGTAGGAAGTTCAAGAGAATGTAGAACACTTGCCTTTTCTTTTCTCCCTCTAAAAAAAAGTCCCCCCTTCCAAAGGTTCGAAGGGTCTTATTTATAGACCCTTCACCTGGACAGCATCCCCCGAATCAAGGGACCTTGTCCCTATAGGGCCAGGGCTAGATGCTCCCTGTCCCATACTATTACAAACCGAGCTGAGCTCTTTTTATATTCTAATTTTTAGACATATTTCTAGGTAAGAAGGAGACTCTATCAACCGCTATCCAAGCTGAGATCAGGTCGGCTTGGTCAGGTCGGCTTTGCCTCTGATGGGATGCAGAAGGTCGGTCATTCTGGCCGAGCCGGTAAAATAAGGTCGGTTTTTGCTCACGTTGGCGTTTAGAAAGACTTGACTCAAGCTCTCCCTCCATTTTGAGTTCTAGGAAGTTGATTTCATTGAAGTATCAACAGGCCGGTTAAGGGGTTCCTGGACGGCCATGTTCTGCTCGGCTCGGCCATGCCATCCCTCTAATTCATCCGAAACATAGGTCGGCGAAATAACCGAGCCGGTCTGGAAGACCGGTCACAGTTGCAGCAGTCATATCAGTTCGAGTGGGGTCAGGCCGGGCCGAACAGGGTGACTGGATTGAGCTGTCAGGTGGTGGGGCTGGTCCTCTTCGGTGCATTGGGTCGGATGGCCTTTAGTTCGGGTCCGAACTCGATCCTTGCGTGGGCGGCCTGATATTGGGGGCCCAACATTAGCCCCTCGGACCCGAGCTGAACAACGGAGGCTCGAGTTCGATCGATGGGCCCCAGTTTGTGCAGATATGTCCCGTGGTGATTTGAGACACGTGTGTCGCCATGTGGCGCATCAGGGTCCCACCACCTGTCCTTGATCCGATGGCTGGAAGACGAACGGTTTCTTTCATTAACCTATAAATAGTGGTCCCCTCCGCCATTTGTGCTTCATTCTTCTCTCCGCGCTCTCAACCCTCGCAACTCTCTCCGAATTCCGAGCTGAATCACCCGAGCTAATTCCATCGCCCTCTTCATCCTTAGGTAATTATGTCTGCCGTAACCATTTCTTCCTCTTCTAAAAATGACCAAGGTTCAATGGGGCGGCCTGAACGGTCGGCCTTTACTCCGAGCCCTAGCCCCAGCTCCTCTCCGTCCCCTGGCGACTTCTCGGGGTCTGCCTCGGAGGGGCGGCCTCTTCCAGATCTGGCGGACGGCAACGACCAAAGCGAGCCGAGCACTTCGGGCCAAGGCGATATTCCCATGGGGATTCCGGTCACCATTTTGGACGACGAGGATTTGAGGCCGTTCCGTCCTTCAGTCGGTAAAGACGAGTTGTCTAAGTGGCATGCGCAGTTCAAGATTCCGAGCTCGGTGACATTCGAGGAGCCGGTCAATCTTGCCCGACCAGATCAGCCCCCTCCTGGTCATGTTGCCGTGTCCCTCCGAGCTCTCGAGGGCGGGTTGAGGTTTCCGCTAGCACCGACCATAACCTCGTATCTGCTCCATTGGGGGGTGGCCCCGGCCCAAATTCATCCGAACGGTTGGGCGTCCATCATAGGACTGCTCAGCCTGTTTTGGGAGTTTGGCTTTGGAACGCCGAGCCCCGCGGACTTGGAGTGGATCTTCGTGTTGAAACAAGCGCCGAGCTCGCCTCTACCGATATATTATACAACGGTCCGGTCTCGGCGTCCGCAATTGGTCGTCGCCATCCCGTCCTCCGTAAAGGAGTGGAAGACGAAGTGGTTCTGGGTGGGCGGAGATTGGCAGAGCCCTTTTGAGGTGGACGGCCAACTCACTCGGGTCGCCTGCCCGGTCATTTTTAAAGAGGCTCAATAAGGTGAGTTGGCCCGGAAGACAATCACTTCTGCCCAGGCGGAGGCCGTCCGTCTTGGGAGGGAATTGGAGGCCGCCAGAAAGGCTTCGTCGGCCTCGGCTTTTGGGGCTTATCTCCGGGCCTTCTTCCGGTCGGAGGAGTACAAGGCCAGGAGCTCGGTGGGGTACCTCTTCGCCTTCATGGACATCCTTGAGAGGGTGAAGGCTGATGAGGGGAACATCGCCCCCCTTCAGGACGCCCTGGCCACGTACCTCGTCCAGAACCCTCTTCCGCCGGACTTCCTGGACGTTCTAAAGGAGAGGCTGGAGGTAGGCTGTATATATTTTATTTTTTCAAGTATTTTCACTTCGGTTCGGTTCTGACCTATTTTCATTTCAGGCGGCCCTTCCTGCTGATCGCCACGATGTCCTCCAGTCCGGGCCGGAGATAGACATGCCGTCCGAGGCAGGCCTCGAGGATGAGGAGGAGGTCGCCGTGGAGGCAGATGAGGATCGGGTTCCTCAGGCTGCTGGCAAATCATCCGACCTTCCGCTCCCCTCAACTGAGGTCGGTCCGGAAGCTGGCGAGCTCCAGGCGGATGAGGTGGTGGATGTGGTGGATTGACCGCCCTCATTTTTTTGTTTTTAGATTTTGTAATTCCTTTTTGTTCAATTCCGAGCAGGATTTGTTAATACCATCCCTGCTCGGGGCCCGAGCAGAGTTTGTTCTACTATCTCTGCTCGGGTCATACACTATTTTTGTAAGAGGTTCCGGCCTCCAAACCGGTTTTGTTTTTGAAATTAATATATATTTTGTTCGCTTTCAATATTCGTGCATTATTTCAGTTTGTTTATGCTTTGTGCTCGGATGGCTTTCAGCTCAGCCATTATTTATGATTTCCTTGAACTTATTTTCACCAAGTAATTGGCGTGCTCGGTCCGGCCAACATAGGTCGGATTTTTCTGTTGGCTCGGACTATCCAGTCCGCCCCCCCTTTTTTTTTAGGCTCGATGAGCTCGGGGGATCGAAGCCCCATCTTTGCCGAGACAAGCTCGGGGGGTCGAAGCCCCATCTTTGCCGAGACAAGCTCGGAGGGTCTTTGCCGAGACAAGCTCGGAGGGTCGAAGCCCCATCTTTGCCGAGACAAGCTCGGGGGGTCGAAGCCCCATCCTGGCCGCTGCAATTCAAGATAGATATTTTTCATTTCACTGAAGTTTCATGTACAAAAAGAACCTATTACAATTATCCTATCTAACGAAAGTAACGTTTGAGGAGCTCAACGTTCCACGGCTTGTCGAGCACCCTTCCGGCCAGGCTTTCCAGTTCATATGCCCCTCGGCTCAGTATCCGAGCTATTTTGTAGGTCCTTCCCAGTTCGGTCCTAGGCACCCCGCGTTTGTCTCTCTGGTGTTGAGGACGACCTTGCGGAGGACTAGGTCGCCGATCTCAAACTTTCGGGCTCGGACTTTGGAGTTGTAATACCTCACACTGCGCTGTTTGTACACCACATTTCTGAGCTCCGATTCCAGCCTCTTTTCTTCTAGAAGATCGAGGCAGGCCAGCATGGCGACCTCATTTCCTTCCTCGTCTCGCTATGTAGCTCTCCAGGTCGGTATTCCGACTTCTACTGGGATGACTGCTTCTGCCCCGAAGGCTAGGGAGAAAGGGGTTTCTCCAGTGGCCGACTTGGCTGTAGTTCGGTAGGACCACAGTACTCCGGGGAGTTCGTCCGCCCACGCACCTTTGAGCTCATCCAGCCTGGCCTTTAGGGTGTGCTTGATTATCTTATTGATGGCTTCTACCTGGCCATTGCCTTTGGGGTGGTATGGCGTGGAGAACAACTTTTGTATCCCCAGGTTGGAACAGAATTGTGCGAACTCCCCGCTATCGAATTGCCTCCCATTGTCGGTTACCAGGGACTGGGGGAGCCCGAACTGGCATATGATTGACTTCCATACGAAGTCTGTGATTTTGCCCGAGGTGATTTTTGCAAGGGGTTCGGCCTCTGCCCACTTCGTAAAGTAGTCCATCGCGACTATAGCATGCTTTACACCTCCACGTCCCGTCGGCATGGGCCCAATTAGGTCTATGCCCCATTTTGCGAATGGCCATGGTGTGAGCACCATGTTCAGCTCTTCTGGCGGGGCCCTAGTGAAGGGAGCATATTTTTGGCATTTGTCACATTTTCTGGCGAATTCTATTGCCTCTTTTTTTAAGCTCGGCCAGAAATAGCCCATCCTGATTATCTTGAAGGCCAGGGCCTGTCCTCCTGTATGATCCCGCAAATTCCCTCGTGGACCTCCCTCAGTGCATATTCGGCCTCTCGTTCGCTCAGGCACCTCAGCAAAGGTAAGGAAAAACCTCTTTTGTACAGAATGCCGTCCTTCAACGTGTACCTGGCCGCCCTGATTCTCAATCTCCGAGCCTCCACTGGGTCATCTGGCCTTGCATCTTCTTGCAAGTATTTGATGATCGGGCTCATCCACGTGTCCTCCAGGTCGATCGTGCATATTGTTTGGCTCTCCAGGGCCGAGTTTTTCATAAGGCCGACATTAACCGACCCGATATCCTGGGCACCCTCGCTTGTGGATAGTTTGGCAAGCGCGTCGGCTTGGGCGTTTTGTATCCTAGGAACCTGTTCGGCCCGGGTGCTTCGGAAGCCGGCCAGGGTGACTTCCACGACTTGGAGATATGTGGCCATTTTTTCATCCCGGGTCTCGTACTCGCCCGAAATTTGGTTGACCATCAGGAGGGAGTCGCTGAAGATCTCGAGGTCATCGACGCTGAACTGCTTGGCCATCTCGAGTCCGGCCAGCAGGGCTTCATATTCGGCCTCGTTATTGGTGGCCTTGAATTTGAATCGGAGGGCCGAGCAGAAATGCTTGCCTGACGGGCTGATGAGGACGATTCCGGCCCCGGCTGCGGTGACAGTGGACGAGCCGTCCACGTACATTTTCCATGGCTTTTCCTGGCTTTCCTCCTGGATGGGCGTAGTGGGGGTGAACTCAACGATGAAATCGGCCAATGCTTGTCTTGCCCCTTTATAGCCGTCCTGGGGGAGTATTGCACGTCGTACTGCCCTAGCTCCACTGCCCACTTGAGAAGCCTTCCTGAAGTGTCAGGTCGGCCTAGGACCTGTCTCAATGGGAAGTTGGTCAGGACCTCAATCCGATGGGCCAGGAAGTACGGTCGGAGCTTCCTGGCCGAGATGACCAGAGCGTAAGCTAACTTCTCCATTGGCGGGTATCTCAACTCTGCATCGTGGAGGGAATGGCTAACATAGTATATGGGCTGTTGGGAGCTCCTCTCCGTTCGTGTCAGGACGGCGCTTATCGCATAGCTGGACACGGCCAGGTATAGTTGTAGCTTCTCTCCCTGGAGGGGCTTGGCGAGGACAGGCGCGGTCATAAGGGACTTCTTCAACTCTTCTAGGGCCGTCACACATTCCGAGGTCCATTCAAATTTTTTGTCCTTCCTGATAAGATCGAAAAACGGCCGACATCTATCGGTTGACTTTGAGATGAATCTATTGAGGGCGGCCACCTTACCTGTCAGGCACTGGATGTCCTTGACCCGCCTTGGTGGTGTCAGGTCGATGATAGCCTTGATTTTCTCAGGGTTGGCCTCAATTCCCCTCTGGCTAACCATATACCCGAAGAACTTGCCCGATCCGACCCCAAATGTGCACTTCTTCGGGTTGAGCTTCATTCGATACCTCCTCAAGATGCCGAACATTTCGACCAGGTCGGCAACGTGGTCCTCCTTTCGTTTTGATTTGACCAACATGTCGTCCACGTAGACCTCCATTGTTTTGCCGATCTGGGTGGCGAACATCTTGTTAACCAACCGTTGGTATGTAGCTCCGGCATTTTTTAGTCCGAACGGCATCGTCTTGTAGCAATATTGAGCTCGATCCGTCACGAAGGTGGTGTGCACCTGGTCCTGCTCGGCCATTGGGATTTGATGGTATCCTGAGTACGCGTCCATGAAGCTCATCAGCTTGTGGCCGGCCGTGGTATCCACGAGCTGGTCAATGTTGGGGAGTGGGAAACAATCCTTCGGGCATGCTTTGTTGAGGTTGGTGAAGTTAATGCACATCCTCCACGACCCGTTCGATTTTTTCTCCAAGACCGGGTTGGCCACCCATTCCGCGTATTTGGTCTCCTTGATGAAGCCATTGGCCAGGAGCTTCTGGACTTCCATCTCCAGGCATTCGTACCTGTCAGGGCTGAGCCGCCTCCTCTTCTGGACTACAGGCTTCGCGGATGGGCTGAGGTGGAGGTGATGACAGGCGTCTTCAGGTCGGATGCCCTCCATGTCCTCGTGGGTCCAGGCGAACACGTCAGTATTGGAGCCGAGGAATTTGATGAGCTCGGCTCGGATCGGGTCCTCAAGTGTCCGCCCTATGTTGAACGTCACGTCCGGCCGGCACGGATCCGGGCTGATGAGGTCGAGCTCCTCCACCGGCGAGGCCCGGACCTCATGTTCTCCTCGTGGGTCTAAGGTCTCCAATTCCTGGAAGGGTTGTGCCAGGTTGTTTTGGGCAAGCTCATCGCCTTGGGATTGGCTGGCCTCTCCGACCTGGTTGATCTCCCTTGGTCTAAGCCCGGCCTCGCACTCTCTTGCGGCGAGCTAGTTGCCCTCGATGACGAATATTTTCTCCCCAACGGGAAATTTGATGGCCTGGTGGTAGATGGACACTACGGCCTTGAGTTTGGCCAGGAGGGGTCGGCCTCATATGGCGTTGTACGTTGAATGTGCATCTACCACCCTGAATTCCGTCAGGGTATATACTTTCTCTCCTTCCATCTCGAAGGTCACCTTCAGCAGGCACTTGCCTAGCACCTTTGTGGTCTGTCCTCCGAACCCTACCGCGACCTCCGACGTGGGCTCGAGGTCGGTTTCTCTAAGCCCCATCCTCCTGTACGTGTTAAGATATAACACGTTGGCATAACTGCCCGTATCCACCAGGACCCTATGTACCCTGATGTCCTGGATGTCCAAGACAGCGATCAGTGGGTCGTCGTGGGGGTGCACCAGGCCCTCCGCCTCCATACTATGGAAAGTGATAGCGTGCCCCTCCGCGGTATGTTTGGGCGGGTCGCACCTTTGGTAGGCATTTCTGGCCTCCCGTATATATTGCCACCGGGCTCGCTTGGATCGCCGGTCCTCCTCGAAGTTGTGATTGATCAGTGTGTTGATCTCCCTTATCGGAGGGTTTTCGAGGGGGGAGGGGGTAACCGCTGTGCTGGCGAAGCTACTTGTTCCTTAGGGGGCCGGGTCTCTTCACGAATTGGTCGAGGTGCCCCCTCTCAATAAGCTTCATGAGTTCGGCCAATAAGTGTCGGCATGCGTCAGTACTGTGGCCGGAAGCTCGGTGGTACTCACAGTATTTTTTGAAGTTGGTCCAGCTCGGGGATGGCCTCTGAGGACGCAGTTCTGGCAACAAATTTTGGTCATGTATGATGACCAAGATCTGTCGAGGAGATACCGTTAGGATGGTTCTCACTCGCTCGGCTGAGTCGGGCTGCTTGAGCCGGTCTCGGCTTGGTTCGATCGCCTGGTATGGCCTGAAATTACCGGGCGGCCGGAAGCTTGGCTGGCGCCTTGGGCCTTCCTTCTCCTTCTCCCTCCTCTCTGGGTGTTCCCTTGCTCCTTGTTCCTCCTGGATGGCCTCATCGGCGTCCACATACATTTCTGTCTATCGGAGGAACTCGTGGTAGGTTTTTGGTTTGAATTCCCGAACTGACCACCACACCTTTGAATTGACCCGGAGACCTGCCATGGCGGTCATGAGTTTGGTCTCATCGTGGACATATTCCATGCCGAGGATTAATTTGTTGAACCGCTCGAGGTAAGCTTTTAGGGACTCGCCCTTGTTTTGTTTGAAATTCAACAATTTTTCCTTCGGTGTCCTCCTTTTCTTCGACCCCATGAATTGTGTGAGGAAGAGCTCCGACAACTCCTTCCATCCACCAATGGAGTAGTTCGGTAGATTGCTGAACCAACTTTTAGCCAGGTCTCCCAACATCAAGGGGAAAACCTGGCACATGAACATTTCATCAACCTTTTGGAGGCGCATCCAGGACACGTAGTTGTCCAGATGGCATGCGGGGTCGGTCTCTCCATTGTAAGTGCCGATCGGCGGTATTTTAAATTTGGTCGGCAGGTCGGCATCACTTATCCTTTTGGAAAACGGGGTCGGTCCGGCCCAATCATCAACGGAGTTTTGATTGTCGTTCTCACCTTCATTTTCTTCGGCCTCGAGTTCGGCGAGCCTTCTCCTCAGGCATCGAGCCTCGTCCTCCTTCCTGGCTCGTTGCCGAGTGGATTTACATCCCTCGGCTGGCTCATCTTGATAGTTGAGCCGCTTGGCCAACCTCAATGCTTCCTCCGTCTATCCCGACCCGAGCTTGGTGAAGACGCTTCCCACTTTCCTTTGTCCTTTTGGGGCTTCCGTCTGTGGGCGCTTCCTTAGCCGGCTCGGCCAGTCCAGGTCGGTCGATATGTCCGTGGAGGACTCGTCGTCGACTTCCTATTCGGCTTGGGATTTCTCCGAGGCCCTCTGAATGGGCTGGTCGGCTCGACAATTCGCGGCTCCCTCGCGGGGGGTCTCTTCCTGTAATTCTGCTTGGCCACGCTGTCGAGCCTGGTTGAGCTGTTCCGTTAGCAGGTGGATCACGGCTTGTATCATCTCGGGGGAGAGGGTCGTGGTGCCGCCCTCCATGACCATTTGGTAGGTCATGTCTCCCCCTACCGATGTGCCTCCCGTTAGGTTTCTATTTTCGTTACCCGTGCTCCTTCCTTCCTTGGAGTCTTCGCTTCCTTTCATTAATTGATAGCTGAGTAGAGCTGAATGCGTGACCCCCTCCTTCTAGCGCCAAAATGTTGACGTCGATTTACGGCTGGTTCGTAATCTCAGTCAAACACTCGAATTGATTGTTTTTCTAGCCCAACCTAATTAGCCAAGTTAAAAGAGCTAGGTCAATTGAGGTAGGAAGTTCAAGAGAATGTAGAACACTTGCCTTTTCTTTTCTCCCTCTCAAAAAAAGTCCCCCCTTCCAAAGGTTCGAAGGGTCTTATTTATAGACCCTTCACCTGGACAGCATCCCCCGAATCAGGAGACCTTGTCCCTATAGGGCCAGGGCTAGATGCTCCCTGTCCCATACTATTACAAACCGAGCTGAGCTCTTTTTATATTCTAATTTTTAGACATATTTCTAGGTAAGAAGGAGACTCTATCAACCGCTATCCGAGCTGAGATCAGGTCAGCTTGGTCAGGTCGGCTTTGCCTCTGATGGGATGCAGAAGGTCGGTCATTCTGGCCGAGCCGGTAAAATAAGGTCGGTCTTTGCTCACGTTGGCGTTTAGAAAGACTTGACTCAAGCTCTCCCTCCATTTTGAGTTCTAGGAAGTTGATTTCATTGAAGTATCAACAGGCCGGTTAAGGGGTTCCTGGACGGCCATGTTCTGCTCGGCTCGGCCATGCCATCCCTCTAATTCATCCGAAACATAGGTCGGCGAAATAACCGAGCCGGTCTGGAAGACCGGTCACAGCTGCAGCAGTCATATCAGTTCGAGTGGGGTCAGGCCGGGCCGAACAGGGTGACTGGACTGAGCTGTCAGGTGGTGGGGCTGGTCCTCTTCGGTGCATTGGGTCGGATGGCCTTTAGTTCGGGTTCGAACTCGATCCTTGCGTGGGCGGCCTGATATTGGGGGCCCAACAAATACAACTATGTAATATTGTCCAATTTTGTTTTGTAAACATTTTTTTCATTTTTTTGGTTCAATTTCATATTTACCTTCCCTTAATTGGAAACGACATGCACACTAATATTTTAATTGATTTCATAACAAATTCAATGTTGTAAAATTCGTCACGTGATGGTAGGGTGCTTGTTAAACAAATATATTAAACATAATTCTTGTTATTTTAGATAATTTTTTAAATTTTCTAATTATTATCTGCTTTTTGAACTCTTATACTGTTTTATTTTTGATGTTATGTATTGGAGGATAAGTAAAATTTAATATTTCATTCAAATTATTTGTATACAATATTGAGATTTCTCAAATTGTTGTCTTTATCTATATATTAATGATTTGATAGGATCCTATAGTAAAATTAGAATTGGCTATCTACTTAAGAGGCTATTATACAATTAGAACAATATTATTTTGAAGATGCTAAATACGAAAAAAAAAAATGTTGCCTAAGAAAGTCTAGGCCTAGAAAGAATAGAATAGCTCTGCTTAATCCTACTGAATATATTAAAATTGGTACAACTAGGTGTCGTCTAGTCCGATTTTTAAAATACTGAACAAATTAACAATTATAATATCGGGAATAAAAAGTTTTTAGTTCTATGACTTTGAGTTTTTTAGATATTTAGTTATTTTATCTATTCATTTTCTTAATTTTTCTTTTTTTGGTTACCTACAATAACATATTATTAAGAGTGCTTATAGCTTAATTGGCATTCAAACTACGTATTATAAATGAATAAATTTATAAAATAATTACAAAAACTTATTTAGTTCACCTATGTAATATAAATAGGGTTAACTTCAATTTTGATCAGGTATGTAAGACCTATTTTATTTTTAACAATTAAATATATGTTTTTCAATTTTCGTCTTGTATGTTTCGCTTTTTTCCAATTTTAGTGAAGTTTTTCCAATGTTGGTCGGAATTCCCAAAATCGCCGATACCACGTGAGATTTTCCAACAGTCATCCAACCAAAATTAGATTGAAATTGGAAAAAAATTGTAATATACATAATCAAAATTGAAAATTTTGATTGAAATTGGAAAAAATTAAAACAAAGATAAAATTTAAAAATGTATACTTAGTTGTTCAAAAATAAAAAAAATGTTATATACAAGTTCAAAATTGACATTAACTCATATAAATATATCTTGTCGATTTTTCGAACTCTACAATGGTAGTTTTTGGTTCTTTTTTTTTTTTATGTCTATGTCACGGATGAACTTTGTACTTCGAGATTGTCATTTATAGCCGTATTTACCTATTATTTATTGCCAAATTGGCTCAATCACTTACCAACTTGTCGAATCCATCTTCATTACTTTATTACAGTAGGAAGTATGAATCTTTTTAAGGTCAAGTACAAGGCTCCCATTATAGATAATTATGAATATATACTTATTTGACTTTAGATCATGTACGGGTTATATGTAGAAACAATGACGAAGCCAGAAATTTGGTTTGGGGTACAACTGATAGTGGTATGAAATATGTATAAATCATATATAGATCTAGGTACATTTTCAAATTACGGTTAACATATGTTAAACTTTGACTTTTTTATATTTTTTTACAAATTTGTACGAATGGTTTGGTGTCTTAAATGATAAAATTAAAATGTTCGATACTTGAAATATGCATATGTAAAATTTTAGATTTTTAATATTCTTTAATGAATTTGTATTAATGGTTTGATGACTAAAATGTTGAAATTCAAATGTTAAATACTTGAAAAATACAAATATATATAACTAAAAATATAATTTACTCATTTCAGTTGTCGGGAAAACTCAGACCAACTTTCTATGATTATGAATTTGGTACTCTAAATGATTGAAAGGAATAAAAATCGAAGGTTGAATAAACAACTTATTACAAAATGTAAAGGTTTGTGACTCATGTATAGTTAAGGAAAATAATATATATTGATTCTAATATAAAACAATTACAATACAATAATAACTGTAACTCAATTATGTATTAATATTAAAATTTATTTCTTTTATTTCTTTTTTTCATAAATAATTTTAAAACTAATATAATATCTGTATTATTTTTTTTTAATTTGAGGGGGCACTCCCCCTGACTCTCATGTGGCTTCGTCCCTGTGTAGAAACTAATTAGTTTTTTGTGGTGGCTGGATTATTAAATTCGAGTTTTAATTGAATTTGAAAACATTAATAAATTTTAATTAAATCAAATTAATAAGACAGAATTAAAATAAATATTAATAATCATACTTTTTTTATTGTAGTAATAGATTTTTGAAAAAGAGTCAATTTTACCATTTTAGACTTGTCAACTAGACAAGATTACTTTTGTTTTTTTTTTTTTCCTTCAAAATAAAAAATTAAATTATAAAGGAAATAATAGTTTCTATCACTTTCATATATGATAGTCTTTCTTTTCAAGCCACTAACGGGGAAATTGTTCGTTTTAGTTATTCTCACCTAAAAAACTGAAATACCCTAAAAAGTGGTTAAAAAAACTTATATTTTAGTAAATCAAATTAAAAGAATTTTTATTTTATTTTTTCTTGAAAATTCCTAAAACCACGTATCTTATATTAATGGGTAAAAAAATAATTCCAACTGGACAAAATGGCGACAAATCCTCTTAATATGGAGGAAATTATTCACTCCAAATGTTTGGAACAGTCAAGTGACAAAAATCATGGTATCCCACTGCTTCATTATGATATGATTTTTTTAAATGTTATAAATAACTATAATATTTAATTAAACCTCCATAGTAATTAGAATCTAGTTGTTTGGCTAGGTGTTAAAGAATAATAATCTAAGCATAGATGCGTAGCAAATTACAAATGAAAAATTTTTAAAAATCACATCTTGATCTTTTAATCCGTAAAGTGACATGTTGATTAACTAAAAATAAGGAAGGGGTGAAGGGGTTCTCAAAATAAGTGATGGAGATCTTACCCCAATACTAAATAGATATTTTGAGTTTTCTTTTTTAATTAAAATCTTTATCATAATTTTTTTGAGAAAAAATAGTTCTCTTTAGGTTGGTTTATTAAACCTTTTGGTTTCCAAAAATTTGAAAGAAAGAGAAGAAAAGATTCACTCTGTATGTATGTGAAAACTATTTTTTTGGTTCATAACTTAACGAAATCAATAATTTATGGGTAATTCTGTAGCACACCAGTGATATTAATACATCAATGTTTTTTACTATGGTAATTTCTGTGCAAGATAATTTTTGTCTTTTGGGTTGTTGGTTATGGGATGTGGAATGCATTGAGCCTCTTTGCAATGATTTTAAATCCTGGATTGCACACGTAGGTCCTTTCACTAATTTCTTTTTGCAACACTCATTTGATTTTGCTTGAATCACATCATGTCAACAGTTGTACTGATTTAATCAAGAGAGACACGTGTGTGCCCCCAACCCAACCGCCCCCACCCACCCACCTATATTTTCATTTTTTTTTCTTTTTTCTTCTTAAACCCTAATTCTTTCTCCTCCCCCTCCTTCACGTTGCGCACCTTCTTCTACTTCCTTCTCCTCCTTACGTTCTCTTCTTCTCTATTTTTTTCCTCTTTATTCAAATCATGACTTCTGTTAGTGGATTAGAAAGTAATGATATGTTTCTTGATGGAGTTTTGGATGAATTATAATTGATTGAGGAGTATTTCTTTGAAAATGTGTTGAATTCGACAAATTGTGTGGATAATTTAAGTTGTGGAATGGATGATTTTTTTAACTTTGATGGATAAGAGGAAGAAGATCAATGTATATGTATATGAAGTTCTTACATTCTTTGTTTTGCTAATAAATGGCACTCACTTCTTGTTGAAGTTATGATGTGTTGTTCTTTCATTGCATTGATGTTAATAGCTTTGTTTTCTTGATGAGATTGTTGTTTCAATTTCATGAAATTAGCTGCAGAAAATTCGAGGAAGAAGATGATGAAAATTCACATTTGAAATTTTAAAATTTTAAGTTTACAATCTACAGTACACTTATACCTTAAAAATATATAAGTAATACCTAAAGCGTATACAAGTGATACATTAAGAGTATGCAACTAATATCTTTCATTGAATAAACAACTAATACCTTCAGAGTAAATATGTAATACCTCATACTATAAGCATTAATACCTTAAAGGTAAATATGTAACTTAAGAGTATACAAGTGATACTTATAGAATATACAAGTGATACATAAAGAGTATACAAGTGATATCTTTCATTGAATGAACAACTAATACTTTAAGAGTAAACATGTAATACCTTATACTATAAGCATTAATACCTTAAGGTGCATATGTATTACCTTATAATATAAATATCAATACCTTAAAGGTAATATGTAATACCTTTATAAGCATTACTATCTTAAATGTAAATATGTAATACTTTAAGAGTATACAACTGATACCTTAAGAGTATACAATTGACACCTTCACTAAATGAACAATTGATACCTTAAGAACATACACATGATACCTTAAGAGTATACAACTGATACCTTCACTAAAAATCTTAAAATTTCAAATGTTTCATCATCTTTTTCCCCACAATTTCTGCAAATCACAATTTCATCATCTTTGGGGGGTGAATTTTTTGGGGGCCGATTTGGGGGTTTTAGTTATTTAATTTAATTTAATTTGTATTTTTTATTTAATTTAATTTGATAAATGAAATACCCATTTTGCCCTTTGATAAATCATTAAAACGAGAATACATGGAAAATGACCAAAATACCCTCCGTTTTTATGACATCGGCATGGGACGGAATATTCCCAGGATATTCCACTAATGGTGACTTCTGGCGGTCGTTTGGTAAATTCGCAAAGTTGAGCTGTTTTACAATGAACTTTGAAAGTTCGGGACGGAATATTCCTAGGATATTCCACCGGTTGTGACTTCTGGCAGTCATTTGGTAAAAAAACAAAGTTGAGCTGTTTTACAGTGAACTTTGAAAGTTCGGGTAATAAAGTGGAAAAGTGATCATAGTTTGGCTTGTATTATGTAATTTACCCTAATTATTTTGCATATATAAATCCAAATCATTGTAAATGAATCATCACAAAAATATAGATTCATTTTAAATATAATATTTCATCTTTAAAATAAAACGTATATATTTTATATAGATTGAGCAATGAAATTTTTAATGCTAATCGTGTATTAGTTAAGGCACCCACATCATGGGATATGATCGATGGTGTCATTGTGTTGGATGGTAACCGAAACAATGATTGTTAGAAAATGAAATCAAATATGTATTTAATAGATTTAATATTCTATATTACCTTGATAATATTTTGGTGAATATAATGTGGAACATGCGTATCAAATCCAAATCTAAAAATGTCTTGAGATACCTAAATCTATCCTAATCGAAGTCATATATTTTCGAGATACGAAAATCCATTCAAATCAAATTCAAATCTAAAAATGGCTTGAGATACCAACAATTATTGTAATTCAATCTTATACAATGAATGATGATATTAAAAATGTATCCAAATCCTAATCTACATAATCAAAAAATTGTGGTAAATCATAAATCATATGCAATCCGATAAAATATGATGCAACCAATATCCGATAAAATAGTATGCAACCAATATCCGATGAAATAGGATGCAATCGATACAATGATTTTGAATCTAATACATTATTAAATTAACCACAACACAAAATGAATGCAACAATGATTTTGAAATGGATGCAACAACGATTTTGAATGGTGATTTTAAATGCATGTATCAATGAATTAATAACAATACATTACCAAATTAACAACACAACACCAAAATGAATGCAACAATGATTTTTAAATGGATGCAACAGTGATTTTGAATGCATTCCAACAAATCAATTAATAATAATACATTACCAAATCAACCACGCAACACGATTTTTAAATGGATGCAACAATGACAAATTATTGGTTCGATCCTATTTCGTCTATGACTTAAGAACAAAAGATTCTTATTTAGCCTAAGTATGCAATGATAGTGATAGTTCACATTAATTTTGTAACGTATGCCTAATTACAGTAAAATAATTTGATATTATCCTTGTTAGAATAATTTCAATTATATATTTATGTTAAAATCACTTATTGAATTTAAAATCATTTAATTTGGATCAATTCAATAAAATTTAGATTTCATATTTAAAATGAAATTTGTATATTTTATATAGATTGAAACATTGATTTTTAATGGTAATCATGTATTATTGCATCCATATCATAGGATAGGATCGATGCTAGCATTGTTTTGGATGTAAACTAAAACGATGATTGTTAAAAGATGAAATCAAATATGTATTTCGTCGAGTTAATATAGTAATTTAGTAATAATATATTTGAGAATATACCGTGTATCAAATCAAAATCCAAATCGTTACAAAATCCAAATCTTATTATTGGTAATAGTAATCCATTTGAGATACTAAAATCTATTCAAATCGAAGTTCATATCCATATCTACTAAAATTATGGTATCATTAATTATAACTAAATCTTATACAATGGTTTGAGATACTGAAAAAATTGTATAATCAAAAGATTATAGTAACATGTATCGTAATTGATGCATTATTAAATCATAAATCATATATAATATTTTATTTGATAAAATAAGATATAACCAATATCCGATAGAATCTGATACAGCTGATGCTGCAATAATTTTTATTTTTAATGCAATGTATGAACTAATAATAATATAAATTAACCACACGACACCAATACAAGAAAAATGGATGCAACAATGATTTTTAACTGTGATCATATATTATTTAATACCACTGGTGTACTTCTATACCCAAATTTAAACACAAATTAATGATGTAGAAAAGTATGTTTCAAACATGATAATTACAGGATCTATCTAAAATGGTTTATATTTATTAAAATGAATGTAACACTATGAATGCAAACCGACCACAAAATGAATGATCATTTCTCATGTCAGAGATCATGGTCAAGATTCTTGTGTTCACCTCAAGAATCAAGGTTGAAAACATCAATACTAGTATATGTCTCAAAATTTTTGATTATACATATATGGATGAAGATATTGATATTAATATTAGATGGTAATATTAGTACACACTTTAAAAACGGACGAAAAAACATTAGAAAATCAGAACTTTAATATGAATTTTAGGACATTTTCATACATAAACAATTTAACTTAAAGTACCAATTAACCGTTACATTCATGATAGATACATAAATGATAAACTATATATACAGTTTTTATACTACAATAATCATTCATATCTAATTAATACTTCCTAGTACCATAATGAAGGTCACTGCGGTTCAAATACAAAAGATAGCATCATCTAATGCTCAATTTGTTCAGATAAACAAATTGCAATGTTGGCCCAATTTGCCTGCAATCTATACTAAGAGATTCAGAAGGTATTTTGGTGAGCTTATAAAGTCTTTTAAATATAATGTTTAAAAACTTATAAACTCCTCAAAAAAAATGTTTGCTAAAAATTTAAAAATACGATTTTATTTCATTTTAAAATAAGATATTAAAAGCTTATAAGCTCCTTTTGTATAAAATTAGGAGATCGCATCTTGATTACAATCAAGCCTTATTTTCTATAAACATTCAAATTTAATCATTTAAATTAAGAAATTGTCACACCACATAAACTTCACCAACTTATTTTTGAAATCAAATAAAACAATTATGAGACATAAAAGATTAAAAGCTTTTGCAAATAAGTTTAACCTAACACCCTCTTAATCGATATCAATATTCTACCAAGCGGAACTGAATTAACCCTCAATTTCAATATCGGTTGCTTCAAAAAACTGGCGATGAAAATTTGACGACGTTTTTCATACCTGGTTCACTTCCACCAGGTTGATAAATACAAACAACAAATTACTTAATTTCTAATCTTCAAAAGTTAAAAATAAAAGAAGTCAATTTCTTCATGTATGATGACATTACAACCGTGAAATCACCTATAAAAATATAGTTGAGCATCAGGGTTCAGTTATTGTTAGTAAAATTTCCCAGTTTAGCCACAAAAGTAACAGCACCCTCATTCATCGTTCAAAATGTCCTCTTCATCAACCACCCTAGCAAAAAGATTGAGAGAGAGAGAGAGAGAGGCTACATAAACCCAGCATGGCCAAGTAAAAGGGGGTGAAAAACAAAAGAACCCAGAACAAAAACAAGGAAAAAGAGAGAACATAGATAACATGCAAGAAAAATTCACAAAGCAATGCACTAATAAACTTGTATTACCTGCATAACACACAATTCATTATAGAAAAGCTATACTGCCAGATAAACATCATACTAACACTTAACTAACATGAAGCAGAGCCAAAAAATGCATTTCTCAATCAACCCAGTACCTTTCTAATCTATGTACAAGAATCTACAATGGAAAAGGTAAAATCGAATTTTCTACAAACAAAAAAAGAAAAGAAAAGATGGAACACCGAACACCCATTTCTCCATTGTCATTACTGTGAATATACTAATGAATGCTTCATAAAAATAATTCAGCTCTTGGATCACAGAAACACAATCTAATGTATTAGCTATTCCAGAAATGATACAGAGACGCATGTATGAAGCAGAGACATATTTGTGTAATTTCTGTTATAACCAAATCTGTGGCTAGGTTTCCACTAAACTACCAAAAATATTCTGGGACGACATACAAGTTCCAGTTATTTTACTAAAATATGGAGGAAGGCATCGGAAAAGACTTGGATACATGTAACACTAACATGACAATGACAAGATGCAGAACCATACGAAGCAAATACATTCCTTGTTTTTCAGTAGTTTGTTCTTGATACAGAGATGAAAAAACAAAACACTTGGAACAATGTTCAAGACACATGCAGCCTCGCCTTCTTACGCATGTTATCAAAATCTGTTCATCATTATGCTAATATCAGAAAGTATGATAGCCACATTTAACTCTCAGACATTAACTATATTGGATATTTTTTCTAGCCTAAAAAGTACAATGATATCAAAATTTCATCATGACTATTATAGACGAAGAGTTTATCAGAGCTACTAACCAATATCCACGCAAGATGCTAGAACCCTATACTATAATAAACCTTAGATGTGACTTTTCACCAACTGAAGCACTCAAGAATATTGTATGGCATAAATTTGCATTAATCAACAAGTGTTTCTGATACAAGGGTTTTTCAACAATATTTTCATATCAATATTAATCAAACATTCAAACTTACAAATCATGCATTCAGTGTACCACAAAGAAAAAGCTGATGATTGAATTGGTGACCCTCAACCTGGACCTTATTTAAGTCCACATTCTTGATTGTTAATAAAGTATAAGTACAACATATTTGCCTGCCCAGAAAAATAAACTGTGGAAAGCAGTTATTTGAGTCTGCAAGGCTGAATTAAAGGTGCTGTTGTGTGAACCATGGAAGGGTGTAAAACAAGTGGGCAGTGATTCCCTCACACCCACCCCCAAGAAATGATTAAAAAAAAAATAATAATAATAACACAGCATCTTTTAACTTCAGCTCCTACGCAACATTGAAAATGAATACTAACACAATCTATATGTTTGCATTGTCAATCAAGCAGAGACTATGCAAGAAAAATTATATAATAAAAAATTGAAAAAAAATAAAACAAAAGAAGAATAGAACAAAAACATAATTGCATAAAAGAAATGACGACCCATACACTCCCCTTATTTATTTTTAACAGTTGAACCAAAAGCAATGTCTAAACAAAAGAGATTACCTGTTAGAAAAGAACAAATGACTTGACCAAGGAATTAACCAACCAACCCAGCAACATCTGACTTGGAATCAGCTTTAAGAGAAGCATGCCTAACCAAACATTTTACAAGAAGATGGAAAAAGAATAGGGCAGGAGAAAAAAGAAAAGAGGAAAAAAAAAAAAAAAAGAGAGAAGAAACAGAAAGATGAGGATCATAGAACAAGCACTGTACAACAAAAGATTTATGTCATTCTTTCAAGTTCCAATCCAATAATAAGAGCTAGCATGCCCAGCTCACATTTATCACACCTCAACAGTGAATTTGCTATTAGATTTACCAAAATCTCAAGTGGCATACCTTTCATATCTAATCAGATACATAAAATCATGCCAAATTCATCTGATTGAGCACCAAGAAATTGCAGCCCAAATACCTGCAACTTTACTGAATGTAACATGTTCACAAAACCGTTAAATCTAAATTGAATGTGAAACTTATTATTAGCCACATCAGATAAAGCTATCAGCACATCCAGAAACTTCCTCCACCTCATTAGCGAGGGAGTAAAACCAAAAGACTACACGTCTGGCTTAGAGGATCAACTCAATGAAAACTAACCAAAACCACCTTAGACACCAACCATTCAGAGTAGTTAACAGATACAATGCAATTATTGACTCACGCAAGGACTAAATAAATTGTATAACTAAAATAAATATGATGGAGGAGGAATCTCGTGTGATGAAACTTCGACAAACAAAATTTGGAAAAAAGATATGCTAAACATTCAATAAAAATGGTAAGGTGCAGGTTGAATCTTGCAAAGGTATGTAAATGACATAATGTCAAACATTAATTCACAAATAATTTCTGCAGACACAATATGACAAATAGAGAGGTTATAGTCCAGAACATATCAATTGAACAGTCAGGGAAAAAACAATGTCATGGTTGGATCTGAGATTGGCAGAAACACTCCTCAAGCTTTTCTAATCAAATCAAGCATAACTCCAGACACCAGTGCAATGTATTCAGCCACAAACCTGCAACAGAAACAAAGAGTACATTTATCATTTGAAGGGTGACGGACCACCTATTAATCTTGACCCCAAAACAGAAGCCCCAATTTTCAAACAGATGCTTCCTCTCAACCAAGTCAAACATAGGATGCTTTTGAAAGCAGAATCATCATAAGTTCATATATACTCCACTTTTTTTAAGATGACTTTCTTGTCATCACTCTCGTCATCTTGAGGAACTTCTGTCACTTCCAGCCTCATCATCCTTCACGTGGTTCGACTCATTCAACCTGTCCACATAGATATCATCAGATGTGACAGATTTGTCATTCTCAACCTCTGTCACTAGCGTTTTATCTTTGATTTTAACAGAAATAATATCATTTAGATTGCTATTCTTCTCAACAGAGTTCGATCGAGAGCGCTTCCTATGCTTTGACTTGTGTCCATCTGAACGTCGTGGAGACGTCTTACTTCCTTTTCGATGCTTTCCTTCAGCTGACCTGGACCTGGAGCGCCTTTTATCCCTATCTCTTGATTTATCATCTCTGTTCCTTTCATGTTTCTCACTTGACAGATGCTTATCTTCCACAGATCTGGACCGTGATCGCTTTCTATGTCTAGACCTGCTTTCCTCTAACACTCTTGGGGAAGATCTTTGAACATGATTTCGACCCTCTGCTGAATCTGATCTAGAGCGTCTCCTACTCCTGTTCTTGGATTTTTCTTCCCTTCGATTCTCTCTCCTATCACTGGCATGATGTACAACTTCATCCGACCTTGACAATGAGCGCCTTCTATGTTTTGATTTACTGCCTTCATCTCCGGAAGACGAAGATCTGCCCCCATGGCGAGGAGATCTAGAATCACGACGGGATGATTTCCTTGTTCTTTCAGTAGCACTTTCACGACGTCTTGGCGAACCTGAATCATCTCGATATGGCTTCTTAGTTCGAGGACTCGGACTCCTGCTCCTCTTTCTCTTGGAAACAGGTGAATCATTACCATGTGATCTTCCCAGGTCTCGCCTCCTATGCCTGTCACTACCATCTCTACTATCCCTATAGGACCTTCGATCTCTTTCATAACTTGAGTAATGGCGAAATCTCACAGGTGATCTGGAACGATAATCTCGGCCACGACGAGTTGGAGGTGAGAATGAGCGAGACCTCCGTCTTAACCTATAATTGATAGGAGAAGTTGACTTAGACCTCGACCTTGATTTTGACTTGACATGGGTGGCAGATGGTGACCTGAAACATCATTTATATTCAATATGGAGTTGATTTCATGGAAATAGAAGTAGAAAGCATAAAATATTTAAAGAAAACATTTCCTGCTAATACTTGAGCAAAATAAGAATAAAAATATATTAGAGGGAAAAAAAGAAAGTAAAAGTGATGAGCGATAAGATTCAACAAAGAGTAGAAAACATTCAAGATAAAATTTGGTGATATATGAGAACATATACCTAGATTTTTTGTCAGGTTCTTTTTCCTCAATGACAAGTCCATCAGCTTGCAACTTCTTACTTATTTCTGCAGCCCTAGCTGCAGCTAATTCTGTTGCAGACTTCATAGTTGCTGCTCGGTTAGCTGCCTGCTGTGCTGTGAATGTTTGCTGCTGCATCAAGAGAGATTGCTGAAATTGCATTTGCTGCATGGCAACAGCTTGCTGCATCACCATAGGCAAAGATGATGAAGCCAATGATGAATTCAAAATGGGCTTTGGAGGAAGTGATTTGGCCATTTCAACATTCAGTGGACGGCCTCCAACATCCATATTGTTTAATGCCAAAGCAGAAGCAGCTTCTTCTGCTTTCGTGTACTCAATATATGCAAAATGCTTAGAATCAGTAATGGTACAATCAACAACAGTCCCACAAAAGCCAAAGAGCTGTTTCAACTGTTCCACTGTCAGAAGTGGGCTAAGATTACTAACTTGTACAGTCTTTTTAAGTGAATCAGCATTCTTCTCATTGTCAGCTGAACCTGGCAGATGACAATCATAAATTAAAAACATTCAAAGATGTTGAGGATACTGGTACAGCTAAGCAAAAATATTTAAATATTCAATCATAAGAAATAAATCTCCAATTACTGAAAAAAGGGACACATTTCAGTACCAGCACACAAACAAAAATGGCCATCTTTAAACAAGTGTCTCAGTGAAAGGCATATTACTGATATTTGGACTAGAACCTGACATTTGAGTTAGGAAAGCTAGCAAAACATAACTGACCAAAGAATTGTTATACAGCCTAGAAAGTCAAAAAAATGTTTTAGAAAATGTAATAACTAAACTTACTAGAGTTTTTTACAGACTGAGCTTGTGCTGCAGCATGGGCTTGAAGGGCTTGAGCAGCAACAATTGCCTGAGCAGCTGCCATTGCAGCAGCAGAAGGTGCCATTGGCACTTGACTGAGTGTTCCCATTGTACTGGTGGCGGCTATAGCAGTCATCAGCAGATTATGAGGGGGGTGATTAAACTTGCAATTAGTATTTGCACACCGTCCGTTAAGGTACTCACGGCATATTTCCCCCAAAGATGATCCCATACCAGGTAAAACTACTCCACCTGAGGCACCAGCTATAACACCTGGAATCATACCAAGCAAACCCGGAAAAGCACCAGATACAGAGCCAGAGTAATTTGGCATGTTGGGCATGGTCTGGTTTACTAAATTAGGAAATGAAGCTGCTGGAGCCATGCCAAGAAGCCCTCCAGTGGGAGTTCCTGAACCACAGAAAAGAATGTTAAATTTCTTCCAATCAAAGTACTTGATAAATTTTTCCGCCTTTTTCTATAGCAACAAATAAACTATGTCATCATCATTTAAAGATGATGCTGATCAATTATGTAAGAAACCTGAAAGATGCTTTAAAACATCTATTGATGTACAAACTATCTAAAAGTTTGATTTGTACCATAGGACAACCAAAGTTCAACATTAATCAACAATTTTAAACAATTAATATTGAAGTTAAATGTATACAAAGATGGTGTGTGAAAAAAATAGGCACCATGTAGAAAAAATAAAAAATAACAAATTGTCAATATAAAAGTTTGAATGCAAAGTAAACAACACCAGGTCACTGTGACCTGTTATAGCAAGTTAAATATAAAGTTTTTAAACTATAGGACTAAAATATAAAGTCGGATAGATAAAGGACTACAACCCTAAGAAGCCAAAGTCAGAGGACTAAAAACTATTTTTTCCCAAAAGTTATGTTATCAAAACTTAGCCAAGAACCAACTCAAAGAAAAGGTCCCTCATAAGTAACAACCACGAAGTTGGACCTTATGATACAGAATTGAGAATGATTCTAATTGAAAAATAAAAAATAATAAATCAGCCTGCAGATCCACAATGAACCAGGGCTTCATTTGCTCAAGTAGTTGCAAATTTTCAAAGCATCACTAGTTCATGAAGAAGCTATCAATGAATCCAGTTGAGGAACTTGCCAAATAAGACATGAAGAAATAAAAGGGCACTAATATACATGCAAGCTCTGACATTCAAATTCTTTCCCAGTAACGGGTCAATTAAATACAACATGCACAAAACAACATAATAGTAACTAAAAGTAAATGGTTCTTTTTTTTTTTTTTGATTTGCTGTGGGCTGTACCTTTTGTCAGAAATGGTCACTCGAGAGGAAACTGGAACCTAATTTATTCAATATAGGTTTTTTGCTGTTTTGACATTCCTTTTTGTTTATTTACTTTTTTTATTCTCTTCAACCTAATGTCTCTTCCCTATTTCACTAAAACATTTCCTTTCTACATATGGATTGCTCTTACAATTTATCAAAACATAATATTTCCTGTTTAAAAAATCTCAAATGATTTTTTTAAAAGCAAAACTCCTATAGCTTTCAATAACACTGATTTTTCGGTGAAGTGTGTTCGTGGAGCATTTAGCGAGTTAGGGTGAGCCAGTGTTTTGGTGGTTTCAGCAAGTAAGCATCGCTCACAGGTTACGACTTGTGGACTTGGAATATTAACTCAGAAGCCATGTATTTAATAAATTCCTAAATATTAATTTACACTCTTTAAATGAAGAGCTCACTTGATCCACATTTATAAGATAAACGACTATTTGTTCTATTTGAAAAGAAAGGGTGTTCAATTGGATTCAAAAGGATAAAAGAGCCTATTTGCTCTGGCGTACAACATAAGGGGTCAATCTGTACATTTTCCCTTTTCCAATCATCTTCAATCAATAAGTTGACCCCCAAAAACATTGTAGAATACAACAGTTGTTTTACAAGAGAAGATGCAAGTCTAACAAGTTCCAGTTCTAGTAAGTTTTAATCAGGAAATATTTTTGTTATTAGATGAAAAACACCCAAAACTGTGTTATGACCAAAATTAAATATGGTCCATTAAGTTATATACATACTACCAAAACCAGACATCAATCAACATATTCACACTATGATATCACCTGGTTTATCTATATTTGCATCTAGCATTAAGAAAAGAAAAATAATAATAATAATTCATGAGTTGATAACCTCAACTCATCATTTTTCCACTAACCACCTTCTAAACAATAGCCCACACTCCAATATCATACAGAACCAGATAATACATAATCCCTACAAACCCAATCTTGCAATAGTATAAGATACTAGCTACAGTTGCATCAAATATACAAATTTATTGTCCAAGTCACTACATCATATGCATTTATGTATGCTAAAAAGTCACCGCTAGCAACCTTCTAAAGAGTCTATACTGTTGCTCCAGTGAAGTGTGAACAAACAATGACTAAACTAAAACAAAACTGACGTGCATCTTTCACATGCATTTTTGTAGTCTGTGCTAATCAATCAAAACCACAACACCATATTTCGCCATAACAAATATAGCCATAATCACAGATATGCACATATAATTATCTAAAGCTGCTAACAGTGGGGCCCCAAAAGGAGATAGATTGATAAAAAGTGGAGAAGTAATTACGGAGCATTACTAGCACTCTCATAGACAATTATATTTGTTGCAACATACATGATGATGATCTACCTATTTCCTGAGACATCAGAACTATAAATGGCATGTCAATCACACACAAATGTTATGTAAATCATTACATTCACTATAAAGTTTAAGCAGAGATACATCACCATCATGCATTAATAAATGTGTTGTATGATGATTTACCACACTCGCACACAGGCGCTATCTTTTGGCAAACAAAGACTACATAGAAACACATCAGATATACTTATTGCCATCACAACAAATAACAATAATAGCAGCAAACTAATACAAAACACAAAGACATGATCACAGACGGCTATATACACAAATAGGAAAACAATATACTTCAAGAACATGATAGAGCATTTTACCTGAGCTAAAGAAGACAGGGAACGGACTTCCCATAATAGGCTTCCCATTGCACTCCACATTCACCATATAATTCCCTCTCTTCGGCACCACGTAAGTCACACTATAGCTCCCATCACCCATATCCTTCACTATCCCGTCCTGCTCATTCCCCCCAACTCCGACACCCGGCGCAACCCTAACCCTCACTTGAGCCCCACCATGGTCCACCTTTCTCCCCTCCACATCCTTCGTCACCACCGTGAACGTGGCCCCCACACACGCCGTCCCGCCGGCAATCCCTGCACCCTGCGCCGTGCACTTAGAGGGGTCCACAGGTCCCACAGCGCGGTCTATGTGAGACGATTTCTCATCGTCGTCGGAGTCCGAGGAAGACGGTGAAGCGACGGAAGGAGATTGGGGCTGTTGAGGTAGGGACTTATTGAAAGTGGCTTCGAATGCAGCTTTGGCGGCGGCGGCTTTCTCGGCTTCGCTTTTCAGCTTGGCTTCTTCGGCTTGCTTCATCCATATCGGCTTGACTGCCGGCGCCGGAACTAGGCTGTTGTTGATGTTAGTGGTACTATTATTCCGATCGGCCATGAATTTGGGGATTTTTCACGAATGGCCGTGCCCTAATTCGAAGTCGCAGTTAATGTGACCTAATTTCAGGAGAGTGCGGGGAAGGAGATAGCCTATGGAGAGGGTCTTGAATCTTGATATTTGATTGAAATCAAAAACAGGGGTTTATTTTTTATTTCAATAAAAGTTTGGGGTGAAAATGAATAAAGACCTTTTTTATTTTAGGAAAAAATTTTAATTTTTTGTTTTTTTTTTCTTTTGCATAAAGTTTATATAGATTCATTTTACTGTATAGACAGTAGATTAATTTTATTTTATTATACAGATAAATCATAGCCGTTAATTTTTGACATGTGTATGATTTTTTTTTGTTAAGAACGATTATAATTTGTTTGATAGACATAATGCTTCAGATTTAAATTACGTTCATACTATAAAATGGAGTAATTCAAGTTTATATAAAAAATATCAAATTATGTATAATTTGAATATATATTTTTTACTATTACAAATATGATTGAGTCTATATTTATTTTAATACACACTTGTATTATTTTAATAAAATAAATTTATGTCCAATATATATGACAATTTGATTTTTTTAAATTTAATTTTTAATCTGAATAATGAAATAACACAATTTTACAAACAAAAGTACATGACCTAATTTTAACACAAATAAAAATTTAATAACTTATTTTTCACAAATAAAATATATAAATCCAACGCAAAAACTTATTTGTCCCAAAAAACTTATTTATCTTAGATCAGTGTCCCCAACCCGTCCCAGCACCCACGCGTCCCCACGCCCCCTGCCGTGCCCCCACATCGCGCACACCTGATAAGTATCCTACATTTGTTCTAAAAGTATCCAACATATACTCATCAGATATCGTATACCTTTAATTTATGTTTATAATACCTATAGGACAAATCTGTAACACCTCAAAAATCACGTGCCCATATTTATAATACCTACAGGCAAAACAAATAAACTCTATATTAAATTAGCCCAAAATACCACAAATTGTAGGAAAATATTATTTTACCCCTACTTTGATGGGACAATAATGGCCCCCCAACTGCACATCTCATCATATTGAATGGGGTCTCGGTCAAAGTCGTTTCAAAAGCTGATTTTTTGTGTAAAAAATTAAAGAAAAAAATAACATTTGAAAATATATTTTGCAACCTCCTAATTTCGTGTAAGAGAGAATAGTGTAGGAGAGAACACAGTTTTCGTGAGATTGGGCGAGTCCTTACATCTGGAAATTTGTGCAAAATTCGGTGTGAGATTGGGTGAGTCCTTGTGTTCGAATTTTTCGTGTAAGAGAGAACAAGAATTTTTGGCGACAAAAATGGAAGAAACTTAGGTAAGTTTTCTATTAAAGGTTGAGTATTTTTGGGTTTTGATGTTGAGTATTGTGTTCGAATTTAGGGATTTTGTTCGAATTATAGTGTTGGTGTTCATGCTTACATGATTTTATGGATTTTGTGTTTGAATTATATGGGATTTTAGAAGAATTTTAAGGTGGTTGTTCATGCTTACACGAAATTAGGGATTTTGTGTTCGAATTGTATGGATTTTGTTCGAATTCTAGACTAAATTTCATGCTTACATGAATTAGGGTACAAATTCGTGTACACTGTTACAATTTGGGGATTTTCTATTTGATTTTACAGTTATTTTCAACCTTCCACGAAAATTATACTTGATGTAGGACTACACAAAATTTGATCAATTAAAGGGTTACATGAAAATTCCCCCATCTAAGCATTAAACAAAATTTATGAAAATATAGGGTTATACGAGAATTTCAAAAAATAGGCGTTACACGAAAGTTTCAAGAATGTAGGTGTGACATGAAAATTACAAACTTTAGGTCTTACATGAAATTTCCCAAAATTTAAGGTTTACACAAAAATTACAAAATGTAGGTCTTAGACGAAATTTCCCAAAATTTAGGGTTTACACCAAAATTACAAAATGTAGGTCTTAGACAAAATTTTCCAAAATTTAATTAGGGCTTACACGAAAAATATTAAAATTCAATTCTTACACGAAAAATTTCAAAAGTGAAGCCGCAAACCCTAGAAGGCATTTAATGCGAACTTTACAACATGAAAGAAGATTCAAATTCAAAAAAAATGTGTCTCTCTTCAGCGGACATATTTTCTCACTTGTAAATAGAGGAAGAGTTGACTGGAATTACTACTGAAACTACAACACTCGAAGCTCAAGCGAGAAAATCTCTCAAGTTCAAAGTGTCCTCAAAACAACAAGTTTCAGTCACTCAATATCAAGAATCAGTCAAGCATTTGATCGATATTTCACAACTCCAAAGGTTACTTCAAGCACCAATTGAAGAAATCTCATATAGATTTACCTCAGTGTTGTGTGCTCATGTTGTTTCAGAGGTCCTCAGTTGATAGGAAGTTGTTCATTGTTGAGTGTTTAGTCTTAAAAAGTTAAGGCAATAATTTTATGTGAGTTAGAGTGATCCTGTGTGGGTCAGCTTTTGTGACTTGAGTAACCTGTGTGGAAGCTAAGTTTTAGTAGGTGTATTTTTGTTAGGTTAAGTGTTTGTAAGATTGAGTCTTGTAAATCAAATGTAATTAATGAAGTTCCTCCTTGTAAAGTAGAGTGGATATAAAAGGATTACATTCCATTCGAACCACTATAAAAAACATTGTGTGTTGTTCTGTTGTATTTACGTTTTCTGCCTATCTATTTGCAGCATTCATCTATTATATCCTGCCATACTGCATAAAGTTTATTTCTAAAGATACTTTTTTAATAGGTTTTCAAAAGTAACTCTATCTTTAAAAGTTTACATTTCCACTACAAAGAACTTTGAGTTACATTGAGCAGTACTGTATTCTAGTGTTGTAAATTGAACCGCATCCTACAATGTAAGCTTTTACAGTGCACTAAGTGCAAAATTTGTAAAATCGATAGAGGTTCATTAACCATCTCTCTCCCACTTGGGACCAACAATTTGATTTAGAAGTCAAACTTATAAAAAGGGATTACATTTATTCAATTTTTTAAACAACGTGATTGCTAAATAGGCTCTTAAATTATTTGCATTTTATTATTGTCAATGGAAACATTACAACAATGCAAATTACAAGGAGTTTTACTACACAACACCAAGTATACTTATTCTTCATTGTGTACCATTTCTTTTCCAATGCAAATAATTCAGCTACCAATTTTCTATCCTGGTTCTCAGCCCTTCCCAACTCCGCTTTCAACTAATTCTTATCATGTCACAATTTTTCAGCAACACAGAGATAATACATATTGATCTTGCTCACATTCCAACGTCAAGCCAATTGAAAACTTTACAATATCCATGTTTTTATTATAAGTCACATGTTTTGAAGGAGTTTGAAAACTTGCATATTTGAAAAATAAATAATAGAATGATTAATCTTACCTATTTTGGGCAACACAATTATCTCCTCCTTGAATTTTATTTCGACCAAGACATTTTCAAGTGCAACTCAATTCTACAACTGCAATATATTTTTCGGTATAAAAATCTTGTTGAAGACATACTTGTATTTGAGGATGGCCCAATAATTTTATTCATATTCTATCCTTGAAATGAGTTGAATTAGAGATGCATGGATAAGAAGCTAGGAAGAAAAAAAAAGGTGAATTGTAATTAAAACTTTATATTTGCTAGCAAAAACTTAATATTCGGGGTCATGGAGCCTTTTTTTTCAAGTTGGATTTGTTACTAAAGTTATGTCAATTTGGATGAATTTTTAATGAGATGGACATACTTTGATGATTTTTTTCATACGTAGAGGATTACTGATGTTGAGGTGGTATTTTTGGGTTAACCCCTAATTAAATAAGTACTAATCGAGGAGCAAATCTGATATTTTCCATTGCAATAAGTATTATAAAATAATAATCAACAAAAACATAGCTTTTGTTTTGTGCTTTCAGTTGTCATCTAATGACCAAGTTGGATAATAGATTTGGTTAGGATAAAAGCCATTTAAGACCTAGTTTGAAATAATATTATAAGGAAACTTTAGTATGATTACTACATATACATTGAGAATAGAAATGTTGTAGTGGATAGTATGATTCAAAAACATGTATGCGATTCAAAAACATATATGTCGAAATTCACAATTCTTTAACACTTATGTTTGTTGCACTTACAAAATAATAATGTTAGGTATCACACATTTAAAAATGTCTAAGTGATATATTTTCTTTAGCATTTTATCATTTGAAAAGTGAGATAGATATGACTATGAAAACTTAGGAGTGTTGTCAAGTTAGGGAAACAAACTAATTAATTTAAGTAGAATTTTTTTTTTTTTTTTTTGTATTTTTCGCCTGTGAATAAAATGATTTGATATCCTTATGACTTTAAGTTTACTTAATCTCATTTCTTGGGAATTGGACGAACAATTCAATGTACATCATGTAACTTGTCATTTATGTTATGATATCAAAGTTGTTTTCCTTCTTCCATTTTCATTTATATATTTATATATTTTTATAATACTTATTAAAATGACAAACATATTTTTGACTTTATAGTATAAAGATGATGGTTCCATTATTTCCACGAGCTCTTTCATACTATGAATTGTCTTGTACATTACCTATGGTTGCATGGTGTACTCAAACTCTATGATGCAAAAATTTATTAACGTAATAAATATGGAAATTCTTTCATTAACTTTATACAACTATTAACATTCTCAAAGCTGATGTGAATCTTATTATGTAGAAATATCGTTAAGCTAACTATATGTTGTTCTTATCTTCAAAGAGTACGACTCTGCAACATGATTCTTGATTTACACATCGTTAATAAATATAGGTCTTAACACTTATTGGAACATTAGTAATTAATACAATAATTGTAAATTAATAATAAAAATGCAAATGTGACTAGATTTATGCATTTTCATTAAAATTTTCAATTACTTTTTAACTTCAAGAAATTTATTCACAACCTATTGAGGCATTCATTGAGACAAAACATAAATCAAATCTTATATGAACTATTAGTATTTTATTTGTCCTAAGGTGTATAAATGACAATCAATATTTGTTTGTATTAACTTTTAGTTTCTTTTATTTTTCTATGTCTATGTTAATTGGAAGTTGTCAAAGGTGCTTTAGTCTGCAAACTCGATATGTGCTATATATGTTGTATTAAAATTTCTTTAAGTTGGATTTTTCTCTTAAAAAACAAAGAGATAGATAAATAACTTATTTGTATTTGCTTTGTAACTTTAGATGATGAGAAATTTTGACTTGAACGATCCATCTCTTCCTGAAGCTGATAACACAAATTTGGAGCAAGGATTACCTCTTACTCAAGTAAGAGAAATTTAAGATGTAATCAATGACGAACTCATCATAATCTTCTATGAACTTTTCCAATAGCTAAGAGTTTTGTATATATATCATCAATGACAATTATTTTTATTTCTTTTTATTTATTGGATATTAAGTATTACAACTTAAGTATCATTACAGGCCGTTAATAGGTCCAGAAGACTAACATGAAGATGAACTTAAAATGCTAAGTTGGATTTCATAGAGGAGTCATTAGTTTACCATGGAGAATCCTTCTGTACGATCCAATGTCTTGTCTGAATAACGATTTGTAGGAAGACATTCAATCAAGAATGGTGTTGGAAAACGGGTTAAATATAAGATCAAAGGCTTCTCAAAATTTCATTGAGAAACCCCCATCACGTATGTGGATAGACATCAACATGCCCCTATTAGACTACGAGGATGAAATACATAAAGATGATGACAAAGAGATTAATGTACACCATCTACTGGACGTTGAAACTTAGTCTAATATAAATCCTAGCAGATAAATCACCATCTCCAGCCTCCAAAAAATAGAGTAATAGAAGTTGTCGCTCATGGATACTCTGGAGGATGAAAATAATAAAGCCAATTCAAACTAAAAAAAACCACATTAGGAAAATTTAAAAATACTTGTTATAGGTTCAAAATTATTCGCTATTGAATTGAGTTGGTCCAATTTAACCGATTTAGATATTTCTATTCAATAAGTCATTAAATTGAGGTCTGAATCAATTTAGTTAGGGTTTAATTTATTATTTTTAGGTTGATTTCTATTTAAATCATCATAATTACTTTTTTTGTGATTGTAGCCGAATTGGAAAATAAACAAGATTTTTAGATATCTTGAGCAATTCAAATCATCAAACACATTCAATTTTGAAGTTGATGATGATTTTTTAGGACATTGACACATGATTTTCCGACATGTGTAATTAAAATAAATGATGTGTGACGTCATTTTGTATTTGCTAGTTGAATCATAACCTTTTCTTAAGTTTATTGTGATTCTAATCAAGTTTAGTTTAGACTATATCTTAGTTCTTCAACGGAAATATGTCAAATAACAATATTATTTTTCTACATTTAATTTTGTTGCACTCTCATAACCAAAATATGATATATATGACTATATCTACATATCAACAAATTAACTCTAGAAAAGTGAGATATCATAAAACTATAAGCACTTAAACGTGTTGTGAAATTATGCATACCAACTAATTATTTTGTTTTGTATACAAAAATATTATTCCATTTACCTTAAAAAGACAAAAGGAGAATTTATAGATTAAAAACGAATTTTTTTCATTTGTGTACAGTAATATTATTCCTTTTACATTAACAAAAATGGAAAAGGTTAATTAAATACTCAGGATGCAAAATGGGAAATCTATTAATTTGACTTTATCTATTGCATTTATTGTTGGCTCAAATGGGAATAAACATAATTTTGTATTTTCTTAACTAATCAAATATGCATACTATATTTTGGTATCTTGATTTTCATTGTTCTATAAATTAGGGCAACCAATATCTCTTTATATTTCAAAACTCTATTTTTGGATCTCACTAATATCTCTTTATATTTCATTCTTATTCAATTCACTCGAATTACTATGCAAAGGTATGTGTTTTTTGCAACTTGATGTATTTAGTAAGTCTTATATCTTAATTTGTGGAAATCATTATTCAAACAAGTAGAAATCAAACAAGATCTTTTGATTTTATTAATTTTTGATAATTTATTGAAGGAGAACTTTACTTTGATTTTAAATTTTAAACATTTATCCATCTCAAGTTCAAATCTTTCTATTATGATATATTAATTTGTGTTATATTCATAGATATTTTTTTTCGTATATGTGTGTGTATATACACACACATAAGTATAGATATTTATAGCATTATTTTTCGTTATTAAGTTCATGATGCACATCAACTTTTATGTGTGATTTAACAAATTAAAGCATTAATAACTGATTGGTTTTTATAATATATATAGTAAAGTAAACAACCAATGATGCTTATCCATTCGTATTTCAATATAATTAAAAAAACTTCTTTGAGTTTAATGATGCGATTTTTAAGAACAAAAGATATGAGAGCACTTTTTTTGTACCACTATGAGAACCTGAATACTATAGATGGTTGGAGTGTCGAAAGGTAAAGAATAAGAAAGATATATTTCTTCGTCGCAAAATATTTTTTTACCTAAAGCAACATGAACTTCTATCTAGGATACTTCCAAAAGTTTCAAAAGACCGTCAGAATGTTCTTTTAAAGGTATGAAATTTGTGCATAAGAATTAGAAAGTTTGAAAGTGATGATGAGTAAATTTATAGTTTTATTTCTCTATTTTGATTATATTCTAGGTTTCTAAAGCATTTGGGAACAAATAAATGTCTCTAGAAGACTATGTCTTCAATTTGAAGGACAAAGTTGAGATTGAAATTATTGTTCAAGCCATTGGCATCACAAAACATGATGTCGTAGGAATAACTTTGGAGTCATCAAATCATGCCGAAGCTAGCGGCCGGTAGAGAATACTTCTGCACTTAAAAGTGTTGTGAAATTATTCACACCGACTAATTATTTTATTTTGTATACAAAATTATTATTCCATTTACCTAAAAAAATAGAGAGATTATAGATTACAAATGGTTTTTTTTTCTTTTGTGTGCAATAATATTAATCCTTTTACATTAACAAAAATGGAAAAGGTTAATTAAATACTTAGAATGCAAACTAGGAAAAACATTAATTAGACTTAATCTATTGTATTTATTGTTGGCTCAAATGGGAATAAACATAATTTTGTATTTTCTTTACTAATCCAATATGCATACTATATTTTGGCATCTCTATTTTCATTGTTCTATAAATTAGGGCAACCATTGCAATCTTCTAAACTCTATTTTTGGATCTCACCAATATCTCTTTATATTTCATTCTTATTCAATTCACTCAAATTACTATGCAAAGGAATGTGTGTTTTGAAATCTGATGTATTTAGTAAGTCTTTTATCTTAATTTGTTGAAATCATTATTCCAACAAAGTAGAAATCAACCAAGATCTTTTGATTTTATTAATTTTTGATAATTTATTAAAGGAAAGCTTCGCTTTGTTTTTAAATTTTAAACATTTATCCATATCAAGTTCAAATCTTTTTATTATGATATCTTAATTTGTGTTGCATTCACAGATATTTTTTTGTACAAGTGTGTATATATACACATAAGTATAGATATTTATAGCATTACTTTTCGTTATTAAGTTCATGATGCGCCTTAACTTTTATGTGTGATTTAACAAATTAAGGCATTAATAATTGATTGATTTTTATTAGAATAAATATCGTAAAGTAAACATCCAATGATGCTTATCCTTTCGTATTTCAATATAATTTTGAAAAAACTTCTTTAAGTTTAATTATGCGATTTTTAGGAACAAAAGATATGAGAGCACTTCTTTCATACCATTATGGTAAGTTCAACCCCTCATCTGAATACTATAGATGGTAGGAGTGTCGAAAGGTAAAGAATAAGAAAGACATATTTCTTCATCGCAAAATATTTTTTGGCCAAAACCTACATGAACTTTTATCTCGGATACTTCCAAGAGTTTCAAAAAACCGTTAGAATGTTCTTTTAAAGATATGAAGTTTGTGTATAAGTATTAGAAAATTTAAAAGTGATGATGAGTAATCTCATAGTTTTATTTCTTATACTCTAGGGTTCCAAAGCTCTTGGGAACAAAAAAATATCTCTAGAAGACTATCCTCAATTTGAAGGATAGAGTTGAGACTAAAATTATTGTTCAAGCCATTGCCATCACAAAATATAATGTCGTAGTAATGACTTTCGAGTCATCAAATCATGCCGAAGATAGCGGCGAGTGGAGAATACTTCTATACGATCCTATGTCTTGTCCTAATAACGATTTACAAGAAGACATACAATCAAGAATGGTATTGGGAAATGGGTTGAATACGAGCTCAAAGGCTTCTCAAGTTTGCATTGAGAACCCTCGATCTCGTTTGTGGATAAACATGCCCTTATTAGACTATGATAATGAAATACAGAAAGATGACGACAAAGAGATTAATGCACACCATCCGCTTGATGTTGAAACTCGGTCTAATACGAATCCTAGCAGATAAATCACCATCTCCAGCCTCCAATAAATAGAGCAATAGAAGTCGTCGCTCATGGATACTCTAGAGGAGGAAAAGAAATGAAGCCATTCATACTGATAAACACCACATTTGGAAAACTTAAAATACTTGTTATAGGAACAAAAGTGTAGCACCCCGAGTAAAATTAAGCTCGAATTCGAATTTTTGAGAATTTTTAACAGTTTAATTTAGGAAGATAGAGTGTTGTTATATTCAATTGGGTTTTAAATTTGCTACTCAGAAACAATCTGATAATAGGGTTATCTTTAAAATATTTTTAATATGCATAAAAATATCTATTAATAATTTTTTAGATATAAATTATAAAAAATCGAATATAGTTAAATCCCTTCCAGATAAAATAAAATGAGGTGTCAACACCTTATTAAAAAATTTGACAAATGTCAAGTGGGCGCGCGCGCGCACACACACACACACACATATATATATATATATATATATATATATATATGCCAAAAAATGCAATTAAAATCATTTTTCTCACATTTTAGGTAATTTTCTGTATTTTTGCATTTTTTTACTACTTACTGCATCATTATGCTACTCCTTCATCTTCCCCCTCTCCGATCGCCGGAATGTGTCGCCGAAAAGTTGTCATCTTCACCCAAAACACCTCCAAATCATCTTTTTTTTTCACCAAAACAAGTTCTTCATCTTTTTTCAACTAAAATGGTGCAAAACTCCACAAAATCAGCCCCCAACAGCCGCCACTTCCCCGAAAATCGGCCATAGCCACCCTTCAAGCTCCAAAAACCTCAACTTTCACAAAACTCAACCAAAATGCCCAAATAATATACCAAAACGCTCCTCTCCTCAAGCCCAAACATAATCCTACATCAATTTGATGTTTCTTGCTCAATTCAAGCCTCCATTAAACCCAAAAGTGTTCGAAATTTTCCCACCAAACTCATTTCCTGGTTATCCCAAATCATGCATGCATTTAGAAAATTGATTGAGTGGTTTTGATCCCCATGTAATGAGTACTGTTTTCATGTAATAGATGATAGAACTAATGAAGCAATGGCGTGTTTATTGTTTATGCATGTTGAATTTCGAAAATCTCATTGTTGGGCATGTAAAGTTCAAGTTTTGGCAAAATTTATGGCCGGAATAGGATGGCCAAGGAAGGGGCAAGGTCACTGGCGAAATAAAAGGTTATCATTTCAACATTTTAAAATTTATTTAATTTCAAATGTCCAAGTGATTAACCATTTTAATTTACTTAATTTTATAATGAAATTACATAATATTTGTATAAATATAGTTTTTATATTTGAATATTTCATTAACGTTAATTATACTAATTTTGAAAATTTCATGAAGGAGATTTTATTTATAATTTGTAATTTTAGAATTTTTTCTAGACAAATATTTAAAATAGTTTTTTTTCTCACAATTTAGGAGTTGAGGATAGAGCTAGAGACGGGATTAGACAATCAAGATTGAAGATCTTTGTGCGAACCATACTATAAGGTGGCTTTAGATTAATGCTTAGATACGTTTTAGACGTAAGCATGATTACATGTTTAAATATGTTTGTATGTGATGTATGATGTAAATGTACATATGAAGTTAGTCACGGACAAGTCCCCAAGGTTTGGAACTCCATGCTACGTTGTACCCAAAAGGTCTCCATCTTATTGAACCGACCCGCTAGTTGGTCCGGTCCCCAAGGTGGTCGTAAGTGTTCATTGACCCCCAAGGTGGTCGTATGGTTAGTCACAGACTAGTCCCCCAAGGTTTAGAACCTCGTGCCACGTGTTACCCAAAAGGTTTCCATGTTATTGAACCACCTACTAGTTGGTCCGGTCCCCAAGGTGGTCGTAAGTGTTCATTGACCCCCAAGGTGGTCATATGGTTAGTCACAGACAAGTTTCCAAGATTTGGAACTCCATGCCACGTTGTACCCAATAGGGCTCTATGCTATTGAACAGACTCGCTAGTTGGTTTGGTCCCCAAGGTGGCCGGCTGTAAGTGTTCACCAACCCCCAAGGTGGTCTATATGCCAAGTATGATTTACGATTGCTTTCCTTACGTGATTTACTTTGATGCATGAACATATTTAATTATGTAATCACTTCTACCCACTAAGTATCAAATGATACTCACCCCCATTGTGTTATCTTATATGCAGATGTCGATGACGAACCAGAGAGTTAGGCCTTGTGAAGTACTACTTTTGATGAAATTTCCTAAATGTTTTATAAACTTATGACTTTTGTAACCACTATTGATGATATTTTCTGAACGTTTCTATTTAACTTATGACTTTTGCAATGTAAGAATATGGATATTTTGATTTGTAAATACATGTTTGGTATTTTCTAAGTCTTTCGCTATTTATTTCATATGAAAGATATGACGGATTTTGAAATTATTAACTTATTTAAAAAAAAAATTTAGAGCATTTTTCACCTAAAAACTTTTACAAAGAAGCTAAGCAAATTAGTTAATAGCACTTTGACTCGAAAGTATACCATCCCAAGTTGGGGCATTACAAAAAGTATTCGTTATTGAATTGAGTTGGTCCAATTCAACCGATTTAGATATTCCTATTTAATAGTCTTTAAATTGAGGATTGAATCAATTTAGTTATGGTTTAATTTATTATTTTTAGGTTGACTTCTATTGAAATCATCATATTTACTGTTTTTTTTTTCTATTGTAGCTAAATTGGAAAATAAACGAGATTTTAGATATATCGAGCAGTTGAAATTATCAAACACATTTAAGTTTTTAAGTTGATGATGATTTTTTAGGACATTGACACATGATTTTCCCACATATGTAATTAAAATAAGGCAAACACTCCTGTGCACCAGGTGCACGGATCTAAGATCCGTGCAATCCGGGTCGATCCGACCCGGATCCGCGAGTTTTTATTTTTATTTTTAATTTTTTTTCCAAATTTTTGTCCTGACCTTTATGTTATAAATGTATGACCTTTACGTTATAAATGTATGACCTTTATGTACAACTGTCTCTACCTTTATGCACTGTAACTTAGGAAAAAAATGAAGATTTTTAACACAATTTGCACTATGTACCTTTATGTGATATTAATGTGACCTTTTATGTTATATTATGTCACCTTTATGTACAGATATTCTGACCTTTATGCATCTTTATATATTATATAATATATAAAGATGCATAAAGGTCAGAATATCTGTACATAAAGGTGACATAATATAACATAAAGGTCGCATTGATATCACATAAAGGTGTAAAGTTCAAATTATATTGAAAATCTTCATTTTTTTTCTAAGTTACAGTCTCTAAAGGTCATGATAGTTGTACATAAAGATCATACATTTATAACATAAATGTCACACATTTACAACATAAAGGTCACAACCTGAAGCAAAAAAAAAAAAAAAGGAAAATTCAAAAACACGCGGATCCGGGTCAAAAACCGGGTCGACCCGGATTGCATGTACACCAAGTGCACACAAGACCAACTCTTAAAATAAATGACATGTGACGTCATTATATATTTGCTAGTTGAATCATGACCTTTTCTTTAATTAATTGTGATTCTAACCAAGTTTAGTTTAGACTATATCTTAGTTTTCAACGAACATATGTCAAATAATGATATTATTTTTCTTCATTTAAATTTACCGCACTCACATAATCAAAATATAATATATATATATATATATATATATATATATATGAGTATATCTATATATTAACAAATTAACTTTAGAAAAGTGAGATATAATAAACTATAAGCACTAAAAAGTGCTTATTCCCTTTGTTGGTTGTCGTTAGGTTGTTGAAGTCAGGGCTTGTTTGCATAATTGAATCAATGTAGAAATGGAAGAAAAAAAAGTGGGATGAAGAAAGATAAGGTTGTTTAGTTGTTGTGGATTCATGAGTATTGCTTCTGCTATATGCAAGTGAAGATGGATAGTGTTTCTTGAGAGACCCACCAAAAATATATGGAATGAAATATCTATGGATTCAGATTCTATGTAGTAATCTATGTAGTCAATTCAATTGTGTGTAGACTTTTGCTTGGAAATTGAATGGTAATCTCTCAGTTCCATTAATGGTGAAACAAGTATAATAAATTAGATATGATCTATGGGTCTCTCTGCAAATGTTTATTTTTGATAATTACAAATTGATTCCTCATAATTTGAAAATGAATCATGGACCCTTAAGTAATTTTGAACTTATCAATAAACTCATCCTATTGTTAAAAATAGTCTAATAAATAGCCTAGTGACCTAAATATGAAGTTGGACTTTACAATTTATCCCAAAAACAAATCCAACTTTTAATATTTTAAATTTCATACCAAAATCAAATGTTTAACTTAAAATAATTTCAATTTGACCATAGAGTCAACATTAACTATATAGATTTTACAATTAGGCATTTTCTCCTAAATTGTCTTCCAATTTAAATTAATTAAGTCCAATTTCATAAATTAAACCTTATTTATTTGATTCAATTAAATCCTAGTTTCCTATTTAAATTTTTTAAAATGATTTTAAAGTTTCTTAATATCTAATTTAAGCCTTACTTTTATAATTAACTTTTCTAGAGTTAAATTCAAGCCTTCCAATATGTAATTCAATTCTAATTTTCCTTTTTAACTTTCCATAATTATTTTCAAATCTCCTGATATTTAATTTAAACGTTGATTCCCTAGTTAAAATTTCAATAATTATCTTCAAGCCACGTAATATCTTATATAAATCCTAAATTGCATAATTAGTTTTTTTTTTTAGGATTATTTTCAAGTCTCTCAAAATCTAATATAAACCATAATTTCATAATTAGTTTCCTTTATTATTCTTAATTTCTCAAGGATTTAATTTAAGCTTCAAAATCATCATTAGTCTTTCTTTAATTAATTTCAAGTCTTCCAAATGTCTAATTTAAGTAATAATTTTATAATTAGCTTTCCTAGAACAAACTCTAAGTCTTTCAAAGATAATTTGGGCCTAATGAAGATTCTCTAATAATTTAATAAACACATTTTATTATAAAAATTATAAAAATTATATATTACCTTAAAACTATTTATTTTATTCTTTTAACCACGTCATCGGAATCATTTCAATCCCTCTCATGATCAAAGAAAACCATAAAGGTTATATTTTAATTTCTAGTGGCTTTAGATTACGATCTTATACATGTGCAAAGAAATCTTATACATATGCAAAATGACATCTGTTTTACTATACGAATAATGTGACGTGAGCTAAGCAATGCGATGTGATGAATGTAGTGATGAATGTTTATTATATGCAAGGTAAATGTGAAAGTTTGTGATATTGAAAAGTATCTATGACGGCTAAGAATCGTATCTATGGCGGCTAAGAACCGTAACTAAGTGTTTTTCTTGATTGTTATGATTTCATGTGCATGTTTATTATGATTTATTTACTTGAATTTATTTAGTGTTTTTTTTGGAATCCCCTGAGTGTATTTCAATCACTCACCCCTTTATGTTAAAATATTTTTAGCTAAGAGAACTTTTCGGTGTGGCACGCTAGCAGTGGATGCTGGTAGCCGATATTCTAAGGGTTGCAGAAGAATTTCTTTAAAGAGTTTTATGTCATAAATTTGAGAAATGTGTATTCAGGAATTATTCTTCACTTTGTTTATCTTTATTATTCTTAAAAATGGTGAATTTTGTACGTAGGTAATGCCTTAGTCAAAATTACCTTTAAAAAGAAATGGGGGCATTACAGGTGGTATTAGAGTGGATTTGTGATTTTGTAGCTCGCTAAAATATTTTATTTTCTAAAAAGCCTTTTGTTTAACGCAAAAATCAAGCGGAAAGTAAAAGTATACGTTTGTTTGAAAAAAAATAAAAGTTTTATTAGCTACTGACATTCACTTATTTCCTATTGCTCTGACTCCAGTAATGGAATGCTAAGTATGATGTTTAATTGTTCTATGGCCATGAATCTACATGGAAGTGGAAATGTTATGAATTTATACAAATCTTGACGTCTTACAATGATATGTATGTGATCATATAGAACTTTTACATCTTGTTATGGCTATTAGATTATTGATTTATAATCACATTTACACAAGTATGAGCTTATTTGCTATAAATTGTGCTTATGAATGTTTTCTTGTTAAATCTCTTTAATGGATTATGATCTTGTTGTTGTCTGATATCACTGTTATCAACACAATGCTTGTTAGGTGCCGCTACTAAGCTGTTGATTGCGGCAACATGAGCTCGTGTGCATAAATGGCCACTCGCAAGAGTTGGTGCGGTGTTATGTGATAGGTTATGTTATACTATGTTATGCTATCTGTGAGCTTTGTTGTATCAGTGAACACTGCCACTAGCCACTATGTGTCGGGTGAGTTAGTGTGTATCTTTTGCCAAGTCATTAGGTTACATAGGATTGAGACTACCAGGGGTCCTTGTCTATGACAAGATGAGCCAATGTGTGTGTTTACCCTTGTACACGAGCGTGATATGTAAAGCCGCGACTAATGTTTGAGGTTTATGGGGAACATATATGGATATTTTATGTTATGATTTATGATGGTTTTGCTTATGATGTGTTCTCATGGATGGTATATGCAAGTTAGTTATATAATACATTGCGATGTTATGCTACGATGACAAACAAATGAAAGAGAAATCGATTGAGATTATTATTTGGTTTATGAAATCCCATTATTGGTTGAGTGAAATGTGTCTCAAGTGTTCTAATATCACATAGACATTAATGCAAGATATAATTTTCATAATGATGATAGCTAGAATAACATAGTTCAGAATGGACTTCACATGCTTTGAACTTTAAGAATATAATAACTTTGAAATTTACATCTTAGCTAGAGAATCTCTAGATTTGTATGTATGATAATGGCACGCTTTGGACTTATAACTTATCAACCTTGGGCGTGATGACCTTGGAGGAAAAACACTACTATCGTGCTAAACTAAATCAAATAAAAAATACACTAGTTGAATAAACCCCATAGTTGAATAAATCAAATAAAAAATACACTAGTTGAATACACTACTTTAACCTTGTGTTGTGTGCTTAAGTTGTTTTAGGTGTCCTCAGTTGATAGAAAATTGTTCCTTGATGAGTGTTTAGTTAAGAAGTTTGACAATAACTCTGTGTGAGTTAGAGTGATTCTGTGTGGGTCAACTTTTGAGACTTGAGTAACCTGTGTGGAAGCTAAATCTTAGTAGGTGCAACTTTGTTAGGTTGAGTGTTTGGAAGGTCGAGTCCTATAAAACAAACTTACTTAACGAAGTTCCTCTTTATGAAAGAGTAGAGTGGATGTATAAGGATTACATCGCCTTCGAACATTATAAGACCTTATGTGTTGTTCTGTTGTATTCATATTCCTACCTATCTATTTGCTGCATCTATATATCTAGCCATACTGCATAAAGTTTATTTCTAAAATTCATATTTCAAAAGGTTTTCAAAAGAAACTTTATCTTCAAAAGTTTAAATTTTCGCTACAAATAACTCTGAGTTACAATAAGCAACACTACATTCGAGTGTTGTAAGTTGAACTGCATCCTACGTTGTAAGCTTTCTAGGTTACAGTGCAGTAAGTTCGAAAACTTTGAAAAAACGATTAAGGTTCATTCACCCCCTGAACCTCTATGTCATTAGGGACTAAACATGGGAGCTTGTACAAAAGACTTGCTAATAATTAAGTAGATGGATATTTAAGTTAAAGAAAAATATAGATAGTAGCTTAACAAGGTATAAGGCCAGACTTGTTGCAAGAAGATTTTCTCAAACCTTGGGTATTGATTATGAAGACATTTTCACCCCTATTATAAGGTCTGTCACTATAAAAACTGCCCTCACCATTGCTCTATCAAGATCATGGGGGTTAAAATCATTTTTGGTCTCATAATTATGATGTTTCCAATTTTGGTCTATTAATTATCACGATTCAATTTAGTTCCATAATTTAAGAATTTGTCCGATCAGTCTCATTTTGTCTTGAAATTTTTATTTTTTTCAGAAAATATTACATGTCAAAATCTTATTAGGATTTTGATTTTGACATTCCACCAATAAGAATTTGACACATAATTTCTGGTGAAATTCACTGAAATTGGACTGAAATTGAACATATTTTTAAATTATGGAATTAAATTGAAAATCGTGGTAATTATGGCACTAATCGGAAGACACATAGTTATGGAAGCAAAAATGATTTTAACCGAAATCATGGAGCTTCAGACAATTAGATATAGACAACGTTTTTCGTAATAGACAACTTGACAAAAAGGTTATATATAGCAACAACCTCCAGGTTTTGAGAAATATGGAACACAAGATTATGTGTGCAAACTTGTCTAAAGCTATTTATGGTCTCAAGCAAGCTTCAAGGGCCTTACACAAGTTCTACAATGCCATGGTTTCACACAGTGTTTGTGGAACTGGACCGGTCGTCAAACTAGTCATGCCAACGATGAGGTTCAACTGGTTTAGTGAATGTTTATTAATTTTTTAGAAATAGTATTAAATTAATTCTTTTCCAATTTTATTAAATAAGTACACTCAAATATATAGCTATACATATGCATATATATATATTTTTTAAGAAAACACCCATCACGGGTGGGGGATTAAGGCACCATCCCCAGCCTGTATATAAAAAAGAACGAGAATTTACAAAACCAAACGAACTATACTAGGGCCATGAACATAAGGCCATAACAGGAAATGAGAAAAATCAACAACAAAAGCAAAAGCCAATTAGAATCCCCGGTTTGGAAACCCAAACTATCTGAATCTGAAGTTTGGGTACCCAAGCTGGTCCATACGCACCAAGGAAAGCAAAACACGGGGGGCAGTATACGAATGGAGGACCTGAAGATCGTGGGATCGTCTGCCCGAGAGAGCAAGGAAGTCAGCAGGGTGACTACCCTCACGGAAGATGTGAGAGATCTGAGTCTGCATCTGTGAGAGGAGGTCTCGAATCTGGATGAGAGAGTGCTGAACCTGCCAAGGACCAAGACGGCCGGAACGAAGAAGAGAAACGACAACCTCGGCATCCAACTCAACACAAAGAGGGGTCTCGAACTGAAGAGCCAGCCTAAGACCATGAAGAAGAGCCTGAATCTCGGCATCGAAACTAGAAGATGCCTGAAAGGAAGTCTGAAATGCAAGGAGGAAATCACCATGATGATCTCGAAAGATGCCACCTCCACCTGCAGTGCCGGATACACGATCAAATGACCCGTCTGTATTCAGCTTGATCCAAGGTTCTGGAGGAAGCAACCATCGGACTAGCTGGGGAGCAATCAGACGGGAAACGGGCATCGGTGCCGGCATGAAATCAACCTTCGGATGTGAGCCTCTCCAGTGAATAGGAAGGAGCCTTTGGGCCGTCACAAGCAAGAAAAGATGATGATTAACCTACCAAATAATATGAGAGGGGCGAAAAGGAACACCACGATGTTTGTGGCTATTCCTCTCCGTCCAAGTAAACCATAGAATCAAGCAAGGAATAATAAAGCAGATATGTGATGTGTGTGCTTGTGGAACCGTATGTCTCCAGAAGCTCAAGACCTGTGAGATATTAGTGGTGTCAGGTAGTGTGCAGTGAAACCAAGAGGTAAAAAAGACCCAAACAAATCGCACACCATCACATAAAAGAAAAAGATGAGGGAAAGACTCGGAGAGGGATGAAGAGAGAGGGCAACAATGACGTCTTGAAGCGAGATGAACACCACGGGATTGAAGCTTAGAATCAAGAGGTAACCTATTACGAAGGAGACGCCAGAGAAAGATTAAAATGGTGGGGTTAAGGAGATTAGACCAGATAACACCATAAAGGGCCCGAAATGGTCGTCTCGCTCGGACAACCTCCCAAGCCGAGGCCAATGAGAAATCACCGTGAGAGGTAAGCTGCCATCTCATAATATCATCACCCTCAGGCCTAATCGGTACATGACTCATCTCCTCAATAGACTGATCAGAGAGCGCCATATTCTGAGACCTAGTCTGTCTCCTCCAATCTAAGTCCCACTGTCGACCCTGCCAGAAAGAACTAACACACTGATTACCCAACTGTCTATCAGGAAACAAAGCCGAAAGAGGGCCATTCCCCAACCAAATATCATCCCAAAAACTGCACTCGCCTGAACCGAGAGCCCAAAAAATGTGTTGTTGTGTAAGTGAGCCAACCTTGACAAGTCTACGCCAAAGATGGCTTGCAAACCATGGCCTCCTTGTGCGAGTAGGAAAAAGGGGGCCATATTTAGCCCACATGAACCGAGCCCATAGAGATCCTTATGCTCGAAATCTCCACTAAAGTTTGAGGCCAAAGGCTTGAGAAAGATCGCTATATAAGCCGTCGAAGGCCCAAACCACCTTCAGAAGGAGGGAGACAAACATCCTCCCAACTGACCCAATTGACCTTCTTTTGGATCACAGAAGTACCCAGAAGAAACGGGCCAAAATCTGCTCAATCTCCAACAAAATAAACTTCGGCGGTTCCATAACTTGTTAATAATTGAGAGGAATGGTCATGAGAGTAGACCAGATAAGCTGAAGGCGTCCTCCATGAGAGAGAGATGTTTGTGTCCTCATCCATTCGTCACATCCAACAAACGTTGTTTAAGGGCCGTAAATAAAATGCCCTTAAGAAATCCCTTATAGAGGGGAATTCCCAGATAAGTGATAGGAAGGGACCCTAACCGGAAACCCGAAAGCTACTGAACAAGGGAGGCCCATTCCTCAGCGAAACGGTGATGAATGAAAAAAATTACTCTTCTGATAATTCACCATATGTCCTGTAGCAAGAGAGTAGTGATCAAGAAAATGCATCAGGCGGATTAATCCGTCTTTGCAAACCTGGGTGAAGATCAAGATATCATCACCATAAGAAAGGTGTGAGACAAGAAAGCCTCCATGAGTCCGATAGGTCATATCTGGGTATTCACCGAATAGAGAATCGAGACCCTTAGAAAGATAGTCAGCCACTAAAACAAACAGGGATGGAGAGAGAGGGTCACCCTGTCTCAGTCCCCTCGAAGAATGAAAGAACCCGGAGGGGCAGCCATTAACCAAGACAGAGAACCAGCTGTGTTCAACACAATTACCAACAAGATCAATCCATCTCGCAGAGAAGCCCAAACGTGCAAGGACCAATCTCAGAAAATGCCATTGCACCTGATCATAAGCTTTTGCCATATCAAGCTTAATAGCCAAATTCGGAGAATCACCCGGCATATTGAGGTCATGAATCATTTTTTAGGCCAAGAGGATATTGTCACTGATGACCCGGTCATGAGTGAAGCCACTCTGATTCTGAGCAACAACAGAAGGAAGAATGAGAGCTAACCTGTTGTTCACGATCTTGGAGATGATTTTGTTAGTCACATTATTGAGACTGATAGGATGAAAGTCAGCCCAGAATGTGGGGAGGGGCTTCTTGGGCAATAAGACGATGGTGGTAGCAGTGAAGCTTCGAGGCATGGCGTGCCCAAAAAAGAAATCCCACACAGCATCTTGAACGTCAGATTCAACAATTTCCCAACAGTGTTGGAAAAATAAGGATGAAAACCCGTCGGGCCCAGAAACACTACCAGGATCGATGTCGAAGACTGCATCCTTAATCTCCTGTGCAGAGGGCAGATCACATAAAGCAGAGGTATCCACAGAAGCCGGGATGTGTGAAAAATAGTCTGGGTGAGCCGTAGCAAGAGTATCGATATCAGATGATAAGAGGTTCTAGAAGAAGGCCACCGCAGAACCTCGAAGGGCATTCTCGTCAGTGATGATTCGGTCACCATCGAGAATGGAATGGATTCGAGACCGGATACGTTTTTGCTTGACAAAACTATGAAAGAATCTTGTATTACGTTCACCCTCGACAATTCATCTAACAGCTGATTTCTGACGCCAGAAGTCCTTTTCCATCCGTGTCCAAAGAACATACTCTGCTCGTCACCGATTCAACTCCATGGAATGGAAATGAGAAGGAGCAGCATGGAAAGCTTCCTGAGCAAGAGCAACTGCTTCAGAAGCTTTTTTAGAGCGATCGAAGATGTTACCAAAAACATGAGAATTCCACCATTTAAGACGTCTCTTAACAACAGCAAGCTTAATCTGGAGATTAACCATACCAAACGAGCCAGAATCAAAATCCCATACAGATCTAACCATGTCGAGGAAGTTGTGATGCCGAACCCACATACTCTGAAACCGAAAAGAAGACCGATGCGTCATCTCTGAGAAACCACATTTGATCATTAAAGGAGAATGATCGGAGGTAATACGGGACAAATGAGTAACCAAGATGTTGTGGAATAAGGTGGCCCAAGATTCATTAAACAGGATACGATCCAGACGCTCTTGGAAAGCTCTTCATCCCCAAGTGAACGGGTTACCCACACAACCTGCATCAATTAAATTACAATCCCCAATAGTTTGTGCAAAATCAAGAATCTCATTAGATCTGTCAACATCACTACCAATTCTCTCATGAGGGTGCAGAAAGATATTAAAATCTCCCCCAATAGCCCAAGGACAATTCTCAGAATCAGAAGCAATCAGTTTTATAGAATCCCACAGAGCAAACCGATCAACTCTATTACATTTAGCATAAACAAAAGAGATGCATACAGGCTGTGGGATAGCAGGAGAAGATATACGGGTGTGCAATAATTGATCCGTATCCACAAGAATATCAATTTGAATACCAACAGCAGAAAAAACCCAAATTTTGTTCGAGCAATTGTTCACACCAGATACAAAACCGAAACGCCGATTAAAAAACGTAAAGTTGGCAGCCACCATAGGCTCCATAATAGCCACAACAGAAAAACGATGCTCACGAATCAAATTATGTAATTCTCCCTGAGAAGCTCGATTACCCAAGCCACAGCCATTCTAAACAAGAAGATTGATTGACATCAAAAATGTAAAGTGTCAGAGGACTTACCTCCAATAGCTCCAGAACGAGTTATTTGCTTCCAAAAGAAATTGCCAATTCTGCTATCTGGTGTAGCGGACTTCCCTCTTTTATGAGAAGGTATCGCACGATGTCTCCGAGGTGCAACCACAGAATCATCAAGAGTACATTCTAACTGAAGGTGGGGGAATTCCGAAGGGGAATCAGGACGTATATTTTATGAGGATGTAGGATAAAGCATGTCTAAAGGTTGGGGATGCATCACCCCATGCAAATCAAACAAGACAACACCGAGAGAGTCATTGGTTTCATCGTCACCAAATAAACATTGAAGATGAAGCGAGTCCGAAGTGGGGTCCGAACTGCATCCTCGTTTTGGTAAGGTGGGACCGGCCGAGGTGTGAGGTGTCGACGCGGGAAAGGAATTTTTGGGGGATATTTCGGACGGGGGCAGTGAAGGTTGTGTGTTGGGTGAAGATGGTGGATTAAATTTTTGGGAGGTTTTTGGTTGCATGTTTATAGAAAATGACAGGATGGCGTGTGGATTGAGAAGTGTTGGTGGGTTAGAGATGTTTGAGCCTTTGGATTTCATGGGATTTAATTTTTGTGGGGCTTTGGATTTAATATGGTGGGTGGGCTGGTCCATAGGGGGATGGTTGGGCTTAAGGGGATTTTTTTTTTGGCTTTGTAATTGATTAGGGATGGTGGGCTTATCCAAAGTGGGCTTGGAAAAATTAAAATGAGAAGGTTTATGCAATATTTATAATAACAATGTTATATATGATAAATTAACACATATTTCAAGAGTGATTACACGTTTGTCGATGGAACACTTTCTCTTTTTCTAAGAAAAAATATCATAATTTGAATTACCTATTATCTCTCTCCTAAGTAATTTGTCTCTGTCTTCTAGGCAAAACTCACCTCATTAAATCATCTCTCTCATCCCAAGCACAAACCCACCCCCTCTTCTCTATTTCTCACAACAAATGTCGCCCTCCATCATCTACTCCAGCAAATCCACTTCTCTTTCTCACCCACAACCACCATGTAGTTGGACTTCCTCCACCATGACCATCGGAGAGTGAAATAAATTTGTAAGGAACTTATAAAAAAATGGAGTTGCAGAGATTCAGAAAATTAAGAAAAGAAGAATAATGGCGGTTTTTTCGGATTAGCTCTGACTTTTCTGGTTCTAACCGGTTTTATCCGGTTCTTTACGATTTAACTGTAAATCCAGTTATATAAGGGCTATCGGACCAGACCAAGGTCCGGTTCCCAATTGAACCGCTCGAATCGGTCAGTCTGGTCAGGTTCCACAAACATCACATCTTTCTGAGCAGATAACTCCTTGTTTTTCTTGTTCACAACTTCTTCAACCATTTTTTTGATTGTGTATTTCGATAACACATACTAGAGAAGTTGAGGAAATTATCACTTCATTAATTCCAAGTTTTTTCCATTAAAAGATCTTGGAGAACTACACCATCTTCTGTGGATTGAATTCACTCCAACAACACAAGGTTTACACCTCAGACATGAAAAATACAAGATTTTTCTGGGCGGAGCTCACACACTAAGAAAAATGAGTATTTGCAATAAGATTTTCTAAGAACCTCAGCAAAAAATACAGTGCTAGGCTTGACAACCGACCTGCCTGGCATCGGTTCGCCACTTAACGCGTCATCATTCCTCACAATTGCAACTTTCAGGCCTATAAAAGTTTTGAATTCAGAGACTTTGTTGAGTTTGATGTTATAATCTAATACCGATGCACGGGACATGCATGAGGCCATCTTTTAACCTTCGCTTTTCTCAACTTCTTCCAACCTTCTTATTTAATACCTTTATTTGCTCCATATACTTCTTGTACATCTATCTTGTGTAAGAATAGACAACTTTCTTATACAAGCTCACAAATCGAGCTCCATATGTGTGAAAGTTCAACTCCATGTGCCACAAACATAACTCATGGAATGCCCCTGGAAATACTCCATCAATTGCATTTTGTATGCTCACATGACGATCTGTTAACAAAAAAATAAAAAAGAATTAGTATCTCAAACTTAATTACTCAAAACAAAGTTCCAGAAAAATATCATTTGTACCTGATACAATTATAAGATCACCCGGATGACCATATACTTTCTTTAGTTGAGTTAAGAACCAATATCAAGATTCATCATTCTCCTTATTACCAACACTAAATGCAAAATGATAAATTTGTTTATTACCATCTTGAGTAGCAGCCACAAACATAAGACTCTTGTATCTGCCTTTCAAATGTGTTCCAGCAACCACGATTACAGGTCTACAACATTCATGAAATCCTATTATAGAGGCATTAAGAGCCATGAACACGTACTTGAACTTATCATCTTCATTTATTTCAAAACATATTATAGTACCAGGATTTGATCTTCTGAGCATGTGCAAGTATGCAGGTAACATCCTCCACGAGTGATCAAAATCACCATATATTAATATGTGTGCATGATAATGAGCTTTTAGTGCCTTATCATATTGAATCTATATACCATGGTGTGTAGAAACCTCATCCATAATATCTTTCGGCTTAAGTATACGACCTTCTCGAAGCAATGAAGGAGCAAAATAAGCCCCATTTATCTTTGATGAGAATTGAAGAGGCCGGGTAGTCATATCTAGGTGGCAGTTATGTGGACCCTTAAACTTTTTCATTGTCCACGGTCTCTTTTGAGTTCCATTAGCATGCAATAAAAATTGGCATCCTTGTTGTTTATAAACAATCGTATATCATTGCTTGTTAGAGCGTTTCACTGCATACTCAACTCGATTCTTCATGTAGTAAAACCCCATACCATACACTAACTATATTTTGCTATCAAATATTGCACCAACCTCTAGCCTTCTTTCATCACCAACTGGACATACTGAAATAGGATCAGGGTCTTTAGTATGAAACGACGCCCCTGGAATAATCCAATCTTCATGTTGATGTGCTAATTCTGGTCCTGACTCACCACTTGAACCATCTTCTCTAATCAAAATGGTTTTGTTTCTAAGAACTCGCTAATGATTAGGACCAATAATGACGTCTTCACTCTACGCAAAATCCTCTGGCAAAAAAATTCATTTATTTCCCATTGCTCAGTAAATAACCAACTATGAAGTACATCGGCATAATCATCATCACCATCATCGTCGTCATCATCATCATCATCTTCACCATCATCATCATCATCATTGTCATCAGTACGATCATTATCAACCCTTGTGACAACTTTTTCTTTTTCATCATCATTATCATCAGTATGGACATTAGCAACCTCTACCACACTGCAACCGTACCACCACCATCATTTTCAACATCTTTGTCATCTATATATTTGGAATCATACAAATTGTTGAAATTATAAAGCTGGTGGTGTGGTAGAGAGCTATTTCTCTAAACATCAACAATGGACACTGATATTTGCTTGAAAGAAGAGCTAGGCCTAAGATCCTTTAATGGATTTCTATCACAAGCTTTGAAATTTTGGACAGGATAAATAGAAGGAATTTGGTGTTCAATCAGACTTTGCACATAATTCAACTGATCTCCATATATATTTGAATTCTGATGAATATATTGTTGTTGAGAATTCATAAGCTGAACAAAACTACCCCTGACTCGTATATTAAAATGGAATATTCAAATCATGCTCTTTTGGTTCAATAGAAACAAATAACTTGGGGTAATCATACACCTCAGCAAGTCTTCTCAAATCAGCATCCGTCTTAATTTTAAATTTCACTTATCCTGAAATCTTCGTAGGCATTAAACAATGCAACGCACTTACGATCTGCTCGGACAATATAATGAATTTCATCCAATAGTTTTTACACAAGAAATTGTATGCAATGATGCATATATCAAACCATACTCTCCATTTTTATACTCCAATCTATGCCAATATCCACGATGAACTATAATGATTTCGTTGTTTGCCATCTACAATAAAAAATATTATTATTAAACTTCAATTAAATAATTAAATAATAATACATATACCAACAATTTAAATCCTGTTATAACTTTTTGAAAAACAAAAATAGATATGATAAAATTTCGTGCGAAACGAAAAAACTTGATCCACACATTAAGTGTTTATGAAAGTATTAAATATTTTACAAATAATTGAATTTTAGATTTAATCTTATCAAATTAATATTATGATTTCACAATGATATTCTTACATTTAATATTTTAAAACTATAGATTTTAAGAATGTAGAACTATTATTTGATTTAAATTAAATTACAATTATAAGTCAATTTTTCAGATTTTTAAAAATCAACATATGAATTTTTTAAGATTTGTTATAATGATTTTAATTATTATTATCAATTGACAATCATATATTAAAACTATTTTTTATAATTTATTTTAATTATTTTTTCAATTGAAAATAATATATTAAAACTATTTTTTTAGATCTTAGGAAAAAAATTTGTGATATAAAAACATAGAAAAAAACTATGATTTTAAGATTTTAGAAGATTAATTACAAGTATTTTTATTATTATTATTCGATAATATTATAATTATTTTTTAAATTTATATATAAAAATTAGTTACTATTGTAAGACAATATTTCATATTTTTATAAAAATAATATGATTTTTGAGAATTTATAATGGTTATTATACTATTATTATTATTATTATTATTATTATTATTATTATTATTATATTTAATAGTATCTTAAAACTATTTATGATATTTTTGTAAGATTTATTATAAATATTTAAATAATTTTTTTTTAAATAATAGTATTTTAAAACCATTATTTTCAGATTTTAGAAATAATTTTTTCAAAACTTTTTCTTGAAGTTTTAATATAATATTCAATTTATAAAAAATACTTACAAATGTAAGACAATATTTCAGATTTTTTAAAATAAAATTATGAATTTTTTAAAGATTTAATTATAATTATATTATAATTGATATTATCACAGATCACGGTGGTGTTAGAGCATCGTGATCTATAGATCTTCATGCTCAACACCATCGTGATTTATGTAATTGAAAAACGCAATTTAGATCACAGTGGAATAGATCACGATACTCAAAATACCACCGTGATCTAAGTTGAGCATGTTATCTATTGTGTTTTTTTCCAATTTTTTCCTGAAAATAGATCACGGTGCTCAGTGTAGATCACAATACTCAAGATAAATCACGGTGGTGTTAGAGTATCGTGATCTATTTTTTCCCATCAACTCAGATCACGATACTGAGTATATATAGATCACGATGCTCAAATACCACCGTAATCTAATTTGAGCATCATGATCTATTTTTCTCCAACAACTTAGATTATAATACTTCTTGTAGATCACGATGCTCAACTTAGATCACAGGAATCTATTTTTCTCCAATAACTTAGATCACAATGCTCCTTTTAGATCACGATGCTCAACTTAGATCACAAGAGTGTTTAGCATTCTCCAACAACTTAGATCACAAGAGTGTTTAGCATTCTCCAACAACTTAGATCACAATGCTCCTTTTAGATCACGATGCTCAACTTAGATCACGAGTGTTTAGCATCGTGATCTAACGTTCAGGATGCTAAACACCCTTGTGATCTAAGTTGAGCATCGTGAACTAAGCCTGAGCATCGTGATTTGCTCCTCGTATACATTTTTGGGTTTTTTGTGATTTTTTTGGTTTTTTAAGCTCTGATTTACATACAGAAATATATATCTAGATTCAAAAATTACAAACAATATTATACTACACTTGAAAATAATGTTTATCTTACCTCTTTTGAGCAACAATAATGAGATAAAATTTCACTACATTACTTGATTTTAGAAATAGTTCGAGGATTTGAAATAGATGAAAGAGATGAATTTTTCAACTTACATATGAGGGGATAAAGTGATAAATGTGGTGAGTGAAATCATTAAAGGGGGTGGGTAAGGACATTTATGACTTTTTATCTTCATTTTGGGTAAAAAAAATATGTTTTCTTATGAAGTTGGTATATTTCATTTTTTTTTATGCATATTTGATAGAAAGACCTATTTCCACAAATTTTTTTTCTCTATAATTGGGTCCCCACAATTTCGATTCAACATATATAACCATTCCGATAATATTCAAATATGTAGAAATTGAAATTCGACCAAAATGGAACCAAGATTTGAATGTGTAAAATGAATGGTAAAAATGTGGATAATGTGTATGTTAAAACTGGAACTTTAGATAATTTATTTGATTTACTTAAAAATTTATTTCTTCATTTTATATTTATTCATTTTCGTAACCAATTATCATAGACAAAATTGTCGTATCTTCCTAATTCTAAATAGATAAGTGGCCTGCACGAACAACTTATTTATAATGTTATACAGTTAAGGGATAATTTCAATTTTGGTTTTGTATGTAAGCCTTTTTTTTTTTTTTTGGACAACCAAATATACATTTTCCAATTTTGGTCCTATATGTTTCAAATTTTTTTTTTTTCAATTTCAATCAAGTTTTCCAATTTTGGTCATGTATGTTTTAATTTTTCCCAATTTCAATCAAATTTTGATCGGATGACCGTCGGGAAATCTCACGTGACATCGGCGATTTTGAGAATTTCGACCAAAATTGGACTGAAATTGGAAAAAATTGAAACAAATTAGCAACACCAAATTAATTAAAAAACGTATACTTGGTTGGAAAAAAATGGAAAATTCTTACATATAGGGAAAAAAAATGAAATTAACCCTACAGTTAACATAACAAAAGAGATTAAGTTAACAAATTAAAAATTCTGAACAAGTTGAGACATCAAAATTGCCTTCATTCCAACAAAATCATTGTAATGGTTCTTTACTCCAAAAATAATAAGCCCTCTCAATCAGAAAAACGAGGAGAGCAAACAAACGAGGTGATATATAATAGAAAACAAACAACAACCATTATAGACCTCATGCATGTCCAACCAAATCTACTACAAAAAAAAAAAAAAAAAAAAAAAAAAGATAATCTACACTTAATTATTTGACAATCTAAGGATAGAGATGATGAGGGGGATTAATTTGGGTTAATGCATATTCATGATCTGTCATCTTGAAGATGTAATATTATATTTCTTTCATGGCTCAGCTAATTGCCTTGGACTTGAATCTGAGGATCGATGATATGCAGGTGATCCCATGTCCTTTGTTTTGTGAAGGAGAAATGTTCCACTTAGAATTGTCACGAAACCACACAGTTCCGTTACAATCTGCGATGATTTTTGATTGTCCCATTCCTAAATTTAATGAGATGAACATAGAGTGAAATTGTGGTGTTTGAGAGAGCAAAATTATATTTTTGCAAGTGTATATGTGTTCTCAAGATTCATATTAACAATGGTTAATATCTATTTCCAAAAAAAAAAAAAAAAAACACAATGGTTAATATCAACATGCTAAATTTATACTTTTAAATTTTCTTTTTTCATTTGGTGTCTAGGTCAAAAAAGTTTTACAAATTGTTGCCCATATTTTACGAATTTTAACAAATTGCCACCAACAGCTACGGAAAACTCAATGACCGCAACCCTAAGATCGAAATCGTAATTCACTCTATGATGCATGAGATATATTTCAAAATGACCCTCTTTCTAAATCAAATGATAACGGTTAGCTGAATTCATGATTTTCATACGAGTCGTTAAAAAAAAAAGATTTCTTTTGCGATTTTGAAAGATTTTTCTTCGATTTAAGTTCGGATGGAATAAGAATCATTAAATTGACATAATGTTATAATTTGGCATTGAAAGAGAGTCATTTTGACATATGACTCATGCATTTTGACCGAGCTGTGTGGTTTTGCGACGGCTTTTGTTGGCGGCAAAATGTGTCAAAATTGATGGATACTAATTGATACACTAATCCAGTTCAAGAAAATACTAGTTCATGCAACTACATTGTTTTTCAATTATGATTCCTAAATCATAATTCAGTTTTGCATTTTATCTGTATCTTTCAATTGAAGGCAAATTTAGATCTAATGACATAGGAAATTGAGAATTCAACCAAAGTCACAAATTCCGGTGAGCTATAGGATCAAAATTATACAAGATTAAATTGCAAAAAATGGAATCATTTATTTTTATACTTGAAGTGCAATTAGTTTCCATGGGAAGCATGCATGAACACAAAGCAAATAATAAGACAACAATAGAGATATAGAAATATACCTTAAACATTATCATACTAGCTACGATGGTAAGGGTGGTAAACATGACATAATATACTGGGGAAACCACTGCAGTATTATAGGTGTCCAGTGCCTGCAAATGTGAATTAAACAAACTGCATGAGAGAGAGAGAGAGAGAGAGAGAGAGAGAGAGAGAGAAGCAAGTATATATATAAATGTACCTTGTTGAGATATATGAGCTGCATAACACAGAAAAAGGTGACCAAAATAGTGAAAAACCATGTCTCAAAGTATACAAACTGATTGGATCCTTGAAACGAAAGCTTCACAGCAATTGCAACAGCTTTAACAGCAACAACCTGCATGCCAAAAAAGAGTTAATAATTAATAATTAAAGAACTGCAAAATCGCAAATTTAGTACACTATCTTTAGGTCTTTCACCAATAAAGGACACTAAATATTCTGGCCTCGACATCGAGACACTAACTTTCAATTGTGGTGATTTTAGGAAAAAAAAAACATGAAATCATGAATTTCGGGCCAAATCACATCAGCAAGAAGCCCAAATTTCATGCAATTGGATCCGAAATTCCTGATTTCGGGTTTTTTGTCTTAAAATCATCCAAATTGAAAAGTTTCGTTAGTGTCTCAATGTCGGGGCTTGAAAACTAAGTGTCCTTCATTGGTGAATGACTAAAAGATAGTATCCAAAATTTGCAATTTCCCCTTAAAGAACAAATATATTGGTTCTTCACATATATAGTAGCTGTTGAAAATTACTAACCGTAAGAGATCCCATTAAAGAACATATTCCAATATACACAATCATATGTGATTGTCCATAGCGTGGTACATATACAAATATAAGAGCAGCAACAAGAGCCAAGACTACCAGAAAATAGACAATAAAACCTGTCCATCAATACAAAACAACACTTTGATCAGAAATCCAAACATAATTATTAATTTCTTGCTAATTTTATCCAAGACATATATTTATATATATGGAAGCACTATTACCAGGCTCAGTTGCTAGATGCCAGACTTGCTTAACGGATTCGATGTCCCTCTCCAACGGAGCATGTAAAACGATAGTAACGGAACCAACCAAGCAGAGAATACAGCCAACTACACCGAACATATGGAGACGTTCCTCCAATATACAATGAGCTAACATAGCACTGCATCAGTGTATACGCGTCAATCCATCACTCACACTTATTTGAATTCCGTTACTTGATTACTATATAAATATATTAATAGTATTGGTAATACCTGAAAATGATACTTAAAGCTCCCAAGGGAGTTACAAGAATAGCTGGAGCATATGCATATGCAGCAAAATTTGCAGCCTCCCCAACAAACACTGCAACATGTATAAAGGAAAATTCTCAATTTTTGTCTAGTAACTAAGGTTTTGTTCACTTTTTTACTATAAATTCAATTTTATGTATTACAATTTTGGTACTCCAACTATCATATTTTCAGTTTTTGTTCAAATTTTGAACAAATTTTCTTGATAATGTCACTCTCCACCTACGTGGACAACGAATTGTAGAGTCCACATTGGCAAGTTCACATAGGCAAAAATCGAAAATCGAATAAAATTAGAAAAATGTAATAGTTAAAGGATCAATGTAAACATAAAATTGATGGCACTACAACAAAAAAACGTTTTAGTGACAACAAAATGTTATCACAATAACATATTGCACCATTTTATCACCGAATTATTATCTTAAAACCTTCTCGCAAATAATTTTTTTGTGACAATGTTGTTGTAGCTAATACATTTGCGAGCACATCATGCTGTCATAAATAAGTTTTTTAAAATTATTTTTTCATTGCCTTTTGTGACAACTTATTGTCAATTTATATTGTCAATTTTTTGCTAACAATACATTGTCGCAAAAAATAAATTTTTCGCAACAACTTTTGTAGTCGTAAAAAATCTCATTGCAACTGGTCATTTTTGTTGTGGTATGGTAAAAATGGACAAGAATTAAGTTTAAGGATAAGTTTCCAATGTACAAATATGCATGTGTCTAGATGAGCATAAAATAGACAACTAAAACAATAAGAAGTGTTCATATGAGGAACTTAACAACTTGACCAATTTTTCTATATACATCAGTTAACTTTCTTGTGCAGAAATGATGGATATATCGAATAAGTATAGAAGCTTCTTACTCGTAATCATTCCAGCCCACCACAAGGGTTCCTTCAAATACGAATAGCCTCCATCACCTAAATCAGAAAGTATTCTTATTCAATATATATAGCAAGTAATAATTCTTAAGAATTATATCACAAAATTAGCTATACATACGTTCTCTTATAACATGATAGTATATAATGGAGTTTATTACCCACTCTGTCTAATAACTATATTGGGGTTTGGCAATTTAGGACACTATTTTTTCGCACTAGCAATTTAAGACATGTCGCAAATTTAGGATAGTCTGAGTTCGAATGCACCAATTGGACCTAACTACATGGATCACCCGTAATCGTCCAAATTTGGAATAAGATGATCATACAAGTTAAGTCATTAACTAATTAATGACATGTTGCGACTTTAGAATAAGATGATCATATGCATGCAATTGGCATGGAGATTAGGTTCAATTGGTGTATTTTAGACTCAAATTCTACTAAATTGCAACTTGTCATTATTTCATATTCTAAATATGAACCAAAGAAGTAGTGTGAATAGTAAGTGGTTAGTATTCCATTCTATATTATGGAGTTTGCAAAATCTTTCCTCTTAGACTGTATAATACAAATAAAATTAGTTACTTTACCTAACATTTCCAAATATTAGACAGAATATCTTGCTTGAACTACTTTATGGCTCTAGTTATACAAACTAAACAAATTCATAGTTCAAATTAATCCTCATATTGGTCGTGCACATGTTGTAGAATTATCAAATGCATAGAACAATGTATTTAAATCATTAAAGTAAAAAAAAAAAAAAACTAAATCTAACATGCTCGAGTTCCATCAGCTCCAGCCCTCAGTAGGCCTTTTTTCTTGATGATAAAACTCGAACCGATGAATATACTCGAAGAAATTGCCAAAACAAATCCGTGTACATTATCTGCAATTCCCACCATTTTGCAGAAATGGAGAGAATATCCGAAAGCGTGGACACAACTTTATGTATTAGCAATTCACTGCAGAGCCACAATTCAAAATCAATAAAATAAAATAAAATAAATAAATAAAAGGAACAGCAAATTAAATAAACTCACCAGCATGAATCAAGATCAGTTCCGTGCTCAGTGATGATGATGATGATGATTCAGCTTCTCTTTCTCTCTCTCTCCTCTTGGAAATTACAACGTGATTAATGTACATGGGATCATCTTCGACATACAGCCCCTCTCTCTCTCTCTTCAAATTTATAATTATCTATTTAATTAATTATATTATTTGAAACAAGTACAACACTGAGTATAAAGTTAGAGTTGTATGGAATTAACAAAGAAAAGCTTATCTCCCTTGTCTTTCTCAATCCCTCTCGGCGAGAAAGAATGCGGAAGATGCTAGGGAGATGAGAGAGAGAGAGAGAGAGGAAGAAAGTTGAAAGAGAAAAGATGATGAATTTTTTTTAGAGAGAGAGAGAGAGAGAGAATGAAGAGAGAGAAGTGGAAGGCTGAGAGCAGTGGAAAGCAAAGTGCGGTGTGTCCGTTACATCTCACTATTTATGGTCTCCGAATCCCGCGTTCTTTTTTCTTCATGCTTCCAACCCCGGATTGGATCATCTTATATTTGGTGATACATTTTATGTTTCATAATATTTAATAGATGACATGTGTTAAATAATAATGTCATTGAATACACATGACATGTGATGATTATCTTGGAATAGAAGATGTAACACCAAATATAATAGAAGATCTCGTGTGCTTCCAACCCTCTATTCTATAAGTAGTGTTGGTGTGAATCAAGTGCAAGGATCATGATCCGTGTAACTGGGTGCACCCGAGTTGGGTCTAGCCCGAGTCCGCTTCTAATTTTTTTTTAATTTATGTTATAATTTTTATGTTGTATATTTATCTTACTTTTTATATATATAGATATCATAACTTTTAAGAGAATAACTTAAACTGTTTTCAGTATAAAAAATCATGTAATATAACTGAAAATCTTTATTTATAATAATTTTAAACCTTTATGTTATATTAGTATAACATTTATGTACAAATATTATAACATTTTTATACTTAAAGAATAACATAGATATTATATTATTATAACGGGAAAGTTAAATTATTATGCATAAATGTTATATTATTACAACATAAATGTTTAAAGAGTAGTGTTTGTGTGCACCAAATGTATGGATCATGATCCATGCAATTGGGCACGTGCGGGTTGGGTCGGGTCTGGCCCGAATCCGCGTCCAGTTTTTTATTTTCTATTTTTTTATGACATAACCTTTACGTTAACCGAGTATAACCTTTATGTACAGATATCATAACCTTTAAGTAAAATTACTTAAACTTTTTTCAGTATAAAAAACATAATTAAAAGTTATGTAACCTTTATGTTAATCGAGTATAACATTTATGTTATATTAGTATAACCTTTACATACATATATCATAACCTTTAAGTGATATTACTTAAACTTTTTTCAATATAAAAATTCATATAGTATGGCTTAACCTTTATGTTATAATAATTTAACTTTTATGTTATATTAATATAATTTTTATGTACAAATATCATAACTTTTATGTACTTAAAGAATAACATAAGGTTATATTATATAACAAAAATGTTAAATTATTATGTATAAAGGTTATATTATTACAACATAAAGGTTTTGAAAGGTTTTGAAATGTATTATAGGTCTGTCATACACTGCAAAAGGTTATGCGAACATAACCAAAAGGTTAGGTTCGACAAACTAAAATGTTAGATTCGGCAAACTAAAAGGTTAGGCCAACATAACTGTGAAACTAGGGATTGAGCTAGGGTTTGGGCTAAGGTTTGGGCGCGTGGGTGAGCGGTGGACGTGTAAAATGCACCCTCAGGTAGAGTCGACCCGATTGCACGGATTAGAATTCGTGCACAAAGGTTATGCGAACATAACAAAATGTTAGACGCACAAGATTAGGGTTTGAGCGTGAACCTAGGACGCGTGGGCACGTGTGTGGGCGTGTCCGGAGCATGAAAAACACCTTTTGAGTAATATGATCTGGATTGCATGAGTCATGACCCATGCACCTAGTGCACAAAAATAATTGTGTTATTCTATTTCTACTTGGCTTAAAATTGTTTTTTGTCTCATAAACTATACATTCTTCCGATTTTGTTCTCATCATTATCACGATTTTCAATTTAGTCTCACAATTTAAGAATTTGTCTGATTTCAATCCAATTATTTTCGGAAAATTCAAATTTCACCGAAAAATGTCATGTGAGTTGCACGTGACATTAAATTTGGGGCTTTCCGACAATCATAAATGACATGGCACCATGTGGAATTTTTTAATTGATTGATAATTAAAAAAAACTCAATTTATAACAAAATTTACAAATCATATTTTTTTGTCCACATCATCATTAAAAGAATATCTACATCATCAAATATCTAATCATCAATACTAGAAGAAAAAAAAGGAAAAAAAGCAAAGAAAATCCCAAATCCAAAATCTCAGATAGAAATTAAATTAAGATATTCCTTAAAATCAAAACAACAGATCATCGTCCAATAATCCAATTCTAAGTAAAATAACTACAAGAATCAACCCATTAATTTCTCTAAAGTATAAACATTCCGAGGTAGTACAAGAAATCATCACACCCATTAATTTCATGAAATTTCTCCAATTAATTGCCTGGAAAGATTCAAATTTGGGTTTCCCCCCATTTTAACACATGCCAACTAAGTTAAGAGCTCAAGTCTCATGGAACTGGTAATTCCCACTGCCAATTAGGGGGAAATTAGGGGGAATCCATTTTCTGTGTCAGTTTTTTCTTATTTTTTAAAATTGATGATGTGGCATTTTTTCTTATTTTTTATTTATTATTTTAATGATGTGGATATGATATTAGGATGTGTGAAATTTAATTTCTTTTTCGAGAATTTTAATTAATGTTAACTGATAAGAATTTCACATATTGCCATGTTACATCCAGATAGTCGGAAAACCCCAATCTGAAGGTCACATGCTACTCACATGACATTTTCCGGTGAAATTCGGATTTTCCGACAACAATTATACTGAAATCGGATGGATTTTTAAATTGTGGGACTAAATTAAAAATCGTGATAATTATGGAACCAAAATCGGAAGAATCTATAGTAACGGGATGAAAAATAATTTTAACCCCTTTTTAATTTATAATTTTTAAAGTGATTTGTGACAATATTCAGGTAGTGGATTATTTAAGATTTAAATTGTTTTAGGAATCTGGAGGTTGAGGTAAATTAACTAGTAAACACACAATTAGAGTAAATGAAGAAGACTGATGGTATTTGAGATTGAATTGTCTCGTGCATATAACTTCACAAAACCCTAAATCTGATGTATATTGGAGACAACACAAACACAAACATCATATCATTTACACTTGAAAAGACAAGGCCACCTTTAAAATACTTACCTGTTAGAGCACTTAGTCGAGAAATTTGCTAAACACGTATTGGAAGGAAATTAGCGAAGATTTAAAGTTAATTAAATGATAGAGTACTTAATTACCAAAAAAATGGAATGGAAAAATGTTTTTCACCCTTTATCGTGTTATATAATGTGATCAACAAACAACTATCTTATATTAACTAAAAAAAAAATTATTCTTCCAAATCATCTAACATGATATTTATATAATTAACTAATCATTTAGGTTCTGGATTTCATCCAAACATCTATAATAAAATAGAGTTATGCTTGATAGCCTTTATTTAAAGAGTTTATCATCTTTTTTACCCACTAACTTATCACGTATGGAAATTCTAGCCATTAATTTTTCAAACTGACAATTTTATCATTTAATTTTTTAAAATTAAAAAATTTAGGCCAATTTCAGCCCAAAAGGTCAAATTGGGCTCAAATCGCTAATTTTGGGCTATTCGACCCAATTTAATGATTTTTAGGAAATAATACTAAAAGTAATACAATAGTATTAAAAAAAATAAAAGAAAATTAAAAATAGATTAAAAGTTAAAGGATAAAATTGTCAACTCGAAATCAGCAAATTGAGCTGAATAGCCCGAAATTAGGGCTTGATTGTCCAATTTGAGCCTTTAGGGCTGAAATTGGCTTAAATTTCCGAATTTTCAAAGATAAAGGATAAATTTGCCAACCCAATAAGTTAGTGATTGAAATTGCTTGACCCGATAAGTTATTGGGTAAAAAAAATAATAAATTGTTATTTAAACAAGAGATATCATATTTAGGGTCCATTCAATTGATATGTACCGAGATAGTCATAGAACATTACACAATTTGATTTTATATATTTTGACAAACTACCACTCATGTGATATATATTCCGAATCAATATAATTTTGAGAAATAGAATGTGCATGGAGGAGTATAATATTAGGAATTACACATTGTAAAAGAAGAGAATTAATCGGTACATATGAGTACGTAGTTGTAACTGATTAATATATACATTATGCAATGAAAATGCATTAATAAAGGAGCCATTAAAACTGAAAATTTGGGAATTTGAAAACCTTTTTTTTTTTTTTTTTCTCTCTAGAATGGATTTGTTAGTTAACCTTTTTTTTTTCCTCTCGAAAATGGATTTGTTAGTTAAGTCTTGTCTATTTGGACATATTTTTAGGTTTTTAACGGTGAGGAATATAATGAGATGGTACTTTCAGGTACTAATCCTGAAATAGCTGTACTTTTAGGGCCAAATATGATACGTTTTCTAATAATAATCTATCATTTTCTTGAAATTTTATAAGTTTATATAATCTAAATTGAAAATTATAATATAACATTTAATTTTAGATTGAATTAGATAAACTTGTAACTAGACTACATGTATATTAATTAGATTTATCTTTAGAAAGAATTTACTTGAATACATTTCTCAAATTGCCATAACATTTACGTTAATCCAATTTCAGTTACTAATATCTTGATAAAAGGTTTTTGGTACTAGAAATTTTCTGATTTAAAAAAGAGATAATTGATGCCCAAAATTGGTATTTGAAATTTTCTTGGATACCTGCTGGTATATCAAAACGTAAATGTTTATGTCTCTAAAAGGGTTAATTACAAGACAACTTATATTCTTAAACGTATTTTTTCATTTACCCAACCTCGCAACTTTATCACCACAAAACTAATGTTTAGGGTTAGGGTTTAGGGTTCAATCATATGTACGTAATAATAGTACATAATTAAATTTCTATCTAGATTATTTGGATTAATGAGTGACTACTGAGGCATGCAAATTATTTCGTTTGTTTGGAAGTGATACAAATAGCTCACTCAGATAAACTATGTTCATACAATAGACTCAGTTGAATCTATAGTGTTCTTTCTTCAGAAATTTGTATTGTCTGAGTCTTATTTGGAATTAGTTGAATCTAATTGTTTCACACAATAGACTCAGATGAGTCTATTTTGTTCTTTCTACACGAATATGCATGTATTTATTCATTACTTCAATGTCCAAATAAACTAAGTTTATTTCAATGTATAATTAGATTAATTTTAAATCTTGTGTTTTAAAATGCTAGCACTTATATGACTATATCCACCTATATTACTTTTAAATTGCTAGCACTTATATGCCTATATCTATTGTGTGCACCTTGATACCGCGGTACTAAATTTGTATACCGCGGTACTGACCTCCAGGCAAAACAACCACGATTCTCTGCACCTGGATACCGCGGTACTAAATTTTTTTATGCCACGGTACATAACCTAGAGGAAGAACAAAATAGACTCATCTGAGTCTATTGTGTAAACCTTGATACCGCGGTACTTAATTTGTCTATGTCTAACCCGATTGAGAAAGAGAGTAGCAGGTTCAATATACGGTGGAATCTTGTATATAATTCCTAGCACTTTAAAACCCTAAACCTTAGCACTTTAAAATACAAGATTTAAAATTAATCTAATTATACATTGAAATAAACTTAGTTTATTTGGACACTGAAGTAATGAATAAATACATATTCGTGTAGAAAGAACAAAATAGACTCATCTGAGTCTATTGTGTGCACCTGGATACCGCGGTACTACATTTTTTTATGCTGTAGTACAGAACCTATAGAAGGAACAAAATAGACTCATCGGAGTCTATTGTGTACACCTTGATACCGCGGTACTAAATTTGTATACCGTAGTATTGAGCTCCAGGCAAAACAACCACGATTCTCCGCACCTGGATACCGTGGTACTACATTTTTTTATGCCGCGGTACTAAACCTATAGAAAGAACAGAATGGACTCATCTGAGTCTATTGTGTGCACCTTGTTACCGCGGTACTAAATTTGTATACCGTGGTACTGACCTCCAGGCAAAACAACCACGATTCTCTGCACCTGGATACCGCGGTACTAAATATTTTTATGCCGCGGTACAAAACCTATAGAAAGAACAAAATAGACTCATCTGAGTCTATTGTGTGCACTTTGATACCACGGTACTAAATTTGTATACCGCGGTACTGACCTCCAGACAAAACCTAATCATTGTTCTTTCTACACGAATGTTTATTTATTTATTACTTCAATGTCCAAATAAACTAACTTTATTTTAATTTTTAGTATAATTAGATTAATACTCCCAATAATATTCATAGGTAGATTATTGAATAAAACATATATCATCTTTAAAAAAATATTAATTATTATCAAACACTAATAAAATAAATTTCTAGTTCAATTGTTGCACATCTTTAATTTTATTTTTATCATATCTTATAATTATATGGAACATAATTTTTTTTACGATAAATTTGATACTATTCATAGTATTATATTTCGGTTAAGTTACGCGTGCGTACATTTTTTTATGCCGCAGTACTATATTAATAGAAAACTCCATGTTGAAGAGTTACATTTAGTAGAGAAGACTCAAGCTGAGAGCACATACTTTTTTAGAAGATAAGCTAATTAATTCATGAAGAACGGTTGCAACGATTACGAGGAAACCAAATTGTAACTTACCCCTTGGAAAATTCCATAATAATATGACGTGTGGATACTAAATTCTTGTGGAAGTAGAGGAAAAAAGAAAACCCAACACAAGCAACCCATGTTGTGTACTTAACAAACATATAGTGAAGTTTAATCTTAAGAAGAGAGACAGAGTGTTAAAACATTAAGAGAGATTGGGGGGAGGGGGAGAGGGAGGGGGAGGTGGAAATGAAGCGAGACTATGCCTTGTTGTATGCACCATTTTTAGGGTTTAGGGTTTTGTTTTTTTTTTTAGGGTTTAGGGTTCAGGGATCGGGGTTTGGGGTTTGGGATTCAGGGTTTAGGGTTTTTTTTACCAAGAAAACACCTTATGGGGTGGGCGTTTCAGGCAGACCCCCAACCTGTACATATAAACCAAAAGTCGTGAAGTACATCAAAAAGAAGATAAAGAAAAATGAACAAAAAACGGCTGAAACATGTGGCCAAAGGCAACTGCCGACAGGAGGCAGTGTAAACACACTACGAACACAGTCCATATAAGGAACGAACACAAGAAGAAAAAAAGAGGTACATCAAGTATGAACACCTCCTCGATCCACTCGAAACGATGGCCATCCCAACTGATCAAATCTGGCTAACACCTGGACCCGTCGAGGCAAGACATCTGGGGGGAAAGATCCAACTAACTCAGTCTGACACCCTAAGTTAGCCAGAAAATCTACAACAGCGTTTCCCTTCCGAAATATATGTGACACTCGAAACTCCAAAGAAGCGAGAAGGTTCCGGATGGATGTGAGAGAACTCTGCAATCTCCAATGTCCTGCATCCGAATGTGAAAGAAGCTGAACCACCAAGACCGCATCCAGCTCAATTCACACTCGGGTAAACCCAAGCCTCCTAACATGATAGAGACCCTTATGAAGAGCCGCAAGCTCCGCTGCTAAACTCTCAAGAACTGACCCTCGCTCATAGAAAGCAAAGATCACCTCACCTGTATGATCCCGGATCACACCACCAATCCCTGACACCATCGATGTCGTCCTATAAGCCCCATCAGTGTTCAGCTTGCACGAATTGGTAACCGCCGATGCTTGCCATCATTTCTAGCCGTCCAAAGGAACCACAAGATCAAGTAAGGGATCACTATCGTGATGTGTGTGCAACGTGTGTGCATACCAGAGGAAAAATGCCTCAAGTAATGCAAAATATGAGGTGTGTGCACAGTGTGTGGAGGTGTCAAACCAAACATCCCATAGAAATGCTCCCAAACGCTCCTCACAGTACGACTCGAGTAGAAAATATGCTCGATAGACTCGATATCGGAACACTCAAACGAGGACTGACTCGGAAGAGAAAGATCCGGACAACAAAGGCACTTCGAAGCTAAGGAAATACCACGGGACTGAAGCTTACAATCAACCGGGAGACGATCCAGGACAAGCCGCCAAAGGAAGATAGAAATGGTGGGGGTAAGGCAAGGAGACCAAACCATACTAAGGGTAGGACAAGATGGGTACTGAGGTCTGATCGACGCCCAAACCGACGTAAAAGAGAACTTCCCATCGGAAGAGCTCTTCCACCGAATAAGGTCAGAAGAGGAAGCACGAATAAGAACCAAGCAGATTCGATCCGCAACCGTAGGAGAGACCACACGAAGAAGCTTCTCTCTGTCCCAATTACCATCACTCTAAAACCACTTGACCAAAGCACCATGTGTCTGGAAACATCCACAGAAGCAGCCAGGGGACCATTCCCCATCCACTGGTCATACCAAAAACTGATCTCCCCATAACCCAACCTCCAGAAAATCTGAGACTGAACCTCAAGGCGAACCGAGCACATCCTTTTCCAAACAGAGCTGGAATGAGGAGACACACCCACACTACCAGGAAATTGATGCCAACAATACTTCTACAGCAGAAACCTAGCCCAAAGAGAGCCCTTCTCTCGAAACACAACAAACTAGGCATCACATTGGAGGATGTCCTATGTTTAACTGGCTTGCCCATTACGGGTAAGCCATTGATTTGCGAGAACACCCGAGACAGTACGACATTTAATCGGGTGTTTGATTTGACTACTAAAAAAAGATACATTATTTGCCGTATGACATCTATAGTGACGGATAGGACAAAAGGCGTGGACATGAGGGTGAAGGCTATTCTTTTAATTTTGATTCATTGTTTTATTGTCCCAGGTAGTGATGGATTTGTAGGAACAACTTATGTCCAATTTATAGAAAACTTAGAGAATGTCAACGACTATACTTGGGGAGCAACATTGTTGGCATTCTTTATTCAAGGACTAAAGAAATATCGCCAAAATAAGAAGGATTCAGTTGATGGAAATATGTGGATATGTTTGGTAAGTTTCAATAATATATGTTTGTTTTAATTTCTTTTATTCAATTCTGTTTTTTTAATATTAATTTTTTTGTCTAATAGAGCTTTTTTTGGTTCGCATTTCGAAACTTCGGGATGCCATTGGAATCAATTAGAGTCAAGGAGACTATAGCCTGCCTCTCTTAAGGCACATCGTGCCGCTTATTCCCATCAACCATTCACCCGCATATAAGAGAACTGTGAAGCATGTTCTCCAAAACCTTTCTGATAATGTAAGTTATATCATTATTATTTTTCTTACAAGTTCCTTTTAAAAATTGAATTTGACAACTTAGCACTATCTGAAAAATATTTCAATGACAAATCTGAATTAGCACTAGAATTTTTTGTAGACCGGAGTATGAAGTTGTCTGACGGTTTCATTCTTGAATCTAGCATTATCTGAATCGCTACATGTTTTTCATCTGTTATACGTCTATCTGAACGATGCAAATGACTCCACTCTTTTCTTGTCAGTTCATGATTATGGACAGTCTCATGTTTTACTACCTCGTACTCATTTTCATAATTCAATTTGACTGTAAGTGATGCCTTGCAGTTTGTCCTTGTTGCTTTTAACTTCTTTGTTGAAAATTGTATTTGTAAGTATAGTGTCATTCAAACAGTATAACAGTACCACTAACTTATACATAACAGTACCACTTAATAAATATAACACTTATCTTTGCTGGTCAGGGTTTTTTCCTCCTTCGCATCCCAAAGTTACAGGATCTGCTGCTGAATGTTTCATTAAACCTGCAGGATGTTAGAGTGCCCTTGTTGAATTTGGTTGTGGAACAAGTTCAACCAATTTCTCACAACCATAAACCCAAATACTTGGACAGACTGGGTTTGATTCTTTCGAATCTCAATGAAGAGGTAAGTTAAGCATATAACTAATATTTCATATTGTTTGATTTACAATCATAAGTTATGTTTTCCCTCCTTTCAATATTAACAAAGTTTGTATTTTTTCCACTTTTTTAGGATATCATATGGTCACCATACTAAAACATACAAGAGCTCCCATTTCCTCTTCAAGACCAAGTAAAATACGGGCGACTTATGTCTCCATTGTTTTGCAACAACTTAGTGGTGCATCATAAACCACAAGTTGTTGTACGATAATTACGACATCATCTAGCTCCTGAGGTGTATGAAGGATTCATCAATTCTGATTTTTCATGGGTGTAGTAGGAAATCAAGGTAAAGAAGAACAGTGGGCCATGTACACAACAACTTTTCAAAGTCTATGAGAAGGAGCTTAATTGTTGGTCCAAGGGGAAATTGATCGAAGATTTCATCAACTCTCAGCCAATCACTAATGTGCCTCTCATTGACTGGTATGCTCGAGCTGATCCCTTCCCCTCTACCTCTGCTCCTGCAGACTTCTTCCCCTTCACCTCTCCGTCTGCCTCCTCTACCTCTATCCCCCCTCTGCCTGCCACCTCCACGTCCACGCCCATTCCATTATTCCCCTCCACCTTTATCTCTCATCCGCCTTCCCCCTCCACCTATATCTCCCCTCCACCTCACTTTTGATACTCTTCAATTGAAGAAGAAGAAGAAGATGATGAAGAAGAAGATGAAGAAGGAGGATGATTGAGGTAAATTTAATGATCTTTGATCTTTTTATATTTTCTTTAAATATTTATTAGTAATAATATTATGTCATTTAATTTTCTTGTTCTTGAATTTTGTATTCTTTAAAGGTGATTGAGAAAAGGCTTAAGGATATGGTAAAACCTAAATCAGAAAATGAAGATGTGAATTCCTTTATAAGAATGTAAAAATATGTATGATTATGATCTAAAGTTCTTCATGATTTTCGACGACTTTCTAAGTTTCTAATTTTGATCTTTTGTATGATGTTGAGATTACATTTTTGAGTTTAAACAATACTTGTCATGTGGTCTACATACTTTCAACATTGTGTTATTTGCTAATGTTGACTTCAAAAATTAAGATGAATGTCATTGCATATGGCTCATTGTCGTTTTGACTTTTGCGATCAACTATAATTCAGATTCTTCATTGGTTAAAAATGTTATAATAATATTCATTTAGAAACTTTTTTACACATTGATAGGATGGTCAATTTTGACCCTCGCATTTTAGTCATTCCAGGAAGAACCCACGGTTGACATGGTTTTTCTATTGTGATTTCCCAGGTGGTTAATGCAAATGTTGCCTTGAAACGTCTGGAGGAACTTCTTCTACTCTTTTAGACTTATAACTGATAGGTTTTGCATCAGTTAATGATTTCAAACTCTACATACATATCCTGAAGAAAGTTGTATCGAGTCCACTCTCTACGTACCTTTGTTTTCTTGGTGCGTCATCCTACATGGTGTTTGTGCCATGTAGCTTGGACCTCCTGGGTTATTTTCTGAATTTAATTCATTGGTACAGATAGTAAAAGTATAATAGGTTATCTCCATCTTTCTTTATCGTACGATGTATGTTGAAATATTTTTTCTTCAATTGCTTATATTTTACTTTTTCTTTAATTAGCTGGTAGCTATTTGATATGTAATATATGTTGGTCCTTCTGAGACTTATATTATATTATGTATGATAGGCAGAAAGGCCAGCATTGTCAAATATCAACTTGGATATACCAATTGGTAGCCTAGTAGCTGTTGTTGGCAGTACGGGGGAAGGAAAGACATCACTTGTATCAACAATGCTTGGAGAGTTTCCTCCAATTGCAGATACCCTACGTCTTTTACTTAGTGTATTTATTCTCTCTTCTCTTGGTACCCCCTAAGTGTTTGACGTAAGATATCTGTTATATTCGTTAGCCAATCCTTATAGGTCCTGCACATTGGAAGTAATTGAAAATTGGAAATTTAAAGTAACTGAAAATTGGAAATTGAAAAGAATAAAAAAGATAAAATAAGAAACACGTACACGCCGCCAATAATGATATTGTGTGTTGAGGTGGAGACGATGACTGGAGAAAGCATATCCTGCACTAGATATTGATCATTCCAAATAACAATCAATTTCTTGAAATGTTCTTTAAAATTTTGTACAGCGCCGCCTCTGTTCTCCTTCTTCTTGACACGTGGAAAGTTAAACTTGTCAGGATTGTCAGTGATTGTCAGGATTCTCGTGATCCTGAGTATACTGATGCGATTCCCTATGTCGTGCCAGACCCCACTCCTGTGAGTACTGTCATCCCCTCTGAGATAAAAGTGAAGATGGAGGAGGAGGATGGGGTGGACTTTGATCAGTCAGATGCTATCACTGAGATTCGTGAGGAGACTGGGTCTTTGGCTTTTCGGAGGAGTGCTCGGATTGCGGCAGCTGGGCGGGCTAAAGATGGGTCCGTGATTCCGCGCCTTCAATTATGATGTCACAGTTTTTGGTGTGAAATGCAAGGGGTGTCGGAAACCCGCCCACTCAGACACACTTGCATTTTCTATGTCTGTAGCATTAGGTTCAGCTGTTTGTGATTTTGGAGCCAATGACAGATTTGGACGTGTCCTTTTTCTATCGTCGGTTGGGTTTCTTATCTGCTTTGGTGAACCGGAGTAACAAGATTTGGATCTTGTTCTCGGAGGCTTTTCAGATTGCTATGGTTCAGGATTTGGATCAGTTGCTTCAGGTTCAGGTTTCTTCCGGTTTGTTTCCTCGGTCCTTCGCTTTGATTGATGTTTATGCGAAGTGTTTTAGGATGAAGAGGAGGAAGCATTGGGAAGCTCTTCGAGGTATTGCAGAAACGATTGGGGATACTCCTTGACTTGTGGGGGTGATTTCAACTGTATTTTGCATGACCACGAGAGAATCAGAGGTTTGTCGGATCGTCGGTTGGATATGGAGGAGTTTGGAGATATGATTTCAGATTTTGGGTTGGCTGATGCCGGTTTCAGTGGTTCGCAGTTTACCTGGCAGAAAGGGGGGCTGCAGGAGCGTTTGGATAGGATGCTGTATTCTAATCCGGTTTCAGAGTATGTGGGTTCGTCATGCTGATTTTCATCGGACTGTGGCTCAAGGTTGGGGTTTTTCGTGTCGTGAGACTGGGATGCTCAGACTTCAGACTAAGTTACGGCGGGTTAAGCAACGACTCAAGTGGTATGGCCTGAACCATGCCTCGAGCAACTTTAAAACCTTCACAAACTTCACCAACATGAACTTCCTATATTCCAGCATCACAAAATCCTATCATCAAGGATGCGATTATAGTAGAAAGCAACTTATTGATGCAAATGATACATGCTCACTAGAAAGGGCCAAATGTTTCAAGTAAGACAAACTAAAAAATATAAACTATCATCCACAACAGCCATTTGAATATTATAGGGAGGGAGGAAAATGACAATTTAAGAAAATATAAAATAATAGTGTGCATTCAGTACTATACCAAATCACCATATCATACTCATAATTTTCTTATGAAAATTGCAGAAGCATAAAAAATAATAAACTCAATCCAAACAATGAAGAGCGGATAGGTAGGCAAAAGTGGGGGAAAATGATTGATGCACCACGACATGAAACAAGTTTACCTGCACAAGACGTGACAAGATAAGAGCAACGTAGAACCGTTTACACACTCTAAGTATCTGCTCATCAGAGAGTATGCCATGGGCTGACATCCCAAAGAAAACTATGAAATCGTTGCACACAAAGCAGCTCTAAGATATTGTGGAAGTTTGTAAGTGATACTAAAAAACTACAACTAAAATATTTCTAAGACACTATAACCAAAGGAAAAAAGAGAGTATAACTCAGGTACCTGGTCTAAAGCAGACAACTGCATGTATCTCTCATAATATAGTTCCCAGTCTGGTTCCACCTCAACGTTAATGAGAGTTACCAAGTAAACCAAATGCAAATCTGAAGCTAGAACAAAACCCTCTCTTGCCCTTATGAGGTCATCCAACACAATCTAGACAGGATTTAAAGTTCATTGATTGCCTAAATCACATGCTCTTAAGTTATCAATTTGCACAATGTATAACAAGGAACAAAATGAGATATTTACAAGTGATTCTTCTGGACACAAAGAACTGCCAAAAGATGCACGACCAAGAGGTGTAGTGGTATATAACTTAGTCTCTTCACTCCATTCAAGGAACTTTTTATGGCACAACCATCGAAGGGAATCTTGTGCTAATCTCACAATATCTTCAAAGGGTTTTGTCCAATTGAGAAGAGTACACCTCACATATCGATGAATATCACTAGCAGTTTGAACAATTCCTCCAGCAACAACCTCAAGTATTGCATGGGTCATACCATTCCTATCTTCTGACAAACAAGAATTAAGTGGAAGACAAGTGTCATTAAGTATTGCCAATATTTTCTTGGCTTCCTCTGGCTTGCAAATTAGCACCTGTTAGACCATTTAAGAATTTTTGCAGATGAACTTGATGTACTAAAAGACGACGGACTTTGTTGGAAAATTTTGACCATTAAATAAGAAGAAATAAAGGAAATGGATGACAATGCTTTTTCAATTGAAACAAAAAGTGATGAACTTAATTAGACACTTAGCTTGCCCAGAAAATTGCCTTTCTCAAATGTCTTATATATTTATGCAAATCTAGAAAGATGAGGTTGTACAAGCAGGTGAAACTCTGTGATGAGAATATAACCAGCATGACACTCAAGAAAAGCAACACAAAGAAAAAAACACAAAAGGAATAGAAATACTTGTTTAAGTTAAAATGATCAATTTCATTACCTCGTAGATGCATAGTAAACAAGATTTCGGTTATGCAAGACACCTTCCACTTGAAGGCAGTCAACCTGAAGAAAGTGATAGTGTTATACTTTAATTACAGTCACACTAATACAAAGTAGCTTAAGCTGCAACTTTCTAAACATCTATAGTGTATTACAACATGTGCTTCATTCAACCTACTCTTTCAAAGCACTTTCATGCTACAAGCTTGCACTATGATATTTAAGAGGATGTTAGCTTTACTGCTTTCATATTTCAACTCGCACTGTAAAATGACAAATCACACTTATTTTAGAAGGCCATTATTAAAATTATCATATATTAAATGACTTTACTCTTACAATCTAAGCTTTTCAATGAGGTGGTTAATTAATATGCACTCATTATCTAGGAAATAATTTCCACATGCAAATAAATGAACACCGCAATGTGAAAATAAAGCATGAAGATCACTTAAAACTTTTTTCCGATCATATAGTAAAACAGAAATGTTGAGCAAGATCACAAGCTGGAAATAAATATATGACATGAGACCCACACACTAATTTAAGAGAAAATTGATCTAAAGAATAAAACTAAAGGTCATCAAGGTACCTGCCAGGGATATAATATCGATATTCCCTTTTTGTGGTATACATGGCATATTTCAAGAGGAAGCCAAATACTGAGATCCAAATAATCCTTTATTGACAAACTTGTTGGAGTACAGTTGCTTTTGGACTCATTAGCAGCAACAATCTTGTTATTTTCTCTATTCGGTGTTATAGATACAACATTATGGTTATTTTGATTCAAAAGCTCCTCAGTTATTTTGGAACTAATGCATTTAATGGATGTTCCTTCCGCATCAGAAAGAATTTCACTCTTTTGATCTTTGGAACAAATGATACTATAGTGTGGCAAACTAGGTTGACTGATAGAGGCATGTGTCTTCTCTTCACTAGTTAATACGCCAGCTTTGGTATTATTATTGTCTGATGGTGTCTCTTTGTGAAAGAATTTAGCCTCAAAGCTGAAGTCAAAGTGCTTCACAGGTAATGGTGGCACCTCTTTCTTCAGATCTTTCACTTGCTGCCTCAATGAGCCCACAACAACTGTATCCATGATTCCATCCAGAGCAGTATTTGACAGATCAACATGACCTCCATTCTTCAAATTATCCGAATTATGAGCCCCATCGTCCACTTTTAAAGCTCCATCACTTTTGGCAACATGGGAAGAAGAACCATCATTTGGATCAAACAACCCATCACCAACTAGAATTGCTTCATTCCAGAATGCTTCTCCAAGAGAAAACAAGGAGCTTCCTCGTGTCGACTGAGGAGTTTCTCGAGCTCCAAGTCTGGTACGTGAGGAACCAGGTGTTCCACATTCATATGTACAGAGAGCAGATGGGTTACTGCATTTTCTTAAACTTGTTTGTGATGCAAATGGGTTGTTGTCCATAGTAACCTGTCAACGTGTAAGATTAAATCATCAAAGAAATCTCTGATATAGAATATCTATAACTTTTATAGTATAATTACCTTCTCCAAACAATTAGAACCGATATCCTTAGATTCATCGACAATTTTAGAATGGGTATCCTTTAGAGAGGAAATAGATTCATTATGATTGTCAGACAGATTCCCTTCTTCACTGCAGTGCCTTCTCTTGGCTGGCTTCTCTTCTGGCTGAAGGGTGGATGAGCTACTGTATCTCTTAGCTGCAATATCCTTCATTTCTGAAGGCAAACTTAAGCTGCTTTGTAACTCACTGCACATGATAAGTTCGGGATTATCAGAAAGAAAGAAAGAAAGAATAGTGCTACACTTCCATACAAGGATGATGATCAACTAGTCGTAGATACACCAATAGAACCATCAATCATATGTACAAAGTTGATTATCTGTAAAATAAGTTTCCCGGTAAAGGAGTTATAAGAGAAGACATAGTACTTGCAATACAGTGACAAGAAGCTAGTGGCAAACTCTTTAAGCTCAGAGTTTTGCATAATCACCTTGGCTATGAAAGAATCCTTCTGAACACCTATTGTAGCAACACTGCCTATATCACATAACGGTTCATGTTTCAATCCATGAGCAACTTCAGAAGCTTCAGGTCGCTGTGGCTGCACATGGGGGCGTCTCGGTTTTCAAAAGGATAATGTGCAATCTTACACATGTTGTCTGCCTATGTGCTTGACTTATCACATAAGATCATTGACTATATTTTGCATCCATTAATTTAGTGATCCAACATGAAAATTAAGGTAGAAGATAACAGTGATAATCTTTGCTTTTTGCTTAAACCATTGGAAGAAAATATCATTTTTTCTAATTCTTGTTCTTAGGTTGAAGATTTATATAAAGAATCCATATGGGTAGAAATTAAGCTGCAGTAAAATGCCTTCGATAAGGTCTGAATATAGGGAAGATAACTGGGCAAAAAGTGTCTCCACCCATAGCCCAACCTAAGTATTCTAGTTCAAATAAGAAAACCTAAAACTTAAGGTTGGTTGAAAAAACATTAACTTTACTATATTACATGAACTTAGAGGGTGTTTTGTTGTGCTTATCAGCTCCTTAAAACATTTTATAAGATGTTTACTAGCATGTCTTTGCTATGAAATGAACCTATGGGACATGTCTTTGCTTTACTAGCATTTACCCATTCAAAAGTAGAGTCAGCAAGCCAGAAAGGGGAAGAAGAATACGGGTCCAATACACATGGAAAATAATTTTTACCTTTAATTTTTCTTCTTCTTCACTCGTCCAAGGGGGTCTTTTCAACCTCAATTGAGGAATTGTTGGACACAAACTGCAAATAAATAAAGATCATCATTACTGATGTTCTTAAGTGGTAAAATATCCAATATATCAGCAATCCAATGGATATTAAGTTCTTCACGCTAGCATCATATAACGAGATTATTTATTTTGCTTTGATTACAAAGTGCAGCGCTGCCTGCCCCTGTTTTCTAAATCTCATCATCAAAAATATCTTGTCTGTTTTATCTTTTATTTATTTCATTTCAAAATAAAAACAACAATCACATACCCAATTACTCAACTGGAATATAAACATAATTGAACTCCAAGGAAGATTGGTAAAACACTTGTGCTTTGGGATGACCCAAAAAAATAATAATAATCCACATAACTTTATGAATTTAACCTATAAACCAATCAAACACTATGTCAACCTAGATGAGTAACATCTCACAATAGATATCATTTCCTTGAGACAGATAGTTGGAATATGAAACAGAGATAACATATCCTAGTCATACAAAAAAACAACTTATGTTTGCCTTTCTAGCTTACAGACTCTTATAAAGTACTTGGAAGCACCAGAATTCTCATTGTCCTATTTGGATGATTCTTCTGCATCAGCAAATTCCGATCTTTATGGGCGTTTGCGTTCACATGGTAAATCTGTTTTTAGTGGATGAGAAACTCCCATTTTGGATCTGACATAAGCACGCTCCTCACTCTTAATTGTCTCTGAAGCTTGGGAAGGGCTTGTGGTTTCACCATGAGAGTTACAAACTGCCAATGCATCTAACTGTTGCCGACCATAAACATTCAAAGATTGGGATTTTTCTCTCATACTTTCTGATAGAGTTAAAACGATAGGTGAAGGGAAAATCAGAACTGTATGATAAAAGAAATCCTTAAAGAGGCCTCAAAACGAGATGTTCCGCCACAGCGCAAAAGCTGTCAAAATTCCCAGATATCCCAATATCTAATCTACGTAAACAAGGAAATACATATACCCTACTAAGGCCCATGCATAAGGCATAAAGCCCGTCCAAGCAATTAAAAGAAAAACAGAATAATATAATAATAATAATAATGAGAAGCCCATCACGCTGCCGCTGCCTTCCTGAACCTGCGCCGGGTATAAACCTTCCAATCACTCGTCGCGACTCTATTGACTCCATCAATTGCCCCTGGCGACTTAACAACCTTGTCCTTAAGGCTGAATGTGGGAAATTGTCCGCGCATATCAGCAACATCCACCCAGCTACTCTCCTCGACTCCCAAACCCAACCACTGAATGAGCACTTGGTCCACTGTAACACCATCGCGAACCACAGAACGATGCTCCAACACCATATTTGGAATGAACGGTGGATCGGCTGTGAGCAAGTCGTCCGACAACACAGGGGAAACGGCTGCTGCGCCAACTGCCGGTTTCAACAGAGAAACATGAAAAACCAGATGCACTTTAGAATTATAAGGCAACTTAAGACGATAAGCGGCTGCACCAACTCTATCCACCACTTCAAACGGCCCAAAAAAACATGGCGCAAGCTTAGCGTTAGTAGCGGAAAATAAACTCTTCTGGCGATATGGCCGAAACTTGAGGTACGCCTGGTCGCCCGCATTAAAATCTAATGGTTGCCGATGCTTATTCGTCTCACGTACCATGCGTGCCTGCACACGCTGCAGATGAAGTCTCAAATGAGCAAGCACCTCATCTCGCTAATGCAACAAATCAGCTACGGCCTGCACCCGAACTTCCCCGGTAAGAAGGGAACCAAAAATGGAGGTAAGCGACCATACACTGCCTCGAAAGGTGTCATACCCGCACTCGACTGGAACCCGGTATTGAAGCAAAATCCAGCCCAAGAAAGCCACTGCCCCCAACTCTTCAGCCGTTCCGAAGCAAAGCAACGTAAATAAATTTCAAGACATCGATTCATAACCTCCAACTGGCCGTCTGTCTCGGGATGGTATGCAGAACTCATACGCAACTTAGTCCCCGAGGTTTTAAACAATTCGCGCCAGAACGCAGTCAGAATAATTGGGTCACGGTCCGACACTATTGACGTCGGCATCCCATGCAATCGGATAACCTCTTGTGCAAACAAATCAACCACAGATTGCGCTGTGAACGGGTGTCGCAAACCCAAAAAATGACAATATTTGGAGAATCTGTCCACCACCACGAGGGCGCAATCAAATCCCCCCAAACGTGGAAACCTAGTAATAAAGTCCATGCTAATGTCATCCCAAATTTTAGTAGGAATTGGTAGAGGGTTGAGCAGGCCTGTTGGACTCTTAGCTTCGTACTTATTGCGTTGACACACGTCACACGCCACAACATACTTAGTGACCGACTTCATCAGTTTGGGCCAATAAAAAACAGCCGCCAACCGACGGTAGGTTCGAAAAGCACCCGAATGACCACCTCCGGGGGTGGCATGAAACTCAGCTAATAATTGTTTCGCCCAAGAAGAGTCAAGGGGAAGAACAATCCGCCCCTTATAAAATAGCGTCCTGTGCACAACACTGTAGTGCTTCGGGCTCGGTTGCCCACTCTCGATCACAATGATAATCCGAGACAGGCCCGAATTTGCTTTCACTGCATCTTGGGAGTCTGCCAATCTACCCAATACGGTATCGATACTGGTCCCAACTCCAGCTCTTCATCATGCCGTGATAAGGCGTCCGCCGCTCTGTTAGCCCGTCCCTCCTTGTACACAATTTCAAAATCAAAACCCAAGAGCTTGACAGCCCAATTCTGTTGTGTCGGGATTGTCAAAGCCTGGGCCAACAGATGCTTTAAACTGCGCTAGTTAGTATGAACTACAAAACGCCGTCCCATCAGGTAAGGACGCCAATGCTGAACTGCGAGCACTAACGCCATAAGTTCCTTCTCGTACGCCGATTTAGAAAGAAGTCGCCCGGACAAGCTCTTACTGAAATATGCGAGTGGTTGTCGACCCTGCATAAGGACCGTACCAATACCACGGCCCGACACATCACATTCAATCATAAATGGTTGGGAGAAATCTGGCATGCGCAACACCGGAGCTGAGGTCAGTGCATGTTTAAGAGCCTAAAATGCCTCTGCCGCCTCGGCCGGCCAACGCCAGCCCTTTCCGCCCTTTTCTTTTTTTTAGCAAAGCCGTCAATGGGGCGGCAATCTTACCATAGTCACGAATAAAGTGACGATAATACCCCATCAAGCCTAAAAATCCCCGTACCCCTTTGACCGACATAGGAGTTTGCCAATTCAATATCGTGCCGACCTTAGCCGGGTCCATCTGCACGCCTTTGCTAGAGACAATATGGCCTAGGTACTCAACCTGCAGAGCTCTGAATACACACTTCTTTGGGTTAATAATCAGGGAGTGGGCATGAAGTATAGTAAGTACCTCGCGCAAATGGAGCAAGTGATCGGTCCAACTAGCATTGTAAATCAATATGTCATCAAAGAACACTAACACAAATTTCCTCAAGTGAGGCCATCATATGTCGTTCATAAGACATTGGAAGGTGGCCGGTGCGTTAGTAAGCCTAAACGGCATAACCAAGAACTTGTAGTGACCCGAGTGAGTACGAAATGCTGTCTTTGGGATGTCATCGGGCGTGATTCTGATCTGATGATATCCTGCCCGTAAGTCCAGCTTGGTGAACCAATTCGCTCCATGCAATTCATCGAGAAGTTCCTGGATAACTGGAATTGGATATTTATCAGCCACGATCACTTTGTTTAAGGCCCGATAGTCAACGTATAACCTCCAAGACCCATCTTTCTTGCGCACCAACAATACTGGACTAGAATATGGACTATTACTCGGCTGAATAATCCCCGCTGCTAGCATCTCGGCTACCAATTTTTCTATTTCATCATTTTACAAATGGTTGTATCGGTATCCGACACCGGAGGCACGCCCGTTTGCAAGGTTATCCGGTGATCACACGGTCTGGCTGGGAGAAGACCTGTGGGGGGTAGAGTGACTACTGGAAATTTTGATAGCAGATGTTCCACGTTGGTCCGCTTGCGTGTACATGATAGCGGTTCGGCAGCAACGAGTTTCAGGTGGGAACCTTCCATGGCCCACAACAGCCACGCTCCATCGTCCGGCTTGAAAAAACTAAGATCAGTGCGAACACAAGTCTTTCGAGTTAGCGATGGGTCACCACGTAAACACACCATCTTTCCTTCGATCGCAAATTCCATAGTGAGCTTAGCCCAATTTGCTGTTACATCTCCCAACTGAGCCAGCCACGAAACTCCCAATATGACATCAACAATGTGGAGAGTAAAGATGTAGCAAGTAATATGAAACATCTGATCAAAGATAAGAATGGGTACAACCTTACAAACTCCGTGAGTGCGCACCGACGTGCCATCCCCGAGCACGACCGAGAACTCTGTCGTGTGTTCCACTGCTAAATCCAAGAATTTGGCGACATGTTCTGTAATAAAACAATGGCTAGCTCCACTATCCACCATTGTCAATAGTCGTCGGTCACCGATCTTACTAAACAACTTCAAAGTTTGGGCCCCATCAAACCCATTAGACGACAGTTTAGAAAGCTGCAACTGCTATAATTCTGTTTGTGTCTCCTTTTGTTAAAACACTTAAAACACTTCCCTTTCACTAGATACTCCTTTTGTTGTTCAGGACTGAGTCGCGAGTTGCGACTCCCACGTGGGCCCGACGATGCTGATGATGAGAATTGGGGTTGTTGCCCGGACTGCTGCGACCCGCTCAAGTTTGCCAGCGGGTTATGGTAAGATGCAATGGACTGTGTGAAAGTTCCCGTGTTGAACCCCGACTTTAGTGGTAGTGCCACTGAGGTTCTCTATGATCGAGCTATCCGGCGCGCCGCTCTAATAACAGCAAACACGTCTGTCATCTCCGAGTCTGGAATCCGGACCCTAATCGATAACTTCAACCCGCCTATAAACATACCCAATTATTGCTCGGGAGGTAAGTCCGGTAGTTGAGCGATTCGTTCCTCAAATAGAGATAAGTAGTCTTCGAGAGACCCTGTTTGATGGGTTACGTGCATGGCCTCGTAAGCATTGATGGTAGAGCTATCACCAAAACACTCTATTAATTCCCGTTTAAACTGCTTCCATGATATAGTTGTCGAGCGGTGCAATACCCATTGCGCCCAAAACATCGAGCGCCCAGACATGGCAATCAGAGCTAGTCACATCCTCTCCCCCGTCGGGGTGCGATATACCAAAAAATACTGCTCCGCCTGAGCTAGCCATGCGATGGGGTCCGTCCCGTCGAACAATGGTAGGTCCATCCGTGTAGGGGTGGTTCGGTATGGTATACCGAAAATTTTATACCATACCGAATACCGTACTGAAATTTTCGGTATACCAAAATTTCGGTATATTAATAGCCTATACCGTTTGATACCGAATTACCGAATTTTTCAGTATACCGAATTTTACCGTCATACCATACCAAAATTTACTGAAACTACCGAATATTACCGAAAATTACCGAACTTGCCAAAATTTACCGAATTTACCAAAATTTACGGAAAAAAGTACATATTATGTGAACAAGTCAATGATAATCTATTCACGACATAACATTAAATACATAACATTAACATTGGCTTGGTTGTGGCGTATGAGAAGAATCAGATTTCATTCCAAATTAGGATCTTGAGAACTCAAAAGAAGTAGTGGCAACAGAAGTGCAAGTCTATGGTTTCTGGAAAAGCAAAGGACAGTGTTACATCGTAGTGAAAATTCCAAATACAATAATAGTAATGTATCACACAATCTAACTTCTAACATCACAATCCTCGGAAGCACCAAACTGAGATAGATTACACAACCTACAATTCACCATCCCACCAAATTAATAACTTACCAAAATCCCTGATTTCTTAAAATTGTTCTAATACTAATAACTAGTCACATTTTAGTGATTTGGAAGACAAAGTTGTTGTTTTTGTTTGTCAAACACATCTATAAAACTGCTCAACATATTTATCTAGCAAAAATAACTGTATGGAATTTAAAACAATAGTTATAGAGCTCTAATTCAAATTCATAATGAACAACATTAAAATTTCCATGTAGCGATTTAGGACGAACCAAAATCCAGAAAATTGAACAATTATTTTTCCTCAAAGCTAATTTTCTAAAATTTGAACAATACTGATTCATAAGGCACTTGCAAAGCACTTGAGAATAGTACAAATTTGAATATAGAAAAAGTCGCACAAAGGAAACTGGAGTTACAGTTCTAGTATCACAAGAAACAAGTACTCATTGTATCTGACAAGTGATCGATTTTGAATAGAGAAATGGTGAAAATTCTGGGCAAATTCGAACTGAAAATTGTCTCAGCTAATAGATAAGAAATGAAAAAAAAAATGAAGCAGATCCCCTTTTGTAAGAATAGTTCATACCTTAATAAACTTCATGGAAATTTTAAATTGATGTGGTTCGATGGAATTGAGAAAGGGGTTTATGGAGGTAGTTGGTGGGGCAGATGGTGGTGGGACTCGCCGGAGATGGAAATTGGAGATGGTGTGGATGGGCTGTTCGGAGAAGAAGGCGAAGATGGTATGTGCCGGCGAGAGAGAAGACGTGAGATGGTGGTGATGAATCTGATGATCGCTGGTGATGGCGAGGAGAAATGGTGGATGGCGATCGAGCAGCGGTGCGTGCAGGTAAAGAATGAAGAAGATGTTCTGTAGAGACTAGAGGGAGAAAAAATGAATAGTATTAGGGTTGCAAAATTTTTGATTTTTGAAGAAATTTGGGTCTTAAAATAATAATAATAATAAATATATTATTAATATTAATATATTTCGGTATATACCGAAATACCGAAAATTTCTTGCTTGCCATACCGATACCGTACCGAAATTTTCGGTATTTTTCGACACGATATGTGCGGTATACCGAACATTTCAGTATTTTTGCCCAGCCCTACATTCGTGGCACTACGGCTGCCAGCACTCCTCTTTCTTCAGACCGCCCACAGTCGTTCTCTGTCTCTATCGAGCCCTTCAAATCTCCCTCGTGTTCTTTGTTTAGTGGTTTAACCGAGGCGCTAGAAACTCCTTGTTATTCCATGTCCGGCAGCCTAGCCAAAATAACAGCTAGGGTTTTTTCTATGGATCCTACCAAGACCTCCAACCCATCAACCGCCGCCTGATCTTCCCCTATCGTCTTCTCTACCTATTCGATTCGTTCCTTCTACGTCGCCATAATAGTTCCACGCTCAACACACCAAATTGATAGAGTTAAAACGATAGGTTAAGGGAAAATCAGAACTGTATGATAAAAGAAATCCTCAAAGAGGCCTCAGAACGAGATGTTCCGCCATAGTGCAAAAGCTATCAAAATTCCCAGATATCCTAATACCTAATCTACGTAAACAAGGAAATACATATACCCTACTAAGGCCCATGCATAAGGCATAAAGCCCGTCCAAGCAATTAAAAGAAAAACAGAATAATAATAATAATATAATAATAATAATAATGAGAAGCCCATCACGTTGTCGCTGTCTTCCTGAACCTGTGCTGGGTATAAACCTTCCAATCACCCGTCGCGACTCTATTGACTCCATCACTTTCCACATCTTGTTTGTCTTTATTCAAAGATTGAGATAATCTATCAGTTGAGTCTACAATGTTTCCTCCAAAGGGAGGGCTACAACCAGAACGTAGTTTGGGACGTTCTGCCTGTTCATATTCCAATGTCTTCCTAAGCCGATGATCTAAATGTTTCCCCTCTATCCAACATGATTTTTGAGAATGTCTCTTTGAGTTTGAGTCTTCTTGGGGTCCCAAGCACATAAAAGCTACCAAGTCCTTTCTTCACTGAGAAGCCTTTTTCTTAACTTCCATACACTCTGTGATTGCTTGAGAATATGCACAAAACGGGCAGTAAAATTTCCCCGTTCCGTCAAAGGCTGCATCTGAACCCAAACAGCTCTCATGGACCACTAAAGGGCAGGAATCAGAACTACAAGAAAGTATTAGTCCACCCTTGTTACATTTAATGCAATGATATAGCTCTCTTCGATCACTTGTGGACAAAGAATCATGACTATATGTGCATTGAGAGCTCAAACATATTTTCTTCTTTGTATCAATATTAGTCTTCTCATCATAATAACCATCATTATCACTGGATTTATCTACATCTTCATCAGCTTCACTGACAATTGGGACAACTCTTATAACATTTTGGTCAAATTTATCCATGTCCCTATTCATTGTTGTGGACCCATCAGAACCTTTCATGTCATTATTTGTGTTCTCACCCTTGCTATATTGAACTGCCTCATCAAAATTTTCAATCAGCAGGTCAGCATCACAATCAGAGGCCTGCTTTTCATCAGACCCAACATCATTCTTAACAAGCCCCTTTGAGGTACACTAATCTAAAAAAATAAGCTAAATATACCTAGTAAAAGAGATATATCTACTTGATTAGAGCACGCTAGCATCTCAATGGGCCAGATTTGTGAAAGAGATGATGTACAGTCAATCTGGCAATCCATAAGAGACTTTCAGAGCTTCAATAATGGTACCCTGTCACCAATAGATGGTTTTGTTAGATACACCAGCAAGTCAAATGTAGAGGTGCACTAAAAAAATGAAGATATCCAAGGAATACAACTTAAAAAAACATTAATAATAATGAATAAGAATGGTTCAACAAAATTCGGAAAGATGAATCTCCTTCAGTCCATAGCATTGGCCATCAAATCAACAAAAGTTAAAAGTGTTCAAAATATAGAGGGTGAGCTCAACCACTCAATGAGTAACCAAAACTCCACCTGGCACATACTATCAGACCAGCATAAATATAAAGCAAAACTGATACAATTTTTTCCCTACAGTCAAGTATATTATGAAATAAGTAAAACAACCCTTGAAGCATATACAGAATATTCTAAATATGTAACCATGGCACATATCAATCAGAGAAACTTTTTCTTGCCACCCTGCAAGATGGAAGACAGTATTTAGAACCTTGTTACTCACTTCCTGAATTACTTTCAGTTTCTTCTTTTCCCTAAATAAAAGTCTTTGCTTCAGAGGTGATTCTTGGAGTTTTTTTATTCCCTTCTAATTCTGATGTGAGATGGTACAACGCTAGCTAACCATTTTCTCACCTCCTTTTCACCTCGCCAAATCATTTCATGCAAGCATTTTACCCAGTAAGAGAAGTGATGATCATAAGAGATTTTGGCAGTTATATTTTTTAAGTCCAGATTTGCAATAAATGTACTCTCAACATAACAGAACTCTTTAAGATGACACTACTGTGGGCATTACAACAACAAGCCTACATACATAGTAACAATAATGTTATTAATCTAAACCTCAAGCAAAACCAAAATATAATCCAATAATTACAGAGGAATGGTTATACTATAGAACTTATTCTTATTTTCAGACAATACATGCACACAACAATGAGATCTGCTTCTTGTGTGTAACCTTTCTAAGACTTTTGTCTAGTGTGGACACTCACATTACTTCATTCTATTCTTTAGAATATTAACGAAATCCTCTCCCTTCCGGGCAAAAGAGAACTGCAGGAAGATGAAAATACTAGCATGATTAGAGGATAGTTTTATGCAAAAAACGTTTTTTTTATTCACGCTTATGTCAAACAATTTCATGATTGATGGTGAATATTTTAGTTGCATTCAGCTCTATGAAATTGATTTTGGGTTTTGAGAGGTTCATCGTATGGGCTCAACTTAGATTCACCTTCAATTGGACACTTTTTTTTTTCCATTTAATACCTTTTAATTCAGTTTCAATTACTAGAACTAGTTCAATACCATCCGAAAAATATGGCCGATTCTTGAGCTACACCCAAACCTCCACCACCTCCGCCATACAGAACCACAAAATCACACGATAACCACACAACCACCCCGTAATTACCACCATCAACTAACAGAGAAAAAAAACGTATGAGGATGAAAAGAAACGTACAGTTGCCAATCGATCTTAACCCTGTCACAACAGTTGAAGGCAATGGTGATATCTGCAGTTAATACTCCTCGTTGTCGCGACGGAGAAGTCGACAGACGTCTCTATTTTTTTCTGCTGCAATTCATCGTGATTGACAGCTGAAAATTGAGGCGGTTGCGAATGAGATGACCGACGGGCGACGACGACGGCGACTGAATTTTTAAAGCGGTGGACGGTGGAGACGAGAGAGAACCTCGCTTGTGAAAATAGAAATAGAAAAGGCATTTTTCGAATCACTTTAATTTGGAATTTTTTATTTATGTTAATTTTGACACTAAAAACACCCATACTTAAATTATATAAATTTCAATTAAGAAAATTTTAAAAAAATTATCAATTGTATTTTCCAGGAAAAATAATATATTCGAAACTCTAACTCTTTCCTCATTTTTTCACTTTTTCATCTTATTTTTTTGAGGTTTTTATCTAAATAATAATTACTCCCTCCGTCCCAGCTTAACTTGCCGTTTTTGTTTGTCCCAACTTAATTTGCCAGCCCATAAATGACAAAAAAATTTTTACATTAATATCCCTCTATTTCAATAATATTACAAAAATGTCATCCAAATTTCTTAATTTAAATCTGATTTCTTTAACTAATTTAGATTCATTAATCCCTAATCCTAATTAAACTAAACTAAAACTATCCCACCCAATACCCTCAACCCTAGTCGATCTCTTTCCTTGTTCAACTCAAACTGCGCCGTTCTAAATTTCCTCTCTCTTTCTCTTTCAAAGCCTCTCTCTTTCTCTCTGAAAAATTCATCATCTGTGGTAAAATATCGAATCAATTTTCGAGTTATGATGGAGTTTTCATCTTCGATTGCGGAAGAGGGTTTCGTTTGGGATTTAGAGGAATCTTTTGTCGAGGAAACTCAGTTTGAAGAGGATGGAATGCTCTCCCAACAAGGATTGAGGTACCCCCCTTCAAATCTGTGTTGCTGGACGATCCAGATATGCGTCGTTTTTTCTACGACTGTTTGGCAATTTGGGTTCCCTCAGTTCGAAAGGTTAAACTATTTTGCCCCTTTGATCGAATTATTTGCCTGATTTATGTGGTAGATGATTTATGTGTTATGATGATGCTTAATAATGCATGATTTGGGGTGTTGGATGTTGTTTTCTGGAAAGCCCTAATTTGTGGCCGATTTCTGGAAAACCCTAAAATTGTATGGAAAATTAGTTGCATTGTTTTTTTATTTTTTGGATTTTCAGTTTTTTATTTTATTTTTAATTGATTGTGGGATTTAAAATTAAGGAAATGAAGGGAGGTGTTAACACACTAATCCAAACCCTAAATAAAGTCTTAAAAGCAAAAAGTGAACCCATTAAATTGAGTCAACTGTATTTTCTTAACCTTCGTGCCCGATCAAAGTTGGCAACTTAAGCCGGGACGGAGGGAGTAATATTTAACGAATTAGTTTTTTTTCCAAGAAAAACGAATTAGTTAAATATATGAAAATCAATAAAACATAAAAATTTGATCAAACTAGACTTAGTGTAACAATTGGCACTTATTTTTCGGTAATAACCATATTTCATATAACACTATGAATTCAATAAATTGGGAAAATGCATTATATATTTGTAAATAAATTTAAAGAAAAAGAATTCAAACTTCTTGTGGGAAATATAAATTATGATCGGATTATAAAACTTCTTCTATAATGATATAAACTTAAAGAACTCATTTATTAAATAAACACAACACATTGTTCAAAAGTATTTTAAGCAAACAATTTATATAGTACTTAATTTGAAATCTCAACTAGAAGTATTAGTCCTCGAATCAATCTTGAAGAATCAGCTTTCGAAAATATGAGTTTTTGTCTGATAAAGTTGGGAAGATAAGTAAAGAAGGAAAGTTAAAAGGATGCTTTTAGGGTTAGAAAGAGAGAAGAAAACTAGTGAAATATGTTTTAGATCCCACCACCATATACCATAATTATATCAAAATTACCTAATTTTGATAATTATATATAAACGAAACGAGAAATTTTGATTATTATACTACTATAAACCGACTAGGATCACGGTGCTGAATTTGAAAATACAATTAATATCATAATATAAAATTTTAAAATAATTACAAACGTGTCATTGTTTTTTATAAAAAATAATTAAATGAAATCTTTTGAAACATTGGTTAAAATAGAATTAGTTGAATCTAATTGTTTCACACAATAGACTCAGATGAGTCTATTGTGTTCTTTCTACACGAATATGTATTTATTCATTACTTCAATGTCCAAATAAACTAACTTTATTTCAATGTTCAAAATCTAGCAAATAAATTACAGTCGTGATTAAGCAATCTATTCTTCGTGATCTATAATCGAATACGTTAACAAAATGTAATTTGAAGACTCTCTCGTGATCATGCAACTTACCTCATGATTACAATTTGGAAAAATTTTCCGATCTGAAGTTTATTGAGGTGGTATATGTGTATGTGGGATACAACATTAGAGAAAAAAAATTCCAGCCAGTTTCAAAATTTTCCATCTCTAAATTTTGATACAACATTAGAGATACTCATTAGAGACAACATTACTCTGATGCAACTATCAAAGTAAATCAAAATCTAGAACAAGATTTATGGATTTTCTTTTTGATTTTCATCTAATTTTGCTTGAAATCAGTATGTGTCTGTATATGGAAGCCGGAATTGGTGAATTACGAATTATTTTGTTCCAATGTAATATATGATATATGATATTAATATTTAAATTAATGATATTACATTCTCAAGGACCCAAGGTGTATATATTACATTCTCCAATATTAATATCTTATATTATTTATATTTATAAATTAATTAAAATATTAATTCTTATTTTAGAAATATCACATCATCAGCTGTAATGACAAAACTTCTACTTTTACCTATAGATAACATCCTACTAGCACTATTAAAGTTCTTCACCAACCAACGCATCATATGCAGATTCGCACACTTCGTGATAGATAAAGATAGCAAATCTCCAAAACCGATATCAGAAATATCCTTCTTTTGTTTGTCAGATAACTAACTTATCAGACTATGGAGACGATTAGGCCTTGATTGTGTAATAAAATCACTGCCAAATAAAAAACCAATCGACATATTATAATTTTTCTAAGCTACAAACATGGTTTTTAACTAAAAAACAATAAAAAACAAAAGAAAACATACCAAACATCATAGTAAGAATTATTGATGGACTCCTTCTTCAATTTCCTGTCAACGGCTTCCTTCTTCGGAGCCTTGGTTTTATGTGCAATTTGTTTAAAATATTTTTTACTCTGCTTTGTAGATGTTTGGTCAGCTGAATCAGTCTTTGCCATTTTCAAAACTGTATAACATTGAAAGCATCAATAGTCAAAAACTGAATAACAATTAAACAATTAAACAATTAAGCATAAAACATAAACACTATAACAGTACCGCTAACTTATACATAACATTACCAATTAATAAACACAACCGTATAACTAAAATAACACAACAGTACTACATAACTTAAAATAACAGTACTACATAACTACATAACTTATACACAACAGTACCACTCAATGAACACAACCGTATGACAAAAATAACACAACAGTACTACATAAATTTATATAACAGTACTATATAATTTATACATAACAGTACTACTAACTTAACATAATAGTATTACATAACTTAACATAACAGTACTACATAAATTAATATAACAGTACATAACTTAACATAATCTAGCTGTTCAAGTAATACTGTATAACAATAACACTAATATTGTATAATAAATATACTAATATTGTGTGACAATAACACTAATATTATTGGGAGTTCTTCATACTGTTATCTAACTGTTTCAACTTCAAACAAACAGTAGCACAAAATTCACTCTCTCTCCTAATTTCCATAGAATCACAGTTTAATCATTTTAACATAATAACATGAAAAAATGAAAAGTTGTGTAGGGTGATGATGATGAGGATAATGTTTAAATTCTAAACTCTACATGATCAGCAATTGGAGTCGAAAATACCTGATCATGTACCAAATTGTTAAAAATTTCAAGGTGATGATTTGTGGTGATAAATTCGAAAGGTCAAATTAAAAATGAAAAAAATCTATATCTATATCTATATAATAACAAAATGATTCCATATAGTTTTCCCAAAATAGTAAAATCCCACCGAAAGTCAATAATTTTACTTTCATTTTTTATTTTTTTGTTTAGGAAAAAATTCATGCATGTAAAGATATTACAAAAATCATGTTGTTCTATTAATAAAATAATAATTTATTAACGTGTTATCTAAATAAAGATATTCTTGAATTTTATGGATATTCTCTAGGAAACTTTTTGCACGACTTTATCGAAAGAATAAAAAAATATGAAAACAAATGTGGATTTTGACTTTTTTCTTTTCAAAGTTTCTGATATATAAGAATCTAATTTTTTTTTTTTTTGTGACATATAATTAAAAAGGCTTATATTTGAACAAAATTTAATAACTTATTTCGAGTAGGCTTCATTTGTTATTTGATATATGGATACTGTTATATAAATTAACATTTTATAATGAAATTATAACTTATATATCTATTTTTCACGTTATAAATATATATCATAAAATCTTTTTTGACAATATTATTTACTAACTTTAAGTGAAGGAACTGTAATATTATAGTATTTTGAAAGAAAAAAAAAACAGTATTTCATACATTTATAACCAATTTATATTAGGTTTATTTAGAATTCTATATAATCATAATTATAGACTTCTATATAATGCAAAATTCTATGATATAGACACTATCTTTATTTTAAAATTTGCATCCTTTTTACTATCCTATAAATAAGAAATAAATATGTTATTTTCTTACAGAAATTTTACTCTTTTTCATTAGGTGTTGTTCTGCTTTATTTAGCATTTTCTAGGCATATTATCTCAGTAAATTTACAAACCTTCAATCAGCCTTCAACGACATTCATTTTAGATCATCATGTCGATGAAAGGTTACTATTATATGCTTGAATATTATATAATTTTTTTATGAATATTCGTAGTTTTACATAGTATATAAATTATTTTGAGTTGTCACTTAACGAGAAATGCTATTTCTTTATATTTAATTTTCAGATCAAGAAATGAGAAATATGAGAAGTGCTAAGATATGTACTATTAATTTAGATTTGGTCTTATTGAATTTATTAAAATGTGTTGTATCGTATAGTTGTCTGATTGAATAAATACATATTGTACTTCAATCGCTTGGATAGTTGGAGCATGGGATAGACAATTGAGTATTTGATCTTTTTTTGCTGCTCCATTTGAGTGATTATCATAACTCTAAATTTATTTGTGTTTAATTAATTTCTCTGTTCGTGAGTATATTTTTACTTTAATTAAGATATCTCTAACACATTAATTGCAGACTTTGTAGGAACGTTGGTGGTAAAATCCCAAAATTATTAAGATTATAAATTTTATTGTGATTTTCTAATAAATAAGGATTTAGAACGGTGTTCATAGTCCATTTGTTTTGATATATATTTTTATCATTTTAATGTTAACATATTATCTTTTGATCTGGAGATTATTTTGAGACTAATAGACTTATACGTATGTTATATATATATATATATATATATATATATATATATACACACACACACATTATTGTGTTTTTTTATAATTTTCTAAAAGACAATTTATAACTAAACTATTTTAACTATAACACCCCAAATTAAGTTTTGCAAGATCCAAGTAGTAATGAATTTTCGGATTCCATTTTGAACCCAAATCACTTTGGTTAGGATGATGGGTGAGATTTATTATTTTTATTTTGAGCTGGAATTTCTTTCATGTTTAAATATTCGTGTGTTATGTGTGGCAAAGTGGTGTAGCCGACGATATGGTGTCGCCGGCAACGGGGCGGAGGCAGTGCAGTGGGCGGCGGTTTGGGACTAGCGTTTAGGTCATGACCTTTCTGAAATTTGATAAAATATGAGGACCTTTCTGCAAACCCTAATTTACCTAAAATTAGACCTTAAATCCCAAACTCTCCAATAATTGCACTTAGGACCCTCTATTTTCAAGACAATATATAAGGATCCAAATTAAATGATAAAATGTTAAGTGAACCCGTAGAATTAGAGAAAACTTGTAAAAATTATTAATTGAACCCCCCTTACTTGAAAATGCATTTGACACCTAAAAATCAGTATTTAACTTATCAATTTAACCCATTTTATTTTCAAGATGATATCATGACCTAAAAGAATTAGTTATGGACATTATAGCTTGACTTTTCATAAGTTAATAAATGAACTAAGGATCTAAATATAGTATTAACTTTTCACTTTGACCCCTAGTCACTTAGAAATGACATAAGGACCTTAAAATGAATATAACAATTCCAATTAAGCTCTCCTATAATTAAAAATGACACATAGACTTAAAGGTAATTTGGATTTTATAATTTAAACTCACCTAGTTCAAAGTCATCTTAGCATGAATTCAATTTGACTGTTATGATCAAAATTAACTATACATATTATGCAATTAATTTCTTTCCCCTAAAATTAACTCATATTTTCATTTAATTAAGTCTAATTTTGTAAATTTAACTTTATATTTTAATCCAATTAGGCTCTAATTTCTTATTTAGCTTTTCTACAATTAATACCTAATCACCTCATAATATTTAATTTGAATACTAATTTGTATCACTTAAAATTTGTTTCAAGTCTCCCAAAATATAATAAAAAAACCCTACTTTCCATAATTAGTTCCTATATTATTCATAAGTTTTCCGGGATCTAATTTAAACTCCAATTTTCATAATTAGTCTTTCTAATAATTATTTCTAACTATTCTAACATCGAATTTAATTTTTTTTATAATTAATGTTTCTAAAATTAAGTTTGAGTCCTTCAAGATTTAAGTTAAAATTAAATAAGTTTTCTAATGTTTTAAGAAACACATTTTCATTATAATTCCACCTAAACCCTATATTTACCTTAAATCATTTCCTTTATTCTTTAAACCACACATCATCAAAAAATCGTTTCAAATTCTCTCATGAATAAGGAAAACTTCAAAGGTCATATTTTATTTATTAGTGACCTTAAATTATGAGCTTATAACTAGGCAAGGTACTAAGACCTTTTAAATGTTCGGTGTAGGAGATGAGGAAAGAAGAATTTTCTAAGCTTACTCGACAATCTATGAATAGACGCTCAAACTTTTCCTAAGGTGAGGGTAATTTCTTCAACTTATGTGCTTATAAATTACATGTCCTTTAAATACGCTATCTTTATTGCATGCTCTTGAACGTAAATGCGAGTGTCCATTTATATTCTATTGTAATTTATTGGAGATGATTTTGTTTACCTTGCTAAGCGATTGAAACTATGTGATTATATGTGAATGTTATTTGTCATGTTAAGTCAGGTTAAGCCCCGAGCCAAAGAGGGTCTTTATGGAGACCGAGCCTAAGAGGGTCTTTCGGAGACCAAGCCAAAGAGTTATGTGTATTGTCTGAATGCTATGGTTATTTGCACCTTGCTAAATTACAAACTATGTGCCACGAGCTTATCAATGCAATTGTGAAGAAAAATATGATTAAATGTGTTATTGATTGTGATGTGCATAATGTGTATTAAAGTGTGAAGTGAATATGTGTGCATGTGCATGCAAGCTACGATGGTTTAGAACCGCAATTATGTTAAGACGGGTTAAGTCCTACACTACGGTGGTTCAGAACCACAACTACGGCGGCTCAAAACCGCAACTATGTTAAGATGGGTTAATTCCCGCGCTACGATGGCTTAGAACCATAATTACGATGGCTAAGAACTGCAATTATGTGCTTTTTTTTATTGTCATGTTTATGTGTATCCATATCTATAATAAGATAGGATAAATCCTGCACCTATGTGATTGCGAAGCGATGGTTTCACATGTTTGTTGTGACAATTTATTTATTTGAATTTAGTTAATACTGCTTTGGGATCCCACTGTGTGTATTTCAAACACTCACCCTCCTATGTTAAAATGTTTTAAGTGCGAAGAGTTCAAGGTGGGTTCGCGAGTGATGGATGCTGGTAGCCTTCAAAAGATTGTAGAAGAAATTGCTTAGAAGTGTTTTTAATTTTCATAAATTTTGGGAAACTGGTAAATTCATAATTGTTGTTAATTTTATTTATCATTATTAGCGTCTTAGTGAAAATTACCTTTAAAAAGAAACAGGGTGTTACATTAACATTAAATCATATGAATGAAAAAATTGTTTGACAAAATCATCTAAAAATAAATTTGCGATTTTGCCGTATAAGAATAAAACTTCAACCACGTACATACATAACTACAAACTTTTCATTACGTTTGTAAAAACATAGAATTTAATTTATTTTACAAATACTTTATTAGAAATTGGTTTTTGGCCACAGTCAACTCTATGTTCATGTTGTTTCCAGAGTTTCAAATAGTTAGAGCTTGGTAATCTTAGTTTGTGATAGCTATGCCTAAGGAAATAGATCATGTAATAATGTTGTGTATTAAAAAGTATTTTAAAATTTGTAAAATATATATTTCAATTACAATATATTTATTTTTAAATAAAGTTTGCATGTTTTATATTTAAATAAACAAGAAGAAAAACTACACACCCTACAATCAAAATCATGTCAAAATGATTTGTTGGAAAAAAAAAATTGTTCTCACTAATCTAAACTTGATAGACCAAAAAAGTTCATGAGTATAGTAGGTGTATATTATGATGAGAAGAAACATGAAGGGTAGAAGAGTGATATGACTTTCTCATATATTATGGAGTACAAGCAATGCACGGACTTGATTTAATACTTATTTAATTTTTATTTTATAAGTAATATTATTTCATAAGTGTTTGTTAATTTATTATGTATGATATTTTTTTTCTATATCTTTAAAATAATCTTTCTCATTATTTTTTTTTCATTTGATCTTTAATACAACATTGTTAATTACTAGTTCTTTATAGATGTTTTAACTATTGTATTAGGTATTTTCATATTTTTTCTTTAAAAAGTATAGAATAAATCTCATTTTTATCGCTCGAAGGCACGTGTTTTGTTCCGATTTTGCCTTTGAATGCTCTTTTTATCAGGTTTACATAATGATTTCATTTGTAATTGTTTTCTTTTTTTGATCTTTTTATTAATCTTAACCAATTATTACATCTGTTGTTATAATGTTTTATTACAATTTCCCAATGGTCTAAGGGGGTGCTTGGACTAGATGTGCCCATCCGAATTTTGAATGGATAATATCCTAATCATGTTATTTATTAATTTGTAGAATCCTATAACTCTAATCTATTTTTTTCTACTTTATCCATTTTTTTTACGATTCCCACTAATTTTTTTTAAATAAAATAATACAACATTATCTATTTTTTCCACAATTCCCAATACGATCCACTTTCAAACTTGCAAATCTATATACGTCCCAATCTAAACATATCCTAAGTTTTTTTAGCACCTATTTTTTGTTAATGTCATTAGTTTTGCAAGAGCATTATTGTTTACTTTTTTTTCTTTTTCAATTTGAAATGTTGGACAAAAACTACTATTCAAGTTTGAAACCAAATATTTCATGTAGAAAAAGACATACAACATTAGCAATCTCTTCCAAGCATTTGTAACTTACATATTTATTTTTTTCAAAGCACTTATTTTTTGTAGAGTAGTGGAGTGTGTATTTAATTGGTATTAATTTTTTAAAATTTCATAAATAAAATGATTTTAAGGGAGGACACTTGGCAATATTGTAGTGCTCCAAGTGTCATTTTGAATCTTTTTTTTTAAATCTTAGGATGTAGTTATGAATTTATGTACTTTCTTATTGTCATACAACACTTAATCCCATACTGATCACTTCATTAGAAACACCATTATATGTAACTCAATATTCTCAAATAGTTAATTACATAACACTTTTAAAAAAAAATTAAGTTCAGAATATAAATAAAATTCAAATAAACAAATTAAATTAATAGAGATATAGTATGTATTATTAAAGGTATAATATTTCTAGCATCCATAGTAAAAATATTCTCAAATCTTGTTTAAATATAAAAAATTCTATAATATAGAATCTAATAAATATCCATACATTGCATGGGTCTCATCTAATTATAAATTAAAAAGAATGAAGATTATAAAAGTTTCTACACCTCAACAGTTGTCTAATTAAGAGCAGTTTAACCCACTTTTCTTTCTCCACAAAATCTGCATCCATTCTTGAAGAATCAAAATGTAAGAGATATGTTGTTTCGAATAGTTAATTAACTTGTGTAGTAAAATGGGATCAACCCTTTTCTCCATTCTAATCTTATACATTGAATGTGACGGCTAGGCCGCGATCCCGGTTGTTTCTCGCCAGTAAATGACGATCATCAGAAGCCCATTTCAAGGATGCCGAAGGCTCAATGCTTCAAGAGTTAGTTTACCAGACACCATCTAATTTTCATTCAAGGTAACCCTGTATTGATAATAAGGAATACAAAACATTCAACATCTACTATTTGATCAATGAAAACGCAAAAGCACGTAAACAAAATCATTGATGCCGCGCTCGCTACTCACCTATGAATATAATCATTACAACTACATTTCCATCCATAAAATGTAGTTGAACTTAAAGCTATTCTCATGATTACCTAATTTAACATCCTATGTTGTTTATGTCTGGCCTATACAACACGATCTCGATCTTTACCATCAACCACAATGAAGAGCCCTTGAGTGTTCTTAAAGTAATGACAAAATGATAATTTTTCTGTTAACTATAATTACAATAAGACTTCCATTTCAGTAACCGATCATTGATAAAATTGACAAATCTCTCAAATTTTGATACTTACCAGAAGATTGATACGATCTAATAGTTTCAAATAACAAACAACATGTGAAGAGATTACTCAGAAACCACACCAAAGTACAGTGGCATATAAAAAACGAATAAAACCATAACAAACGTGTGTGAATGTAATTAGTGGCAAATGTGGATTATCATAACCACACAAAAGTCCTCTCTAAACTTGGCCATACATGGCATTTGACAATTATCAATAACATTAGATACAAATTAACCTGACAATTTGCTAAATTGAGGATCCTAAAAATCAAGCATCAAAATAAAATGAATGACATCCATATTAGCTTATGAGAACTTTTAGACTCACTGAAGCATTAGAGAAATAACAGAAAATTCCTCACGTTGATTGTATTTATTTTTGAAAATAGGCTCATGCATACTCCCTCTTTCACCAAAAGAATGCACATTATAAAATTGAAAATCATAAAATGAAAGGGGAGAACATTATAAGAATTATAAAACCCAGCCATCAATGTAGCGCCTCGGATCAAAATTAGCATAAATGATTAATTAAATATTAAACACATGACTTAATAATTATGTACGTATGTTTTGACTGTTTAATTAATTACGTGCGTTTCACATACATGTTTAACGCACGACTAAATCGATAATTTTCCTAGATGTGGAACATATAATATTTTTATACCATTAGATGCGTAATAGAAAAACGAGAAGATAGAAACGAACTAGAGGTTAATCGGAGTTCCATAGCTCAAGTTACGACGAGAAGGGCAAAGTATGAAGTTTCGGAAAAACCAGAGGAAGATATTTTCGGTGAATAGTAACCCGATATATTTCGATGAATAGTAACATGGGAAAAGTTAACCGATGAATAGTGACGAGATATTTTGGGTGAATAGTAACTTCCCAAATTCTATAAATAAGGGCTCCTCCATTTCATTTTTTCACCGTTTTCTCGAGCGAGCCGAACGAGCCGAAAACGATGAAAATGAGTAAGTCTCTCTCTCCTCTCTCTCTCTTTCCGGGTTTCTATCTCCGGCGGGCCACCGTCAGTGGTTGTCGGAAAATCTGAAAGTTGTCGGTTTTGACCGATTTCGCACATGACGTAGCCCTCATCGAGACGAGTCTAGGACAGCTTCCGGAATTCAATTCCGATTTCTCGTTCGCCGGAAAACGGCGAAAAACCGAAGCAAAACCCTAACCCTAACCCTTGCACCACCTTCTCTCTCTCCTCTCACCGAGTTGATCGCTGGAGGACACCGGAGGTCAGGGTCAGCCGCTGGAGGGCCGGCGCCGCCGTGGGTGGCGGCGCCAGAGATGGACAGATTGTATATATGTATGTACGTGCATGTGTGTGTGTTTGTAGGTGTGTTAGTGTGTGTGTGTGATGCTTGCTGTTGGGGCGACGCATGGTGGCGCCGCCGTGTGTGAATGGTGGGCCGGCGACGGGAGGTCGCCGGCGATGGCCTGGGGAAGGTGGCCGGCGGCAGGTGGCTGCCGGCCAAGTCTGAAACGTGTGTGTGTTTATAGCATGCGTGTGTGTATATATGTAAGGTTGAGGTGTTGTGGCCGAAATCGGAGGGTTGCCGGCAACTGGGAGTCGCCGGCCGGTGACCGGGGGTCTGGAAGTGGTCGCCGGCGACTAGAAGTCGCCTGCCGGAGTTTTGGATTGGGGTTGGATTTTTAGAAAAATAGTGTATCGAGGGTTCTTGTGGTGAGATTTCAGATACAATTCACCGCCGGAATCCGGCAAGGGATGGCTAGCGGTGGTAGCCTGCGGTGTGAGGTATCCGGCGAACTAGGTGGTGGCAGCGGAGGGCGGCGCCACCATGCCGGGTGGCGCCGGGAAGTGGCCTGGTCGAGCAGGCCACCGTCGGGGAAGCTGGGCGACGGGCTGTTTTTGCAGGTTTTTTTTCCGGAGATAGGCGGCGCCGTCGTGGCCGCTGTTGGCCGGAGTTGGTAGCCTGAAGTAGGGGGAATCCGGGGATGTGGTCGGCGACCAGTGGTTCGCCGGCTGGCGGCGGTTGGAAGCCTGTTTAGGTAGCATGTTCGCGCAGGTGCGCGAGCGTGACTACGGGTGCTGGGCGCGCGCAGTGTGCGCGTTGGGAGCCGGGGACGGGAAGCGCGCGTGCGCGCGACGCCGTGTTCGTGATACGAATTCCTTTTTCTTTCCGTCGTACGTTATCATCGAGTCGTCGCCGATGAGATGTCGTTGACCGAGGGTCGTGGGCCTGGTCAAAGTCAACCCTTTGACCAAATTACCTTTAAGGTATAAATATTTGTAGTATAAGACATTAGATATGCACCTTTAAGGTATTACATATGCACCTTTTAAAAGGTATTACATGTTTACCTTTAAGGTATTAATGTTTATAGTATAAGGTATTACATATGCACCTGTTATTACATGTTTACCTTTAAGGTATTAATTCTTATAGTATAAGGTATTAGAAGGTATTACATATTTACCTTTAAAATATTAATGTTTATAGCATAAGGTATTAGATATGCACGGTATTGCATATTTACCTTGAAGATATTACATATTTACCTTTAAGGTATTAATGTTTATAGTATAAGGTATGACATATTTACCTTTAATATATTTACTTTTAATATATTAATGTTGATAGTGTAAGGTATCACATATTTATCAGGTATTAATGTTGATAGTGTAAGGTATTACATATTTGTCAGGTATTAATGCTGGTAGTTTAAGTTATCGATATCACTTGTATAAATTACATATAATTGAAGAATGTAATTATGTAATACATATAGTTCATTTATGTAATACCTATAAAATGATTTTGTAATACCTATAGAAAACAGCCCTCTAAACAGGTCAAAAATAGCCAACCCGCCGCCAACTTTGCTGGAAAATCTCCATTTTTGAGTTTCAAGCTCAAAAAGCTCGTTTTACTCATTTCTTCACCAAAACACACGAAATTTATACCAAAATGACCCTCTCCTCAAGCCCAAACATTTCCCCTTATCAATTTACAGAAAATAAATCATCTTCATGTCAAATCAATTAATTTATTGATAAGAACCCTAGTCTCCTACAACAAATCTTCATATCTTTCTCTAATTCAACAAAACCCTAGAAATTATACACAATCCAATAAAATTCAGACACAGTTTTTGAATCAAACATGTAAACAAGCTGACTATACACATTACTATATCTCTTCCTTCTCCCAATCGCATTCAATTATTTATCAAAACACAAAAGAACAAAACTCCCACCATCTCCATGGCCAGTTCTTCAAGGAATCACCAACACCCTCGAAACTCTTACATGTCTGCTGATCAGCAGCGACGGCGGTGGTGCGGTGGCGGAACAGAGAGGAGAAAGAATTTTATGCAGAGGAGGAAACACGAGGATAGAGACGAGCTGTGAGAGGAGAAAAGAAAGGAATAAAAAAATACGGAAAAAAAAAAAATATATATATATATATATACTGGGTCGAAACGGGTCAGGGCACAAGAGAGTCGCTCCTAAATATTTACTATTGATATCAAAAACTTCTTATTCTATATTGTTTAGATAGAGTTTATAACGTGACAACCCACCACCTTTACATTCTGTTTTTATTTTTATTAGTATAGGGTTTGTGCATCGTACGGGATTATTATTTGGTTCTTGTATTATTATATTGTTCTTATGTATTATAATTATCGATGTTATTATATTATTATATATGTATATTATAATGATTGTAATATCTAATATATATATATATATATATATATATATATATATATAAAATGAGAAAATCCCACCAAAAGTTCACTTTCTTTCTTTTTCTTTTTCATTTTTATTAATCTCTTCTGATGTGATTTAAAGATACATAATAGATTGCATTTTTTTGATTTCATTGAAAGACCCGTAAAATCCTCCCTTTGTTTTTTTTTAAATGCAAAAATATCTCAACCTTAAAGATGTTGTAATCTTCTGCCATGAAACTAAATATTTGAACTTATTTTTAAAAATTGATATTTTTATTGATGTAATTGGTAATCTATATATAATAGAACACAATCCTAAAAATATCAATTAATTATTTTTATTAAAAAAAAGATTGATTAAGAGTTCATTTTTGTTACAAATTGGTATTAAGGAATAATGATAATGCAATTAATTTATTCTCAAATATTGTCTCCAATTTGAGAAAAACCTTAAAAATCTTTTTTTAAAAATATGAAGTACCCACCACAAAAAAATAAAAAATAAATGAATCACGGTTTAACTTTTCGGTTGTCAACCGGAAATTAAGAAAATAGTTATGGAATTGATTTCTTCCCACATAAATAATATCTTTGATTTGAAAAATAACTATTGAAAAATATTCATTTTGTTTGATATTGTGTTTCTATTTTTCATCTATAAATCTATATATATTAAAGAAGACCTTGGATCTCTCAAATCACGCCACATCAGCTCTTTGAAGAAATCTAGAGCCGACACATCAGCATCTTGGAGAAATGTGGAGCAGCCATGTGTCCTTCTCATCCCTCTGTCCTTCTTTAACCTACAACCGTTACAAACACTGTTTTGTAAATTATCTCTTCCTCTTCCATCTTAGTCATTAAAAATTCATATGTAATGTAACTCCTCTACAATGCACAAATGACATAGCATGTTACTTCCTGCCATAGAGAAATGAAGGCAGCAATAATTCCCTTCAAAGAAACAAGAAATAGTGTAACGGCTTGACTAGCCTTTCCATCTTTGAAACGGATAGATGACCGTTTTTAGGGAGTCTCTTGCTCTTATTTTCTGCAATGTATCAAGGGAAAATCCAGAATTTTGTGTGTGGGTGATGCAAGAACACAAGATCGAGATCAGAAGAACATCAACGTTGGTTTAGTTTGTTATGATTACGATGAAGAAGAAGTTAAGGATGTTTGGAGTTGGTAGATTGTAATCAGAAGAACATCAACGTTGTCTTCATGTCGATGATAATACAAGTAGTTTGACTCTTCTACAGAGAGGTGCTTATTGTTCTGATGGTGTCACTCACATTTATTTACCAACTTTGCATCATGAGCAAGCATAACAATTGAAGTTATAATATGATTTCTGGTTTTGCTTGAAATTGGTGGTTGTGGAAATAAATATTGGTGAGTCTTCATTTTTTATTTAATTATATAAAGATGAAGCAATATTTTACTGCCCTCTATCTGTTCAATAAAATGCTTTTCAAGAATGCACCCTCAATTTTTTTGTTATTATTTCTAAAATAGGCATTTAATATTATTTAGGTGATTGCAGGTGTATTTTGGTTTTCAGAAGGAGAGTTTAACAGCCAATGAATTGTGTTCAACAGTCAAAGTGGGCTATATGTTTTTATTTCTTTTACTCAATTTCAAGAACTCTCTTCTGCTCTGCTAAATTGAACCCATATGAAACTTTATTTTTGAAAGAAAGAGAATAGATGCCCCCAATCTCATCTTCGTTTTTTTGTTTTCTCTTTCTTCATTTTTTGTTTTCTCTTTCAGTTATTGTTTGGTTTGTAACCTGTGATGTTATGTTTATCTTCTAGAACCTGAAATATGTTATTTTTCTTTCATGCAAAGAATGCAAAGGGGTTGATAGATGACTATCTTCTTAATTCTTGGATATGATTCCTAGATATGCAACGTTGATGTTCTTCCTTCTTAATTTTTTTTGTATATGATTGATTGTGTTGAGTGATTGGCTATGTGAAGGAATGCTGTGTTTGGGGCGGTGGTGGATAATGTTGTTAAGGTAGCTATGGTGGTGGACGAGGTGTCGGTGGCTCATTCCAAACTAATCAACATTTCTTCATTGGGAAGGTCACTTTGCCAACTTAAATTTCTTTATTTCTTTGCTTTATGAATTTTCTACTTGCTGATTTTTGTTATTAATTCATATTATGATTGTCACGCCCCATTTTCTTTTCTTAAACATTATCAGAGTTTTTCTTTTTGGGCGTGAAGAAAGAAAGGGGAAGAAGGCGTACATGATATAAAATAGAAAGAAAAAGGAAAAGACAAGAAGTGGTACACTTGCAACATCGGATACAACCGATAAAAGAAAGAGTTTGAAACCTTACACAGCGGAAAAACATCAGGATCTATTACAAAGAAGGAGAAATACAATTTTCTTTTACAAACGAACAACATATCTTTAAAAGACAAAACCAGAAGATGGACACAGCTGATAGGGCACCCCTCTCTCTACGCGTCAAGATTCTCTTCTTTTCCTGTAGTGTGAGTACAGGTGGGGGTGAGTGCGTTGAATACACTCGTGGGGATGAAATCCCCCTTTTATAACAGTCCACAGATATATAATACCGGAAATATAACACTCAGTCACGTTGTCATAGTATAACATAAACACGTAATCATAGCATGTGATCACATCATTTAGTATTTCTCAATCATGCCTCATAATAGGGAAAACTGTAGACAATTTAAGAGCTAGAAATTACCCCCACCTTGTTCGGTGGTTACCACGTGAGTAGCGAGTACCAAAGGTCCCGTGTCTCGGATCTCGTGTCTCAAATCCCGTATCTCGATGTTCAATCCAACTGATAGCCTACATACGTTACGGTGTTCTTAGATCCTTAATAATGTATAATTAAAACGATAAACGATATCGGATAAGAGACGATCGATCGAGACGAGACGGATCGGTAGATCTAAAGATTGGAGTCAAAGAAACGAGAATGGAAGGATCAGTTCAGCCTCTGATATGAAAGAGGAAAGAATTTGGATCACATAGAAAAAAAATGAGCTCGATCGGAGTTGAAACGAGCTCGAACGGAGCATTTTAATGTAATACCTTAAAAGGTGCATATGTAATACCTTAAAGGTGCATATCTAATGCCTTATACTATAAGCATTTATACCTTAAAGGTAAGCATGTAATACCTTAAAAGGTGCATATGTAATACCTTATTATATGAGCATTAATACCTTAAAGGTAATATTTAATACCTAAGAGTATACAATTGATAAGAGTATACAACTAATATCTTAAAAACATACAATTAATACCTTAAGAGTTGTCTTATACCTTAAAAGTAAATATGTAAATACGAAGAATAAAAATACGAAGAAGAAGAAGAGCATATAACTAATACCTTCACTAAAAATATTAAGATTTTAAATGTTTCATCATCTTCTTCCTCAAAATTTTTGCAAATCATGATTTCATCATATTTTTCGTTAAATTTTCTACAAATCATGATTTCATATTATTTGAAATAATTTATTTTTAATATTTTAAAATTACTCATAAATAAGAAGGGAAAAAACCTCATAAATGATTTCATGGCAATTTGAAGAAGAATAAAAACAAGAAGATAGACAAGAATAATAAGAAGAAGAATGTACTAAACAAATAAGATGAATAAAAAATCAATAAGAAAAGAGACTAAGAAGAAGAAGGAGAAAGAAGAACAAAAAAAAAAAAAAAAAGAGAAAAAAGAAGAAAACAACACTGTTTCTGCATAATACCTTAAGGGTAGATATGTGATACCTGAAGAGTAAATGTGTGATACCTGAAGGTAAATCAGGTGATATCTAGAGAATAAATTAGGTGTGCGCGCGACCTTCAATTGTGCGCACAGTGTGCGCGCGAGGGTCGGGTTGGGGGCACGGATCTTAGATCCGTGCCCCTGGGCATAGAATTTTTTGTCAATATTTAGAATCCCATAATATTTTAACGATGCTGATAGCGTGATATTAAATATGACTCCCTCCGTCCCACAAAGATAGACTTGTATACTATTTTCGTCTGTCCCACAAATATAGGCCTGTTACTATATTAGTGTAGTTTTTAACTTGTAATTCCATATATGCCCTTATTTATTTTTTAGGAAAAAAAAAAGTTGCATTGAATGTGTGGTTTTCATTTGTTCATTTTTTACAAATTCCCATAATCATTTCGCATTTTCAGATTTTCATTAATGATTAAATTGTCTCTCTTCCTCAAAAGTAGAAAAATGTATCTTGAGACAAACAATATTATTAATGCAATATTACAAGTGTGAAAATAATTTTTGTTTCAATTAATGAAACTTCAAAATTGGAGTAGAATTAATTCTTTGAATAATTAATGTATGATGAGGGTATAACCGGAACTTCAAAAAATTTCTTAATCTGTGTGAAAATAGAACTAGGTCTATCTTTGTGGGACGGAGGGAGTATCAGAAACTAATTTTATATTTTTTTTATTCTGTAAACCTTTCAGTGTATGTTTCAATTAAAATATAGTGTAACAAACTTTTGCAATCTATACTATCAGATATAATATGAAAACTTTTCAAATATTATGATACTATATAGTATCATCTTTATGATACCATAATTTATGGTATCAGATACTTTCATCATGCTATAAAATTGGTAGCTGAAGTTAATTAAACATTTAGTTGTATTTATTTGCAATTTCTAACACAAAAATCTACAATAGTTACAAATGAAATACTAAGAGATATATTTACACAAATGCACATGTATGTATCTCCATCCATAAAACGATAAGCTTCTGCTTTATTATTTTTCGTGTCACAATTGGAGAAGTAGATTTAAATTGTATCGTTTATTTAAGTTAAGAGATGTATATATTAAATTGAGCTTCTTAAACAAGTAATATAATTAATGTACCTTCTCTTGTGTCAATATATTGAACATAATTAAAGCATAAGAATAGGCGCACTACACGGGTATCTTACTAGTTACAAAATATAACTTCAAACTCAACAAATTCATTAGTTTGGGATGTTAACACTAAATTACTAATTAAATTAAAAAAATGTTAATCATAATCAATCTAAAGATGATTATAAACAATGAAATTAAATGCATATATATTTATTTAGGTACTTATACATGAGAATTGCAAAAAAAAAAAAACACAAATGATGTCTATCTTAACACCTTTGTTTCTTTTCATTTGTAAAAAAAAAAAAAGAACTCTAAATTAACACTTGTATGTCAAAATCTTTAAAAATAATGTAGTATGGATTCTCATCTAAAATAATAATAGAATACACAATGATCAGAATTCATACATATAGGAAATGTTAACCTTGAAAAATGTTAATACAAATATGAAGATAGATAATATATCAACTATCACTTGAAAGATATATCCTTAAAGTGTCTCTAGCTCTAACCCTACTTCTACATACAGGACATATCTTTCTATAAGCAAGTGCAGTATCTAAACAATTTTTACAAAAAACATGACCACACTTTGTTGTAGTTTCTTGAACCAACCCATCTCTACAAATTGGGCAGATATATTCTTGATTTCTTAATCGTGGCCTCCTCTGTGAGGATTCAGGTACATCTTCATCCTTAAATAATAAAACGAAATTCAGGTACATTTATGGAATTTAGACTATTGAAATTTTACCTAAAACGAAAAGAAACACTTACTAGTATACAATCACAAGTAGAAAAATTTACATATGTAATCATTTTTTATGATCTCAAAAATCGACAATCAAAAGTGATTCAACATAACTTGCACAGGACTACAATATTTGTATAATCTAATTGTTACTACCATATAGTATTTTAAGTAAGTTATAGTGGTTTGATAAATAGGAGTATAAATTCAAAAACAATCTCATAAGAATTAAAACATTTAAATAAAAGTATAAATATTATCAAATTTTATTTTATTAATACTATTGAGTTACTTCAAATTGCAGAAAATAAACCAAATATCTCTTATTGCTTTGAATTAATTAAATATAATTCATTCATCATATGTTCATATTTGCAATATTGTTAAGCACAGAACTGCACATGCCTAATTACTAACTAAATATTAAATTTTATTTCATAGCGATTAGTCAAGTTATTAAATGATTTACTTTAACTAATTATATTTATATAATAATTTATAACAAATATAATTTTCATATCAATTAATTCAATCAATAATATGTTTTGAGAAATAATGACACAATTGAAAAGAGATACCTATAATCCACAGTTCATTACAAGTGTAATGTAAGATTAATATTGTATAATGTGCATTAAAAGAAAAACAATGTGCATTTTAAAAGATTTACAAGCATTCATTAGATCTCATGGAAAATAATATCTTAGAGATATTTAGAGATCAGTTGATGGATAACTTAAACATACTTATAATTGATGTATATACACAATCTTTCAAATAGTGATTTCAATTAGAAACAAGTTACCACAAAAAAATATAAATAAGGGAATCATTTTAAAAGTGCATGATGTTTTATAGTTTTCATGTTAAACACGTAAAATAGTAATGAGTTATATGAATGCACCTGTAAGTCTCGATCTTCTCTTTGGGCACTATGATAAATAGTATTAGAATCCCAATTTGCTGCAACTGTAAAAGTACTTATTAGTTTAATATCAATTTAAAACTAACAAATAGAGATTTAAAGTATTTTTTGAATTAGGATTAGAGTGAGATGAAACAAAAACATCTAGAACAAAAACATAATATTTTTTATTCAAAAGTTCAAACATTTATATACTGATATTCATTAAATTGAGTTTTGAATTCTGACTTTTTAGAATGAAAATTATTTCAAACTTATATGTTCCATAATGAACTATAAACTAACTATTGAGAATATTCCAAATCAAAAAAAATAATATTTGCTATTAACTAATATATGCATAATTAGTAAAAAGAAATGGTGTGAAATTATGATAAATAGAAAATACTAAAATTTCTTTTACTATGTCAAGAAATTGAACCTTGTTTTCATTTTAAATAACATATCATGCATTATATTGGACTTACTTAATTTAACATGACAAAGGAGCTCCTTACATCGTCTTAAGTTAGAATAACTTTTGAATATATAAATAACTTATTACTCTTACATGTAACATATACCAACTTTTATTCTTCCACCAATGACATTTGCATAATTGACTTAGTAGTTAATGAAAAACTATAGAACTATCTCTAGAGCAAACTTCCAAGAATATTTTTTGGACTATTCCAATGAAACTCATAAACTTTTATAACAATTAAACCAAGATTTTACATCTTTTCGTATGTTTTATTCTTGTGAAAAGGAAGTATACATAGCAAAAAAAAAAAAAAAAAAAACCATAGCTATTGCATCCACACAAGACATCAAAATAATATTGCATTTCATTGCTACCATTGGTTATTTTTTATGGAAATTGAAACAATACAAAGTGAATATCTTAATTAAAACAATATGAAAAAAAATGGTTTAGATTATATAATAATACATATATGTAAACACATTTGAAATATGAGCATAACAATTAAGTAATTGGTAAGTATTTTGCGATGGTTCAAAAACCGTTATCCTACTACGTACTCTCCATCTAACTTATTTAAATTTTCATTTCTACCCTCACTATTTAAATTTTCAATTAGAATAGAAAAAGAACATTTTTGTTTTTGATAAATATAGAAAATTAATGATACCTCTATGAGTTCCAACCTCAGCATTTGAAGTTTGTCTTCTTGTTTGTCTTCTGGACCTATTAACAGCCTGAAATGATACTTAATTTATAATACGAAATATACAAGAAATAAAATATAAATATAGATAATTCTCATTGATGATATATATAGAAAACTCTTACCTCCTGAAAAAGTTCGTAGGAGATTATTATGACCTCATCATTGATTACATCAGGATTTTCTCTTACTTGAGTAAGAGGTAATCCATGCTCCGAATTTGTGTTAACATCTTCAGGAAGAGATGGATCGTTCAAGTCAAAATTTCTCATCATCTAAAGTAACAAAAATAAAGGTAAATAAGTTAGTTATCCCTATCTTTGTTTTTTTTAAGAGAAAAATCTAACTTAAAGATATTTCAATACAACATATATAGAACATGTCGAGTTTACAGACTCAAGTATCTTTGACAACTTCTAATTAACATAGACATAAACAAAGAAAAAGAACTTAAAAGTTAATACAAACAAATATTGAATTGTCATTTATGCTTCTCTTTTACTGTGTCACCTTATTAATGGGAAAAATTCAATTTTAGTCCATTTAAAAAGCTACTGTCCAATTTTCGTCCACTATGTAAGCATTTTTCAATTTTAGACCAATTAAGCCAAAAATCGTCACTATTTGGTCCATTTTTCGCCGGAGTAGCACTTTCGCCGGCGATTGTAATACAATCGCGCCCAATTTTAATTTCCGTCCCACTCGCGCTTATGTGGCACATTTTAGTCCATTTAGAAAGCCATTATCCAATTTTCGTCCACTATGGAACTTATTTAAAAAATCCAATAAATTAAATAAAAATAAAAATATTATTTTAAAATGTTAAAATGAAAAAAATTATAAAAAGTATAAATAACATTAAGAAATCTTTAAATCAATTTAAACATAAATAATAATTTCAATCATAGTAATATTCCGATTTTAATTAAATTTTATATTTTTAAAATATTATTTGTATTTTTAAATAAAAATCTATATATTAATAAATAAAATCTTAACAATTATTTAAAAATATTAATAACATTAAGAAATATTTAGATAAATATTAAATTATAAATTATAATTTTAATAAAAATAATATTCAGATTTTGAATTTAATTTTTGAGTTATAAATTATAATTTATATTTTAATATAAAAATCTAAATATTATTTAAAATTTTAAAATATTTAAGATGAAAAAATTATATAAAATTTTTAATAAGAAATATTTAAATCAGTATTAAAATACTAATAATAAAATAAATATAAATTAAAATAAATAATAATTTAAATCATAGTAATATTCCGATTTTAATTAAATTTTAATTTTTAAAAATATTATTTGTATTTTTAAATAAAGATCTATATATTATTAAAAAAATCTTAACAATTATTTAAAAATATAAATAACATTAAGAAAAATTTAGATAAATATTAAATTCTAAAATATAATTTTAATAAAAATAATATTCAGATTTTGAATTTAATTTTTGAGTTATAAATTATAATTTATATTTTAATATAAAAATCTAAATATTATTTAAAATTTTAAAATATTTAAGATGGAAAAATTATATAAAAATTTTAATAAGAAATATTTAAATCAGTATTAAAATACTAATAATAAACTAAATATAAATTAAACATAAATAATAATTTAAATCATAGTAATATTCCGATTTTAATTAAATTTTATGTTTTTAAAATATTATTTGTATTTTTAAATAAAAATCTATATATTATTAAAAAAATCTTAACAATTATTTAAAAATATTAATAACATTAAGAAACATTTAGATAAATATTAAATTATAAATTATAATTTTAATAAAAATAATATTCCGATTTTGAATTAAATTTTTGGAGTTATAAATTATAATTTATATTTTAATATAAAAATCTAAATATTATTTAAAATTTTAAAATATTTAAGATGAAAAAATTATATAAAAATTGTAATAAGAAATATATAAATCAGTATTAAAATAGTAATAATAAACTAAATATAAATTAAAATAAAATAAAAACTAAAATTGGGGGCGATTGTATTACAATCGCTGGCGAAAGTGCTACTCTGGCGAAAAATGGATCAAATAGTGACGATTTTTGTCTTAATTGGACTACAATTGAAAAATGCTTCCATAGTGGACGAAAATTGGACAGTAGCTTTTTAAATGGACTAAAATTGAATTTTTCCCCCTTATTAATACGAAAAAGATGCTAGTAGTTCACATAAGATTTGATTTTCAAACTTAAATTTTTTGTAGAAGATGTCATTGAATGTCTCAATAAGTTGTAAATAAATGACAAGTTACATGATGTACATTGGATTATTCATTCAATTCCCAAGAAATAAAATTAACTAAATTTAAGGCATAAGGATATCAAATAATTTTATTCACAAGCAAAAAATAAATAGAAAAACAAATATTTCTATATGAAGTATTTTTTTTAATTAGGCTTTGTAATTAGGAAGAAATATCTTTTTTGTTCATAGAAATTTTATCTATTCTCCACATAAATTTTATAGAAATTATGAAAAAGCGAGTATAAGCATAACTGGGGGTGCTTCATTAATTTTGTCATTCTTTTCAATTTATTCTAATAAAATATCATTAACAATTGATTCAAACATAAAAAAACAATGTGGATCAAGTGATGCTAGTAGTATCTATACATGTATACATGTATACACACACACCAAAAACTAACCCAGATTAAGAATCTTCAATCTCATATAATAGGAATATTTGAATCTGAGATGAATAAAATTTTAAAACTTAGAGAAAACAGATCAAAAGTTTCCTTCTAAAAATTATTCAAAAGTAATAAAATCAACAAGATCAAGGTTGATTTCAACATTTTTTTAACAATTAATATTTCTGCAAATGAAGATACAATACTCATTAAAAATCCACAAAATTATAAAAAATACATACCTTTGCAAAGTGATTTGAGTGAAGATAAAATAAATTCTGAAGAGATGTTGAGATGCTAAAACAAAGTTTACAAGACTTTAGTGATATTTGCCCTAATTTAAAACAATGGGACATAAAATTGTCAATGATGAGTTTAGAAAATCTAGAAAAAAAATTATGTCAATTCACTTTTTAGTCAACAATAAATGCAGTGGATCGGTTCAAATTAATTTCTTGTGAGTTTGAATATTTAGTATGTAATTAATTTTTCCTCTTTTTTCTTTTTTTCTTTAAGGTAAGTTGACTATTATTTTTTGGACAATTTAAATTAATTAGTCTATTTTCATTTCTTAGCAACACTTTTAAGTTTTCATAGCATATCATTTCTCAATTTTAAAATGATAAAAAATATAAAATATATAATAGTTTCTACTTAGACATTTCAAAATGTGTGGTAACTAACAATATTATTTTGTAAGTACGACAAATATAAGTGCTCAAGAATTGCGAATTTTGACATACGTCAATTGAGGAATTAAGATTAAAAGTAAATTTCACTTGGTTGTTGATTATGAATATAAGTGATGCATTTATTGATATTCAATCGCGTACATGTTTTTATTATGTAAAAGCCATCACACTATCCGCTAAAATATTTCTATTTCAACGTATATGTAGTAATCATATTAAAGTTTCCCAATTAAGTATTAAATAGATTTTTGTCATAACCTAATCTATTGTTGATAAAAACTACATGGAAAACATAAAACAAAAGCAATCAAAGCTGAAAGAGGAAAGCATGGTAAACTGTGAACAAACTGGCAAACTGCACTAACTCGTTTTCCTTCATAATTGTCACGCCCCCAAAATCTTTTAGTCAAAAATATCAGAGTTTTACTTGCGGGCGTGAAGAAAGAAGGGGAAAAAGACGTGCATGAAATAAAATAGAAATCTTTGGAAAAGAGAACATACAATTTTATGTATACAAATCCTCGGCATCTAGCCGAAATAAAACCATTTTACATAGCAGCGGAAAAATATCAGGATCCATTACAAAGAAGAAGAACAGTTTAATTTTACAAACGACCAACAAGGATTTTAAAAGACAAAACCGGAATAAGACACAGCTGATAAGACACCCCTCTCTTCACGCATCCTGAATTTCTTCATCTCCTGTAGTGTAAGTACAGGTGGGGGGTGAGTGCGTTGAATACAATCGTGGTGAAATACTTTCTTAGTTTAAACAGGTACACAAATCAAACATATATAGCGCACAACACATAATTCGGTTCTTTAATGCCACCCAACTCACGACTCACCAAAATGACTCGCAGCCAAATGGGCACAAGCCCATAACTCGCTAGTGGACACGAAATCCAAAGGATACCCTACAGAATCTCAGGTACGGGTATCACCCGACCCTACATAATTTTAGGTACAGAATCTCAGGTACGGGTATCACTCGACCCTACAGAATCTCAGGTACGGGCATCACCCGACCCTACAAAAGCTCAGGTATCCGATGGACACAAAGACCAGCACTCGCCCACAGACACACAACCCAAAGAACACACTAACCAAAAGCATATAAACACAGCACATATGGTTTAACAATTATCCCCCACTTTCAACATATAATTACAATATTTATCTCAACACATAAGTTCATCATTCATGTAACAAACACACAAGCATTCATTAATGTAAACATAAGGGTTAGAGTTTACCCCCACACACATCATATAATTTCTACATTTATCTCAAAACATATGACTTCAAATTTCATAGAGTTATTAGGGTTTAGAGGTTACCCCCACCTTATTCGGTGGTTACCACGTGAGTCGCAAGTATCACAGACTTGATATCTTGATTCTCAATCCAACTGATATCAATCCAATGGATAGCCTACAAAATTTTACAATATTTCTTACATCATTAATACGCTTAAAACTTATATTTAAAATATATAAAGATAGCCGTAGAGAAGAATCGTTCGATAGAGACGAGATGGATCGATAGATCGAGAGATTGAGGTTGAAGAGACAAGGGAGAAAAGATCAGTTCAACAACTGATATGATAGAGGAAAGGATTAGGGTCGCTACGGAAAAAGAATGAGCTCGATCGGAGTTGAAACGAGCTCGAACGGAGCGTTTTAATATCGAAGGGTATTTTGGTAATTTTGGTCAATGGTTGACTTTGACCGGGACCCCCGACTCCTGACGACTCGATAAAAACATCCAAAACGGAACGACGTGTGGAAACGCTTGCCGGTGCGCGCACGACGGCTCCTGGCGCGCGCACCGCGCCCCCGTCGCTCGCGCGCGCGCGCGCGTTCGCTCCCGTCACCCGGCTCCCGCGCGCCCAGCTCGCCTGGGAACAGCTGCTCGACCAGCCCCCTTCCCGGCGCCACCTGCTGCGGTGTCGCCGCCCTGTGCTCCGGCCACCTTTTCCGTCGAAAAGCCCGCACCGCCGGCTACTACCTCCGGCCATCCCTCGCCGGATTCCGGCATGAATAGTTCTGGATAAACAACCGCGAAAACCCTTCGTCATCACGCATACAAAACCAACCCCAACCTTTCCAACTCCGGCCGGCACCTTTTCGGTGCTGGTCACCACCCCCAAACTAACCCAAAACCTTCCCCAACACCTCAACTTGCCCCAGAAAAAGAAAGGAACCAAAACCACCGAGAAACGAGAGAGAAACGGGAGAGAGAAAAAGTGGTCATGAACTAGGGTTTGGGCTTTGGAGACGGTTTTTCACCATTTTCCGGCGAACGAGACATCGGATTGGAATTCCGGAAGCTGTCCTAGACTCGTCTCATCGAGGGCTACAATCTAGGCCTAGGTTATATTTTCCAGCCACCGACCACGGCGGCGCCGGCGACGGCATGGCGGCTCCGGTGGTGGTGGCGGCGGTCCGGCGGTGGTCCGGCGGCGGCGCTTCGGCGACGGCGGAAATTAAAAACGTAAAAGAAAAGAAAAGAAAGAGAACTTACGTGTTCGCGTCGCGAGCGTCGCTCGGGTCGTCGGCTTTGAAAACGTATAAGTTTTGAAAATTGTGAGCTGCTATTTATAGATTTTTGGAATTACCTTTTTACCGTTGAAAAGTTACCATTTACCAAAAATATCTTAATTTACCTTTCATTAAAATATTATTTTTATTTTTACCTTTTATCAAAATTTTACCCTTTCCTTCGTCAGTTGAACTACGGGTCTCCGATTAACCTCTGGTTTGTTTATGTTTTCTCGTTTTTCCGATATGAATCTCTTGGTAAAATCGTATTCTAGGTTCCATGTCACGAAAAATATACCCATCTAAAACTAAAACCGACGTTAACCAAGTATCTGAAACACACGTACTAAATTAAACAGTCAAAACATACGCACATAATTATTAAATCGGGGTTCAAATGTTTAATTATTCAATTATGCTCATTTTGATCCGGGGTGCTACATCTCTTACCCCTTAAAATAATTTCGTCCTCGAAATTGAGCGCGTACTTAGAAAGATAAACAAACGTATACCTAGGAACGGTATGTCGGGGTACTTTCTCAAAATCTCGTCCTCTAATTCCCAGGTTGCCTCTTCCTTTCCGTGAAGGCTCCACTGGACCTTTACTATAGCTATCTCTCGATTCCTAAGTTGTCGTTTCTTTCCATTTCCTGTCAAGGAAATAACTCGGCTTGCAAGTACCTTGATGTTCTGAACTTTTGTCAATCCTGAGCCTCTCCAATTCCTTCTCGAACCTTCCTAACTGGATCACACTTCTATTTCTCATGTTTCTCAACCAACACTCGTTTTATCTTGACAACCCTTATCATCTACCCCACGTAACTCAACATCATATAACAACAATAGATAAACAAGTAGCAGATACGTGGTACAGATACACATCATCTTATTAAATTCCACAACCTGGAGAGAAGCGTATAGAGAGAGGTGGTGCTTATCCATTTTCTTTACGAAAATCCGACCACATTTTAAAATCACACTTTTGAAATCACGTTTTCTCTTTATCAAATCAGTTCGAGCAAAGTCCTACAAAGGGTAGAACTAGGCTCTGATACCATCTGTCACGCCCCAAAATCTTTTAGTAAAAAATATCAGAGTTTTACTTGCGGGAGTGAAGAAAGAAGGGGAAAACGACGTGCATGAAATAAAATAGAAATCTTTGGGAAAGAGAACATACAATTTTATGTATACAAATCCTCGGCATCCAGCCGAAATAAAACCATTTTACATAACAGCGGAAAAACATCAGGATCCTTTACAAAGAAGAAGAACAATTTAATTTTACAAACGACCAACAAGGATTTTAAAAGACAAAACCGGAATAAGACACAGCTGATAAGACACCCCTCTCTTCACGCATCCTGAATTTCTTCATCTCCTGTAGTGTAAGTACAGGTGGGGGGTGAGTGCGTTGAATACACTCGTGGTGAAATACTTTCTTAGTTTAAACAGGTACACAAATCAAACATATATAGCGCACAACACATAATTCGGTTCTTTAATGCCACCCAACTCACGACTCACCAAAATGACTCGCAGCCAAATGGGCACAAGCCCATAACTCGCTAGTGGACACGAAATCCAAAGGATACCCTACAGAATCTCAGGTACGGGTATCACCCGACCCTACATAATTTTAGGTACAGAATCTCAGGTACGGGTATCACTCGACCCTACAGAATCTCAGGTACGGGCATCACCCGACCCTACAGAAGCTCAGGTATCCGATGGACACAAAGACCAGCACTCGCCCACAGACACACAACCCAAATGACACACTAACCAAAAGCATATAAACACAGCACATATGGTTTAACAATTATCCCCCACTTTCAACATATAATTACAATATTTATCTCAACACATAAGTTCATCATTCATGTAACAAACACACAAGCATTCATTAATGTAAACATAAGGGTTAGAGTTTACCCCCACACACATCATATAATTTCTACATTTATCTCAAAACATATGACTTCAAATTTCATAGAGTTATTAGGGTTTAGAGGTTACCCCCACCTTATTCGATGGTTACCACGTGAGTCGCAAGTATCACAGACTTGATATCTTGATTCTCAATCCAACTGATATCAATCCAATGGATAGCCTACAAAATTTTAAAATATTTCTTACATCATTAATACGCTTAAAACTTATATTTAAAATGTATAAAGATAGCCGTAGAGAAGAATCGTTCGATAGAGACGAGACGGATCGATAGATCGAGAGATTGAGGTTGAAGAGACAAGGGAGAAAAGATCAGTTCAGCAACTGATATGATAGAGGAAAGGATTAGGGTCGCTACGGAAAAAGAATGAGCTCGATCGGAGTTGAAACGAGCTCGAACGGAGCGTTTTAATATCGAAGGGTATTTTGGTAATTTTGGTCAATGGTTGACTTTGACCGGGACCCCCGACTCCTGACGACTCGATAAAAACATCCGAAACGGAACGACGTGTGGAAACGATTGTCGGTGCGCACACGGCGCGCACGACGGCTCCTGACGCGCGCACCGCGCCCCCGTCGCTCGCGCGCGCGCGCGCGTTCGCTCCCGTCACCCGGCTCCCGCGCGCCCAGCTCGCCTGGGAACAGCTGCTCGACCAGCCCCCTTCCCGGCGCCACCTGCTGCAGTGTCGCCGCCCTGTGCTCCGGCCACCTTTTCCGTCGAAAAGCCCACACCGCCGGCTACTACCTCCGGCCATCCCTCGCCGGATTCCGGCATGAACAGTTCTGGATAAACAACCGCGAAAACCCTTCGTCATCACGCATACAAAACCAACCCCAACCTTTCCAACTCCGGCCGGCACCTTTTCGGTGCTGGTCACCACCCCCAAACTAACCCAAAACCTTCCCCAACACCTCAACTCACGACTCACCAAAATGACTCGCAGCCAAATGGGCACAAGCCCATAACTCGCTAGTGGACACGAAATCCAAAGAATACCCTATAGAATCTCAGGTAATGGTATCACCCAACCCTAAATAATTTTAGGTACAGAATCTCAGGTACGGATATCACCCGACCCTACAGAATCTCAGGTACGGGCATCACCCGACCCTACAGAAGCTCAGGTATACGATGGACACAAAGACCAGCACTCGCCCACAGACACACAATCCAAAGGACACTCTAACCAAAAGCATATAAACACAGCACATATGGTTTAACAATTATCCCCCACTTTCAACATATAATTACAATATTTATCTCAACACATAAGTTCATCATTCATGTAACAAACACACAAGCATTCATTAATGGAAACATAAGGGTTAGAGTTTACCCCCACACACATCATATAATTTCCACATTTATCTCAAAACATCTAACTTCACATTTCATAGAGTTATTAGGGTTTAGAGGTTACCCCCACCTTATTCGGTGGTTACCACGTGAGTCGCAAGTATCACGGACTTGATATCTTGATTCTCAATCCAATGGATAGCATACACAATTTTACAATATTTCTTACATCATTAATACGCTTAAAACTTATATTTAAAATGTATAAAGATAGCCGTAGAGAAGAATCGTTCGATAGAGACGAGATCGATCGATAGATCGAGAGATTGAGGTTGAAGAGACAAGGGAGAAAAGATCAGTTCAGCAACTAATATGATAGAGGAAAGGATTAGGGTCGCTACGGAAAAAGAATGAGCTCGATCGGAGTTGAAACGAGCTCGAACGGAGCGTTTTAATATCGAAGGGTATTTTGGTAATTTTGGTCAATGGTTGACTTTGACCGGGACCCCCGACTCCCGACGACTCGATGAAAACATCCGAAACGGAACGACGTGTGGAAACGTTTGCCGGTGCGCACACGGCGCGCACGGCGGCTCCTGGCGCGCAGACCGCGCCCCCGTCGCTCCCGCGCGCAGCGCGCATTCGCTCCTGTCACCCGGCTCCCGCGCGCCCAGCTCGCTTGGGAACAGCTGCTCGACCAGCCCCCTTCCCGGCGCCACCTGCTGCGGTGTCGCCGCCCTGTGCTCCGGCCACCTTTTCCGCCGAAAAGCCCGCACCGCCCGCTACTACCTCCAGCCATCCCTCGCCGGATTCCGGCATGAACAGTTCTGGATAAACAACCGCGAAAACCCTTCGTCATCACGCATACAAAACCAACCCCAACCTTTCCAACTCCGGCCGGCACCTTTCCGGCACCGGTCACCACCCCAAACCGACCCAAAACATTTCCCAACACCTCAACTTGCCCCAGGAAAAGAAAGGAACCAAAACCACCGAGAAACGAGAGAGAAACGGGAGAGAGAAAAAGTGGTCATGAACTAGGGTTTGGGCTTTGGAGACGGTTTTTCGCCATTTTCCGGCGAACGAGACATCGGATTGGAATTCCGGAAGCAGTCCTAGACTCGTCTCGTCGAGGGCTACAATCTAGGCCTAGGTTATATTTTCCAGCCACCGGCCACGCCGGCGACGGCACGGCGGCTCCGGTGGTGGTGGCGGCGGTCTGGCGGTGGTCCGGCGGTGGCGCTTCAGCGACGGCGGAAATTAAAAACGTAAAAGAAAACAAAAGAAAGAGAACTTACGTGTTCGCGTCGCGAGCGTCGCTCGGGTCGTCGGCTTTGAAAACGTATAAGTTTTGATAATTGTGAGCTCCTATTTATAGATTTTTGGGATTACCTTTTTACCGTTGAAAAGTTACCATTTACCAAAAATATCTTAATTTACCTTTCATTAAAATATTATTTTTATTTTTACCTTTTATCAAAATTTTACTCTTTCCTTCGTCAGTTGAACTACGGGTCTCCGATTAACCTCTAGTTTGTTTCTATTTTCTCGTATTTCTGATACGAATCTCTTGGTAAAATCGTATTCTAGGTTCCATGTCACGAAAAATATACCCATCTAAAACTAAAACCGGCGTAACCAAGTATCTGAAACGCACGTACTAAATTAAACAGTCAAAACATACGCACATAATTATTAAATCGGGGTTCAAATGTTTAATTATTCAATTATGCTCATTTTGATCCGAGGTGCTACAATAATGATCATAAATGTTTACAGACTTTGTATTCTTATAGCTAAAGGTGTGGTTGATAAGATCAACACTTGTCATACACATATTGGATCAGAAGGAATATGTTGTATGCTAGCTTGGGATTCTACCACGTATGTACTAGGATGAAGTGGTCCATGAAGCCTTAATGCTTGATGCACACTCCTGGTTTTTTAACACGCCCCCTCAATTCGAGCGAGGGTAAAGAAATGACATTCAACTTATTCCTTAATCGAGCGAAGAATTGCAGGCTTAAGGGTTTTGTCAGGATGTCTGCTATCTGATCATGGGAAGGTACGTACTGGATGTTAATTCTCTTATTGGATACCTTTTCCCTAACAAAATGGAAATCAAGTTCAACATGTTTTGTTCTTGCATGGAAAACTGGGTTCATGGACATTGAGATTGCACTTTGGTTATCTACCCAAAGTGTTGGAACTACAGCTGACTTAAGCCCTATTTCTGATAAAAGTGAATTGATCCAAAGGATTTCTGATGTTGCTAGAGCCAAGATTCTGTACTCCGCTTCTGTACTGGATCTAGAAACTGAATGTTGCTTTTTAGAGCACCAACTAATCAAACTATCTCCAAGATATACACAATAGCCTGTGACTGACCTTCTATCATCAAGGTCCGCAGCCCAATCTGCATCTGAGTAACCAGTGATCACCAATCTATTTGTGTCTTTGATGTGCAATCCATAGTCTAGTGAACCAGTCAAATATCTGAGTATACGATTTACAGTTTTCCAATGAGTATCAAGTGGAGCTTGCATAAATTGACTCACCTTGTTAACACTAAAAGCTATATTTGGTGATTGTGATGTACTGTAGAGCTCCAACAACACTTCTATAAGTGTATCCATCCACTGTTGGGTTGCTTACTGACTTGGAAAGGTTATTAGAACTCACCATAGTTGTGGCTGAGCCCTTGGCTTTAATCATCTTCAACTTGTTAAGGAGATCAATGATATATTTCTCTTGCTTGAGGTGTAATCCTTGTGCCAGTTGTGTGATCTCAATCCCAAGAAAGTTATGAGCCTCACCAAGATCTTTAAGAGAGAAAATACCATGTAGATTTTAAATGACTAAGCTTATCTCATTATCATTACTCCCTGAGATAAGTATGTCATCAACATATACAAGAAGAAAGATAAATCCCTTACTTGTTTTCCTATGGAACAGTGAGTGATCTGATTTTGAACTAAAGAAACTAAGCTGTTGTAGTACTTGTTTTAACTTAAGAAACCATGCTCTTGATGCCTGCTTGAGACCATATAAGGTCTTGGTGAGCTTGCATACTACATGCTGGTTGGTCTCTTTGTCAATTTCAAAGCCTGGAGGCTGTTGCATGTATATCTCCTCCTCAAGCTCACCATGCAAGAAGACATTGTTTATGTCTAGTTGTCTGATCTTCCAGCCATGTGAAACTGCAATAGTAAGGACTAATCGAATAGAGGTATGCTTGACAACTGGACTAAATGTCTCTGCAAAGTCAAAACCTGGTTCTTGATGGTATCCCTTAGCTACCAACCTTGCTTTGTATCTAGCAATGGTACCATCTGCTTGTCTTTTTATCTTAAAAACCCACTTACACCTCAGTACCTTCCTGTCTTGTGGAAGTTTGGATGAAACAGATGTTGAGCTGGGCTTGGACTTGGGCTTGAACTGGTTGGCTGGAGTTTGAAGATGGAATTCATATAATCCTTTGTTAAGTGCCCCTTTGAGTAAAGTAGTTTGTGTAGCTTGATCCTTAATAAGACAAAAGGTAGGATGAAATTCAAAATACACTTTATTATCAGAAGCAAACTGAGAAACACTAAGTAAGTTTTTGGTGATATTTGGGACATGCAAAAGGTTCTTAAGAAGGAACTGGTGTGATGATGATATACCCTTAAATGTTGAATTGCCAATATGTAAAATGGACATACCTTCACCATTACCTACATGTAGCTTGTTTGTTCCTTCATAGTTGTTTGCTATATTCAGATTACTAAGATCATGAGTTACATGATTTGTAGCTCCAGAGTCAGGAATCCAGCTGGATTCACTTCCTACTCCCCACTGACCATCTGAGATGTTGTCTGGATTCACAGTATATGTTGTCATTTGGCTGGAATTTGATGTTGTAGGTGACTGTTGGAAGTTGTTTCTGGACTGACCACTGCCTTGATATGTAAAGGAACCATCAAACCTGTGATAGCATTTGTCAACTGTGTGGTTGTTGTATCCACAGATTTGACAGGAAGGCCTATTGTTGGGACTGTAAGACCTGCCTCCTCAAGAATTCCTTCCTCCTCTAAAACGGCCACCTCTTCCTCTTGGATTGAAGTTTCTCCCACTGTTGTTTTGTGGTTGGAATCCTTGCTGAAATCCTTGCTTCTTGAACTAGTTCTGAGTGACCATATTAACACTAGGTGCAAATCCATCTGTGTTAACCATAGACGGGACGTTATTGCTTGTTTCCAGCCTAGATTCATAGCTAAGCAAGAGGGCTTGTACATCTGGCAAGGAGAAAGAATCAGATCTGGATGTGATGGCTACCATGACTAGATTATAGTCACTGCCTAGACCTAACAAGATATGCAAGATTTGCTCTTCACTGGAAACTTTCTGGCCAGCAGAAGCTAGGATGTCACAACACTCCTTAACCTTGTTAAGGTAGTCTTTCATACTCAAGGCTCTCTTCTTTAGGGTTTGTAGCTGGAGTTTATACTGCATCAACCTAGCCTTGGAATGGCTTGCAAAGTTGACTTCTAAGTTTTGTCAGATCTCTTGTGATGTTGTCAGGCCAACCATCATAACAAGGAGACTATCTGTGAGTGTAGAAAGGATCCAAGAGGCCAAAATTTGGTCCTGGCGTTGCCATGTTGCATACAGAGGGTTTGGAGTGTTGTTGATGAATTCTGGTGGTGGATCTGATCTACCAGTGATGTATCATTCAAGACCATAACCTTTTATAGTTGTGAGCAGTTGCTGCTTCCATATTAAATAGTTGTTTTCTATAAGTTTTACAAAAATAAGCTGGCTTTGGGGTTGGATGATTTGGATCTATAGTGGTGTAGTATTGTTGGTTTCTCCACTGGTGTTGTCTGTGTTGCGAGACGCGGCACTGGCCATTTTTGTGTAAATAAATAAAAGGAAAGGTTGGGATGAAGATCAATGGCACAGAGTCAGGGTGAACCCGCTCTGATACCATGATAAAACTCCATGGAAAACATAAAACAAAAACAATCAAAGCTGAAAGAGGAAAGCATGGTAAACTGTGAACAAACTGGCAAATTGCACTAACTCGTTTTCCTTCATAATGATCATAAATGTTTACAGACTTTGTATTCTTATAGCTAAAGGTGTGGTTGATAAGATCAACACTTGTCATACACATATTGGATCAGAGGGAATATGTTGTATACTAGCTTGAGATTCTGCCACGTATGTATTAGGATGAAGTGGTCCATGAAGCCTTAATGCTTGCTGCGCACTCCTGGTTGTTTAGCAATTATGATTGAATGACAATTGATAGCTCATAACAAAAGCTATGGTTTTGTTGATAATTTATTTATAATACCTACTGAAATGAAAAATATCAGATTTGTCCCTGAAAGTAATAGGTTAACTCGAAAGTATCACCTCATCATAAAGCCATCGAAGTTGGTTTATGTCGTTAAAATTCCATCCAAATGAACAAAACTCAACTAAAAAATCCAACTTGGTTATAAAAAATGCTCCAAACCATAAATATTTTAGTTTTGGCTACTATATATACAGTTTCATTATATTTCACCTCATTTTTTTTAATCTTTTTTGTGGTTTCTTCTCCATGCATCTCTATATTCAACTCTCTTCCAAGGATAGGAAATGAAGAAAACCACTGGGACATCCTCTAATACAAGCATGTCTTCGACAAAAATTCCATACCGAAATAATGTATTGCAGTTGCACAATTGAGTTGCCCTTTAAGATTTCTTGGTCGAAAGAAAATTCAAGGAGGAGATGATTGTGTTGCCTAAAATAGGTAAAATTAATCGTTTTGTTATCCACTTTTCCAAAATGCAAGTTTTCGAATCCCTTCAAAATATTTGAGATTTATTATAGAAACATGGATATTGTAGAGTTTTTAATAGGCTTGACAATTAATTGTGTGCAAGGTCAAAATGTAGTATCTTTATGTTGCTGAAAAAATGTGACATGCTTGAAGATGAAAAACACGAGGGGAAGATTGTAGAGAATAAGCTTGAAGCAGACTTGAGGAGGGCTAAAAGCCAGAAGAGAGAATTTGTGGCTGAAGTCTTTGCATGGAAAAGAAACGAGAATCAATGAAAAATAAGTATATTTGGTGTTGTGTAGTAAAATACTTTATAATTGGTGTTTCTTAATGTATCTAGTTGCAAAAGTAAAATGCAAATAATTTGCTAGCCTATATAGCAATCATGTTCTTTAAACAATTGGACTGTCTTGAATTTTGAAAATGGTCTAATATATTGTTCCAAAGTGACACATAAACCTTATATTAAATATAATTAAGTATCACGAAAATAAAACAATGTACGTACATTGTTTCAACAGACCAATGTTGTCCCGGCACATTAAGGGCTCTTTTGCTTCATAGGTTTGGGCTGATTTAGACATTTTACCTAATCTAAACCCATGTTTGATTCTTGTGTTTCAAGCCCAAGTTAAAATTACCCCTTGTCCATGATATTGTTTAGGAGAGTTTATTGGGTGGTTTATAAACTTACAAATTCTGGTGGGTTAATAAACTCACTTTTCAACCCTACAGTGAAATTTCCAAGTCTCCCATTTTTGCCCTTAAATTATCGGCTGAGATTCCTATATTACCCCCACAAGTCTTCAAAATTTTAATTGTGCCATTATATAATATACATCACTACCCAATGTCTAACATTTTTAAAGCCCTAACCACTTCAACCTATCGTTCTCCATTGAAGTCCTCAATTTGGAGCCCTCGTATCCGTTTTGAAATGATCGAAACTTTAGGTAAATTAATTAAAAAAGTTCTCAGTCAAAGTCCTTGACCTAGGTAAATCGAACGCAATCATTTTTTTCATCCACATAAATGATTTCCCCCTTTTTTTTTTGTTTATTATTATTATTTTTATTTTTATTATATTTTATTATTTTTGTAGTTTGAAATCAAAATCAACCCAGGATTTATGAGATATTTGTTTCTAATGTTTGAAGAATTGTTTTGTAGTGTATTATAGTGTGAGATTCTTCTAATTTTTGAGGTTTGGAGCAACTTGTTTTGGAGCAACTTTGGGAGTTTCAAATATTGCAAAAACATTGGATATTTGAATGAATGTGGTTGTAAATTCTCCCACCATACTTTTTTTGTTTAAATTATATTTGTGCCTTTTTTTTCTGATTAAGATTTTTGGGTTACATAATTTTGGGTTTTCAGCTACACCATCCATTTAACTATGTTTATTAATTGTAGTCTTTTCATTGAGAATGTAGCGACCCGGATAAAAAACGAGCATAATTGAATAATTAAATATTTAACACAATATTTTAATAATTATTTACGTTTATTTTGACTGTTTAATTTATTACGTACGTTTCAGATACGTGTTTAATGCACGTTTTAGATGGATAATTTTCTTGGACATGGTATAGAGAATATTTCTATACCATTAGATGCGTATCGAGAAGACGAGAAGATAGAAATGAACTAGGGGTCAATCGGAGACCCGTAGCTCAAACGGCGATAAAAAGGGCAAAACCCGAAGTTTTGGAAAATCGGAAGATATTTTCCGATGAATAGTAAACCGAAACTTTTCCACCAATGAACAGTAACGAAGATTTTTCTCCCGATGAACAGTAACGGGATATTTTGGTGAATAGTGTTTTTCGGATTTTCTATAAATAGGGGTGGTTTCGATTCGAAAATCACCGTTTTTCCGAACGAGCCGAAAGCGCCGAAAACAAGTAAGTCTCTCTCTTTTCGGTTTTCTACCTTTGGGACGCCACCGCCGATGGCCGGAAAATTCCAACTTCATCGGTTTCGGCTGATTTTCGTACACGACATAGCCCTCGATGAGACAAATCTAGGATAGGTCTCGGAATTTAATTCTGATTTCTCGTTCGTAGGAAAACGGCGAAAAACCGCCTCCAAACCCTAAACCCTTTTATTGCCACCTTCCCTCTCTCTTCTGTTTCTCTCTATCTTCTCGCCGGAGCTGATGCCGGAACGCCGCCTGGGTGTCTGGGGGTGTCAATGGAGGTGCGGCGCCGCCACGGCGACGGCGCCGGAACGGTACAGTTGGTGTGTGTATGTAACGTGCAGGTGTGTGTGTTTGACGATGTGACGCCCCGTTCTTGAAAATTACTGTAGAATATCAGAGTTTAATATATTTTCCGTTTGGGCGTCTAGATACTCGATGAAATATGAACTTTCAAGGTAATTTAAAACTTGCAAATAAAGATGAGTCAATTTGAACATTCCTATTTTTATAAAACGTAAATCGTACACAGCGGAAGAGAAATATATTTTTCTTTATAATAATACAGCTGAAACTGTACAGCTTCGCAAACTAAGTTTTTTTTTTCTAAAAAGATTTTAAGAGCATTTTCTATACAATTAAATAATATAACACCTCTTCAAACCCAGTAAAACTCTTTTGCATTCTTAAGATCATCGGCTACCAGCATCCACCGCTTGCACACCACGCTCAGGGTTTCCCTAAGCTGAAAACATTTTAATATAAAACGGGGTGAGTGTATGAAGACACTCAGTGGGGGGGGACTTGGAAGCATTTGAAACATAACATGTAACATAAACATATAGTTCATCAAACACATAGTTGCGGGTTTGAGCCGCCTTGGAAAACTCTACGGTTTTGAGCCGTCGTGAAAACATTTTAATCTTGCGGAACTTGCCGCCAAGTACGTCTTGCGGAACTTAGTCGCCATTTTTACATCTAATACACAGTGTGGACTCCCGAGTAGTCCCAATGTAACTCTGGATAGGTTTCCAAAGAATACCTATCAGGGCCCCAAGCCGACCCCATTTGGGTTTTTACACCCCTTTCATATTGGGTTTCCGTAGAATACCCCCTTGTTGGGTTTCCAAAAAGGAATACCCCACTTGGCGTGCAAGCGCATGCGCAGTTAAATTGTCACATAATAGTTCTCACATAACACATAGTGCACATTGGTCACGTTCACGTTGGCCACATAACTCACATAACACATAAAGTACAGAAATCATTTGACATAAGTTGGCTTTCATTGAAAACCCCTTTGATGCGGGAATTACCCCGACTTTTCATCATATGAATCCAGTCGCGTTTGTGTCACTTGAAATCAATTGCTTTCAAAACCATATAATTTATTCGAATATTGTTCATGTAGTGAAAACGTTTCACTTGAAATCGACACCACATAATAATAGAATTTAAATCACATAGTCACATTGTTTTTCGTAAAGCTGTACAATTTAAATCGTAAATAAGATTTTACCCCCACCTACTCACCAGACTACGACTTACTCAGATGACCCAAAAACACTCCCATAGCTACACTACAACTCATCCAAACTCAGCACGAAAGGTGGCTGTTGACCAGCCCCAGAACTGACCCGGCGCGTGCACCAGCGCTCCCGGCGCACTCGCAGACTTCTCCCGGTGCTCGCCTGCGCGCCACCCAACACTCGCTGCAGCTCCCGGCAGCAGTCGAAAACATACACACAAAAACAGCAACCCAAGCACACACAACTAACACCCTAATCACACCTAACACGGCAAGCCTATCACCCTGAAACAGCAGCCCAAACACAGCAGATTGCACGTCGCGCTCCCGTCACGCGCATCAGCACACCCAACACACGTACCAGCACGCCCCGGTGCCCGTCAGCGCATCCCAGCACCTGCTGCCGTCCCCAGCGGCAGCCAAGACCTCGCACGCAGCAGCCTGCAGCTCCGACAACCCGCAGCGGCAGCAGCAACACAGCAACAACAGGACATAAACACATGTATAGCAGGGCAGGAGGAGAGAGAGATGCTGGAGGGAGAGACATATTCAACGAGAGAGTGAGATGAAGAGGGAGAAACGGGATGTGTCTTGCTCTTTTTTTTTCTTTCCTTTCCTTTTTCTTTTCCCCTTTCCCATCTTAGCGTGAGGTGTTGGAGTGAGGGAGAGAGTGAGGGCAGGTGGCAAAATTGGCTGATGACTAGCCATTTCATGATTTTAGTTAGTTAATTAACCTATGTCTTATACTTAATTAATTAATTCCTAGATAATTATCACTTAGTTAAATCTTAGCTTAATTAAGATTATCCCCTAATTAATTACTTCTGAGCTTAATTAAAATTATCACTTACTTAATTAATTCTTATACATAGTTAATTAATTTGGGGTGTTACAGAGGGTGTGTTAGTGTGTGCTGTTGGAGGCGGCGGTAGGTGGCGGCCAGCAACTTGGGGGGTCGCGGGCCGGTGTGTCCGGTGATTGGTGGTGGTGGCCGCCGGCCAAACTATTGGATGTGTGTGTGTGTGTTTAACCGTGTGTGAGTGTGTGTATACGCATGGGTGTATATGAATGTATAAGGGTGTTGGGCTGGCCGGGAAAGGTGGCTGGCGACGGGGAGGTCACCGGCGGAGGGGTTCGGAATGGTCGCCGTCGACTGGAAGTTACCGGCCGGAGTTTTGAAAGTTGGGGTTGGGTTCGAAAAATAGGGTATCGAAGGTTTTTACGGTGAGGATTCGGGTACTATTCACCATTGGAATCCGACGAGGGATGGCCGGAGGTGGTAGCCGGCGGTGCGAGGTATCCGGCGAACTAGGTGGCGGCGGCGAAGGGCGGCGCCGCCGTAGCTGGTGGCGCCGGGAAGGTGAATGGTCGAGCAGGGCGGCGCTGGGCGCGGGCGTGCGCGAGGCGCCGAGGCTGTGCGGTGCCACTGGATGATGGCGCACGGGCGTGCGCAAGTTGTGTGCGGAGATGCGCGCCGGTACGCATGCTACCGAGTTTGCCGTGCGTGCTGCTGAGAAACGCCAAGCGCTGGTGCACATCGATCCGTTTTTGATATTTTTATCGAGTCGTCGGGAGACGGGGTCCCGGTCAAAGTCAACCCTTTGACCAAAATTACCAAGATACCTCTCAACCTTAAAATTCTCCGTTCGAGTTTGTTTTAACTCTGATCGAGCTCATTCTTTTTCCGTCTACCCAAATTCCATTCTCTATCATCTCAGTCTTTTAAGCTGATCTTTCCCTCTCGTTTTCTCGACCTCAATCTTTCGATCTACCGATCTGTCTCGTCTCTAACGATTGAATCTTCTCTGTTATCGTTTATATCTTTAATTTTAATTATTAAGGATCTAAGAAACACCATAATTTGTATAGGCTATCTGTTGGATTGAGGAGTGGGGTATCGGATCTTTAATACAGCGACTCACGTGATAACCACCAAATAAGGTGGGGGTAACTTCTAAACTCTATGTGTTTACTGTTTTCCCTATGTGATATATGAATTGTTGAACTCTATGTGCTGTGTTTATATACTGTGTTTATTTTACCATGGTGTGATAGGTTTGGGCTTAGTGTCCATCGGACTGCGTGTCCAGTAGTGAGTCGACGAGTGTCCTTTGGGCTTAGTGTCCATCGGGCTGTGTGTCCAGTAGTGAGTCGACGGAGTGTCCTTTGGGCTTAGTGTCCATTAGGCTCAAACTCCAAGATGTTTTTGAGGTTATCTCACAAGACGAATGTTGATTTCGATCTTTTTAGCGATATAACGTTATGTGTGTCGTTATAACACTACTTGTATCGTTATTGAATTCTCGAGTGAATTTTGGGTTAACATTTATCATTAATTCCTTGAATACATATTAAAGATGGTTTTGAGATTGTTCCACAAGACGAATGTTGATTTTGAGTTTTTTATGGATATAACGCTACTTGTATCGTTATTGAGTTCTCGAGTGAATTGTGGGCTGAATTGTCATTAATTCCTTGAATACATATCTAAGATGGTTTTGAGATTGTTCCACAAGACGGATGTTGATTTCGAGTTTTTTATCGATATAACGCTATGTGTGTTGTTATAATGCTACTTGTATCGTTATCGAGTTCTCGAGTGAATTTTGGGCTCAAATTTGTCATTAATTCTTTGAATACATATCTAAGATGGTTTTGAGATTGTTACACAAGACGGATGTTGATTTTGAGTTTTTTATCGATATAACGTTATGTGTGTCGTTATAACGCTACTTGTATTGTTATCGAGTTCTCGAGTGAATTTTGGGCTGAAATTTGTCATTAATTCTTTGAATACATATCTAAGATGGTTTTGAGATTGTTACACAAGACGGATGTTGATTTCGAGTTTTTTATCGATATAACGCTATGTGTTTCGTTAGAACACTACTCGTATCGTTATTGAGTTCTCGAGTAATTCTTGAGCTGAAATTTGTAATTAATTCCTCGAGTGCAAATTTGAATTGATTTGTGTTAAGTATAGATGAATTTTAAATGTAAAATTATTACTCTTGATAGATCTCAACAATTTATATCAAATGTGAGAGTAAGTAGAACAATTGACTATAAGATAAGGAAAACATATTAAACAAGATTACTTACTTTTGAATTTCTTTTTATACAAGACCTAATGAAATAAATGTATATCGAACTCCAAGATGTTTTTGAGGTTATCCCGCAAGACGGATGTTGATTTCGAGTTTTTTATAGATATAACGCTATATGTTTCGTTATAACGCTACTCGTATCGTTATTGAGTTCTCGAGCGAATCTTGAGCTGAAATTTACCATTAATTCCTTGAGTACATATCTAAAATGGTTTTGAGATTGTTCCATAAAACGGATGTTGGTTTCGAGTTTTTTATCAATATAACGCTATGTGTTTCGTTATAACGCTACTCGTATCGTTATCGAGTTCTCGAGTGAATTTTGGGCTGAAATTTGTAATTAATTCCTCGAGTGCAAATTTGAATTGATTTGTGTTAAGTATAGATGAATTTTAAATGTAAAATTATTATTCTTGATAGATCTCAACAATTTATATCAAATGTGAGAGTAAGCAGAACAATTGACTTTAAGAGAAGGAAAACATATTAAACAAGATCACTTACTTTTGAATTTATTTTCATACAAGACCTAATGAAATAAACGTATATCGAACTCCAAGATGTTTTTGAGGTTATCCCGCAAGATGGATGTTGATTTCGAGTTTTTTATCGATATAACGCTACTCATATCGTTATTGAGTTCTCGAGCGAATCTTGAGCTGAAATTTACCATTAATTCCTTCAATACATATCTAAAATGGTTTTGAGATTGTTCCACAAAACGGATATTGGTTTCGAGTTTTTTATCAATATAACGCTATGTGTTTCATTATAACGCTACTCGTATCGTTATTGAGTTCTCAAGCGAATCTTGAGCTAAAATTTACCATTAATTCCTTGAGTACATATATAAGATGGTTTTGAGATTGTTCCACAAAACGGATGTTGGTTTCGAGTTTTTTATCAATATAACGCTATGTTTTCTTTTTTAACATTAATTAAAATAAAGAAAAGAAAGGCAAAGATGCAACAAGGGAAAAAAAACAGAAGACTCTTTAGTGTTAGGCGTGCCCACGCCTAACTCCATATAATCTCTAAAGAACAAGCAAGATGAACAGAAGACTCTTTCAAATTAGGCGTGACCACGCCTTACTCTACCTATTCTCACAGGCAAAAAATCCAAGAATTCACAGAAGACTCTCTCAAGTTAGGCATGACCACGCCTAACTCCATCGAGTCTCTAAAGAACAAGCAAGATGAACAGAAGACTCTTTCAAATTAGGCGTGACCACGCCTTACTCTACCTAGTCTCACAGACAAAAAATCCAAGAATTCACAGAAGACTCTCTCAAGTTAGGCGTGACCACGCCTAACTCCACATAGTCTCCTGTATACCTTCGATTTTTAACCCCCTTTTTTTAGCAAAACATCTAAATAAAATCAAACATCCGATTTTTTTATCAATATAACGCTATGTGTGTCGTTATAACGCTACTTGTATCATTATCAAGTTCTCAAGTGAATTTTGGGTTAAAATTTACCATAAATTCCCTGAATACATATCTAAGATGGTTTTGAGATTGTTCCACAAGATGGATATTGATCTCGATTTTTTTATCGATATAACGCTATGTGTGTCGTTATAACTCTACTTGTATCGTTATCGAGTTCTCGAATGAATTTTGGGCTAAAATTTACCATTAATTCTCTGAATACATATCTAAGATGGTTTTGAGATTGTTCCACAAGATGGATGTTGATCTCGATTTTTTTATCGATATAACACTATGTGTGTCGTTATAACGCTACTTGTATCGTTATCGAGTTCTCGAGTGAATTTTGGGCTAAAATTTACCATTAATTCCTTGAATACATATCTAAGATGGTTTTGAGATTGTTACACAAGACGGATGTTGATTTCGAGTTTTTTTATCGATATAGTGCTATGTGTTTCGTTATAACACTACTTTTATCGTTATGAGTTCTCGAGTGAATTTTGAGCTGCAATTTGTCATATAAAAGAACATGACATATTTTATATACATAATCATGTCATTTTTCATTTGCATTTCATCATAATGCTAATCGTACCAAATTTACAATAGTTATCACCTAATGAGTTCAATCTAGAGATACAAAAAATGGATTTCAAATATCAAAAAGGGATCAACTTGGATATACATTTCTTCTGGACGACCATGAATATGTAAGCTGCACAAAATCATGACATTTGTTAGTTTTTTAATTCCAAACATAGTCATTGAATTAAATTCTCATAACATATTAAATAATTTAAAAGGCCGCTTAAAAGAATTACCTAAAGATCAGTGATGTGATATGCAACAAGGAATATACAAGAATCTGCATCCCTTCCAAGGTTTACCTAAAGCTGGTGAAGACCCATCGACATATCTAACCAAATATTTCACACATTTCTCTTTCTCATTAGTGAACAAACATCGTATGTGATCCTCCATTTGTTGTTTTTTTCCTTTAGGAACCTTGGCAATTAGGTCATTAACCTCCATCACAAGCACATAAAATTGAGTATCCAGGATGCATGATTGTTGGCAAAAAAGATTGGGGTGATGCACAGCTCGTTCTCTTATATGGTACAACGCAAGATCAATATGTTGTAGAATGAATCAATATTAAAATCAATGTTCTAATTATGCATATAAGTATTTCATACAGGAAACTTACATCGTCCATAAGCCATTGATCATCTACAAGATCATGAAAAAACTTTCTTCCAACATTGTAAAGTGTTGTAGACACTTCATCACTGCATTCATAAATTTACATCATATATATTTAAATAAAAGATCATCTTAATATATACTTATATCATTTGAGATAGTTAAACATAAAATTTTTGAATTACCTTTCACCAGCTTGTTCCATCACTCTATCAAAATCAACACCTTTTGTTTCATCCAACATTCTATAAGGATCAAATTGTTTCTCCGTGTCTAATTTTTGACGTTTTGAAGGATCTGTCAAAGGTGTGAACGGCGACTTCAATGAGGGCCCAGGTTTATGTTTTCGTTTGCCACGCCCTAAAGGTGACTGCTCATGAATCTCATCTAATTATGACAATCAATTCCCAAAACAGTAAAAGTTATTAACATTAACTTATATATACTAATACTATAACGAATATGTCAATAATCTCTTACCAATGTCATCTAAAATTAGACCAACCCCTTGAGGATCATCTTTATGATCATCAACACACGTTTGTACTTTATTCTCCTGATGTGGGTTGTCTTGAATTTCAGATCTTTGCACACTTGTTTTATCCTCTTTTTCTACATAATGAGCTAAATATAACAATAAATTATAAGTGCTTGCAAAAATTATCATTAAGTATGGTTCACACATACTTAGTGATGTACTCACCAACATACTCAACTATGGCCCACAAACATTTGTCATCCTGATTCTCCATTGGTTTGTACATTTGCATTTCTTTCCCACTAACAACCGATACATTCGCTTCATCTACACATTAAAACCATAAGTTCACTAAAAGAATAGAAATTTAACTTTGAACTTAAAATCATAACATTCAAATAAGACCTGCATAATTATCTTTTGATTTTTGCCCCATATCTTTAGCTACTTCTTCACAAACGTCGTCTCCTCCAAATTTATTACACTCATCTCCTAAAAAAAATTAAATTAATATAACAAAAAATTGCAAAAAGAAGTTGTAATATTTTATTACCTGTGTAATCTTGATTATGATGATACTCCACATTCTCATTATTATCATTTTCGTCATCTTCCTCTTCCTCGTACTCTTGTCTGGAGTTTTTTCAACTCTAGAGAAGTATTCGAATATATTCGAGTTTATTTGAATATTTGTATTCGAATTCCTAAATATATGTTTTTTTCCCACAAAATCTTATTAAATTGCAACATTAGTTATTATATATGAAGGAATACTATACAGTACTTGAAAATTCATAAAGTACACATAATTTAAACATGTACAAAATATTACAAATACTTGAGAAGTATATAACGTATATAAATATATATAGTATATATTATATACCGAATATATTATATACATATATATAAAGTATTATAAAGAATAGATACATATGTATTACAATATAAATATAGAGTTATAAAATAGAATTTATATAAATAATAACTCATCAACACACACATTTTGTTTCCTAATTTTAACTAATTTTCCACCTTAACTTATATATCATTAGTTCATCTAGTCTAGTTCTGCCAACCTTAATGCATCAAATTCAAAATCAGATTTTTCATTCAATAAAAAACCTAAAAAGAACAAATCAACCATATGAAATCTGATAGAGTAAAGGGATGTAAACACACAATGACTCTCAAACTATGATAGATAAACTCAGAATTGCGAGATGCAATCATGCCCAAGCAAAAAGCCACAGTAACTAACTCACAGATCACAATACATAATCTGCCCAAGCTGAAGTCATGCCAATTACAATACTCAATGATAATTTCCAAAAATGATTAGGGTATTTAAATATCAAATCTGAATACATTTTGTAATTTCATTTAGCATTTTCTCAAGAATAACTTTCTTATTTCTTGTCTCAATGTTTTGCGATATTTTGCTTAAGCTTTTAGACGATTGTAGTTATTTTTTCAGTTGCAAGATATCAACATGAAAATGTTATTCTCTCACTTGCAAGATATCAAAATGTATAGAGGCAGATATCTAATTCATATTCAATCTCAGATATATTAAGAACTCAATACAATTGCTTTTTGTATTGTCCTTTTTTGCTTAGGCCAGACTTAAACCAATTGAAACTGTGTTTCAACAAAACCAAGATCACATTCACAAACAAGAAATAAAAATCAGCTCGTTTTTCACCATGTCCTACCAAATCTGAATCACAACTTCATCGGGAAAAAATTTTGATTTCGAACTGAATGAATTCATCTTGTTTGCAAATTTTCAAAGAAATTTTCAACAAAAACCTTGAAAGTAAGAAGAGAAATGGAAGAAATTGGAGAAGGGACATACCTGACCGAAACGACTGACAAATAATCTCGAGGACGGCAACACCGGTGCCGGCGACGGTGGAGTAGAGGCAAGGTAGTGAGTTTTAGGTTTTACTGTGAATTTGGGGAAAATAGATCAATTTTGATGTTTAAGTTAATGGGGTTAATGTGTAATTTTTAAAAAATATATGGATCTAATTTAAATTTTTTATTTAAATTTTCTTTTTCTATTTAAATTTTACCTTTTAAAATTGGTCAAAGGCTATTCCCACAATATTTTTAGTTGAGAGTGTTATTGCAACTAATTTCCCAAAAAAAAATCCTTAAAATCAAAATGGAGAATTTAAATATATAATAATTATATAAAAAAATAGTGTTTGTAAACAGAATCACCCTACTAGTACTAGTTATAATAATAGAAGAGAAAGAATGGGCCAGCCAATGGCCCAATGGATCATCTTAGAAAGCCCGTTTCGTTGGATTGGTTCTTATATATACATATCCATGCATGGAAACACGAATTGTAATCTCTCTCTAATCTTTCTCCCTTCGTGCCTGCTCCCAGATGCAGAGGATTTACCTGAGTCTGTGAGTGTGAAATTGTCCTTGTCTGAGAATAATAAAGTCAAAGGTGTTGAACGTGTTAGGAATTCATCGATATTCGAGTTATAATGTTTTCAAGTAAATTCAACTTAATGGGAATTAGGGTTTTCTTTGTAATTGTAATTGATACATGAATGATTCTGATATTTATTAATTGGCAACTTTGTGAGTTTAAATTTTTCCAGCAAAAAGGTTGCTGAGTTTAAATTTTTGTATAGTCTATTTCAATCTGTTACAGGTGTTTATTATATGTGATCACTTTTGCTTCTCTCTTTCGGTTTTATTAATTCAATATATAGGTCGAACTGCACGGTCTTGTAGATGCTATATCTTGTGATATTTTGTGGATTCTTAATGCTTTTCCTTAAAGAAAAACTCAAATATAGAAAAACATAAACAATGAGTAATTTAAAAAAATCTAAGCTTCATAATCGCAAATATATACTTATGAGATTGAAACTTTTACACTAAAACATTACAATCCTTCAAAATTAAATGTCTGGGAAACGCACAAACCAAAAGCTAGTCTATACTCGAAAGCCAATTGTCCAATTGATTACCTTATCACTTAGAAGAGCCTATATAGCCTTCTTTGTTTGGTTCCTCTTTTAGGGTTTAGGGTATATATATATATATATATATATATACACACACTTACACATGAAGGATGAAAATAGAATATAAGAAATTGAGAAAGGATGATGATTCGTACGATACTGAGACGAAGAATGTTGTGAAAGAATTCCTCAAACAGGTGTAGGAGAATCAATTACTTTGATTTCCGATTAATACTTACCACTTGAGTTATTATTTTCTATTATTTCAACTATGATTTGATGATTGATTGATTAATACTTAGTGGATCTATCAGAGTTGGGGACTAGTTGTTTTTTTTAAATATACATGTAACTGATATATGAATGGTTTTGATCTTTATTCTTGTGAGTTTGATTTAACACTTTTGTTTCCTTAGATTTCTCTACATAGAAGCTTTTATTAGAAGATGGGGAAAGTATGGGTGTATATAAAGATAACAGTAATAGACAATTTGGCAAAAATAACCCCGTGTACAAAAATTATGTAAAAATGCTCCAGAATTACAAGGTAGGTTGTTTTTGGTTATCACAAATAAATCCATTATAAATTATAATGAATAAATAGCATTTAACAATTGAGGTGCATTTGAAATTGGTGGTGGGCAGAATCTTGCAAGACTAAACAAAATGATTAATGTTGTGTCAAATGTCACAACATCAACCAAAACATGCAGCGAAATTGAACTTTAAGAAAGAAGTAAAGAATAGAGAAATTATCCACGAGAATATAAAAATACTCGTGGAATGCCAGTAGGGAAAAACTTTATTACTTCGAAAAGTAATTACAAAAGACACAAAGAGATCTTGAAAGACTCTCTTTGAAAAACATACACTCTACAAGATTTTCTCTCAACACTATGAATGTGACAAAACTCTTTAAGGAGTAAAAACTCTCAAAGGAATACAAAACAATCCTAGAAATTATAAGAATCAGCAAATGTTGTCACAAATGTTCCAACATTGGATTCTTTGAAAAACTGTTCTTGTTCTTCTCTGTTTGCTCACTTGTCTCACTCTAATTCCCTCTCCCAATTTGCAGATTCTTGTTCTTGATGAATCACTATCCATGATCTCCATCATCTTCATGTCATGTTTCACTTATATGATTTTCAAGACATGCACCACTTCTCCACTTCTCTTTTTCTCCATGTTTCTGCAAAACACTCATACAAATACAAAGAAACTATATTCCTAATTCCTAGGAATATAAACGTTGAGATCCTTTAGAGTTCTACAAACATGGGTAACATGTTTGGCACACAATAACAAATCCCTAAAATATCTCAACAAAAACATATATCCAAAATAACTTAAATTTGGGTAAAAAAGAAAAACGATAAAAATAATTAGTGTTAAACAACAACACTAACAATCTCACCAAACCCAAATTTAATAACTCCCCCTAATACCTGCAAGAAAACATCCAAAGCATCCAAAATAACTTTCATATGTAAACAGATTCAAACAACCACTCATTAGTCTGTTAAAAACAAAATTAAACAACAAATATTTTCCAAAATCCAAAATGAAATTCAATCATTTCCAGAAGAATTTTCAGCAACATCTTCTTCAGCCTCATTTCCAGCAGCAGTAACACCATCATCTACTCCCCCTTTTTTAGCAGAAATAGAGGCAATCATAGCATCCCGAATTTTGATGAGTCCTTCGATGTGTAGTGTCAGCTGTCTTGCTTGCAATGTGACAACATCAGCTGCAACATATGAGGGAATGTTGCCAACTGGAGGGGCAACATTCTTTTGATATGGGAGATCAACCTTCATGTTTCCTATGAGGAGAGCTCGAGCAATGATCAACACTGGGACTCCAGTAGTAAGATAGTCAGCCTCATTCCTCTTAAGTCCTTGACTACTCAAGATGCAATAGATCATAGAGGGATAAGGAAGAAGACCCGAAGAAGAATACTTTCCTACATACTTAGCCATGTTTTGAACCATATATCTCCCTAAATTAAAGGAATCCCCATTTCAATTTTGAACAAAAAAGATGGTCTGGTCCTCTGTGATCGTTTGTGGTATTCCGAGAGGGCAACCAATAGTGCACAGTGATTTGTGAAGGACAACATAAAAGAGGTTAGAAAAAAAAGCAGTGAACAATTTTGGCCATACTTGTAAAGATCCCCCAGTAAGAGTGTTGGCTACAACATTCAAATCAATCTCAAACCCCCCTCATGCTCATCACAATCAAAACAAAAAAAAAATGATAATAACCTCCTCAGTAAATTTATAAATCCTCCCCCTCAAATGTATCTTTCCAAACTTTCTACTATTTTCCTCAACAATGGACTTGTGTAAATTTGCATAAAACTCATATATTATTGGAGGATAATAGGGAGCAATTTTGGTGACAACATCATATAATTTTTTATCTCTAAGAAAAACATGCAGATTTTGTTCTTCAAACTGACGAATGTGAATTCTCCTTTCATGCACAAGGGTTCGACAACAAAAATTCTTCCAATTTGAAGTGGACACACCAAAATAAAACTTGGGGTGGTAGGGTTTACCTCATAATCAGAGTCAACCAGAGTCTTCTTGGAAACTGACGGTGGGTCATTGTCAGAAACTATAGGAGTCGGACCATGTGAAGATGTGGTGGCTTTTGTTGCCACATTCTTCTGACTATGAAGCTTGGCCATAAAGGCTGCTAATGTTTCTTCATCATCAGATTCAGATGCAGCCAGATCTGAAATGACTGTCTCAGGGTCTAGATCTGTGTTAACATCTTCATCAACCTCAGTGGGTGGCACAAAACTATCATCTGATTTCTCAGATTCGGAACTAACAATTTACACATGAGGATTTGGAGGATTTGAGGGATTTTGGGTACCAGCATGAGACATTGGAAAGACTGAGTCGTAGTTTTTGTCACCGAGAAACAAAATGGCCAGAGGTTGTGGTTGGGCTTCTGAGGGTTTTTGAATAAAAGAGGGGTTTTCGGTGAGACGATGTGGCAATAGATGGGCCAACAAATTTTGGTCATTCGCAAAATCAGAAGTTTGTTGGGTTTGTTTAGAATCGGCCATGGTGGTTTGAAGAGGATGAAGAGGGTGATTGGAGAGACAGTGAGTATAGATGATTTGAGGAAGAAAGAAAGATATGATGAGAGAGAGTAAAGAGATATGATATGAGTCTAGAGATGTGATATATAAAGAGCTACAAAACCCTAAACCCCTTAAACTTCTCAACAATAAATTCAAATTCAAATCTTCAAAATACGAAGAGATTTTATCTACCTATCCAAAGAATTTGAATTTAAAAACAAATTTTATTCAAAGCAAGATATAGATATCATTAAATCTGAATATTTAGGAGATGTATTATCCACCAAATAAGATAGTATCCATGAAAAGGTATGAAAAATCTACGGATGCTTATTTTCAAAATTTGAAAATTCACACACAACATATTCCAAATTTTGTTTTCCTCAATGTTGGCACATTTGTAAAGACAATTCCTGAGAAATATATGAATAGGCTCAAACAATATTTGTGTACTTTATAAAACCAGTTAGTACATGAGAATCTCAACCAACCTTTTGAAAAGATAGCATCGTCGTCGCAAGCACCGTGCCTCTTGTTACTTGGTTGTGAGACTAACTTTTACAATAGTTGTGGTATCTCCTACACTTTTTGATAAGGAAGCGTCGTCATAGCGAGTGTTGTGCCCCGAGTACTTAATGTAGGTCACACAACACTTTTTCAACAATAACTAGGCTGCCTGAAAAGCATCGTCACCGCGAACGTCATGCTCCAAGTGCTTTGTGATTTTATCAAATTTTAAGCATAGTACACTTTAGAAAGAGCCATCAACTGAATTTTGGAATTGTCAAGAAAAATATCAACAAAGAATCAAATATTATCCAGGATAAATACAAGCAAAATATGCCTAAAAAAACTAAAAAGCCAAAAACAATGGATGTTGTTTTGAATGTGGGAACATAAGATACAACATCTATAAACAGAGTTTATGCATTTAGATGACACACAAACCGAGAGACTTTTTCAAAGATGAAAATCTCTCGAAATCTAAAGCTTTGGTGAATATATCAGCAATTTGATTATCAGTGGATACATACTCAAGTTGCATAAGACCTTTCTCAACTAAATCTCTAATGAAATGATGTCTAATATTTATATGCTTAGTTCTAGAGTGTTGAACAGGGTTTTTGGAAATATTTATGGCACTTATATTATCACAATACATGATCAGATTATCACAATTAATTTCATAGTCGATAAGCATGTGTTGTAAACAAATTAATTGAGAACCACAACTCTCGACTGCTATATATTCGGATTCAGCAGTCGAAATTGACACACAATTTTGCTTACGACTATACAAAGAAACCAAATTATTTCCAAGGTAAAAACAACCTCCACTAGTGCACTTTCTATTATCAACATCTCCAGCCCAGTCAAAATCACTATACCCTACAAGATTAGGGTTAGTCTCTTTTGAGAACAATATACCTACATCACAAGTACCGGTTATGTACTTGATGATTCTCTTAACGACATGCAAATGAAAAGTTTTAGGATTAGCTTGGTAACAGGCACAGACACACACACAACATGATACCAGGTCGGTCGGACGTAATGTAAAAAAGACTACATATCATCGATCGATATAGTGTTGTGTCAACATTTCCGGCAACATCATCCTTTAAAATTTTCTACGTGGAACCCATTGGAATTCTCATATGCTTTGCATTCTCAAGTCTAAATTTCTTAACTAGATTTCTTGCATATTTGCTTTGAGAGATAAATATGCCCTTATTTGATTGTTTAACCTGCAAACCCAAGAAATATGTGAGTTCACCAATCAATACTCATTTCAAATGTTGATGTCATAGCATTAACAAAAGCATCCAAACTTTCTTGCAAAGTGGAGACAAAGACAATGTCTCAACATAAATTTGTGTTATCATTATATCATTACCACCTCTTTAAACAAATAAGGTACTCACCTCTTATGAACCCAAAGTCAAGTAAGAAATTAGTCAACCTACCATACCAAGCATGAGGTGCTTGTTTCAGCCCATACAAAGCTATATCAAGCTTGTAAACATGATTTAGATGAAAAGGATCCTCAAATCCTTTAGGCTGCTAAACATAAACTTCCTTATCCAAATAACCGTGAAGTAAGGCTCCTTTAACATCCATTTGGTATAAAGTAATTTTAAGATAACAAGTTATAACAAGCAAGAGTCTTATAGACTCATATCTAGCCACAGGTGCAAAGGTCCCGTCATAATCGATACCTTCGACTTTTGTATAGCCTTGAGCTATAAGACGAGCTTTAATGCGAACAATATTACCCAATTCATTAGTTTTATTTTTAAAAATCCATTTAGTTCCAATTAGATTGGTGTTTGAAGGTCTTCAAACTAAAGTTCATACCTCATTTCGGGTAAATTGATCAAGCCCCTCTTGCATAGCTTGAATCCAAAATTCATCTCTCAGAGCTTCCACCACATTTTGGGGCTCAATTAAAGACACAAAACAAAGAGTGTTTTACCTCAGCGTATGTGGTTGTCATGCAAACATATCTTACTATGTCTTTATAGTTTACAGGTTCTTTTCTTCGAGTTCTCAGACCTTCATGAACTCCCCCTATCACCTGGTTGGTAGGGTGATTCTTTCTGATCCGGGTAGGTGAATCTCTTCTTACTGGATCATGTATTTCATCATCACTTTCGTCTGTCTCAACATTATTACCGGATGTATTGTCAACTGTTGGCATATTCTGTGTGTATGTTGGGACATTAGGCAAAACATCTGGTGTGTTCATTTCAGCATCAGCAGAAGGTTTTTCCATTAAATCCATCACCATATCTTCATAAGATTTTCCTGCAAGATCAAAGAAATCATCAAACACTACATTGACAAATTTTTAAATAATCTTTGTTCTTAAGTTATACACACGATGTGCTTGACTATTCAAGGAATATCCAAGAAAGATAGCTTTATCACTTTTGCAATCAAACTTAGCAAGATGATCTCTATCATTAAACACACAACACAAATACCCAAAAACATTAAAATGTTTAAGATTTGGTTTCCTTCCTCTCAAAATTTCATAGGGTGTTATTGTACAACCAGGCCTAAGGAAAACTCGATTCCCTATATAACATGTAGTGTATAAAGCCTCAGCCTAAAATCTTCTAGACAGATTCCTAGAGCTAAACATTACACTAGCCATCTCTTGCAAAGTTCGATTTTTTTTTCGCAACCCCATTTTATTTAGGAGTCTTTGGAGCTGAAAATTCATGAAAAATTCCCTTCTTTTCACAAAAATTAGCAAAGAAACTATTTTCAAACTCTTTTCCATAGTCAAATCTAATTCTCAAAATTTTGGAAGAGAAAGATGTTCTGATTTGAGCATAAAGCGCATTGAAGTAAGAAATGTTTCAGATTTTTCTCATAAGAAGAAAATCCATGTAAAACGGGAAAAATCATCAACAATCATATAAGAATACCTTTTATCTCCAAGGTTATCTACCTCAATTGGACCCATAAGATCCATATGTAAGAGTTCAAAACAGTGAACAGTACCTGCATGTGTTCCCTTAGATGTGACAACATTATGGGGAACATGAGTCTGTTTACCTTTCAAGCAGTCACCACAGACTACTTTATCTTTATGATTTAGGTCAGGTAAACCTCTTACAGGTCCAAACTTCCTCAACTTTTGAAGAGTGAGAAAATTCACATGTCCTAATTTTTTATGCCAAAAAATTGTGTCATCAACTTGAGTTTTGTTGCAAGTGACCTTTTCTCCAACAAGGTAGCAATTATCATGAGATCTTGTACCTGTCATTACGTACATATTAGATTGATCATAAACTTCACAAGAATTTTTGTTGAATTTTACCTCTAAATTGTCATCACACAATTGGCTTATGCTAATAAGATTAGCCATAAGTCCATCTACCAACAAAACATTTTTAAGACTTGGAAAACCTGTCACATCAAGAGTTCATTTACCTATGATTTTCTCTTTAGCACCTCCACCATAAGTAACGTAATCATCAGCAAGTGGTATAAAATCCTTTAAGTACCTCTTTGTTACCGTCATGTGACGAGAACAATCGCTATCAAAATACCACGAACCTACATGGTTAGTTCTCAAAGCAATGTATACAACTTTGCAAACATTAGGAGTTTTTGGAACCCAAACTAGTTTCAAGACTGTTTTTCTTTTCTTGTCAGAAATGTTGTTCGAAATGTTGGACAACATTTCAGACAATATTTTATTGCTGGACAGATCCTTTTTCAGTTTAAAACAGAATGGTTTTATATGTCCTTGACGGTAACAGTAATGACACACAAATTTTCTCTTTCTACGACCTAATTTAGAGGATTCAACAAAACTTACTTCTCTTTCACAAAAATGGTTTTAACTTGATTTTCCCCAAAAAGATTTGGAAAGAAAGATTCTTTCGAATTAAATCCAATACCTGCTAAATTAGATTTACCTTCTTTCAAGACTTCATTGACTCTCAGCGAACTATTATTCCATTTGGTAATGGTAGCCTCTGCTACATTAAGTATATAAAAATACTCGTGGAATGTCAGCAGGGTAAAACTTAATGTAGCAGAGGCTACAATTACCAAATGGAATAGTAGCTCACTGAGAGTCAATGAAGTCTTGAAAGAAGGTAAATCTGATCGAGCAGATATTGGGTTTAATTCGAAAGAATCTGTCTTCCCAAATCTTTTTGGGAAAAATCAAGTTAAAATCATTTTTGTGAAAGAGAAGTCTAAAAGTTTTGTTGAATCCCCTAAATTAGGTCGTAGAAAGAGAAAATTTATGTGTCATTACTGCTACCGTCAAGGACATATAAAACCATTTTGTTTTAAACTGAAAAAGGATCTCTCCAGCAATAAAATGTTGTCTGAAACGTTGCCCAACATTTCTGACAAGAAAAGAAAAACAGTCTTGAAACAATTTTGGGTTCCAAAAACTCCTAAAGTTTGCAAGGTTTTATACATTGCTTTGAGAACTAACCATGCAGGTTCGTGGTATTTTGATAGCGGTTGTTCTCGTCACATGATGGGAACAAAGAGGTACTTAAAGGATTTTGTACCACTTGCTGATGATTACATTACTTATGGTGGAGGTGCTAAAGAGAAAATCATAGGTAAATGAACTCTTGATGTGACAGGTTTTCCATATCTTAAAAATGTTTTGTTGGTAGATGGACTTATGGCTAATCTTATTAGCATAAGCCAATTGTGTGATGAAAATTTGGAGGTAAAATTCAACAAAAATTCTTGTAAAGTTTATGATCAATCTAATATGTGCGTAATTATAGGTACAAGATCTCATGATAATTGCTACCTTGTTGGAGAAAAGGTTACTTGCAACAAAGCTCAAGTTGATGACACAATTTTGTGGCATAAAAAATTAGGACATGTGAATTTTCTCACTCTTCAAAAGTTGATGAAGTTTGGACCTATAAGAGGTTTACCTAACCTAAGTCATAAAGATAAAGTAGTCTGTGGTGACTGCTTAAAAGGTAAACAGACTCGTGTTCCCAATAATGTTGTCACATCTAAGGGAACACATACAGATATTGTTCACTGTTTTGAACTCTTACATATGGATCTTATGGGTCCAATTGAGGTAGATAGCCTTGGAGGTAAAATGTATTCTTATGTGATTGTTGATGATTTTTCCCGTTTACGAGAAAAATCATAAACATTTTCTTACTTCAATGTGCTTTATGCTCAAATCAGAACATCTTTCTCTTTCAAAATTTTAAGAATTAGATCTGACCATGGAAAAGAGTATAAAAATAGTTTCTTTGCTAATTTTTGTGAAAACAAAGAAATTTTTCATGAATTTTTAGCTCCAAAGACTCCCAAATAAAATGGGGTTGTGTAAAAAAAGAATCGAACTTTGCAAGAGATGGCTATAGTGATGTTAAGCTCTAAGAATTTGTTTAGAAGATTTTGGGCTGAGGCTTTAAACACTGCGTGTTATATAGGGAATCGAGTTTCCCTTAGGCTCGGTTGTACAATAACACCCTATGAAATTTTGAGAGGAAAGAAACCAAATCTTAAACATTTTCAAGCTTTTAGGTGTCTGTGTTATGTGTTTAATGATAAAGATCATCTTGCTAAGTTTGATTCCAAAAGTGATAAAGCTATCTTTCTTGGATATTCCTTGAATAGTCAAGCACATCGTGTGTATAACTTAAGAACATAGATTATTTAAGAATCTGTCAATGTAGTGTTTGATTACTTCTCTGATCTTGCAGGAAAATTTTATAAAGATATGGTGATGGATTTAATGGAAAAACCTTCTGTTGTTGATGTTGAAATGAACACACCAGATGTTTTGCCTAATGTCCCAACATACACACAGAATGTGCCAACAGTTGACAATACATCCGGTAATAATGTTGAGACAGACGAAAGTGATGATGAAATACATGATCTAGTAAGAAGAGATTCACCTACCCGGATCAGAAAGAATCACCCTACCAACCAGGTGATAGGGGGAGTTCATGAAGGTCTGAGAACTCGAAGAAAAGAACCTGTAAACTATAAAGACATGGTAAGATATGTTTGCATGACAACCACATACGCTGAGGTAAAACACTCTTGTTTTGTGTCTTTAATTGAGCCCCAAAATGTGGTGGAAGCTCTGAGAGATGAATTTTGGATTCAAGCTATGCAAGAGGAGCTTGAACAATTTACCTTAAATGAGGTATGGACTTTAGTTCAAAGACCTTCAAACACCAATGTAATTGGAACTAAATTGATTTTTAAAAATAAAACTAATGAATTGGGTAATATTTTTTGCAATAAAGCTCATCTTGTAGCTCAAGGCTATACACATGTCGAAGATATCAATTATGACGAAACCTTTGCACCTGTGGCTGGAATTGAGTTTATAAGACTCTTGCTTGCTATAGCTTGTTTATTAAAATTACTTTATACCAAATGGATGTTAAAGGAGCCTTCCTTCACGGTTATTTGGATAAGGAAGTCTATGTTGAGCAGCTTAAAGGATTTGAGGATTCTTTTCATCCAAATCATGTTTACAAGCTTGATAAAGCTTTGTATGGGCTGAAACAAGCACCTCGTGCTTGGTATGGTAGGTTGACTAATTTCTTACTTGACTTTGGGTTCATAAGAGGTGAGGCCGATCGTACCTTATTTGTTAAAAGAGATGGTAATGATATAATGATAGCACAAATTTATGTTGAGACATTATCTTTGGCTCCACTTTGCAAGAAAGTTTGGATGCTTTCGTTAATGCTATGACATCAACATTTGAAATGAGTATTGATTGGTGAACTCACTTATTTCTTGGGTTTGCAGGTGAAACAATCAAATAAGGGCATATTCATCTCTCAAAGCAAATATGCAAGAAATCTAGTCAAGAAATTTAGACTTGAGAATGCAAAGCATATGAGAATTCCAATGGGTTCCACGTAGAAAATTTCAAAGGATGATGTTGCCGGAAATGTTGACACAACACTATATCGATCGATGATAGGTAGTCTTTTATACCTTACGTCCAGCCGACCTGATATCATGTTTAGTGTGTGTGTGTCTATGCCCGTTAACAAGCTAATCCTAAAACTTCTCATTTGCATGTCGTTAAGAGAATCATTAAATACATAGCCGATGCTTGTGATGTAGGTATATGGTTCTCAAAAGATACTAACCCTAATCTTGTAAGGTATAGTGATTCTGACTGGGCTGGAGATGTTGATAATAGAAAGAGCACTAGTGGAGGTTGTTTTTACCTTGGAAATAATTTGGTTTCTTTGTATAGTCGTAAGCAAAATTGTGTGTCAATTTCGACTGCTGAATCCGAATATGTGGCAGCCGGGAGCTGTTGTTCTCAATTAATTTTGTTACAACACATGCTTAACGACTATGGAATTAATTGTGATAATTTAGTCATGTATTGAGATAATATAAGTGCCATAAATATTTCCAAAAACCCTGTTCAACACTCTAGAACTAAGCATATAGATATTAGACATCATTTCATTAGAGATTTAGTTGAGAAAGGTCTTATCCAACTTGAGTACGTATCCACTAATAATCAAATTGCTGATATATTCATTAAAGCTTTAGATTTCGAGAGATTTTCATCTTTGAAAAAGTCTCTCGGTTTATGTGTCATCTAAATGCATAATCTCTGTTTACGGATGTTGTACCTTATGTTCCCACATTCAGAACAACATCCATTGTTTTTTGGCTTTCTAGGGTTTTTAGGCATATTTTACATGTCTTTGTCCTGGATAATTTTTGACTCTTTGTAAATATTTGTCTTGACAATTCCAAACTTCAGTTGATAGATCTTTCAAAAGTGTATTATGCTTAAAATTTGATAAAATCACAAAGCACTTGGAGCACGGCGTTCGCGGCGACGATGCTTTTCAGGCAGTCTAGTGATTGTTGAAAAAGTGTTGTGTGACCTACACTAAGTACTCGGGGCACGACACTCACTATGACGATGCATTCTTGTCAAAAAGTGTAGGAGATACCAACCATTGTAAAAAGTTAGTCTCACAACCGAGTAACTAGAGGCACGACGCTCGCGACGATGATGCTATTTTTTCAAAAGGTTGGTTCAGATTAACATGTGCTAACTAATTTTATAAAGTACACAGAAATTGTTTGCGCTTGTTCATATATTTCTCAAATTTCAAATTGGTTGACATTGAGGACTCAATAATATCAACACAAACTTGCCCCAACAGATATAATTAGTAAATGTATTGTTCATGACACTATCACAGTTCACAAACGAACCTAAGATGACCCAACCTGAAAGAACCAACATTGGATTAATCTAGAATAAGAAGCTAACAAGTGCAAAATGATTTTGTATCACATGCATGTATTTACAGTCCTATAGACTCGTAATTTCAAAATGTAAAATCTGTCTAGAACTACAACAACGTTGTTTCATGATATTTTACTAGACAACATTATTATCATCTAATTGAAAACATACAATACATCTCCTACCTTCTCATTCATTTAATCAGAGCTTATCAAGTAGAATCTCATCTTCCATAATGCAGAGGTTGGTTATGAACTAACTTTGTTGAAATTTTTTGTTATATATGTTCTACTGTTACTTTCCATACTATCATATACAAATAAATGAATTCTTCATTTGATTTTAAAGAACAGTTAAATGATATGAACTAAATTAAAATCTCAAAATTGAACTTTTCGCTCTAATTAATTTCAAGACAGAATTTAGATTAAAGAAAACCAGCTTAAATTTTAATTAAACAAATGTTTACCTTTTTTTGTAACTAATATCACTTTATGGGCAGAAGTAGACCGTGGCAGTGACGGCGACGACGTAGGCGGACGGCGGTTGAAGTTTGTCTTCTTTGAGTGGATTCAGAACCTAATCTGGAAACACTTGTCGATCATGTATTTGCGAAAGGGCGGATAAATATTCCCTAGGTTATCCTAGGTTTAGATTTGAAGATCAAAGTATATAGAGATGATAAAGAACCAAACGTTGGGTTTCTTATGGAACCAGATCTGTCAATGTGGCAATATACGCATATGTTAAATCTTTTATTCTTTTGTTAGTGATATTGTTAAATCTTTTTCTTATGGAAGAAGATCGGCCAATGTAGCGTATATGTTAAATCATTTTTTAGCGATATTGTTAAATCTTTTTCTTATGGATCTGCCAATGTGGTATTACACGCATATGTTAAATCTTTTCTTAGCAATACTGTTAAATATTTTCTTACTTTGTACATATTTTAATTGTAGATAAGTTTCATGTAAACCATCTATTTTTTTAATTTCATTGCAGATAAGTTTCATAACTTTAATGTCAACAATCTATTTTTTTTATTGTAAATTAGTTTCATCATCTTTTTTTTTTTAATTTATAAGTTTCATAACTTTAATCTCAACCATCTATTTTTTTTAATTGTAAATAAGTTTCATCATCTTTTTTTTTTTTTAATTTTAGATAAGTTTGATGTACTACAATATTTATCGAGTAATCTCAATCATATATTTTTAGTTATAGATAAGTTTCATGTATTATACAATACCATCTATTTTTTTAATTGTAAATAAGTTTCATCATCTTTTTTTTTTTTTAAATTTTAGATAAGTTTGATGTAATACAATATTTATTGAGTAATCTCAATCATCCATTTTTTAGTTATAGATAAGTTTCATGTATTATTTAATTACTAATTCTATTTTTTTTAATTGTAGATAAGTGTCATCATCTATTTTTTTAATTGTAAAATTTTATTTTAATTGTAGATAAGTTTCATGTACCAATGATATTTATCAAGTAATCTTAATCATTTATTTTTTTAATTTTAGGTAATTTTCATGTACTTTTTTAATTGTAGATAAGCTTGATGTAATGCAATGTTTGCTAAGTTATTTCTTAAAAAATAGATGGTTGTGATTACTCCATTTCACAAGAACTTTTAGACAATTTTTAGACAAATTCTAAACTTATGTAAAATTTAAAAAATAGATGGTTGAGATTACCCATGGTTGAGATTACTTAACTTTTAGACAATTTTTAAACAAATTCTAAACTTATGTAAAATTTAAAAAATAGATGGTTGAGATTCCCCATAAATGTTCAAGAACTTTTAGACAATTTCTAAATAAGTTCTAAACTTATCTAAAAATTAAAAACAAAAAAAATAGATGGTTGAGATTACCCATAAATATATACAAGTATATGAAACTTTTACACAAAATTTCTAAACTTATGTACAATTAAAGAAAAATATGTGTTATCAATTTTTTTAACTACTGGCAACTAAGAGAGAAGAAAATAAATTGACAATTTACTAAAAAAAAATGGAGATAAAATGAGATGAGTTTCAAAAAGGTGTGGATATAGAATAAGAAATAAATTGACATTAATAAGAAAAAAAATTATTTAAAAATAAAATAAAATGAGTAAGAATGATATAGAATAAGAAGGAAATTGGGATGAATAAGAAAAAATATTTATTTATAAAAATGGACATAGAGAAGAAAAGAAACTGATAATTTTAACATATATGGAGATCTGATTCCATAAAAAACCCAACCTTTGTTCTTTATCATATATATATATATATATATATATATATATATATATATATATATATATAAGTTCTTAGTCGCATGTGCCACCTTAAGACTACATTATGAAACAATCCAACTCCTAACTTTTTATGATTTATCAACAACTCAACCCAACCCAATATTTTAATAAAATATTCATTTCTCTTTCATCCACATACACAACTTACAACCCAACTAAATTCCAATTTTTTTCATAATAAGAAATGAGGTTGACCTCCCGCTTCTCTCATGTACACGCCCATTTTCTCCTCGGGTTCCAAATTCAATGATGGCAACTAAACACGAGCCAAGCCCTCTTCTCCTCGGGCTCCAAATTCAACGATGGCAACTAAACATGAGGGTTGCGCAGATAAAATTGTTTTAAGCACCGATAGAACCGGAAATATAAATTATGAGAGAAAAAAAGATTATTTGAGATTGTGAAAAAATAGAGATCTTTAAATTGTGTTTTAAAATATAACAATATTAAACTCTATTTATAGAGAAAGAAAAATAAAAATTTTGATAATTTTTGAAATTTTTTTATAATAAATATTATATTCAATATCAACAATGATAAATTATATCTATAAAAGAATTTATACAATCAACAAAAAATTTACCCATGACATAAAGTTGGTAAAATAGGAGTGATAAATGAGGTTATAACATGAATTGGTTGACCAACCCAATTGACAACCAGTCATACAATTTTTTTGTCGTTCACAACTATCCAACCGTTGAAGATAGTCTAAAACCTTCTAAATCACTTTTCCAGTCATGCTATTCTTTTTTTTTTTTTCTTGGTTTTTTTTTTTCATTTTTTGGCATTTTTTTTTCATTTTTTTGTCATTTTGCTACAACCTGTCCAACCGATGAAAATAGTCTAAAACCTTCTAAATCACTTTTGGGGAAATAATATAATAACAAAACATAAATAAAGTGACTTAAATTTTAATTTTTAAATTCTTTAAAGTTTAATTGATATCTATCTTTTCAGAAAAAGTATAAAATGTCTAAAACCATCTTACTTTTGGGGAAATAATATAATAACAAAACATAAATAAAGTGACTTAAATTTTAATTTTTAAATTCTTTAAAGTTTAATTGATATGTATCTTTTCAGAAAAAAGTATAAAATGTCTAAAACCATCTTTTCTTATATATGTATGTATAAAACATTTTTACTAAATTTAAATGATTTAAATGGATGGCAAATCTTCAAGTCTCATATCATATATTTTATGATAATACATAATAAAGATAGATTTTAAAATGTGAACCGCATCTTTTTTTTAGTTAAAATTGAGGGTGAGGAATTCCAACTTGACATTTTACATTGAAGATGTGAAGTGTATATATAATTAGATTGTATATATAATTAGATTAGACTTGTTGATGGTATAATAGAGTATAACTTGATGAAAATGATCTAAATGTGTAACAGTCAAAGAATATTTAAAATTAAGAATTCATATGAATTCTATGAACTGATTTAATTAAAATTCTATGTAGTTAATTCAACTAATTATATGACCGATGAAATTAAGGTATATTTTTGTCACAAATATCAGCATCTTATTAATACAAATGGATTAATATAAAAGGTATATCTGCTTTTTTCTAGAAGACCATAGAGATATTTACACTTTTTTCCCTGTGTGATTTTAACCATTTTTTTTTTTCAATGAATACAAAATATATTTCATACTATTACATCCTAAAAAATAATCCCCTCATCATATTATTTCAAATATTGGGTGATGCTATATAACCTGTAATTTAATGAATGAACTAGCAGTAGAAGACATGTTAATAATGTATTTTGTAAAAGTATAAAAAAAAATTCAGGTATAAGAATTTGATAATTTTAATAACTTCAAAAATACTAATAAATAATCACCTAGGATAATCAATTAAAGGTCTGAGTGTGTTTGTTTTTGGATATTTTAAAGATGACAAATAAAGGGTATTTCAAGATTCCTAACTCCAAAAGAAATACAAACAAAGTGAAGTCCATAACAATCCAGCAACAGTAAAGAAGTGATGGTCATGTAAAATCTTTTGTACTCTGATGATCAAATTCAATTACATCTCAACAACAAAAATTGCATACACCAAGCATAGATGCTTCCATGAGCTATCGTATTGCGTATTCAAAATCCATTTGGAATACATTTCCACATCTAGAGCTAAAATTTGATTGTATGAAAAGGAAAGGCGAAAAAATAAGATGTAAGCAAACATCTAGAGTTGAACTTGAGGCAATACCCTTTCAATTCAAAGTAAATAGAAAAGATCAATGTAAGATCAAGAAAGATTTCCAGGATACCGTCAATTAATAGGGACGAAATTTCCTTGCAGCTCTCATTTCTTGTATCCGCTTTTTGTCCTGCTCGAATTTGCTTTGCAGCATCATGATCTCTGCATAGGATGATGTTTAGATATAAGAAAAGGAGCAGCAGACAACATACACCATCAAAATAAAACAACGGTAAAAGTGAAAACCAAATAGGAGGTATAAACCATCAAAACATACATATCAGGCCAACTTATCAAGAGACGCCTGAAAAGGAAGTGCAGACAGTTTAAGATTGAGCATCGAATAGGAAGCATATCTAGATATGAAAAAAGAAAAGGGCTTCGAACGATAGCAAGAATGTTATATTATACTACTTAAATTAGGACATAACTGCCTAACACGAAATGGATGCCTTCCTTCTCATTTGGAACACGTTATCATGCTCTATCATATCTATAATAAACTTCACGAGGCTTACAAAAGTAGATAATTGAATCTTGTCCGAGAATAATCAAGCCTTTACAGCAAATAAAGATTTTCAAATGCAGCAAAGATATTTATCTATAAATGCAAGATCAAACTACATTTCAAATAACCACCACATAAAGATTGGATTTGATAAATGAAAACACATATGATTGTTACTCAAAAAAACATAAGGACTTCAAATTCCCGTGAAAAGAAACACAGAGAAGCAGAAAAACTCATAACTAGGGATGTAAGTGATTTGAAACAGCTAGTGAGCTACTTGGAATTGACTTGGGAAAAATCAAACTTGATTCGAAGATAATCAAGTCACACTCGAGCTTATTAATACTCAGCTAGACAAGCTCACCAACCTAATCAAGCATATTTTGAATTTAGTATTTTTACCACTAATAGTTTCTTTATTTACAATTATAATTTTAACATTTTCAGATTTTCAGCATGTTTTTTTTTTAATGAATTTAGGCTATTTTATAAATACTATTCAGGTATCTCAGTCAAGTTTGAGCCGAGCTCAAGCCTCATTAATCATTATTGAAAATAGAAGTAAATTTAAACAAGATAGTGCAAGGTTCTCCAACTAGAAAGTATAAACTAATGGAAAATTGAAACTGCACATACCATTTCTACGGGCTTCCCTTTTCTGAAACCGATAGAAATCTACACCGACTTCATTCTTTTTCTTTTTTCCCATCTTGTCTAGAACTGCAGCTTGGGCAACAGAACCCACAGCAATTCCACTTTCAGCTTCGGTTGTCTTTTTGCGACCTTTGTGATGTACAACAACAGTCCATCCACCTTCTGCAGCTTGGGCTTCCTTCTCTTTTTTTGACTGCAATTTTGCAAATAAATTAATTAATAAAGAACAAAACAACAGGAGAATTGATATGATGCAAAAGATTGAAGCTCACAAAGGCTTTTATTATATTAAATGAGAAAGGGCTACTTCAGAATAAAGTCATTACCTGTTCTTCCTTTGCATCGTGAGTCATTATGAAGTCATCAATCCTTTCTTGAAGCACCTTTAGCCCAGGTCTGCTCTGATAGTATTGCAGGATCCATTCTGAACAAAGAACAAACTTTTAGCATTGTTTAAAATTATATACATAGAAAGAAAAACATTCTACAACTTCTTTTAGAACAGGGCTATACATTTCTTGTTCACAGAAATATCTTATTGAGTGCTCAAATTTTATGGTGATTTTAATATTAGAAAAGTATTTCATCTATGATATATCTTCTACAAGCTAACTCTTACATATTTCAAATTGGTTGACATTGAGGACTCAATAATATCAATACAAACTTGCCCCAACAGATATTTAGTAAATATATTGTTCATGACGCTATCACAATTCACAATCGAACCCAAGATGACCCAACCTGAAAGAACCAACTTTGAATGAATCTAGAATAAGAAGCTAACAAGTGCAAAAGGATTTTATATCACATGCATGTATTTAAAGTCCTATAGGCTCATAATTTCAAAATGTAAAATCTGTCTAGAACTACAACAACGTTGTTTCATGATATTTTACTAGACAACAAGACCAAGAAATTTCCTAATATATTAAATGTATAACAGACTAGTAAGGTATTTTTGATACAAGGGATCATACTTTTCACTCCTTTAGAGTAATCTTCATCCCCCGAGGACATCTGATAAACTTCATCTTCTGTTTGGTCTCCACTCATTTCCTCTCCTCTCTTTCTGCATGGTCTCCGCTTCATTTTTTCCAGGTGATTATCCAAGGATAAGTCATTTGTCACTAATTGCTTCTTCTTTTTCATTTTTCCAGGCTTCATCTTTTTCATTTTTCCAGGCTTTTTTGACTTGCCTATAAATAAAGAAGTCCATCTTATTAATTTTTCAATACAAGCATTGAAACATAAAAACAAAAAATGAAAGGCAGAGAAAAGAAATATAAATGAAATTTGCAGAACGATCTTCGGGTTAAGAATCTGTGGTCGAAGTACTGTTTAGAGAGGGTACCACTAAAATCTTGAACGCAATCTAAATGACTTCCATCAGATCATGTCATCTTACATTTGAGGAATAAATATTACTGGGAAGCAATAAACTTCCCTAGCAATCCAACCTAATCTTACATAAGGTAGTAGAAATTGTAAAGCACACTAAATGCAAACTGCAAAAACAAATAAACAAAAAAGCATGTGCTCTATTCAAGTGACACACACCATTCTATAAGCTTACAAAATTTGAACACAATATTTATAGTCAAGTATTAGAAAACAACAGTCTTTGCAGTTAATTTCATTTCAACTCAGATACCTATCATCTCAATCCATAAATCATGTATGCAGATAGAGATAGAGGAAACTTTAAAAATTACATCTTCTAAATCTTTTCACTCTTTCTACATTATTTATCATCTAATTTCAAACATACAATACATCATCTACCTTCTCATTCAATTAATCAGAGCTTATCAAATAGAACCTCATAGTCGCATCATCTTCCACAATGATGAGGTTAGGTATAAACTAGCTTAGTTGACAATTTTAGTTAGTCTACTATTACTTTCCATACTATCATATGCAAATAAATGAATTCTTCATCTATATATATATATATATATATATATATATATATATATATATATATATATATATATATATATATATATATATAAAGAAAACCTTTGGAGATATTTACAGGAATGTCATTTTCCCGCCCAAATCATACAAGTATTTTTGGAATTTTTTATTTATTTATTTTTGTAAATAGATATCAGAGGTTAACTTTTCAAAAAGTAATTAATGTTTAGGTAATTTCCCACTTTCTCATTGATTCAGGTGGGCATAATAAAATATTGGGAGAATTCAGTAATGATTACTGTTTTTATCTTTTACACTACCAAATACAACTTTTTGCAGAAAGTGGGTCTTGAACACTCGATGGAAACTTAAGGGTTTTCTCACTCAAATTATCTATTTTGACAATTAATTATGAGATAATGTTTCAAAATTTAAATATTTTATTTGATTTTGAATTCATGGCTTTTCAGAGGATGTCTATCTATATTTATAGAGATATCATCCAGATTCAGTTGACATTTCCTTTCATCTCCGCAACAAAATCACAACTGGAGATTTTTCTCACCTCTTCTTTCCCCGGTCAAAACAAAACCACAAAATGCAATCACAAATTCACAACAATGGTACAAAAATATATACATTTCCATTATGTATAATAGAGTTCTTCCAGTTATCCTTTAGCAACATACCAAACCAATATACCATGTTTATTTACATTATAGAGATTTCATCTCCTACATTCACCAAAAGACGTTCAATTTATCACATAAATTATCAGTTATTGGGAGAAAAGAGAGGGAGAACTACAGAAGACAAACAAGGTATGATTATTGAGCAATCTATATATATATATATATATATATATATATATATATATATAGAAAACCTTCAATAAAAATAGCAATTCAGAGTTTTCTCGCCCAAAATTGAATTGCTATTTTTGGAAAGGTTTTTGACATTTATTTAATGCTTTGTTTTTTATAATTTCAATAAAAGTGAGATACTTTGCAGAAAAAAAAAATTAAGAGTCACAACAGATTTGCTGCCCCATGCTAATATGAATTCAGTTTTTTTATTATTCAAAATACAGAATCTTGAGAAGTGATTAAGTAGTTGCAGCTTTTTCATTGCTTACCATGACAATTATGCAAAAAATTGGTTTCCTTTACTGAGATGTAAACAATCATAATTCATTCTAATTAAGTGAAATAATTGATATCTATATCTATATATCTATATATATATATATATAAAAGCAGAATGGTCTGCTAAAAATATCAGCATTAAATTTCCCGCCCGAGAAAGGTTACTATATTTGGAAATCATAGTAGATAACTTCTCAGTCATTTAATATCGTCATAATATCTGATATTAATTGTACAGTTTTCCGAATTAAAATTTTTTTTTTTCTTGAAAGTTTGAATTCCACATAAAAAAAGCTAACCGTCATGATTATTACCCACTGCAATAAAAATGTTCCTTATAATAAAAAATGAAATATTGGCTGAACAAATTTCCAGATTTATGACTTTTCGGTTGTCTACGTGCAATGTTGGCTTATAAATAGCAATATTGGGCAAAAGATTATTTACTAAGAAATTTGATTTTTGCAGGCAAAATCAAAAAAATGGTTCCTCTTCAACTTGATAAACGAGATCGATCCATATTAAAAAACTGAAAATATGAAGAAAATGAATAATTAAACTTCTCACTGGTAAGATGAAGAAAATGAAAACTTAAAATGAAATTTAAATTGCAGATTACATAAAACATGCATCTTATTTATTTCAAATCTTATATAGTTGTCATACAAATACAAATTATCATAAAAACTGACCTTGTAATTCTAATAACTGGTCAATTGGATGGCTTTTGTGAACGAAAGGACTCCTCTTTAACTGGTATCAAGACCCTTAAGACAATAAAGAAACTGTAAATCGAAAAAAATATTAGATAGGGACATGAATTCAAAGAAAATATCTTTATCTTTATCAATAGAACTTGATTATGTGGAGTCCAGATAACTAAAATAACCAAAATAAAAATAACATTAAAGAAATCTACAATATAAAAGATTTGGGTTTTGAATTTTTTTTCATATCAACAAAAAGCCCAAATAATAAATAATTTTATAACATTAACTATAAAATTTGACATTCTGATAATAAAGGTAATAAAACAGAACTTATTTTAAAAAGTAAATAAAACTTTAAACACAAAAAAAGAAGAAGACTGTAGTACATATCCAGAAATAGATTTGATGATTTTCTAAACAAAATGTAAAACTACAGTGTATTGGGATTTTCTTTTCGAAATCTGAAAAACTTACATGATTTTCATCATTGATTTTCTTATTTTTTTCAGAAAAATTACAAAATCCAGAGAAGATTATTAAAGAAAAACAAACTCATAAAAACTACCGATATTTTACTGAGTTCTCCACAAATCTTATGATTTTTATCACAGATTGGTATTTACCTCGATGAACAGTGGATCTCGCACAAATCTTGAAGATACTTAGATAATAAACTGTTTTCGGCGGAATTTTCTTCAGGTTTCACAGAGGCGCTAATGAAGAGAGATATCTCAGAGAGAGAGAGAGAGGAATTGGACGACAGGGATTTAGGGCTAGTTTTTGGGTTTGGGATTTAGGGCGCTAATGGCCCATGTTGATTGTAATTCTTTTTATTGGACTTTCTATTCTACAAATTTTTAATAATGTATAATTTGTTAGTGTATCAGCATACACAAGGGTTGTAGTTTCATTTGTAATTTTATTAGTTGGGTTTTTTTTCTTTAATTTAATAATTTAGTGGCTTCATTAATTCAAACTTATTTTATATTATTTATTTATAGAATAGTTTATCCCATTATAGATAAATGGTTACAAAAATGTCATAATAATGTATGGATTGATTTACTGTTATAGATCTTTTCTAACACTGAAATATATTTGCTATTGTTTAACAAATATTTATTGATTTCATTGTGATGATTCTCAAAATAGTTGGTCAACGTTGGTTAAGGATGTCAATAATATCATCTTTCAATATCTTCGTTAACTAATATTATAAATGGTAATTAGTAATAAAACTGATTTTTTAATATTGATTATAAATCTTTTACTATTTTTATAGTTGGGACCCTGAAACAGTTGTCAAAGTTTATAGTTGGATTTTACATATTCGATTTTTCCAATTCATTGCAATTAGAGAATAGTTAAAAAATGATGATTGTCTATTAATTTTTCTACATTTTTATGTTTTTCTAATTAAGTAAATAATCGAGCAATTTTTCCTTTTTTTTAAAGTCTTTTTTGTTTTCAAATCAGATAAATCATTATTTATCTATAATTCGTTGGAACAACAACAACAAAAAAAAAAGACTATTTACATTCTTTTTCTTATTATATTTTAATTTTACCAAACTAAAAAAGAAACTATTGATTCTTCCACAATGCATTTTTATGTTATGATTTTAGTGTTTTTTTTTATCCGTATCTATCTTCTTTAGCAAAAGAGAAAACTTTAGTTCATTTGTTTATAATATATGATTATAATATTTTATATATTTGATTTTAAATGTAAATCATGATAAATTAGATGCAACTCACGTTTCGTCAAGTAGTATTCTTTGAAAAATTCAAATATAAAGATCATGATTTTTGTTTTAGTTTTTTTATTTTCCATTTCATTATTATTCAAAATAGTTAAATTATGTTAATAATATAAATTGAGATTTTACAATTTATAGGTTTTAATGAAGTGAATCATCAAGTATGAAGTTCAAAAATGATTGATTTTTTTATTAATGTTTAAATATGTATTCTCTTATTATATTTTTATTAATAAGTGAAGACAGAACGATAGGTGGAGAATTATATTATTATTCAGTTATTGATATTTCTGATGACATTTTGTTGAGGATCACAAGTGTTCCAATTACAACAATTGTTAATGGTACACATCACTCTTAATGTCATTGGCACTGTCGTAAGCCAGATTGTCTTTAAATTTTCAAATGAGACAGTTTCATTTAATAGTGTCATAAGAAATGACTATAAGTAAGAGACAAAATCAATATTTATCACATGTAGGACTCTTGTTGAATAAACCAATTTTTAGCTATGGTCAACTATATTTTGCTATTTCCAAAGTAACTAACGGGGATGGATTAAAGATTTTACATGTAGTGAAGATAATGAGGAATATGGTTCAACTATGAATGTTTAATATAAAGAAACATCTAGAAGTTTGTAATTATTAACTTTATTCTTATTTTTGTAGATTTGTTTTTATGTTGATTTATCTTCATCTTCCTTTTTTTATAATGTTAATAATTATAAACTCATAATATATTATATTTGATAATAGATTACAAGGTGTGCAACGCACGGTTAAAATATTAGAATATATATATAGGGTAAATTACATAATAGAAGCCAAACTTTGACCACTTTTCCACTTTTTTACCCGAACTTTCAAAGTTTACTATAAAATAGCTCAACTTTGTTTTTTTACCAAAAAATAGTCCGAAGTCACCGCCGGTGGAATATTCTAAGAATATTCCGTCCAGAACTTTCAAAAATTACTGTAAAATAGCTCAACTTTGTTTTTTTACCAAACAATAGGCAGAAGTCACCGCTGGTGGAATATTCTAAGAAAATCATAAAAAACGGAGGGTATTTATGTCATTTTTAGTGCTCCCTCATTTAGATGACTTACTCAGGATCAAAAGTGGAATTTCAAGTATACAATTAAATTAAATAAAAAATACAAATCAAATTAACATTAAATTAACTAACTAGAATCGGCGTCCCCAAAATTCACCCCTAAATCATTTTTTAGAACCCTAGGTGTTGTTCACCTAACTCCACACCAAGAATTTCGCCGCTTGAAGCAAAAAACGTTTGACTTGCTCAGCGTGTCCTCATTCATCGGCATCACCAGGCTAAGCACCAGCGACGGGAAATCGAGAATGCTCGGCGATAAGATCTCGGGCTTTTGGGGTGAGAATCCCGAATTCTTCGAAAGGCCCGGGATGAAGGTGTTGATCATGAGCCCGTTCTTGAGACTGTGTCTTCACTAGTAGTTAGTTAATTTAATTAGTTAGTTAATTTAATGTTAATTTGATTTGTATTTTTTATTTAATTTAATTGTATACTTGAAATTCCACTTTTGACCCTAAGTAAGTCATCTATCTGAGGGAGCACTAAAAATTACATAAATACCCTCCATTTTTTATCATTTTCTTAGAATATTCCACCGACGGTGACTCCTGGCTATTGTTTGGTAAAAAAAAAAAACAAAGTTGAGCTATTTTACAGTAATTTTTGAAAGTTCTGGACGGAATATTCTTAGAATATTCCACCGGCGGCGACTTCTGGCTATTGTTTGGTAAAAAAAACAAAATTGAGCTATTTTACAGTAAACTTTAAAAGTTCAGGTAAAAAAGTGGAAAAGTGGTCAAAGTTTGGCTTATGTTATGTAATTTACCCATATATATATATATATATATATATATATATATATATATATATATATGATAATAAAACCTTCGGAGATCATTACAAAAATGTCATTTCCCTCCCAAATTGAAAGGGTATTTTCAGAAAGTTCATTTTGAAATTTTTTACAAGTAAATAGTTCATAAATGAAAGCTTTTGATTTTTTCAAGAAGTAGCAGTCGAAAATGTCCAATAATCCCCAACATTATCACAATGCACAATGGAGAATTTAAATTGAAAATCTATTCACAATGTTTGCCTCATGATTAATAAAAATTAAAATTAGTAAAGCCTGAAAAATTGACCTATGACCTTTTTAGTTTCCCACTATTGAGATAGTATAAATAAAAAGAAATCATACAAACTAATATTCTGAAGACTATACGTAAAAGACTACATCATATTTACAATTTAGATTTTTCAGTTATTTTGAAGTAATGACCTTATGTATTCAATATTATCAATGAAATAGGTCCCCAACACAATTGAGTGACATTTGATACTTCATTTAGTCCATGTGTATCGTTGACTTGAATTTCAAAACATTAGTAATTTCAGTCAATATGTTCATACAAGAGACGAATAATTGTTTTTCTTATATATGATAAGTTTATCAAAAAAACTATAAGCATGTTACCAAGAGCCTTGTAGCTCAAGTAGTATCACACTTTTATAAAGGTGCATATTGTGTGATGACCAAGGTTTGAACCTGGATCACACAAGTTTTCTAATCTTTATTCTCTCACTTTCACTCCCTCTAGCTCATTAAAAAAAACTTGTTTACTGATAAAAATGAACTAAAAGATCACAAGGACAAGAAGTCATGTATTATAAACTCATCCACTAAAACAACTAAGCTCATCAATTCTACAACCAGAAGTAAGCAAGCATAATATATATGAATAACAAATGGCAAACAATTATTAGCAAATATTTGGGAAGATCTAGGAAGTACTAACTAAACTTGCCAAGAACTGCATGGGTGCTTTAACAAGATTTACAACCTAAACATTGGTCAAATTATATAAGAACTGTTCTTAATGATGAAAATAAAGAATATATCATCCAAACAATATTACAATAAGAGTCGAACACAACTTTTAATCATCCAGAAAAGAATGACACAATTTGCTTCAAAATTGTGTGGCATAAAGCGTATATAATAAGTATAATGTTTTTTTCTTAAAACGTTTTAATAAAGTTAGGAACAAAAGGAAAAACTGAAAAAATATATAATTGTATGTTTTTATTTTGTCGTACCATTATGACAAGTTCAACCCCTCGCCTAAATTTTATACATGGTTGGAGTGTCGAAAAGTAAAGAATAAGAAAGACATATTTCTTTGTTGCAAAATGTTCGTTTGTTACATGAACTTCTATCTCGAATACTTCCAAAAGTTTCAGAAGACCGTTAGAATGTTCTTTTTAAGATATGAAGTTTGTGCATAAGTATAAAAAATTTGAAAGTGAATATGAGTATTTTTTTTAGTTTTATTTCTCTATTTTGATTATATTCTATGTTTCTAAAGCATTTGGGAACAAAAAAATGTCTCTGGAAGACTATGTCTTCAATCTGAAGGATAGGGTTGAGATTGAAATTATTGTTCAAGCTACTGGCATCATATAACATGATGTCATAGGAATGACTTTGGAGTCATCAAATCATGCCGAAGATCGCAGCGAGTGGAGAATCCTTCTATACGATCCAATATCTTGTCTGAATAACGATTTACAGGAAGACATTCAATCAAGAATGGTGTTGGGAAATGGGTTGAATACGAGATCAAAGGCATCTCAAATCTGTATTGAGAAACCTCAATCATGTATGTGGATAGACATCAACATGCCCCTACTAGACTATAAGGATGAAATACAGAAAGATGACGACAAAGAGATTAATATACACCGTCCTCTTGACGTTGAAACTTAGTCTAATACGAATCCTAGCAGATAAATCACCATCTCCAGCCTCCAACAAATAGAGCAATAGAAGTCGTCGCTCATGGATACACTTAAGGAGGAAAAGAAATGAAGCCAATTCAAACAGATAAACACCACATTAGGAAAACTCAAAATACTTGTTACAGAAACAAAAATATTCGTTATTGAATTGAGTTCGTCTGATTTAACCGATTTAGATATTCTTATTCAATAAGTCATTAAATTGAGGATTGAATCAATTTAGTTAGTGTTTAATTTATTATTTTTAGGTTGATTTCTATTGAAATCATCATAATTACTTTCTTTTTTTTGCGATTGTAGCCATATTAGCAAATAAACAAGATTTTAGATATCTCGAGCAATTCAAATCATCAAACACATTTCAATTTTGAAGTTGATGATGATTTTTCAGGAATTTGACACATGATTTTCCGACATGTGTATTTAAAATAAATGATGTGTGATTCTATATTTGCTAGTTGAATCATGACCTTTTCTTATCTTATTGTGATTCTAACCAAGTTCAGTTTAGACTATATCTTAGTTCTTCAACAGACATATGTAAAATAACTATATTATTATTCTACATTTAACTTTGTCACACCCTCATAATCAAAATATGATATATATATATATATATGAGTATATCTATATATTACCAAAATAACTCTAGGAAAGTGAGATATCAGAAAACTATAGGCACTTGAAAGTGTTGTGAAATTATTCACACCGACTAATTATTTTGTTTTTTATACAAAAATATTATTCTATTTACCTTAAAAAAACAAAAGGAGAAATTGTAAAGTACAAACAAATTTTTTTAATTTGTGGACAATAATATTTTTCCTTTTACATTAATAATACTCAATATGCAAACTGGGAAAAATATTAATTTGACCTGATCTTTTGCATTTATTGTTGGCTCAAATCGGAATAAACATAATTTTGTATTGATTTTCTTAACTAATCAAATATGCATACTATATTTTAGCATCTTGATTCTCATTGTTCTATAAATTAGGGAAACCCTTGCAATCTCCAAAACTCTATTTTTTGATCTCACAAATATCTCTTTATATTTCATTCTTATTAAATTCACTCAAATTACTACACAAAGGTGTGTGTTTTTTGAAATATGATGTATTTAGTAAGTCGTAATTCTTAATTTGTTGAAATCATTATTCAAATAAAGTAGAAATCAACCAATATCTTATGATTTTATAAAATTTTTTAATTCATTAATGGAAATATTTTCTTTGATTTGAAAGTTTAAACATTTATCCATCTCAAGTTTAAATCTTTCTATTATGATATTTTAATTTGTTTTACATTCACATATATTTTGTTCGTGCACGTGTGTGTGTATATCTATATATAGGTATAGATATTTATAACATTACTTTTTGTTATTAAGTTCATGATGCACAACAAATTTTATGTGTGATTTCACAAATAAAGGCATTAATCATTGATTGGTTTTTATTAGAATAAACATAGTAAAGTAAACAGACAATGATGCTTATCCTTTCTTATTTCAATATCATTTTGAAAAAACTTCTTTGAGTTTAATGATGCGATTTTTAGGAATGAGATTTTTAGGAATGAAAGATATGAGAGCACTTCTTTCGTATCATTATGGCATGTTCAACCCCTTGCATGAATACTATACATGGTTGGAGTGTCGAAAGGTAAAGAATAAGAAAGACATATTTCTTCGTCGCAAAATGTTTTTTTGCCTAAACCAACATGAACTTCTATCTCGGATACTTCCAAGAGTTTTAGAGGACCGTCAAAATGTTCTTTTAAAGGTATAAAGTTTGTGCATACGCATTAGAAAGTTTGAAAGTGATGATGAGTAAATTTTTTGTTTTATTTCTTTATTTTGATTATATTCTAGGTTTCTAAAGCATTTGGGACCAAAAAAAATCTCTATAGAAGACTATGTCTTCAATTTGAAGGACAGGGTTGAGACTGAAATTCTTGTTCAAGCCACTGGCATCACAAATCATGATGTCGTAGTAATGACTGGAGTCATCAAATCCTATCGAAGATAGCGGCGAATGGAGAATCCTTCTTTACGATCCAATGTCTTGTTTGAATAACGATTTGCAGGAAGACATTCAATCAAGAATGGTCTTGGGAAATGGGTTGAAAACGAGATCAAAGGCTTCTGAAATTTGTATTGAGAACCCTTGATCACGTATGTGGATAGACATCAACATGCCCCTATTAGACTATGAGGATGAAATACATGTTACTACTTTTTTGTCTTCTTTTTGACACCGTCCTCTTGACATTAAAACTCAGTTTAATATGAATCTTAGCAGATAAATCACCATCTCCAGCCTTCAACGTCAAGCGGACGGTGTATGTTAATCTCTTTGTCGTCATCTTTCTTTATTTCATCCTCATGGTCTAACATGGGCATGTTGATGTCTATCCACATACGTGATCGAGGGTTCTCAATGAAAATTTCAGAAGCTTTTGATCTCATAATCAACCTGTTTCCCAAGACCATTCTTGGTTGAATGTCATCATGCAAATTTTTATTCAGACAAGACATGGATCGTATAGAAGGATTCTCCATTCTCCGCTATCTTCAACATGATTTGATGACTCCAAAGTCATTCCTACGACATCATGATTTGTGATGCCAATGGCTTGAACATTAATTTCAGTTTCAACCTTGTCCTTCAAATATAGTCTTCTATAGACATTATTTTGTTCCCAAATGCATTAAAACCTAGAGTATAATCGAAATAGAGAAATAAAACTACAAATTTACTCATCATCACTTTCAATCTTTCTAATACTTATACACAAACTTCATACCTTTAAAAGAACATTCTGACGGTCTTCTGAAACTCTTGGAAGTATCCGAGATAGAAGTTCATGTTGATTTAGGCAAAAAAACATTTTGCGACGAAAAAATATGTCTTTCTTATTCTTTACCTTTCGACACTCCAATCATGTATAGTATTTATACAAGGGCTTGAACTTGCCATAATGGTACAAAAGAAGTGCTCTTATATCTTTTGTTCCTAAAAGTCGCATCATTAAACTCAAAGAAGTTTTTTCCAAAATGATATTGAAATACGAAAGGATAAGTATCATTGTCTATTTAAATTAATATATTTATTCTAATAAAAACCAATCAATGATTAATGCCTTAATTTGTTAAATCACACATAAAAGTTGTGCATCATGAACTTAATAACAAAAAGTAATGTTATAAATATCTATACCTATGTTTATATACACACACGTGTACGAACAAAATATATGTGAATGTAACACAAATTAAGATATCGTAATAGAAATATTTAAACTTGAAATCGATAAATGTTTAAACTTTCAAATCAAAGCAAAGATTTCCTTTAATAAATTATAATTTTTTTTTGTAAAATCATAAGATCTTGGTTGATTTATACTTTGTTTGAATAATGATTTTAACAAATTTTGAATTACGACTCACCTAAATACATTGAGTTTAAAAAAAACACATACCTTTGCATAGTAATTTGAGTGAATGTAATAAGAATGATATATAAAGAGATACCGGTGAGATCCAAAAATAGAGTTTTGTAGATTGCAATGGTTGCCCTAATTTATAGAACAATGAAAATCAAGATGCTAAAATATAGTATGCATATTTGATTAGTTAAGAAAATCAATACAAAATTATGTTTATTCCCATTTGAGCCAACAATAAATGCAAAAGATCAGGTCAAATTAATATTTTTCCCAGTTTGCATACTGAGTATTTAATTAACCTTGTCCATTTTTGTTAATGTAAAAGGAATAATATTATTATACACAAATGAATTTAATTAACCTTTTCCATTTTTTTAATGTAAAAGGAATAATATTATTATACACAAATGAAAAAAATTCATTTGTAATCTATAGTTTCTTCTTTTGTTTTTAAGGTAAATATATAGAATAATATTTTTGTATACAAAACAAAATAATTAATCGTTGTGAATAATTTCACAACACTTTTAAGTGCTTATAGTTTTCTGATATCTCACTTTCCTAGAGTTATTTTGGTAATATATAGATAAACTCATATATATATATATATATATATCATATTTTGATTATGAGAGTGCGACAAAGATAAATGTAGAATAATAATATAATTATTTTACATATGCCCGTTGAAGAATTAAGATATAGTCTAAACTGAACTTGGTTAGAATCACAATAAACTAAAGAAAAGGTCATGATTCAACTAGCAAATATAGAATCACACATCATTTATTTTAAATACACATGTTGTTAAATCATGTGTCAAATTCCTAAAATATCATCATCAACTTCAAAACTAAAATGTGTTTGATGATTTGAATTGCTTGAGATATCTAAAATTTTGTTTATTTTCCAATATTGCTACAATCGCAAAAAAAAAAAAAAGTAATTATGATGATTTCAACAGAAATCAACCTAAAAATAATAAAGTAAACCCTAACTAAATTGATTCAATCCTCAATTTAATGACTTAATGAATAGGAATATCTAAATAGGTTAAATCGGAGGAACCCAATTCAATAGCGAATATTTTTGTTCCTATAGTAAGTATTTTGAGTTTAAATCTTTCTATTATGGTATATTAATTTGTGTTACATTCACAGATATTTTGTTCGTACACGTGTGTGTATACATAGGTATAAATATTTATAACATTACTTTTTTTATTAAGTTCATGATGCACATCAACTTTTATGCGTGATTTAAAAAATTAAGGCATTAATCATTGATTGGTTTTTATTAGAATAATTATAGTAAAGTAAACAGACAATGATGCTTATCCTTTCGTATTTCAATATCATTTTGAAAAAACTTCTTTGAGTTTAATGATGCAATTTTTAGGAATAAAAGATATGAGAACACTTCTTTCGTACCATTATGGCAAGTTTGATCCCTCGCATCAATACTATACATGGTTGGATGTCGAAAGGAAAAGAATAAGAAAGACATATTTCTTCGTTGCAAAATGTTTTTTACCTAAACCAACATGAATTTCTATCTCGGATACTTCCAAGAGTTTTAGTAGACCATCATAATGTTCTTGTAAAGGTTTGAAGTTTGTGCATAAGTATTAGAAAGTTTAAAAGTGATGATGAGTAAATTTGTAGTTTTATTTCTCTATTTTGATTATATTCTAGGTTTCTAAAGCATTTGGGAACAAAAAGATGTCTATAGAAAACTATGTCTTCAATTTGAAGGACAAGGTTGAGACTAAAATTATTATTTAAGCCATTAGCCACTCTGAATCGCGGGTCTTAGCCACCATGAGTTGCGGGTCTTAGCCACCATGAATACAATGCGGGTCTTAGCCCCCCATGTAATCATTTTATTGTCACGTATTCATATATTAGCTTGACAGTCAATCACAGTCAATCACACATTCAATCATATCTTTATTCATGTGCGCAATATTAAGTTCACAGCACATAGTTCACAATTCAGAGCAAGTTCATTGACACATTATAGGGTAACCTTTATCTCACGAGAAAATCACATATTTATTGGTACGTATACAAACATAACACACAACAAAAGAACAGTTTATAAATAAATACTTTAACAGCCTCGTCCCCAGCACTGGCATGTCCTGCAGCCCCCTGTTATTGGCGCCCAGCCCCTGGCGCGCCCAGCGGGCTATCCCCGTCCTCCCAGCACCCTCGGCGTGCGGCGCGCCCAATGGCCCGTCCCGGTGCCCGGCAGCCCCTCAGCCCCCACCACTACCTCTCATTCACGCACCACCCTCCCTCGTCTCCTCCAGTAAAATGCCCCTCCGTCATAGCTGGTGATTGTGCGTCGCCGGCGATACCCCAAACTCAAACCAAACCACACGCAGCCTAACCAACACATATACATCCTGTAGTAGCCGTCCACGGCGGCACACTCATCACATGGCGATGCAACCCTTGCGCTGACCAACACATGTCAAAACTCCATATAATTCCATTGATACAAAGTAGCGAAAACAGAAACATAAAGGAAGAGGGGGAGCAGGGGAAGAGAAAAAGAGGGTAAGAGAGAACTGTGCTTTTTGCCGGCTTTTCTTGACGATTCGGGCAACAAACGAAGTCCGAATCAGTTGACGGGCTCGACGAGAGCTTCGATTTGGCACAAAGTTCGACTGGAGGGAAAGAGGTGGCCGCGGTCTTGGCATTGAAGGTGGGTCGTGGCAATGCTAACGAGAGAGAGAGAGAGAGAGAGAAAGAAAAGCATCTTGAGAGAGAGAGAAATAGGCGTAATAGGCGTGTATGTATATCTGCATCCCTCCCCCCACCGCCTCTCAAGTCTCAAGTCTCGATCATATCTAAGTTTCATTTAATTTATTTTATTATTACTATTATTACTATGTCTAAAACGTTGTTCTTATTACTAGTACATGTGGCAAATTTTATTAATGTTACATTTATTCAAGTCATTACTTGTTGTGGTTGTCACGCCCCATTTTCATATAAAATTTAATACACTGATATATATATATTTTTTAAAAGATAGAGAGTAAGCGCAGCACCTTTATAGGGCGTCCAACAAAAATTCTTAAGCTGTTGAGATTTTAAAGCAATTAAAGGTCTAGAAGATAACGCTTGAAAATACGAAAGGTTTATATCATTGCAGCAGAGAAAACGTTCTTGTTTAGACCAAAACACATAGACATTGTTGTGTACATAACTAAGGATTCAGAAACACCGATTATACATATACATTCTTAAATACATGCAAAAATAACAGGCATTTCCGTTTTTTCCTCCTCGCTTCTAGAATTTTCTGTAAAATAAATCATAAAAGGGGTAAGTGCCAAAAGAACACTTAGTGGGGTTGATTTGTACAGTGAAAAGGGGACACATACTGTTTCTTACATAATATACATATAATACACAATGTGGACTCCCAAGTAGTCTCAATACAACTCTGGATAGGTTTCTGAAGAATATCTATTAGGGTCCCAAGCCAACCCCATTTGGGTTTTTACACCCCTTCATATTGGGTTTCCGTAGAATACCCCTTGTTGGGTTTCCAAAAAGGAATACCCCACTTAGCGTGCAAGCGCATGCGCAGTTAAATTGTCACATAATAGTTCTACATAACACACAATGCACATTGGTCACGTTCACGTTGGCCACATAATTCACATAACACATAAATACAGAAATCTTTTGACATATGTTGGCTTCCATTGAAAACCCCTTTGATGCAGGAATTACCCCGACTTTTCATCATATGAATCCAGTCGCGTTTGTGTCACTTGAAATCAATAGCTTTCAAAACCATATAATTTACTCGAATACAGTTCACGTAGTGAAAATGTTTCACTTGAAATCGACATCACATAATAATAGAATTTAAATCACATAGTCACATTGTTTTTCGTAAAGCTATACAATTTAAATCATAAATAAGATTTTACCCCCACCTCGGATGCTCGATAGTCCTGATCAAAAGTTCTCGATTTTATCCTTATTCCTGCCCCTCGCGTGTACTCCCTACAGAGTATAGAAACGAGACTTATCATCTGATTTAAATGCTTAAAACCAATAAAATCTATAAAAGAATTAACTCCTGAGAAGGTCGATAGACGAGGGTTTTAAATTTAGAGAAGTTCTGGGTCGGTTTACTATTGTTTATAAGTCCAGGGGTCCTTTTTTTGTATATCTTATAAAATTCATGGACTATTTTGTAATTTCCGTAAATTGAGGGGTCTAAGAGCTATTTATCCTAAACTTATGGTTTGCAATTTAGTCCCGGGTTTAACTAAATTCCCAAAATTGAGCCCACCCCCAAAACCCCTTCTCTGCCACCTCCTCTGCCCTCTCCCTGCCGCTGCCGCAGCCACCGCACGCTGCCGGCGACACCACGTCGCCGGCGACCACCAATCCAACACACACACACACACGCACAACACACAAGCATCACACACACACGCACATCCATACACCCGCCGCCGCTTGCAGCGGCGGCTCCTTCTTCTTCACGCCGGCGCAACAAGCGCCGGCCACGCACACCACCAGCCCGGCGCCGCCACACACGACGGCGCCCACACGCACACACATATACACACACAGACGCATATATACACACAGCAGCGACGGAAATAGGGAGAGGAAGAGAGAGAGAGACGGCCATTCGGGGCGGAGACGGGGACCGGGTCAAAAACCGAGCTCGTACTTATGATGAGCTCGACAAATTCTAGCAATTAAATCGATTTACCTTGCCGGAAAACTCGTCGCCGGCGATTGAAAGAAAACAGAGAAGAGAAGCTGTGTGGATGGAGAGACGAGAGAGAGATGTGTGAGGAGAGAGAAAGAGAGTGTTTTCTTAATTTTTTATTTTCTTTTCCCTCAATTGCAATCCCTTAGGTGTACACCTTTTCTCCCACCTGCCAAGTGTATATTTTCCAAGTATGAGGTGTCTCTAGGACATAACTTTATTTAGTATACTTTGTTTAGATTTAACAATAACATTAAGGTTTTGAAAGAAAAAAAAACACAAAAAAGAAGTGATACTACAGTGGTGACACGTTTTTGTCAATTCTTAATAATATTATTTCAATATACAAGAATATGCAAAGGTACTATAAGCACTCAAATTACTATGCAAAGGTATGTGTTTTTTGAAACTTGTTGTATTTAGTAAGTCGTAATTTATAATTTGTTGAAATCATTATTAAAATAAGTAGAAATCAACCAAGATGTTTTGATTTTATATAAATTTTATAATTTATTAAAGGAAATCTTTGCTTTGATTTGAAATTTTAAACATTTATCCATCTCAAGTTTAAATCTTTCTATTATGATATCTTAATTTGTGTTACATTCACAGATATTTTGTTCGTACACGTGTGTATATATATACATAGGTATAGATATTTATAGCATTATTTTTTGCTATTAAGTTCATGATGTACATCAACTTTTATGTATGATTTAACAAATTAAGGCATTGATCATTGATTGATTTTTATTAGAATAATTATAGTAAAGTAAACATACACTGATGCTTATCTTTTCGTAGTTCAATATCATTTTGAAAAAACTTCTTTGAGTTTAATGATGCGATTTTTAGGAACAAAAGATATGAGAGCACTTCTTTCATACCATTATGGCATGTTCAACCCCTCGCGTGAATACTATACGAGGTTGGAGTGTCGAAAGGTAAAGAATAAGAATGGAATATTTCTTCATCACAAAATGTTTTTTTGCCTAAACCAACATGAACTTTTATCTCGGATATTTCCAAGAGTTTTAGAAGACCGTCAGAATGTTCTTTTAATGGTATGAAGTTTGTGCATAAATATAAGAAAGTTTGAATTTGATGATGAGTAAAATTGTAATTTTATTTCTCTATTTTGATTATATTCTAGGTTTTTAAAGCATTTGGGAACAAATAAATGTCCGTAGAAGACTATGTCTTCAATTTAAAGGACAGGGTTGAGACTGAAATTATTGTTCAAGTCATTGGCATCACAAACCATGATGTCGTAGGAATGACTTTGGAGTCATCAAATCATGTCGAAGATAGCGGCGAATGGAGAATCCTTTTGTATGATCCAATGTCTTGTTTGAATAACAATTTGCAGAAAGACAATCAATCAAGAATGGTCTTGGGAAATGGGTTGAATATGAGATCAAAGGCTTCTGAAATTTTCATTGAGAAACCTCGATCACGTGTGTTAATAGACATCAACATGCCCCCATTAGACCACAAAGATGACATATAGAATGATGACAACGAATAGATTAATGTACACCGTCCGCTTGACGTTGAACCTCAGTCTAATATGTATACTAGCAGACAAATCACCACCTCCAGCCTTAAACAAATAGAGCAATAGAAGTCGTCGCTCATGGATACACTTGAGGCGGAAAAGAAATGAAGCCAATTCAAACTGATAAACACCACATTAGGTGTAACACCCCGTTTTTTAAGAAAACCTACATTGCATATTTTACAAAAAATTCTTTTAACATTCAATTATGAATGACTTAAGTGTGAGATCTTATATTATTTAAATGATTTACGAATTATGTTGTGCTTGATGATTTTAAAGATTTTATGACATATATTTCTTTTGAGATTTTAAGGGTTTTGCAGGATAACTCACGGAGAAAACCGAACTCGATCTCCACTCACTCGATACATATGAACAAAAGTAAAAAGATAAGATACTAGTTAAATTAAATGAATAAAATGATATTAAGTTTATATGCTAATTTTATTCGTTAACACCTCGAATGCTTTCTTTTTATGAATTTCACTTATGATCTTTAGATGTGTTTTATAAAACAAAACGTTTTACTTGAACGAGCATGCATTATAGTGATTATTAAAAAACTACAATACTTAATAATCTAAGTATGTAAATTGTTAATACTATGTACATATGATTTGTAACGCCCCGTTCCCAATTTAATTGGAAATAGGTCGTCACCCTTTACATACTTAGGAAATAAAGAAATTATAATGATTTTATAACATACAACGGAAGACTTAAAAGTGAAGACACGAGAGTTTTAAAATTTTTACTTTTTAAATATAACATATATATATGTAATTATACATCGACTATTAAACAAGTCTAGTCGTGTCTTACCCACATTTCTAGGTAAAATGTTTGAAATAAAGACTTACATGAATTTACACAACAAAACGTACATATAATATAAGATAAGTCTAGGCCCATCGTTTTCTTATAATATACATGATTAAGACTACATACTATTTTTAAAGAAAAAGAACTTAGTTCTAACATATTTATTTAATGCAACAGAGAGAAGTCGGTCCAGCCTCTACTCGTCCACGTCATCATCCAGTGAGCCTGAAAATATAAAATGGTAATATCATGAGACACCTCCGGAGAGGGATCCCAGTGGGATAACCTTACAGTCTAATACATTGAAGTAATTAAATTATTAAGCAAGTACTACATCATAGACCAGGCACTTTACGCCCTTATGGTCGCTTTCATAGACCAGGCACTTTGCGCCCTTATGGTCGTCGCCCTGGTATGGAAGTTACATACCGGTTATAGCTACGGACTTCAATCGTAGACTTTCATACATAACTTATCGACTCAATTAACAACACATATAGTGAAGCAATTAAACCGTTAAACAAGTACTGCATGTCATAATCATAGAGGAATGTGGGAATCGCTCGCCCACTAAACCTCGCATGGACCAGGCATTTAAGCATGGTCATTTTCATGGACCAGGCAATTAAGCAGGGTCATTTTCATGGACCAGACAATTAAGCAGGGTCATTTTCATGGACCAGGCAATTAAGCAGGGTCATTTTCATACATAACTTATCAATTCAATTAACAACACATAGTAGAGAGTAGAAGTTACCCACTTGTACGTTGAAAGTGCAAGGATTGCCTCCGGATTTACCGATCGTCTCGACTGCGCTCGACACACTTAACTGATTAGCCTCTTATGTCGTATAACATAATCTTTTGCATTTATATTAGGTTACATTAACCTAAAACACATTCATACTTATGACTTAATTGTTAAGCTTTTAAACTAGTAATTTTAGACCTAAAGGACATATAAAGGTGTAACAATTTTAATAATTCCCACATAATTCCTAAAATCACAACATTATTTGCATGATCGCATATTAGTTTCAATTATCATATTCTGAAAATTCATAATTTTTCGCAGCTTATATAAATAAATAAAAATAGAATCCTAAACAAGACTTTCACTTGAATTTCAGCTCAAAAATCAGTCTATATAGCAAACCCTATCAAATATTATAGGATTAAGGAAATACTCTAATATTTTTACAGAAGTCAGAAAACATATCCAAGTATAACATGTAAAAATATCAATTGAAAATAACATGTACATAATTAGTTATGAATTTTCGAAGTTGGCTGAAAACTGAACATAGTGTATGCTGAAAACAGACTTTATTGTAAAAATCACCATAAATTGCACAGGGTTCCAAAAATGACGTAGCAAAATTCTACATACTCATAAGAACACTTACTACGACATAGTAAAACATGGCTTATAAATTCGATCCCCATAATTAGTTATGAATTTTAGAACGAAGCTGAAAACAGGACATTGTCTACGTGAAAAACAGGTTTTATTGTAAAATTCGGCATAAATCGTACAAGACTCGAAAAAATACATACTAAAATCCTACATGTACCTAAGAACAGGTTATTGAACATAGTAAAATATTATGCACAGATTCGAAGTATATTATTCCAGAAAATTATACGAACCAGACCCAAAAATAGGGTGAAAACTGTCTCCGAACAGTTTATCTTAGAAAAATCATATAAAATTGAATTTAACTCCAAACCTCATGAAATTTTACAGGAATATTCTTGACTTCATATATTTCAATCTAGAAAAGGATTTAGTTTAAAAAAATTTCTAAGATTTTCGAACAGATTCAAAACAGAAACAAAACCAAGCATATATCTTTAAACCTATTCTAGAAACAACTTACTCCTCCATGCAAACAGCATATAATCCCAACAAATATGCCAAAGAACATCTTTGGACTTCTTATCCTAAAGTATTAAGCATAAATCATGAGTTTTAATGAAGGATTCATAAGGGTTTAGCCAAAAATACCTTTAGGGTTTGAAGAAGAACTTGATGAATATATGATATGTGCTTTCCTTTATCTCTTATGTCAAACTTGTCTATGGCTTTGGTTCCTTATGTGGTGTGAATCGAGAGAGAGAGAGAGAGATATATATATATATATATATATATATATATATATATATATATATATCCTTAGCAAGGGTGTGTTGCATGTTGCATGTTGCAAGTGGGTGGATATTTTTGCATGTTGCAATTAGGGTAGTGAGGTGGCTAGGCTAGTTTACTTAGTCATAGGTTAGCAAGACTTATCAAGGAAGCTTTGGATTAAAAATAAAGGTTAATGTAATTATTTATCTTGACATTTTGATTTTCATATTACACATATTTATAAATATGTGTACACCTTATTAAAGGGACTAGCAATCATAATGTGATGTATATATAACACAAATGTGGAAATCACTTAGCATAAAATTAAGTATTAAATTTCCATTTGTACTTAAATTAATAATAATAAACATCGCGGTTATTCTAATAATTACTATAATGCATGCTCGTTCAAGTAAGACGTCTTATTCCATAAATACATATATAAAGATCATAAGTAAAACTTCCTAAAAAGAAAGCATATAAACCTAAATCATTTTATTCAATTAATTTAATTAACATCTTATCTTTTCACTTCCGTTCATGTGTGTCGAGTGAGTGGAGATCGAGCTCGGTTTCGTCCGTAAGTCATCCTGCAAAAACCCTTAAAATCTCGAAAGAAAAACATATCATAAAATCTTTAAAATAATTAAACATAACGTATAATCATAAATCATAACTTAGCATCATATAAGTTCTCTCACTTAACTCGTTCTTAAATAAACATTAAAAGTATTTTTAAAATATGCAATGCAGGTTTTCTTGAAAACGGGGTGTTACATGATTACTACTCAAAATATCAAGATAACATAGAAATTTTAATTATTATTATTATTTTAATTAGAATCTTACATGTTAAGATATGGACCACTTCTACAACTTGACACCTAACCCCCACTTTACACCTCCTACTTCACCTCATAACATGCATCACACCCATTACTTGATGATATTCTCTTTCTCGTCCAAACCATTGATATGAAGAGAACCAAAAATCAGCCATAAGTAGTTGAAATAGCAAGCAAAGAAAAGAAGAGAAACAAAAGAAAGAAAAGATAAAAAAAAAATACGTCAAAGTTCTTCCTCACAAACCCTAAAGGTATTTTGGCTAAACTCTCATAATACTTTTATTAAATTCTCATGTTTTATGACTAATATCTTAGGTTAGAAAGTCCAAAGATGTTCTTTGGCAATTGGTTGGGAATTTTATGTTGCTTGAATGGAGAAAGAAATTGTTTCTAGGATATACTTAAGGTCGTGCTCTGTTTTTCTTCTGTTTTGGAATTGTTTGAAAGATGTAGAAATTGAATTAGACTAAATCCTTTTAACATATTGTAATATAATAAGTGAATAACAGTTTTGTTAACTTTCATAATATTTGGACATGAATTCAATTTACTATGAGTTTTCAAACATGACCCTGTTCTATGACAAATTCGTTCTGTTTTTAGGTCTGAATCAGACAATTTTCTTGAACTGTATCCTTTGATTTTATATATGATCTTCTACTATATTTTTTAGAACCAGTTCTTAGGTACGTGCAGAAATTTAGTATGCATTTTTTGAGTTTTGTGCGATTTATGCCAAATTTTACAACATAGCCTGTTTTCTGCATAGACCATGTCCTGTTCTCAGTCTAGTTCTAAAATTCATAACTATTTATTTGAATCATATTTATAAGCCATAATTTACTATGTTGTAGTAATGACTCTTAATAACATGATAAAATTTACCATGTAATTTTTGGAACCCTATGAGATTTATGGTGATTTTTCAAAGAGAGTCTGTTTTTAGCATATATTATGTTCTATTTTCAGCCTAGTTATAAAATTCATAACTAATTATGCGAATCTTATTTTCAGTTGATATTTTTATATGTTATACTTGAATGTGTTTTCTGACTTCTGCAAAAATATAAAAGTATTTCATTAATCCTATAAGGTATGATGAATGAAGGCTGTTTTTCAGCTGAAATTGAAGTGAAAAACTAGTTAAATGGGAGATTTTTAATTCTGTTTTTCAGCTGAAATTGAAGTGAAAAACTAGTTAAATGGGAGATTTTTAATTCTTTGTACAAGCAGTTAAAATTTATGAATTTTCAGTATGTTATACTAAAAGAAGGTATGTGATTATATGAATAATGTTGGGATTTTGGGAATTATATATGAATTATTAAAATTATTACATCTTTATGTGTCATTTTATGTCCAAAATTGCTAATTTAAGTGACTAAAAAGCATATCATAAGCATGTTTTGATTTATATGTTTAAATGATTTATCTATAATATGATCATATTTATTTTCCATATACGAATTAATAGACTGAATAATTATATATATGTCGAGCGTAGTTCGAGACGGTCGGTGGATCCGGAGATATCCTCGTAAAGTCAAATCTATCGGTTACAAGTGGGTAACTTCTACTCACTACTATGTGTTGATAATTGAATTAATAAGTTATGTATGAAATCTATGGCTGAAGCCCCGTAGTTATAACCGGTAGTTAGCTTCCCTATCGGGTGACGACCATAAGGACGAGCGTGCTTGGTCTATGAAAGCAAGGTTTAGTGGGCAAACGACTCCCACATTCCTTTATGTTATAGTATGGTCCAGGGTGAGCGTACTCGAAGGACATGTAGTACTTGCTTAATGATTTAATTGTTTCAATATATTAGACAGTAAAGTTATCCCATTGGGATCCCTCTCCGGAGGTGTCTCATGATGTTTTTTATATTCTTCAGGCTCGGTAGACGATGACGTGGACGTGTAGCAGACTGGGCTGATTTCTCACTATCACTTTAAAGTAGATATGCTAGAACCATGTTTCCTTTTGAAAGCAATATGCTGTTTAAACATGTATTGTATGAAAAACGATGGGCCTAGACTTATCTCCTGTTACATATATATGTATGTTTTGTTATGTTAATTCATTTAAGTTTTTGGTTTGAACATTTTTCCTAGAAATGTGGGTGAAACACGACTAAACTTGATTAATAGTTGATATATTACTATATATATGTTATATTTTAAAAAATAATAATAATGATATTTAGTTCTCGTGTCTTCAATTTAAGTCTTCCGCTGTATATTAAAAAGTAATTATGATTTCTTTAGTTTCTAAATAAATAAACGGTGACGACCTATTTCCAATTAAATGGGGAATGGGGCGTCACATTAGGAAAACTCAAAATACTTGTTATAGGAACAAAAGTATGCGTTATTGAATTGAGTTCGTCCGATTTAATCGATTTAGATATTCTTATTCAATAAGTCATTAAATTGAGGATTGAATCAATTTAGTTAGGGCTTAATTTATTATTTTTAGGTTCATTTCTGTTGAAATCATAATAATTTTTTTTTTGGCGATTGTAGCCAAATTGGAAAATAAACAAGATTTTAGATATCTCGAGCAATTCAAATCATCAAACATATCTCAGTTTTGAAGTTGATGATGGTATTTTAGGAATTGACACATGATTTTCCGACATGTGTATTTAAAATAAATGTCGTGTGACGTCATTCTGTATTTGCTAGTTGAATCATGACATTTTCTTTAGTTTATTGTGATTCTAGCCAAGTTCTGTTTAGATTATATCTTAGTTCTTCAACGGACATATGTCAAAGAACGATATTATTTTTCTAAATTTAACTTTGCCGCACTCTTATAATCAAAATATGATACATATGAGTATATCTATATATTAACAAATTAACTTTAGAAAAGTGAGATATCAGAAAACTATAAGCACTTAAAAGTGTTATGTATTTATTCACACCGACTAATTATTTTATTTTGTATACAAAAATATTATTCTATATACCTTAAAAAACAAAAGGAGAAATTATAGATTACAAACAAATTTTTTTCATTTATGCAAAATAATATTATTCCTCTTACATTAAGAAATATGGGAAAGGTTAATTAAATACTCAGTATGCAAACTAGGAAATATATTAATTTGACCTGATCTATTGCATTTATTGTTGGCCCAAATAGGAATAAACATAATTTTGTATTGATTTTAATAACTAATCAAATATGCGTACCATATTTGGCATCTTGATTTTCATTGTTCTATAAATTAGAGCAACCATTGCAATCTTCAATACTCTTTTTTTGGATTTCACCAATATCTCTTTATTTTTCATTCTAATTAAATTCACTCAAATTACTATGCAAAGGTATGTGTTTTTTTAAACTTGTTGTATTTTAGAAAGTCGTAGTTTTTAATTCGTTGAAATTATTATTCAAACAAAAGAAGAAATCAAGCAAGATCTTTTGATTTTATATAAATTTTATAATTTATTAAAGTAAATCATTGCTTTGATTTGAAATTTTAAACATTTATCCATCTCAAGTTTAAATCTTTCTATTATGATATCTTAATTTGTGTTACATTCACAGATATTTTGTTCGTACACGTGTGTGTATATATACACATAGGTATAGATATTTATAGCATTACTTTTTGTTATTAAGTTCATGATGTACACCATAAACAACTTATATGTGTGATTTAACAAATTAAGGCATTAATCATTGACTAATTTTTATTAGAATAAATATAGTAACTAAACAATGATGCTTATCCTTTCGTATTTGAATATCATTTTGAAAAAACTTCTTTGAGTTTAATGATGCGATTTTTAGGAACAAAAGATATGGGAGAACTTCTTTCGTACCATTATGGCATGTTCAACCCCTCGCGTGAATACCATACATGGTTGGAGTGTCGGAAGGTAAAGAATAAGAATGGCATATTTCTTCGTCGCAAAATGTTTTTTTGCCTAAACCAACATGAACTTCTATCTCGGATATTTCCAAGAGTTTCAGAAGACCGTCAGAATGTTCTTCTAATGGTATGAAGTTTGTGTATAAATATGAACAAGTTTGAATTTGATGATGAGTAAATTTGTAGTTTTATTTCACTATTTTGATTATGTTTAGCTAGGTTTCTAAAGCATTTGGGAACAAAAAAATGTCTGTAGAAGACTATGTCTTCAATTTGAAGGACATGGTTGAGACTGAAATTATTGTTCAAGCTATTGGCATCACAAATCATTATGTCGTAGGAATGACTTTAGAGTCATCAAATCATGTCGAAGATAGCGGTGAATGGATAATCCTTTTGTACGATCCAATGTATTAGCTGAATAACGATTTGCAGAAAAACATTCAATCAAGAATGATATTGGGAAACGGGTTGAGTATTATATCTTGGGTAGTAAAAAAACTCGGGTTAGATCTTGATGCTCATATTATATCACAAAGCTTAAGCACATTTCAGCCATTTGAAAAATAATTTGATAAACAAGTTGTTTGTTTATGAAGTTATTGAAAAACTTATTTTATTATGCTTATTGATTAGAAAGACATATTTCCACTAAGTTTTTATTCTCATTCCAAATTAATTTTAGAAGTCCAAAACTAGGTAGTTTGTATATTTCTATAAGAGTTGATGTTCTTCTAATACATAAATAATTGTTCAACAACTTTTTATTTTAGTTGTGTCATGTAAGTGTGTTGATTTCTTTGGTAGATGGCTGCTGTTCGGCTGCGAAGACGTGGAGATGCATCCATTCGACATGAATCTGAGTGCGATGGTCTAACTGACAATTTTGGAGAGTCGAAGAAAGATGTTCGTATTGGGGACACCTTTCAAGTAGAACTTCCACAACTTACTAGAGAGTCTGGAAGTATCTTTCATTCAAGAAACGGCACATATGGTGATGAAAAGTTCTTAGTCGGCTTGCCCATCCTACTGAAGGACAAGGAAAGTAATCTTGGGCATTGTTTGATACCTGGAAATGATGACGAGAATTGGAGTGCATTAGAAAGGGATCGTTTCCTTTTAGGATTTTATATATTTGAGAAAAATTTCAATAATATTAAAAGATTAATAAGAATGAAAGATATGGGAGCAACTCTTTCGTACAACTATGACAAGTTCCACCCATCGCCTGAATACTATAGATGGTTGGAGTGTCGAAAGGTAAAAAATAATAAAGACATATTTTTTGGCCGCGGAATGTTTTCTGACAGAAAGCGACATGAGCTTCTATTGCAGATACTTTCAAGAGTCTCAGAAGACAGTCACAATGCTCTATTAGAGGTACTAAGTTTATTCATAAGTATTTGACATTTGAAAGTAAAGATGAGTAATTTTATCATTATATTTCTCTATTTTGATTTATTATAGGTTTCCAAAGCATTTGGGGACAAAAAAATCTCACTAGAAGACTATATCTTCTATTTGAAGGACATGGTTGAGACTAAAATTTTAATTGAAGCTATTGGCATCACAAAACAAGATGTCATAGAAATGATTGTGGAGTCATCAAATAATGTTGAAGATAGCAAGGAGTTGAGAATCCACCCAGACGATCATATGTCTTATTCTAATAACGATTTGCAAGAAAACATTCCATCAAGAATGATGTTGGGAAACGGGTCTAATACGAGTTCAGAGGCTTCACAATTTTGCATTGAGATACCTCGACCTCATTTGTGGATCGACCTCAACTTACCCCCATTAGACTATGAAGATAAAACAGAGAATGATGATGACAAAGAGAGTAAAGTACACCAGTCGACTGACGTTGGAACGCATTCTAATACGAATGCTAGGAGACAAAGCATGAGAAGCATGAGGGTCCGGCCTCTAACATCGAGAGCAATAGAAGTTGTTGCTCATGGATACTTAACTAGAAACCAGAGAAAGAAAAAAAATGAAGTCAATTCAAAATGATCCATTGCATATTAGGAAAACTGAAAAGGCTCAGCGATTTTGTTCATCTCTTCTTCTCATTGGAATCAAAGTTTTGCCATAGACTGATGGAGTTTGGTGCCTAGTTGAAAGGATAAGGGCCATGAACACTTCCCTCAAATTTCATCTTCGGTTTCTTGATTTTTTTTTGTAATTTCCCTCAAGTTCTATTGTCGCTGTTTCAGATGTGTAAGTGTTGGAGAGTCATTTGAAGTAGGTTTTCCTTTTCACAATCAGATAAGGTGAGATTATTTTAGTGATAATTTTTCTTATTTCTTCTTAATTTTTGAGTTGTTTTGAATGTGAGTGAGATGAGGTTTGGTTGTATGTGAAGAAAGATTTTTGTTTTTAGTTTTTTTTTTTTTTGGATCTGAAAAATTTACACCGAGTTCTTCTCTCTCGGGCTTTATACCCATCAGTTTCACAGTTAATGCATTCACATTTACAATTAATGTCACTTCATATAGATTAGATAGATAATAACTTAAACAATTGACTGTCTTGAAATGAAGTGTAAACTGATTTGGCAAATTTCGCAAACTGTTCCAATAATAAAAAGAAATTATGAGCTAGGTAAGCATTCCCAGAAAATTACTGTCTGATACATATTAGTTTATTAATATATTTGAGGAGTTGACAATTTGAGTAAATGATAATGGAGAGACAATGTTTTACAGCATTCCAAGATAAGTGTTTGATGGTGGGTTTACACTTTTTGAATCCATTTGCATTTCATTCTTCACTTTAGACAGGATGACTGCACCAGACAACTATAGTTTGCTAAGCAAATCACTCATGAGAGATAGATTCTATGTCGGTACGAACAATCTTGCTATTTTAACCCTTGCAAATGAGCCTTAATCTCGGCCAGAAGGTAATCGAATCAAGTTTGAGCTAAAAAAATTACTAATTTTCGTTAGCTAGCAATTAGGTTTATCGAGCTTTTAAATATGACTTTTAGTATGACCTTGTATTATTTATTACTAAGTGGGATGAAATTACATTTGATCCCATAACTATCGTTTTTTTCGTAGTTAGTCCCACAACTAATTTTTTTTTTTTTTTATCAATTTGGGTTCGTATCTCAAATAATTACTTGATTTTGGTCTTGATGTCATCGGAAATTTCAAAATTGATTAGAAAATTGTCACATGAATTGCACGTGACATTCAATTTGGGGGTTTCCTTGCGATGACTATTGACGTGGCATGGGCTGCGGCATTTAAACATGTGACATTTACTTATTATTTTTAGAATCTATTTTAATGCTTCAATCAATAGAATAATTACAACTCACGCTACGTAACGCCGGAAACCCTCAAATTGACACCAAAATCGAACAATTATTTGAGTTACAAGACTAAATTGAAAATGCGACAATTATGGGATCAAATGTGATTTTTACCCTTAGTAACTCAATCCCAAATCCACACACGAACTATTTTGTGGTAAAGTCAAATAAAAGATTTTATTTTATTTTATTTAAAATATCACAAAAAAACATTAATTTATTTGGTTGTACAACATATATAATTGCTAGTAACTTTAAGGTGAATATTAATATTGGTATTTACAATACCACAGGTCTCCTTAGAAAGATTCATTCCTGTCGACTTGCATTGTGCCAACCATGATTTGACATTATATGCCAATCATGTGATTGCTCGAACCCTTCTGGTTGGCGAGGTCTGCTTCTTCCGCTCTTGCATGTGTGGCTTAGATCGACTCTTAAAAGTATGATCAAGAAACACTCAAAGCTCAAGATCCACTCAAGCTTCAACAATGGAGAAAACAAAACAAAACTGAAGATGACAAAGAACAGCAATCACAACACACAGAAGTATAGTGGTTCGGCTTAAAATGCCTACATCCACTTCGTATCCTTTCACTATATTGATCAGTCACGAAGAACAAAGAATTACAAAGAAGAAAAACGAGAAAAAACTGAAACAGTAAACCCTAAACGAACACTCTCTGTATACAGCTTATTCTCTCTCTCTCTCTCTCTCTAACTCTATCTTGAAACTTATCAACTAAGGAAATATACATTGATATATATAGAACCCAGCGCAACAAATCTTGATCGAAACCGTTGAGTATCGAGTAAGATATGAGCCTCGCAAAACCGCTGCGCATAACCTGCAAAACAGACTTCGACAACACAAGTTAGCTCATAACCGTTTTACCCGCTATGAAGTCGCATTTCCGAGTTACGTTTTTATTAGTCAGACACGTTTTCTTTAGTACTTAGCCAAAACTTGCAACAGCCTTATAAACTCAATTTCTCCTAATTATACAGCTAATTGCATGGCTTCTCCAAGCTACTCTCCATACTATTTTCACAAATCTCCACCTTAGTATGAAGAGTAGCCTTTCTCCTTCAAGTTATATCTAAGGCTGACTTTCCCCTTAGGCTGATTAACTCCATACAAAGCTTAAACTTAGCAGCAGGCAAAGCCTTTGTCATGGCATCAGAGGGATTATTTTCAGTAGCTATTTTACACACCTTGATCTCCTGCTTTTCCACAATATCCCTGATGTAGCATAGCTTAACATCTATATGTTTTGTCCTTTCATGATACCCCTATGTTTGGACAAATGTATGGCACTATTATTATCACAGTGAACTGAAACACACTCTTGAATCACCTTGAATTCAGACATGATTCCTTTTAGCCATAAGGCTTCTTTGATGGCTTCAGTTAATGCAATAAATTCTGCCTCTGTAGTTGAAAGTGCCACCACTGATTGTTGGATAGACTTCCAACTTATAGCTGTCCCAAACAAGGTAAACACATAGCCTGTTAAGGACTTTCTATTATCCAAATTCCCAGCATAATCAGCATCAACAAAACCTTCAGTTGGTGAGCTTGAATCTGCCTTCTTCTTGAATTTCAATCCCATATCAACTGTTCCATTGACATATCTCATAACATATTTTACTGCATCCCAATGAGATAAGCCTGATTTGCCATAAACCTACTGATTAGGCTCATTGCATAAGCTAGATCAGGTCTACAACAGACCATTACATACATTAAGCTGCCAACAACATTTGCATAAGGTATACTTCTCATTCTTTGCTCATCTTCTCTTGACTTTGGACATTGATCTTTTGAAAGCTTCAAATGTTGTCCCAAAGGTACTGCTGCAAGCTTACTCTGATTCATCTGGTATTTGATAAGTACCTTCTTTAGATATGTACTAAGATCAAGGAACACTTCACTTTCTTCCTTGTTCCTGGTTATATTCATTCCCAATATCCTTTTTGCTTCCCCTAGATCCTTCATTTCAAACTCTGAATTTAGAAGATCTTTGATTTTATGCAAGTTAGCTAAAGAATTAGTAGCAATAAGCATATCATCAACATATAGAAGCAAAACAGTAACAGAAGCATATGAATCAAAATTAAAGTAAACACAGCTATCATACATGCTTTTCATGAATTTAATCTTCCTCATAAAATCATCAAACCTGAGATACCATTGTCTAGGTGATTGCTTCAAGCCATAGAGAGACTTCTTTAGTAGCAAAGCCTTTCATTCTCTACCTTTGACATTAACACCTTCTGGTATTTCCATGTAGATGTTCTCATTGAGCTCACCATGTAGAAAAGCTGTTGTTACATCCATTTGATGTAGCTCTAAGTCATATTGAGCCACTATTGCAAGGAGTAATCTGATTGAGCAATGCTTCACAACAGGTGAGAAAATTTCTGTATAATCTACACCCTCTCTTTGTGTGAATCCCCTTGCCACCAATCTAGCCTTGAACCTCACTTTATTATTCTGAAAAGCTTCTATCTTCTTCTTGAAGATCCATTTGCATCCTACTAGCTTCTGATGATCTGGTCTTTTAACCACAATCCAAGTTTTATTTTTCTCAAGTGAATTCAACTCCTCTTGGATTGCAGTTTTCCACCTTTCTTTTTCTTTGCAAGTTACAGCATCTTTATAGTTGCTTGGTTCTTGATATTCCACTTCATTTGCTACAAGAAGAGCAAAAGAAATTGAGTTAGCTTGATCAAATCTTAAAGGAGGTTTTACTGACCTTTTGGATCTATCTCTTGTTAGTTGATAGTTGGCAAGAGCATTTTCTTCAGCATTTTCTTCCTCATTTGATTCATTTTCAGGAGCTTCTTGTTGTATCTCCTGATCAGAATCTGAACTTGAGCTTGGTGACTCCACCTCAAGCTGTGATCTCTTCTCTTCCTGGTTTGATTTGCTTCTTATTACTTCTTTATTTAATGGCATGAAAGATTCATCAAAAGTCACATCCCTTGAGATTATACACTTCTGTTATTCTTCCTCAATACACCAAAGATTATAGCCTTTCACTCCAACAGGGTAACCAATGAATACACATCTTAGAGCTCTAGCTTCCAGTTTGTCTTGCTTTATGTGAGCAAATGCCAAACAACCAAATACTTTCAATCTTGAATAATCTGCTAGCTTGCCACTTCACATTTCTTCAGGTGTCTTGAAGTTTATAGCTGAGGATGGTGATCGATTTATCAGATATGCAGCTGTAGTTACAGCTTCTCCCCAAAAGCTTCTACTTAACCCTGAACTTAGTAGCATGCACCTGACCCTTTGAAGCAATGTTTGATTCATTCTTTCTGCCAACCCATTCTGTTGAGGAGTATGAGGTGTTGTTTTATGCCTGGCTATTCCCCTTTCTTTGCAGAAGCTATTGTATTCACTGGAAACAAACTCTAGTCCATTATCAGTCCTTAAGCACTTAAGTTTCTTCTGAGTTTGATTTTCAACTCCAATGAGCCACTCTTTGAATCTGGAGAATGCTTCATCCTTAGTCTTTAGTACCATAACCCAGAGCTTCCTTGAATAATCATCAATTACTAATAAGAAGTATCTTCCTCCATTTTTGGTTTGAACCTTTGGAGGACCCCACAAATTTGAGTGAATATAATCAAGAATCCCTTGAGTAGAGTGTGTTCCAGATGGAAACTTTAACCTTTTTGCCTTACCCAAGACACAATAATCACAGAATTCCAATTTAGAGATGCAATCTTTTCCAAAGGCTTGTTGTTTCTGCAGTTCTTGCAGACCCTTTTCACTGATGTGTGCTAGCCTCCTATGTCAAGTCATAGTTTTATCCACCTCCTTTACTGAGTAAGCACTACCTGTATCAGTAGTTCCTTCAAGATAATACAGATCATGTTTCTTTGATCCTTCCAAAATTATTCTTGAATCTTTATACACTTTCATAGCTCCACCTTGAACTGATAAGGTGAATCCTTGAGAATCTAATACTCCAAGAGATATCAAGTTTCTTCTAAGATCTGGAACATATCTTACATTTGATAGCAGCTTAATTGTTCCATCCTTCATTTTTAGAGGTATAGAGCCAATACCTTCCATCTTGCAAGTGTAATTGTTCCCAAGCATAACAGTACCTTCTTCCTTTTGGATCAAATTCTTGAACCACTCTTTGTGAGGGCTCACATGGAATGAACAGCCAGAATCTAAGATCCATTCTCTTTTTGTATCAGATTGGGTGACAACTAATACATCTGCAGAATCATAGCCTGAGTGTGAACTTGAAACATCAGTTGTATGATTGACTTGTTTTTCAGGACCATTTTCTTTTTCTTGTTGAGACTTCTTGTACTTGAAACAATCCTTTTTGAAATGACCAGGCTTGTGGCAGCGAAAGCATCTCCTACCCTCTACATCATCTTTAGCTTCTTGAGTCTGAGGAGCAGACCTCTTGACTTGTGCTTTGGTTCCCTTCTTTGATGAGTTTTTCTTCTGCATTTTTTGCTTAGCCATAAGCATTTCTCCTCCACCTTGAGTCTTTGAGTTTGCTCCCTTGGACAATTCCTTAGTCTTTAGAGATGTCATCACATCTTCAAGAGTGATAGCAGATTTTCTGGCATAGAGGATTGAATCACAAAAGTGTTAATAACTTTTTGGCAGTGAATTCAGAAGTAAGATGGCTTTATCTTCATCCTCTAATTTGACATCAACATCAACAAGATCATCTATGATCTTGTTGAAATCCTCTAACTGACTGATCAAAGGTTTATCATCTGAAATCTTAAATGCATATAGTTTCTTCTTCAAGAACAGGCGATTTGTAAGAGATTTTACCATGTATAAGCTCTCAAGCTTTTCCCATACGACTTTTGCAGTCTCAATCCTTGCTACCTCCCTCAGAACCTTGTTTTCAAGACTCAAGATGATCATGCTATGTGCTTTATCCATGAGAGTGACCTTCTGATCTTGCTTCAGATTCTCTGGGAATGCTTCGATCCCTTCCAAAGCTGGTGCGACTCCATGATGAACGAGCATTGCTTTCCTCTTCACTCTCCATAGACCGAAATCACCCGTTCCATCAAACTTCTCCATTTCGAACCATGCAGACCCCATTCTTGATCAGCGGTTCCCACAGACGGCGCCACTTCTTAAAAGTATGATCAAGAAACACTCAAAGCTCAAGATCCACTCAAGCTTCAACAATGGAGAAAACAAAACAAAACTGAAGATGACAAAGAACAGCAATCACAACACACAGAAGTATAGTGGTTCGGCTTAAAATGCCTACATCCACTTCGTATCCTTTCACTATATTGATCAGTCATGAAAAACAAAGAATTACAAAGAAGAAAAACGAGAAAAAACTGAAACAGTAAACCCTAAACGAACACTCTCTGTAAACAGCCTTATAAACTCAATTTCTCCTAATTATACAACTAATTGCATGGCTTCTCCAAGCTACTCTCCATACTATTTTCACATCGACTAGGTTAGGTCGGTGCAGAGACCATTGAGACACCATTTTCCGATGAAATTGAACCACATGTGAGGCACACCCTCTACTTATGAGGGTATTACTGTCATTTTAAGTTTAATTTTAAGGAAAATAAATAAGATTCATACTTTTATACCCTAATCTCAATATTTTTACCCAATTTTGTTGAGTACAAACAATTTGGACAATAAGAAGAGACACCTCACTACTAACTCCGAGGGATTTCACTGCCGACCATGACATTGTGGAATGGTCAAAGATAACTACTTTAAAATTATACATGTTTTGTATGAAAACATTTAAATCTGTAAAGGATGTAGCTAGAAAAATGTCTACTTATGTTATTAATAAAGATTTTGGATGTTCTTGCATTATATTATCAATGGAGGTTTTGTAGAATCTATAACTAGTTCAGCTCAATCTTATGCTATGACCAACCAACTCTACCATCACATTTGCTTGATCAGCTGATGTTGTGTAAGCTCTCTGCTTGACTTGAGTTGTGACTTATAACTCTTTCACTAGATCTGCTTGATCATACTAGGGGAGGGAATAGCTTATGCGAATATTCTCAAGATGGGCTCGGGCCCAATAAACTTGGGCTTATTGGCCTGAGTGCCTTATAATTAAGTTTTATATATTAGAGACTGTCTTTTTTAATCGTACATAATAAAATAGATATAAATAATTGTCACGCTCATATTTCAAAACATTATAAAAACATGAAAGATTTCATTCGAACGTTCAACAACTCATCATACACTCAATTTTAAAGACTAATTCAAACCTGTCGAAACTTAAGTTTATCTCAAGAAGTTGTTTGACACAAAACGTCATCATTCAGCAAACCGATGGAGCGTACTTGAAATATTTTCCCCACAGACTCAAGATTTACATAATTTCATAAACTAGGGTTTTGTAAAGAGTTCGAAAGGACATGCATAAGTACAATCAAATGATAGACCAGAGCTTCACTCATTGTTATAATTAGGATCTATGAAACAGAAGAATATATATGGGTAAGTGGGTGAAAACACTCGATGGAAGCAACTTCGCACATAGGGAAATAGTGCAGAAACCTGCATATGAGATCAAAATCATATAGATATCACTTAGGGAATTTACTTAGCTTATCATTGATCATTGCAATCATATCACGACTTTAACCCAATCATAACACAGGGCTTTAACCTAATCGTATAATCAGTGACGGATCCACGTAAGGGCCAGGGGGCACTAGGCCCCTGGAATTTTCTAAAAAAATATAGGGGTATTTTAGTAATTTCATGTTTTGATTAAAAAAAATAAGTATTAATTTTCATGATTTAATTTAACATTCTCATCCATTCACCTATTTCTTATCAACTTTTATTTGTATTTGTCTGTGGATATTTTTGTCATTAGTTAAGTATTTTCTTGCTCAATCCCCCTTTATAAATTAATTTAAGCACACAATTTATCTTATTATTTTGTTTAATTTAACTGAAATTTGTTTTGTTTTTTATCGTTAGATTTCATCAATTTATTTATCCCGTTTGTTGCCAACAATATACTATTGAGTATTAAGGGTTTTCATTTTACTTTATCAAAAAATTCAGTGATTTAAGATAATTTCTTTGAGTAAGGTTTTTCAATTGATATTGTGTGAGCATTTTAGTATTAAGAATAAATAAGAAAATGTAGATATGTGTTCTTCTTCGTCATTTTTTTTTCTTTTCACAGAGCCTACACAAATCTAATTCTAAGGATCTCTTTTACATTATTTACCTCTCTCTCTTAGTTCATTCTTCATCTAATTCCAATGTATACTGTGTTAGCAATGAAAATATCATGCACTAATTTCAAAACACGAAAAATATAAGAAAAATGTTGTAATGTGTTAGTTTAATTTTTTTTTTTATGTTGATGTTGTGATGTTGGGTTGTAATTAAGTTACTAATTTGGATGTTATTATAATTTTATAAAATAATATATTAACTCTATCAAATTTTGATTAATTTATATTCTTAATTTAAAATTACCATGTCTTTTTTATTAGTCGACTCGGGCCCCTGGATTGAAATCCTGGATCCGTCATTGTGAATAATGATTCACATAGTTTTGAGTCATAGATCAAACACAATAGATAAACAATCACCAACAATCACAAAACATAAATTGATCAGCAATGTAACAATCGTCTCAACAAGTTAACAATTATATTTACATTTACTAGCACGTACCAGAGATTGTGTATATTAAGAGCACAAAATAAGTACAAATATAATTTAAAGAAATTACCCTCACATTCAAAGAAAATATAAATTTAGGAAAAAAAATGAAGTCAATTCAAAATGATCCATTGCATATTAGGAAAACTGAAAAGGCTCAGCGATTTTGTTCATCTCTTCTTCTCATTGGAATCAAAGTTTTGCTATAGATTGATGGAGTTTGGTGTCTAGTTGAAAGGATAAGGGCCATGAACACTTCCTTCAAATTTCATATTCAGTTTCTTGATTTTTTTTTTTTGTTGTAATTTCCCTCAAGTTCTATTTTCGCTGTCTCAGATGTGCAAGTGTTGTGGAGAGAGTCATTTGAAGTAGATTTTCCTTTTCACAATCAGATAAGGTGAGATTATTTTAGTGATAATATTTCTTATTTCTTCTTAATTTTTGAGTTGTTTTGAATGTGAGTGAGATGAGGTTTGGTTGTATGTGAAGAAAGATTTTTGTTTTGTTTTGTTTTTTTTTTTTGGTTTTTTTGGATCTCAAAAATTTACACCGAGTTCTTCTTTCTGGGGCTTTATACCCATCAGTTTCACAGTTAATGCATTCACATTTCTTCTCACATTTACAATTAATGTCAGTTCATATAGATTAGATAGATAATAACTTGAACAATTGACTGTCTTGAAATGAAGTGTAAACTGATTTCGCAAATTTCGCAAACTGTCCCAATAATAAAAATAACCTCCAATTTGGAGGTTTCCTTGCGATGACTATTGACGTGGCGTGGGCTGTGACATTTAAACATGTGACATTTACTTATTATTTTTAGAATCTATTTTAATGCTTCAATCAATAGAATAATTACAACTTACGCTAGTAACGTCGGCAACCCCCAAATTGATACCAAAATTGAGCAATTATTTGAATTACGTGACTAAATTGAAAATGTGACAATTATGAGATCAAATGTGATTTTATCCTTACTAAGTCAAACCCAAATCCACACACGAACTATTTTGTGGTAACGTCAAATAAAAGATTTTATTTTATTTTATTTAAAATATCACACAAAAATATTAATTTATTTGGTTGTACAACATATATAATTGTTAGTAACTTTAAGGTGAATATTAATATTGGTATTTATGGTCACCACAATACCTCAGGTCTCCTTATATGCCATGTGATTTCTCGAACCCTTCTGGTTGGCGAGGTCTGCTTCTTCCGCTCTTGCATGTGTGGCTTAGATCGACTAGGCAATGTGAAATAATATAGAAACTCACCTTATAATTTTTTTCCATAACTTTGATCACTTACGTAAATGATCTTATAATCCACTGCATAAGGTTACATGTGTTGAACGTGATATAGTTTTTGGGTTTTCCGATGATCTAAAAATGATGTAGCGACACCTGATATTTTTCTCATTTGTTGGATGTTCAAAAAAGCTCAGCCAAGGCGGTGGTGGCTGAGAGTGGATCGTCGGTGATTGATTTGAACAAGTTTCTTCTCTCTACCACCTTGGATTGATAAGTGTTAATATTGTTGGAACAATCGTGTTTCATGCATTCTAGATTTCTACTAAAGTCGGGTATTCTTTAGCGTTTTGTTATTTCAATCTGAAATTCAACATGGTATGTTTCACATGTATTATCAGGTCCTAATTTTGCTAATTTAGGATTCATCGGTGATAAAATTAACTAGAAATGATGCAAAATATGTTGTTTAAAAGAAAGTTGATGGGATGGTATAGCCCTATATTAGAAACAATTACTTCGATTCATCAAATTCATGTCCAAAACGTAGGGAGTTGAATAAGCATTACCACGACTTGTTACAACAACACTGCAATAACTCATCTGTTATTTTAACACAAAGTTAATTACCTGATATTTATAAGAAATGGTAAAATATATGATACGATATTTTCAAAATTATGATCTACTTGTGAGACATAAGGTATGAATATAAAACAAAGGAGCAATATGCAACCAGTTTGTAAGTACCAAGCTATATTAAAAAAAGGGAAATTGCATATTTAGAATGCTATTTTTTGGTCATTCACCAATTAAGGACATTATCTTTTCGGAGTCCAAAATTAAGACACTATCTTTTTATTTGGGTAATTATAGGACAATTAGCCTGAAACTCCAAAATTTCAGGCCTAAATCAAATGTGCAATGAATGTGCCTTTTCAGATTATAGTTTTTCAACTTAAATCAATTCCCGCTCAAAATCGAGGTTGAATCGAATTGATTTCAATAAAATAATTGATTTATTAAGCTGTTACTCCATTTGTTAATTTTTTTAATTTGGATGTAATATTTGGACTTTCTATGAATAATCTAAGATTCTTAAAAGAAATTTCTTATTAAATCATAATTTTTTTAGTTAAAATAACTTTTCAATTTATTTTTTATATTTATAATCCAACTTTTAAATATTTAGTTAATTTCTTTTTAGGATTTTAAAATTGTTATTTGGAATATAAATTTTAATTCTTATGAAAAAACTCAATTTCCTTTGATTAATGTATTTTTTATTTCTTTTAGTGGTTTTAATATATTTTTATTTGTTTAAAAGATAAGAATTGTATATTCAATTTATATGTGACTTTCACATGTAAGGTTATTGTGAATCAATCAAAATAGCCCGAAATTAGGGTTCTACATGCATATAACGTGCAATTTGAAACTCAATTGGACAATTCAAGCTGAAATTGAGTAAAATTTCTAAATTTTCAAAAATTATTATCGTAAATTGCCAGCATGAATATTTATTGTCCGTAAGTGTCAGATCCCTTAGTTATTGGGCAATATGGATAATATAACTCTACTATTTAATATATTTATCACCTTCATGGCCAGATTGATCCTCCTATTTTAAAGTAACGATGAAGTGTAGTGGTCCGATAGGGGAAAAATGGCAAAAATACCCTGTATATTACCCTTAATTATGACATTGTCCTTTAATTTTTTGGATTTTTAAAAATACCCAGTATATTACACATTTTAACCAATAATACACATTGACATATAGTAACAGGTAAAGAATCGGTCATTATCTGACGTGGCCAGTTAATTTCTGATGTGGAGTCAATTTATGCATTTTTTTAAATTCTAATAGCCATGTCACCTGGAAAAGAGAGAGAAAAGCCAACAATATAAATAATTTTCCCTCCAAATCTCTGAAAACCCCATTTAATGGCTTCAACCTCATAAATTGGGTCTCAAACCTAACATTTCACCTCTTCCTTCCTTCCACTACTAGGAGCTCGTTTTTACTTCTTCAAATCACTAAAAATGGAAGAGCAACCAAATGAGGGAGATTATTGCAATTGTGGGTTAAGATCTTCTTTACGATGCTCATGACTTCACACAATCCAGGAAGTGGGTTTCGAGAATGCCAAAATTGGGATGTAATTTCTTACTTTTTTGTATCTAATTTCTATATCTAATTCCTCTTTCACTCCTCTTTTTGTTTTTGCTGATTTTTTTTTCATTTTTTGTTAATGGCAGAGTGGTGGTTGTAATTATTTTATGTGGTTTGACCCTCCAATGAATAGAAGAGCAAGGGAATTGATTCTACAACTATGTGAAGATAACCAAGTGTTGGCAGCGAAAGTTGGGGCTTTGAGAAGCTTGCAAGGAAGAGTAAAAAAGATGAAGATGCTTCTATTGCTTTCATGGATGTTGTTATTTGTAATTTGGTTCCAGTAGGGTTGTTTGTGGATGTTGATATTTTATTTGACTTTGTTGGTCCCAAGTGGTCAGAGGTTCAAGGTGGGGTGAATGAACCTCTATCGATTTCCGAACTTTTTAAAACTTTTCTATGAACAGGTTCCTGATTCTGTAGAGAAACAGTAACCTGACTCGAGTCAGTAACCTGGCACAATGCTGATCAGGTTCCTGTCTCGGAATCACAGTATGCAGTGGAATAAACAAAGATAGAGTTTCTGTTTTGCAAACACATTTTCTTTTCAAAGATGATTTTATCACAATCTTTTGATCTGTATGCTTATGACTAATGCAACAAGATAGATATGCAACGATGCAATGCAGATAGACAAAAACAAATAAACACTTATAACTTATAGTGGTACGAAGGTGGTGTAATCCTTCTACGTCCACTCTACTCCTTCACTGAGGAGGAACTTTGTTAGGTTAGTTCGATTTACAAGTCTCAACTTTACAAACCTCTTCTTAACAAGTTGTTACCTACAAGAGTTACACAACTCCTAGGCCAAATCCCGCACAGGGTACAACTCCCACACAGGGCAAATAGCCTATACAAGACTATAAAACATAGCAAGGATCAAATCCTATCAACTAAGTACACCAACTTAAAACAACCTAGCACACAACAAATGGTTAAAAGAAAATAAAGGGTTCTTCAACTGCTGTGGAACAGTCTTGATCTTTGAAGGTCTAATACAATTGCAGACTGCTCCTAGAAGGTTGAGTGGCTAGAACAGGAGTAAGCTTTGAGAAGCTCTGAAGTATATCTGATTTTCCTTTCGACACTGTTCAACAACTCTTTCTTCAGTTAGCCACACCTTCAATTTATAGATCTTGAGAATATATCTATTGGGAAAGTATCCGTTGAAGAGGAACACTTTCTCCATCTTGAATTGAAACTTTGATCTCTAAAATCTTCTTTGTGTTCGCATTAAATGCTTTTTAGTTGTTTTTGACATGTGCATTTAATGCGCCCACTATTTTTGACTTTTATGCAACCGTTAGCTAATCTGGTTACCAGATAGCTTTCTTTCCGTTTGAGTTGCATGGTCTTCTTCGTACTACATGGATAGGAGTATCACTTGTCTTTCTGCAAGAGATCTGTTGGCTACTTCCTACTTTCTCTATAGATTGTTGTAGCTCTTCCTTGCTTGCTTCACTCAGGATGCGGTTCTATGCTGCTTTCTGTTCCGTGCTAGGATTCTATTTCAGAACAACTTCCTGTTCCTGAAACCTTTAGTTAGCTTCATGTCCTGTGTTTGCTTTCTGATCTGCGTTAGCTTACTGTTCCAACATCCTATTTTCTGCTTCATTCAACTTTTCTACTATAGCAGCTTGCTGCTTCTTCCATGCTGCTTCCTGTTTCAGAACAGCTTCCTGTTCTTCAAACCTTTAGTCAGTTTCCTGACTTGCTGGCTCCTCCAGCTTGCTGCTCTTAGAAGATAACTTTCTGTTTCTTCTAAGATTAGTTTTCCTTATAATTTGGAAAACCATTACATGATCTTATCCATAGAACAATAAGCTCATGATCATATAAATAGTGGAAACTTTCTTTAGCAAACTACTTTGTCTTATTATGCAACATGTTCTATCTTATCAAGATAACTCCAGAAATATCCTAACAATTTCCCCCTTTATCTTGATGATGATAGAACATAATAAGAACAAGAGTCATTAAAAAGAAATGCTCTTTTATATGAAACTTAATGATTGTACAAGTACAATTCTTTTTTTGTACAAAAGTAAGCTACTATTCCATCTAGCTTTACTTCTTTCTTCAGTTTCTTCAGTTTGCTGTTTCCATATTTTCCACCAGGGAGATCTTCTTCTCACTCTCTACCATATCTGATCTCTGCATGCCTTTTTCAGTATGTTTTCATCAGCTTGCTGTCTCCTTCAAATCTTTTTGGATGATCAGCTTGCTGCTCCGATTGTTACTCCAGATGGTAGGTGATTCCTGATCACCATTATTAACTGCTTCCCCCTCACAATAAGGCTTCAGCAGTAGTTTAACAGTGACTTTTGACTTGTAACTCTCTTCCCCCTTTCTGTCATCATCCTCAAGCTTGCTGCTCAAGGGTGGAGTTACACTGCCAAGGTTGGCCATCAGGTTCCTCTTGTCTGACAATTGTTACTCAAAACCAAACAGCAACCTGTTTCTTTCGAGGTTCCTCCTTCTTATTCCTACCCAAAGGAATAAGGCCTCGATAGAGAGGTGTCAGAAGATCGTGTACCTGATCGGTGGATGATCAGATACCTTATCAGCTTCCTGTCTAAGACACGTTCACCTTGGATCCTTGACTGCTAGTCTGACTTCGTATTTACCACAACTTTTCGTGCTGGTGAGGATTTATCATCGTCCAGATATCCAGCTAGAAGCTGTTGACACAACGTCTTTAGACTTGACATCTCCTGAGAGGCACCTGCTATTTGTTTTATCTCCATGAATAGCAGCATGTGTCTTCTCTGTCCAAAGACTAGGCCTTAACTCCCACATCATCCTTCGATGTAGAAGACTTCCTCATGGGCTTCAGTCTTATATCTTCTCGTTGTTGAGGAAGTTGGCCTTGTGTCTAGTGAATGGGGGATTCGTAGAGGCTTTGTCTTCTTTTTTGAAGACCTTCTATACTTCTTGATAGGCCGAACCTCTACACCCTATTCTTCTGAAGACCATCTATGTTTCTAGATTAGCAGAGATTTGTCTTCATCATCGTCTTCATCTCCATCTCATTCTCCGCCTTCTTGTGTCTCCATCTTCTTCATTTTTTAAGGTAAGTGTAACTCACATAAGAGATAGTTTTTAAATGTCAAACATTTAGTGAGTATGAATATATGGAAGAATGGTGAGGATCTGGTTATATAGAGGTGGATGAGAGCGGTTTCTTTTGATCGACGGTTGGGAGAAGAAACGCACGATCTAGCGATTAGTTCTAAAAAGGTGAAGGGACCTTTTTGTAAATTGATAAAACCACTTGTCGGTTTTTTCTTGGATAGACTTTCATAACCGCCTTTTTATCCTTCTGAAAAGATAGATCTCACTTTTTGTTGATTTGATGGTCAGCCGTCTATCTAGATCTTCTGCACATATCGAGATCATAGATACCCATCACTTCTTCTGTAGAGAGCATGCTGATACATGTTAAGCTCTCTCTCCTGTGATAGAACATCCCTTTTATATCCTTAATAGGAGCTGTCTCAACAGCATCCGTGCCCGAGGTCTTTGCTTGATATATCACTCTCGCTGATAATACCTGTTGGTCAGAAATCCTGTTGTGCTATGATATTGCTTTGATATCCTCTTTCATGCAGTATTCTTTTTCTAGATGATTTCGTGGTTTCTGGCGCCATTTGATGATCCTGTCAGTTTTCTGATATCGCTTGTTGTACTTCCTCCTGTGATGCATACCGTTTGTTGGTATTATTTGAAGACATTACTTGAAGATTTCTTGTAGAAACCTGTCATCAGGTTGCTATCTTTTCTGTGTCCTGAAATTGAATACTGTTAAGAGGTCTGTATTATTAAGAATACTGTATCCTGTTTCAGAAAACTTAAATATATGAGCAGAATGATTAATGCTTTTTAAAACCTATACAAGTTCCCCCTTACTCAAGGAACTTTTACATCTTCTTACTCATAGGTCCAGGTTCCTGGACTGTTTGAATCCTGAGTGTGTGTCCTATCTGAGTGTTAGTGTGTGTTTTTCAGAATTCTTCCGATGAAGCATGTTTCCGTAGGAGTATTAACTATTCTTCTTAGAAGGCTGATTTCCTTCAGTAACCTCAGCAAGCTTGTTCAAATACCATGGCCTCTTCCTTTGATCTCTTAGCAACTATCTTTACTAGTTGCTTTGATAGTGACTTCAGTTACTATAAAAGGTGTAGCTGTAATCATCTCAACAACCTTTTTAGTTGCTTCCTTAGTAACTTCAGCTACTGTAAAAGGTGTAGCTTTCACTTACTTCAGCAATCTTATTCATTTTTCTTGTTTGAGATGGTGCATGCTTGATGGTCTGAGACAGCTTATTGGTCTATTTGAATTCTTAGCATTTTTGTCTGAGTTGGTTAATACTCTTCTAAGAGATAGTATTCCCCCTGAACTTGTGCGTTCAACTCAACCACTTGTTGATTCTCAGCATCCACTTGTTGATCCAAAACTAGATGTCCCCAGTAATCTGAAACCAGGTTACTGCTTTCTTTAGTTCAAAATCGAGGACTTAGCTTTCATCTACAAAAGTATACATCCAGATTAATATGAGAGGTTAGGATCATAAGATGTGTATGCTTGTGCTAAAATTATGATTTTGGTCTTATGAAAAAGAAAAACGATGTTTATCCAAATGCAAAACGGGTGGATCTAGGTAGGTAGCCAGATACGATGGCTGTTAACCAAACTTGCTCTGATACCTCTTGTTGGTACCAAGTGGTCAGAGGTTAATAGGGGGGATGAATGAACCTCTATCGATTTTTGAACTTTTTAAAACTTTTCTATGAACAGGTTTTTGATTCTATAGAGAAACAGTAACCTGACTCGAGTCAGTAACCTGCAACAATGCTGATCAGGTTTCCATCTCAGAATCACAGTATGCAGCGGAATAAACAAAGATAGAGTTTCTGTTTTACAAACACGTTTTCTTTTCAAAGATGATTTTATCACAATCTTTTGATCTGTATGCTTATGACTAATGCAACAAGATCGATATGCAACGATGTAATGCAGATAGACAAAAGCAAATAAACACTTATAGCTTATAGTGGTTCGAAGGTGGTGTAATCCTTCTACGTCCACTCTACTCCTTCACTGAGGAGGAACTTCGTTAGGTCAGTTCGATTTACAAGTCTCAACTTTACAAACCTCTTCCTAACAAGTTGTCACCTACAAGAGTTACACAACTCCTAGGCGAAATCCCGCACAGGGTAGAACTCCCACACAGGGCAAATAGCCTACACAAGACTATAAAACTTAGCAAGGATCAAATCCTATCAACTAAGTACACAAAACTTAAAACAACCTAGCACACAACAAATAGTTAAAAGAAAATAAAGGGTTCTTCAACTGCTGCGGAGCAGTCTTGATCTTTGAAGGTCTAATACAATTGCAGACTGCTCTTAGAAGGTTGAGTGGCTAGAATATGAGTAAGCTTTGAGAAGCTCTGGAGTATATCTGATTTTCCTTTCGACACTGTTAAGCAGCTCATTCTTCAGTTAGCCACACCTTCAATTTATAGATCTTGAGAATATATCCATTGGGGAAGTATCCGTTGAAGAGGAACACTTTCTCCAAGATCTTCTTTGTGTTCGCATTAAATGCTTCTAAGTTATTTCTGACATGTGCATTTAATGCGCCCACTATTTTTGACTTTTATGCAACGGTTAGCTAGTCTGGTTGCCAGATAGCTTTCTTTCCGTTTGAGTTGCATGGTCTTCTTCGTACTACATGGATAGGAGTAGCACTTGTCTTTCTGTAAGAGATCCGTTGGCTACTTTCTCTGTAGATTGCTGTAGCTCTTCCTTACTTGCTTTACTCAGGATGTGGTTCTATGCTACTCTCTGTTCCGTGCTAGGATTTTGTTTCAGAATAGCTTCCTGTTCCTGAAACCTTCAGTCAGCTTCCTGTCCTACGTCTGCTTTCTGATCTGCGTCAGCTTACTGTTCCAGCATCCTGTTTTCTGCTTCATTCAGCTTTTCTGCTACAGCAGCTTGCTGCTTCTTCCATGCTGCTTCCTGTTTCGGAACAACTTCCCGTTCCTGAAACTTTAGTTAGTTTCCTGACTTGCTGGCTCCTCCAGCTTGTTGCTCTTAGAAGATAACTTCCTGTTTCTTCTAAGGTTGGTTTTCCTTATAATTTGGAAAACCATTACATGATCTTATCCATAGAACGATAAGCTCATGATCATGTAAATAATGGAAACTTTCTTTAGCAAACTACTTTGTCTTATTATGCAACCTGTTCTGTCTTATCAAGATAACTCCAGAAATATCCCAACAGACTTGGTGAAAAATTTTGAGTTAATGTTTGATGGGAGATTTCTAAGATAGTTTTGATGAGACAATGCAATCATGGATAGAAAATTAGAATACCCATTTTCCACGTTTTGTAAGTAGGAACATAGACCTATAGACATATGATCATGAAACTAAAATAGGTCTTAAGAAAAATAGAGATAAATACTTGAAACGGAATTTCAAGGAACACTCACGTTCAAAGAAGAATCAAGCAAACAGAAGATCAGGAAGACACAAAGAAAGCCAAACAAACGACTAAAACAAAGCAAACTGCACGAAGTCAGGATGTTGACTAAAGAAGTTAAGATAGGAGGCTGATTGACATCAGGAAGCTGACTTACTTCAGGAAGCTGACATCAAAGATACAAGTATTGAAGAACAAAACAGTGAGCTGACAACCTTCACTCAACTCACTTATCACTGGACAAGGAATGTATATTTAATGCAGTACGATGAAGGTTATTGACAAAGAGTCATTGGACAGAAGTTTGAGCCGAACCAATAAGAAAATGCCACTTGGAACTACGGCTCTGCAAAAGGCCTGCAACCAGGGTGTGGCGCAATTAATACGGATAAGAGTAGGACATGCCCTATACTCTCTCAAGTGTCAATCGCATTAATTGTAAGGATATGAAGGATTATATTTGAACTAAAATAGGAATAATGCCTTTCTTCAACGGGCATATTCCAAAGATCTATAAATAGAAGGATGAAGTGACCATAAAGACAACTGAAGCACTGAACAAAACAACTGAAGCTTTGAAGTACATTGTAAATTCTCACAAGTCTTTCATTCTCCAAAGCTACCATTAAGCTCAGTCACTCAACCTTTTAGGAGCAGTCTACAATAGCATTGAAGCCATCAAAGATCAAGAATGGTTCGCACCAGTTGAAGAAACCTTTTATCTTTAACCATTGTGCTATATGCGTTAGGTTGTTTATGGTGTAACTTAGTTGAGAGGATTAGATCCTTGCTAAGTGTGTAGTCTAGAAATAGATTACTCATCCTTTGTGGGTTGTGGCCTTCGACTAGAGTCTGGGATTGTAGTAGGCGTAGTTTGTTAGGAAGAAGTTTGTAAAACGATGCTTGTAATTCGAACTGACCTAACAAAGATCCTCCTTGTGAAGGATTAGAGTGGACGTAGAAGGCTTACACCACCTTCGTACCACTATAAACCTTGTGTGTTTATCTACTTTGATTTACTTACTGCATTGCATTTACCTTTTCATATTATATACCTTGCAATATACATCATAAACATCGTGCATAAAAGTATTGGCAAAGAGCATTCTTGTAAAAGAAAACTGGTTTTCAAAAAGAACTCTATGAAGTTTATTCCACTGCACTACACTCTGATACCGGGTCAGGAACCTGATTGAGCTTTGAGCCAGGTTGCTGATTCGAGATAGGTTACTACCCTTGGGTCAGAAACCTATTTTTTACAGAAAAAGTTTTAAAGAGTTTGCAAAATCGATAGAGGTTTATTCACCCCATCTGAACCTCTGACCTCTTGAGGCATTTGGGACCAACAAGTGGTATCAGAGCAAGTTGGGTTAAAAGCCGACTTGACTGATAACCAACCCAGTGATCACTGAAGGACCACCAGTGATCACTGAAATGTGGTTCGTCATCACTGAAGGACCACCAGTGATCTACAAAGCAAACACTGCATATGTCAAGCAACTTCGTGAGTATAGGCGTGTTGAAGCAGCAGCTGAGACATCAAGCGGTGAAGTGGAAGATGCGACTAGTGTTGATGATAGTATACTACCAGGTGTCAGACCATAGGAAGCTGTACCAAGAATCAGAAGAGCACAACCACCACAGGAATATGTTGTCAAGGAGAGACATGAGTATACTCCTGAAGACAGGAAGAGAGCAAACCTTGACAACATTACCAAAAATGCCTTATTTCTCACGCTGGATAAAAGAATGTTCAGTAAGGTTAAAAACTGTTCCACAACCAAAGAAATATGGATAATTCTAGGGATGATATGTGAAGGCAATGAACTTGCCCGAGACAACAGGATCTCAAAAGCCATCTAACTGTTTGAGAAATTCAGCATGAAGATTGGGAAAAACCTTGAACAGCTCGATCAGAGATTCACAACCATTGTGAGTGAGCTTGAATCTTTGGGAAGAACATACACCCATAAGGAGAAAAACATGAAGGTACTGCGAGCCTTATCTTATGAATGACATAGTAAAGAGACCGTTATGAGAGTGTCATTAAACCTCAACGCAATGAGTACTTTCGATCTCTTCTCTGATCTAAAATCCTTTGAATATGATATTGAAAGAAGGAGAAAGGAGGTGGAAGGAACGAATGTAAAGATTGCAGCACTTGTTGCAAATAGTCAGGTTGCTGTTGGCACAAGCAGCAGCAAGCTGAAAGAAAAAAAGAAGGAAGTGCTTACTGAGGATGCAGAAGAAGAAATGGTACTCCTACTGAAGAAGTTCAGAAAATTCATAAAAAGTTACCATAAAGGGAACAACTTCAGAAGACAACCACAAACATCAGAAAGAAATCCTCAAATCAAGTCTCATCAGGAAGCTAACACAGGATCCACGAATTATGTTACAATTGCAGAAGACCTGGCCACTTCATTAAAAACTGTCCCTATCCACAAGTACAAAAGTATATGGATGAAGAGATGAAGAAAATGAACGATAAAAGAAGGAATGAAAAACAAAAGCTTAGGGCACTTTTCACTGATAATGAAGCCCTCAAAGCAGCAAACAACTCCAACATTGTAGACAAAGATGATCTCTCATCAGAAAGCACCTACAGTTCCTCATCTGATGAAGAAGCACTGATCTGCCTCATAGCCAAGGACCACAAGGACAATGAAGAAGAAGATGTAACTTCACAATCTCTTAATACTTCAAGTTCTGAAAAGCTTAACATGCATGATCCAGTCTTTTAGACAGATCATGAGTGACTTTGAGCAGATAAATTCAGCTCATAAAGAACTCAAAGAGGAAAATCGTCAGCTGAAGAGTGAGCATATAGTATTGAAAGAACAGGTTACTAACCTAGAGTATTTCAGTACTCAATGCAATAAACTCAGAGCTGAGGTCTCTAAGTTTAAACTGCTAATCACTAAGCTAGAAACTGAGAAAGCTGAATTACAAGACACTATTATTGTATATAGCAAATCAGCAAAGAAAGCATAAGAATGTATTCAAAGAACCCAGATCACCAATCCTGGAATTGGTCTAGGATACTGTGCTAGCACTTCTCAGAATGAAGTCAGCTCATCCAAAGCTGGAAAGTTTGTTCAAACTCGAGTTCCTTTTGCTCAAGAGCTTACCTTATTGAATGAAAGCTTGAACAAAATAAGTATTCTGGATAAAAGGAAGAAACCCCTTCAGCAGGAGGAAGACTGTAAGCATGCAAAGAATCTCAGAAAGCAGCATAATCAGTATGCTGTAAGTAAGAGAAGAAATCAGCAGTCTTCTAAATTAGAACAAGAGCTTCACTCTCTAAGAACCAAGATATTCATGTCCAGGTTCCAACAGGTCTACTCTCAGGAAAGGTATAAGGGAATACCTTTCACAAATAGAAAGCATAAGACCTAGAAACAACAAGTTCATAAACAGAACCTTGCCCAGAACACTTAAAAGATGAGAACCAACATAGCCTCTGGTAAATTAATTATCATAAAGCAAGTATGGGTTCCAAAAGACACTAACCCCCCAGGACCCGTACTTGTATGGGTACCTAAAACTGTCTGATTTACTTACAGGTACAGTTGCTAAGAAGTAGCAGTGATGAATGATACATTGATAGTGGCTGCTCCAGACATATGACTGGCAACAAAGCCGGATTAAGAGACTTTCAACCATGCAATGGCCCCAAAGTAGTGTTTGGCGATAACTCAAAAGGACACACAAAGGGTATATGAAGCTTGATCAAAGACAATGTAAGTATCAGTGATGTTTCATATGTCAAAGCACTAAAATATAACCTCCTGAGTATCAGTAAATTTTGTGACAAAGGATGTTCAGTGGAGTTCAATCTCAACAAATGTCTGATCAGAGACATCAAAACAAAAGAGGTTAAACTTACTGGAACCAGGAGAGACAACATCTACCTTGTTGATTGGAACTCAACATTACAACCAACATGCTTCATTACAAAGAGCACCCCTGAGCTAAGTTGGTTATTGCATAAGAGGATGAGTCACCTGAATTTCAAGACAATCAACAAGCTAGCAAGGATGAACCTAGTCAGAAGACTACTAGATGTTGCTTACAAGAAAGAAAGTGTTTGTGGACCCTGTCAGAAAGGAAAACAAGTACGAAGCTCATTCAAAGACAAAGTTCAAAGATCCTCAAATAGGATACTGGACCTTCTGCATATGGATTTATTTGGACCAGTGGAGCCTGTTAGTGTAAGTGGGAAGAAGTATTCCCTTGTAATAGTGGATGACTACTGAAGATTCACTTGGACCATCTTCCTGGCCAAGAAATCTGAAACTCAAGCCAGGCTTCCAGAATTCATGAAGAGAGTGCAGAATGAGAAAAACTTGAGCATTGTAAAAATAAGATCTGACAGAGGAACTGAATTCACAAACAAGTTTATTGAGAAATACTATTTAGAAAATGGAATTTGTTATGAATACTCTGCAGCAAGGACTCCACAACAGAATGGTGCTGCAGAAAGAAGAAACAGGACTCTAAAGGAAACTGCTAGAACAATGATTGTTGATGCAGGAATACCTAAGAGATTTTGGGCTGAAGCAACCGGCACAACATGTTACACAGAATAGATGCCTAATCAACAAAGACCATGACAAGACTCCCCACGAAGTATGGTATGGAAAACACCTAATATCTCATACTTCCACATCTTTTGATGTAGGTGCTATATTCTGAATAATGGAAATGAATACTTAAAGACCTTCGATGAGAAATCTGATGAAGGAGTATTCTTGGGATACTCCTCAGCAAACAAGGCCTTCAGGATCTTCAATAAAAGAAGCTTGGTTGTTGAAGAATCAATTCACGTTGTATTTGATGAACCATATTGTAATACTACTGAACTGGAGAAACTAATAGAAGATGTATCCAAAATGAAGATTAAGGATCAGACAGTAAGATACGTCGATAGAATTCCAGTACCTGCTGAAGAAGTTACAACAAGCAGCTCACAACTTACTGCTCCAGGGAATGCAGTAATAATGAGAGCTGATTAGCAAGCTAGCAGGAATCAGCAAACAAACAACAATCAAGTATAGGATACTGCTGTTCAACAGCCTACATTTACCTTTGAGCCTGATAGAACATGGCTAAGGAATCATTCAAGAGAAGTTGTAATTGGAGATATCAACGAAGGAGTGAGAACGAGGAGATCAAGACATCAAGAATCACTATTCACATGCGTCATCTCATAAGTAGAACCTAAAAGTGTTGAGGAAGCACTTGAGGACAGTAACTGGATTCAGGCTATGCAAGAAGAACTGAGTGGTTTTGAGAGGAACCAAGTATGGAACTTAGTTCCAAGGATTGATCATCAAGGAGTCATTGGAACCAAGTGGGTATTTAAAAATAAGATGGACGAATCTGGTACTGTAGTCAGAAACAAAACAAGATTGGTTGCTAAAGGATACTGCCAGTAGGAATGAATAGATTTTGATGAGACCTTTGCTCCTGTTACAAGACTTGAAGCAATAATAATATTTCTGGCTTATACTGCTCACAACAACTTCAAAGTATATCAGATGGACGTTAAGACTACATTTCTGAATGGACTCCTATCAGAAGAAGTTTATATGGAACAACTACCCGGTTTTGAAGAACAGGAAGATGATAGAGTATTCAGAATGAAAAAAGCTTTATATGGACTGAAACAAGCACCCAGAGCTTGGTATGATACACTGTCCTTATATCTTTTGGAAAATGGATTTCAGAAAGGAACAGTGGATAAAACCCTCTTTAGGATACTGGATGGAAACATCATATTGCTCGTACAGATCTATGTTGATGACATCATTTTTGGATCAACAAACAAAAAACTCTGTTCCAAGTTCTCCTCACTCATGAAAAGCAAATTTGAAATGAGCATGATGGGAGAACTTAGTTTCTTCCTCGGTTTACAAGTCAAACAACTTCAGGATGGAACTTTCATCAATCAAGCCAAATACACCAAAGAATTGATAAAGAAGTTTTGCATGGAGAGTGGATCATCAGTAAGTATACCCATGGCCACATCTATCAGCATGAATAAAGATGAAGATGGAAAAGATGTGGAAATCACCAAGTACAGAAGACTTATTGGATCCCTGCTATATCTCACAGCAAGCAGACCAGATAAAGTATTTACAATTGGAGTATATGCAAGATTTCAAACAACTCCTAAAGAATCACATCTTGCAGCAGTAAAGAAGATTATCAAATATCTGAAAGACACTCAAAATGTTGGTTTATGGTATCTTAAGGAATGAGGATTCAATCTCAAAGGATACTCAGACTCTGATTTCGCATGTTACAAAATAGACAGAAAGAGCACAAGTGGTACCTGTCAGTTTCTTGGATAGAGACTTATCTTTTGGTTCTGCAAAAAGCAAACATCTATTGCAACATCAACAGCTGAAGCTAAGTATGTAGCTGCAGGAAGCTGCTGTGCACAAATCTTATGGATACAGCAACAACTGAAGGACTATGACATAACAGAAAAGGAAACTCCCATCCTATGTGACAACACCAATGCAATTGCCATCACTAACAATCCTATCTTCCATTCAAGAATGAAGCACATTGATGTGAGACATCACTTCATCAGAGATCATGTGGAGAAGAAGGATGTCACACTGGAGAAAGTACATACTGACCTTCAACTTGCGGACATCTTCAAAAAACCTCTATGTGAATCAAGATTTTCTATGCTAAGATCTGAATTGGAGATCATCAAGCTCTAAAGTGTGAGGAAAATAAGAACCCTTAAAGTAAGAGGGAACTTACTGGCATCGTGTTCACTTCAACTTTCTATGATCTTTAGCATACTGTGATAGGATACTGACCCTCATGAGCACAGAATCCTACAACAGTATCCAGTCTCAGAAACATCTCAAGCAATAAGATACAGAACACGGGCTACTAAATCAGGTTACTGAAAAGAGGTTGCTGAGGACAGCATTTAATGATCAATATTTATATAGCTTACAACCTCGTATCATCAACAGTAACCTTAAACAATGATTAAGAGTGATAAATTGACAACTGCATTAAATGCGAAAGTCACCTTTTTCAGGAAAGAAAGAGAAAGACGTAGTTTTTCCTTCTGACACAATCTCAAAAATTACAAATCAGCCACTCTGTAATTCAAATCTTAACCGTTGATCAAAATCGTCCCTTGAAATTCTCAATCTTACCCGTTGATCAGTTTCAAAATAAGGAAAGTTCTTAAACCGCCAAAAACAACTAAGTCTCTCTACATTCACATCACAATCTCTCACTTAAACCTTTAAACCTTCTCTCTGTAAAAAAGCTCTTTGAAAATCAATCTCTCAGATTTCAGTCAAAGATCTACCATGGCAAAAGCATGAGAAACCAAAGTGGTCGAAAGAAGACTGGTGAACACTATCGCACTGTTAGGAGACGAGTCTCCCTATGAAGATAAAACCATTCTCAATAGTGTCTGGAATCATCATATCACAAACAGCAGACTTGATGGGCTGTTGACCACAACATACACTGGATACTCTGCTCTATCCGTTGAAAAATTTTATGTGTTTGCTACACTATCAAAGGATGGAGAGACGATCACCTTTAAGATGAATGAAGATGACGAAGAAGTCCAAACCCTCACAATAAAAGATATTGCTAGAACTTTTGGCATCTCCGACTCTGGGATGATATATTCTGATCATACTACCTATGGGTTAGAATATTTGGAGGAAAGTTGGAATCAGTTCAAGTTGGATTCCGTGGAAGAAACCTTCACTGGCAATTTTGAGAAAAAGAAGCTTAAACCTGCATACGAACTTCTCCATGACATTCTGGTCCACACCGTTGAGGGACAATGTGGAAGTTTTGACAAGTGTACAACAACTAGATTCAGAACGATGATCGCTGTAATTCGTGAAGAAGAAGTCGATTGGACAGGTATTGTGTTTCAAAGAATTTGGGAGGAAGCCACCAAACCTTCAACAGGCAGATGATTTGGAATTGTCATTTCCTCAATTCTATGTTTCAAGAACATCCCTCCGGAAAGAAGTGTTGCCTATGCACCAGGTTGGTACTTTAGTGTGAAGAAGGCTGGAGTGAAGAAAAGAGTTGCTCTACCTAAAAAGCACAAGCAAAAGGAGGTTGCTTCTTCGAAGAAGAGGAAATCGAAGGAAGCTGCTCCGATCCCAAAGAAAAGAAAATCAACCCTCAGATTACAGGATTCTGATCCTAGAGAAGAGCTTATTGTTCCATCTGACACCTTGGTCATCACAACTGTAGAAGAAATTGTTTTTGAGGAAGCTGTAATCCTTGACGAAGAGCCATCACTAACACTTACACAATAGGATCCTCTATCGGAAAACATCGAACGAGTTGCTACTCCAACAACTTGCGTTCCTGATGATAATGGTATAGCAGAAATCTCTGGAGATCAGGAGGAACGAATTGCTGATCCTGTAACAGAAACTCATGTTGAAGAAATCAACATCAGAGAGAAACCTGTGATCTTTTCCGGAGAGAGAATGATCAGTTGGAAGGAAATTGACATTCTCAACAAAGTAAAAGATTTCATCGAGTCAATCAGTACTGATGATGCATCAAAGATATTGAATATGACGACTGACTCAATCTTTAGAAAAATTCTTCACGTATATGAGGAATGAGGGGAAATGAGGCTGAGCCCTGTAAGAGAGCTCGCTGGTTGGAATGACTGGTTTAAAGTGGAAGTGTAATCCTGCCTTGGATTAGGAACTTTTCAATGTATAAAGATGATAGTCTGGGACTTCTACCACACTTCAGGCTGGGATTTATCATCAAACATGTTGATGACTTTATCAATCTCATTGAGGAGAGACAAAATCAACTTTCCACCTACTAGTCAGATAAACAATGAGGGGATTAATGAGAGAACAGTCATGACAGTAGAGACAGACATCGCACTGAGCCTTAGCACCGAGACTGTTAGGATCTCATCTGAAGTTGAGCTGGCGAGAGCTCAGTTAGCCACCTACATTGTTGAGGAAGCTAACAAGAGGATGAAGCAACAAGGAATTGAAGCAAGCAGAGATCAACAATTCCTACCACCAAAAGAACTACAACATGGAGAATCCAGCTCTAGAACTGCTGAAGAAATTGCATCTCAAATATACACAGGCATCACTGATCTCTTTAACCTTGATGCTTGGAATTCGGATGAACAATTTCTGGATTACTCTAGCACACCACCCATCTATGTTGAACCTGAACAACTTATTCACACAGTCTGTCAAAATATTTAGACTGAATATGTCGATGAAGCAGTCCTGGAGGAAGTTGCAGAGGTGGGACTCCCCTGCTGCAGAAGCAGCAACACAGATAGCAGATAAAGACCCTCAGGCAAATACAGATAGAAATGCAGAAACTGAGGAGGAAAATGTTGAAAGAAATGTTGGGAGTGAAGAAGTTGCTAAAGCAATCACTGACACTATACACAATGATGAAGTCAGTCAGGTTGGTAATGACGTAATTGAGGAGGTTGCTGAGGCGACTACAATTGCACATACTCAAGCAGTTGAAGTCGTTGAGGAAGCAACAGTTGGAGATGAGATGCAGGAGATGGTCGTTTCCCATGTAGCAACTATTATCACTAAACATGTTGCTGAGGAAAGTCAGGCTCCAGATGAGCAGCAGGTTGCTGATCCCGAGGTCACTGTTGAGACAACGCCTCAAACACAGATTCCTAGCATGGATGCTGTTGAGACAATCCCTGCTGAAAATCCACAAGGGACAGTTGAGAAGGATGCTGAGCTGCATTCAAGAGGTAAGGAGCCTGTTTCAACGTCAGCTACACTACCAAATAATTATGGTAATGATTCATCAAGCGACATTGATGATGAATCAGACTCTCCCCACTTAAAGAGCCTGGAAAGATTCCACTTACTCAAGACGAGAATATGAGATATCTTGCTGCCAAACACGCACAGGCAAAACAACAAGATGAAGAGGAAGCCAGAAGATGTGTGAGTCAAGCCTTGGTCGTAATTACTCCTCAAAATCCTCAACCACTGATTGAAATCCCTGCTGACTCTCAAAAGCTGACACTTACAAGTGTGATGAATGCAGTTCAGGAACTTGCAAAGGCTCTTAACAGGCATTTGGCTAATCAAGTGGCTATTAACAATAGTCAGCTTACTTCCTCTCTGGAAGACTTAAAGAAGACAATTGAAGAACTTCATGGCATAATAAACGATAAGCTAAACAATGAATTCACTGGTCAAACCTTATCTAGAGCTGCATTTGAAGGAAGACAAAAGACTGCCACCGCTGATCTAAAATTTAGTATGAAAGAAGTGAAGGACACTCGGGCTGCCCATGGACTCGTCCTGAATGACCTCAAAGAAAGCTCCTCCTCGCAGAACAAAGACATTGCTGAGCTCAAAGATGGGTACAAGACCCTAGGAATGCTAGTAGGAGAAATGCAATATATTCTGGGAAAAGTCTATCCTAATGAAGCTGCTAGAGCTGCCACCCACCAGAACGTTAGTTTTGATGATGCCAAAAATGGGGAAGGAAAACGGAGAAAACAAGGAAAATGGAAAGAGAAGCAGCAGGAGCTTGATATGGCAGTTGTTGAATCTACAACAAGAGAAATTGCTGAAGAAGAAGAAGATGATGAGGAACAAATTTCATTAACCAGGAGAAACAAGCGAAAAAGATCTGACTCTGGACCTGGTCAGGATGCTGGTTCGAAAAAGAGTAGAAAAGATGATGATGATGAGAATGCAAGTGCTGGAAATGCTGCCCAACAAGCAACAAGGAGAACTGCAACAACTCAAGTTACTGCCTCCACGACAAGGCAAAGAACACAAAGGTAGCAAACTGATTGAGATAGAGAAAAAAGACAGAGAAAACAGCAACAGGTTGCTGTGTATAAAGCCCCTGCTGATCAAAGAGAGCTGGAGTCTAACTGGATTTCAAGGCTAGGAGTAATTGACAATGGAATTTACAACACTGAGAGACACTCCTATCCAGATCAAGAAGCTCCAAATTTTACTGGAGATAAAGTTCCACCTCAGATCTTGGTTCTACTTGATCAGAAACCAGAAAACATCATTGACCCCGTTTTCTGGAACATGGAAATCTTTGGCAAGATCACTCTACCACAGGATAGGAATCTTAAATATGAGGAGATTCGTGACTTCAAAAGATCAGCGTACATGAGATACTTCAGAGAACTATGCAAGTCTGGCTACTTCAAAAAACATCTCTCATGCGAAAAAGCACTGAAGCTGAAGAAGTATCAGTATCTAGCAAGCGAGGGGAAGCTACCTTTGCAAGAAACACTGATAGGAAGAGTCAAGAGGGGAAATTAACTCTTCTACTATGAAGATTTCTAGCTAAGATGGATTCAGATTCCTAACATAGCCAAGCAGCTAGAGAAATCTTATAAGGATTCGATCTCGAACTGGTGGAGAGGAACGAAGTTTGAAGAAGCGGCTAAACAACATCAACGAAGAAGCTCAGAAGTTGATCATATTCGAAGGAAGATGTTTTGAAGAACAAGAAGATGAAGAAAGTATGCTTACAGATAGTCCTTGAAAACAACATTTCTTGTAGAAGTATGCCCATATTCTTTATTTTGAAATTTGTTACACAGAAAGATAAATCTTCACTCTGTAAACATGAAATTCTTTCTTTCATATGAAAAATCACCTGATCTTACTACTTTTTTTTTGGGTTTTGTCATCATAAAAAAAGGGGAAATTGTTGGGAGATTTCTAAGATAGTTTTAATGAGATAATGTAATCATTGATAGAAAATTAGAATACCCATTCTCCATGTTTTGTAAGTAGGAACATAGACCTATAGGCATATGATCATGAAACTAAAATAGGTCTTAAGAAAAATAAAGATAAATGCTTGAAACGGAATTTCAAAGAACACTCGTGTTCAAAGAAGAATCAAGCAAACAGAAGATCAGGAAGACACAAAGAAAGCCAAACAAACGACTAAAACAAAAGAAACTGCACGAAGTCAGGATGCTGACTAAAGAAGTCAAGACAGGAAGTTGATTGACATCAGGATGCTGACTTACTTTAGGAAGCTGACATCGAAGATATAAGTACTGAAGAACAAAACAACAAGCTGACAACCTTCGCTCAACTCACTTATCACTGGACAAGAAATATATATTGAATGCAGTACGAGGAAGGTTACTGACAAAGAGTCGTTGGACAGAAGTTTGAGCCGAACCAATAAGAAGATGCCACCAGGAACTGCAGCTCTGCAAAAGGCCTGCAACCAGGGTGTGGTGTCATTAATGCGGATAAGAGTAGGACATGCCCTATACTCTCTCAAGTGTCAATCGCATTAATTGCAAGGATATGGAGGATCATATTTGAACTAAAATAGGAATAATGCCTCTCTTCAACGGGCATATTCCAAAGATCTATAAATAGAAGGTTGGAGTGACCAAGAAGACAACTGAAGCTTTGAAGTACATTGCAAATTCTCACAAATCTTTCATTCTCCAAAGCTACCATTAAGCTCAGTCACTCAACCTTCTAGGAGCAGTCTACAATAACATTGAAGCCATCAAAGATCAAGACTGCTTCGCACCAGTTGAAGAAACCTTTTATCTTTAACCATTGTGTTGTGTGCGTTAGGTTGTTTATGGTGTAACTTAGTTGAGAGGATTAGATCCTTGCTAAGTGTATAGTCTAGAAATAGATTACTTGCCCTTTGTGGGTTGTGGCCTTCGACTAGAGTCTGGATTCTAGTAGGCGTAGTTTGTTAGGAAGAAGTTTGTAAAATGAGATTGTAATTCGAACTGACCTAACAAAGATCCTCCTTGTGAAGGAGTAGAGTGGACGTAGAAGACTTACACCACCTTCGAACCACTATAAACCTTATGTGTTTATCTGCTTTGATTTACTTACTGCATTGCATTTACCTTATCATATTATGTACCTTGCAGTATATATCATAAGCATCGTGTATAAAAGTATTGGCAAAGAGCATTCTTGCAAAAGAAAACTGGTTTCCAAAAAGAACTCTATCAAGTTTATTCCGCTGCACTACACTTTGATTTCGGGTCAGGAACCTGATTGAGCTTTGAGCCAGGTTGCTGATTTGAGATAGGTTACTGCCCTTGGGTCAGGAACCTGTTTTTTACAGAATTTTTTTTAAAGAGTTTGCAAAATTAATAGAGGTTCATTCACCCCCCTTTGAACCTCTGACCTCTTGAGACGTTTGGGACCAACAATGTTGTATTTGACTTTATTTAAGTTTAATGAATGATATTAGTGTTCTATTGTTAAATGTAGTGTAACTTGATAAGTTAAATATTACACCAAAAAACGCCTAGTTTATATCAACATACATTGTTAAGCTTAATTTCAATTGAAAATAATTAAAGCTTATAAACTAGATTATACAAATTGTACTTGTAAAATGTAAAAAATTGTCCAAACCTATAGCATAACAAAATTAAATATATCATAAAAAATGACTGCAATTCAAAATGAAAATGAAACTTGAATTACAATTTCATTCAACTAATTGCCACATTAAGCCAACAAAATATATATTATCCAACATGCACATGTAACCTGAGTTGGCACATTAAGCCATCATTACAAAACAAGGCCAAAATTTGTTTATAGCCAACTAGACAAGATATCCAACAAAAGCCACTCTCAAGTCTCAAGTTTAAATAAACACAAGACAAAATAAAAATTATATTTGATCCATAGCAAAACAAATAAAAGTCACTCTATTACATCTTCTCATTCTCAAACTATTTAATATATTTATCACCTTCATGGACAGATTGATCCTCCTATTTTAAAGTAACGATGAAGTGTAGTAGTCTGATAGGAGAAAAATGGCAAAAATAACCCGTATATTACCCCTAATTATCACATTGTCCTTTAATTTTTTGGGTTTTTAAAAATACCTAGTATATTACACATTTTTGCCAATAATACACATTGACCTATAGTTACAGGCAAAGAACCGGTCATTTTCTGACATGACCAGTTAATTTATGATGTGGAGTCAATTTATGCATTTTTTTAATTCTAATACTATGTCACTTGGAACAGAGAGAGAAAATTCAGGTCTTAAAATTCAGAAAAAATGATAGAGAAAATTGAAATATTCCTCATATACTTCATGAAGATTAACCTGCTAAAGTTGTTGGTTGTTTGTGCATATAAAAATATCGTCATCAAAGGCTTTTGAAATTTGCATTGAGAACCCTCGATCACATATGTAATAGACATCAACATGCCCCTATTAGATTTATGTACACCGTCCGCTAGACGTTGAAACTCAGTCTAATAGAATCCTAGCAGACAAATCACAATCTCCAGCCTCCAACAAATAGAGCAATAGAAGTCATCGCTCATGGATACACTTGAGGAGGAAAAGAAATGAAGCCAATTCAAATTGATAACACCACATTAGGAAAACTCAAAATATATACTTGTTATAGCGACAAAAGTATTCGTTATTGAATTGAGTTCGTCCGTTTAACCGATTTAGATATTCTTATTCAACAAGTCATTAAAATGAGGATTGAATCAATTCAGTTAGGGCTTAATTTATTATTTTTAGGTGAATTTCTATTGAAATCGTAATAATTATTTTTTTATGGTGATTGTAGCCAAATTGGAAAATAAACAACATTTTAGATATCTCAGACAATTCAAATCATCAAACATATCTCAATTTTGAAGTTGATGATGATTTTTTAGGAAATTGACACATGATTTTCCGACATGTGTATTTAAAATAAATGACGTGTGATGTCATTCTGTATTTGCTAGTTGAATCATGACCTTTTCTTTAGTTTATTATGATTCTGACCAAGTTCAGTTTAGATTATATCTTAGTTCTTCAACGGACATGTCAAATAACTATATTATTTTTCTAAATTTAACTTTTCCGCACTCTCATAATCAAAATATGATATATATATATATATATATATATATATTTGTGTATCTATATATTAACAAATTAACTCTAGAAAAGTGAGATATCAGAAAACTATAAGCACTTAAAAGTGTTGTGAATTTATTCACAACGACTAATTATTTTGTTTTGTAATCAAAAATATTATTCTCTTTACCTTAAAAAACAAAATGAGAAATTATAGATTACAAATTTTTTTTTGATTTATGCAAAATAATATTATACCTTTTACATTAACAAATATGGAAAATGTTAATTAAATACTTAGTATGCAAACAGGGAAAAATATTAATTTAACCAGATCTATTGCATTTATTGTTGGCACAAATGGGAATAAACATAATTTTGTATTGATTTTCATAACTAATCAAATATGCATACTATATTTTGGCATCTTGATTTTCATTGTTCTATAAATTAGGGCATCCATTGCAATCTTCAAAACTCTTTTTTTAGATCTCACCAATATCTCTTTATATTTCATTATAATTAAATTTACTCAAATTATTATGCAAATGTATCTGTTTTTTGAAACTTGTTGTATTTAGTAAGTCATAATTTTTAATTTGTTGAAATCATTATTCAAACAAAAAGAAATCAACCAAGATCTTTTATCCATCTCAAGTTTAAATCTTTCTATTATGTTGTCTTAATTTGTGTTACATTCACATATATTTTGTTCGGACACGTGTGTGTATATATAAATAGTCATAGATATTTTAAACATTACTTTTTGTTATTAAGTTCATGATGCACATCAACTTTTATGTGCGATTTAACAAATTAAGGCATTAATCATTGATTGATTTTTATTAGATTAAATATAGTAAAGTAAACAGACATTGATGCTTATCCTTTCGTATTTCAATATCATTTTGAAAAAACTTCTTTAAGTTTAATGATGCGATTTTTAGGAACAAAAGTTATGAGAGCAGTTCTTTCATACCATTATGGCATGTTCAACCCCTCGTGTGAATACTATACATGGTTGGAGTGTCGAAAGGTAAAGAATGAGAAAGGCATATTTCTTCGTCGCAAAATGTTTTTTAGCCTAAACCAATATGAACTTCTATCTCGATTATTTCCAAGAGTTTCAGAAGATCGTCAGAATGTTCTTTTAATGGTATGAAGTTTGTGAATAAGTATTAGAAAGTTTGAAAGTGATGATGTGTAAATTTGTAGTTTTATTTCTCTATTTTGATTATATTCTAGGTTTCTAAAGCATTTGGGAACAAAAAAATATCCGTAGAAGACTATGTCTTCAATTTGAAGGATAGGGTCGAGATTGAAATTATTGTTCAAGCCATTGGCTTCACAAATCAAGATGTCGTAGGAATGACTTTGGAGTCATCAAATCATGTCGAAGATAGCGGCGAATGGAGAATCCTTCTGTACGATCCAATGTCTTGTCTGAATAACGATTTGTAGAAAGACATACAATCATCTATGGTCTTGGGAAATGGGTTGAATATGAGATCAAAGGCTTCTGAAATTTGCATTGAGAACCCTCGATCACGTATGTTAATAGACATCAACTTGCCTCTATTAGACTATGAGGATGAAATACAGAAAGATGACGACGAAGAGATTAATATACTTGTCCGCTTAATTTTGAAACTCGGTCTAATATGAATCCTAGCAAACAAATCACCATCTCCAGCCTCCAACAATTAGAACAATAGAAGTCGTCGCTAATGGATACCTTTGAGAAGAAAAACAAATGAAGACAATTCAAACTGATAAACACCACATTATGAAAACTCAAAATACTTGTTATAGAAATAAAAGTATTCGTTATTGAATTGAGTTCCTCCGATTTAACCGAATTAGATATTCTTATTCAATAAGTCATTAGATTGAGGATTGAATCAATTTAGTTAGGGTTTAATTTATTAGTTTTAGGTTGATTTCTGTTGAAATCATAATAATTACTTTTTTTTGCGATTGTAGCAAAATGGGAAATAAACATGATTTTAGATATCTCGAGCAATTTAAATCACCAAACATATTTCAATTTTGATGTTGATGAGGATTTTCTAGGAAACTGACACATGATTTTCCGACATGTGTATTTAAAATAAATGACGTGTGATGCCATTCTGTATTTGCTAGTTGAATCATGACCTTTTCTTTAGTTTCTTGTGATTCTGACCAAGTTCAGTTTAGACTATATCTTAGTTCTTCAAAGGACATGTCAAATAACTATATTATTTTTCTAAATTTAACTTTTCCGCACTCTAGGGGTGGCCGGCGACGGGTGGTCGCGGGCCATGGCTGTGTTCGTGCATGGGTGTGTTTATATATGTGAGTGCATGTTTTGAGCTATTATTGGTGTATTATTTAGGCCACCGGTGGGGATGGCGCGTCAGGAGGGGGCGGCACCGCCGCAGCTGGGAGCTGCTGCAAGTGTCAGACGCGCTGGGCAAGCGCTGGCGGGTGGGTGTGCGCGCGCGGCATGCTCGTGTGTGCGCGTGCCGGGAGTCACTGTTTGCGTCGTGTGCACACCAAAGAGCGTTTTCGTATGTCGGTCCGTGTTGTATGTTTTCATCAAGTCGTCAGAAGTCGGGGGTCCCGGTCAAAGTCAACCTTTTTACCAAAATTACGAAAACGCCCTTAAACCTTAAAATGCTCCGTTTGAGCTCATATCTCATCCGTTTTAGCTCATTCTTGTCCCTATGGAACCCTTATCGAACCCTCTTCAACCTAACTGTCTCCAAAGCTTCTTTCATTTCCTTTTTCTTATTGTTTCCTCTTGAGAGAATTTTTGTATTTAATTACGCTTATTTAATGTAAAATAAATCTAAGAAAACTCGTTACTTGTGTAGGATTACAAACGGATCGATACTCTTAAGAATTGATACTTTGACAACTCACATGGTTACCACCGAACAAGCTAGGGGTAATTTCTAAATCTTTATGTGTTTACTGTTTTCCCTATTCGATGTATTGATTTGTGAAATACTAAATGATATGATTATATGTTGTGTCATCCATTATACTGTGAAAGGACTAAGGTCCACATACATCACTCGAAGAGACTTATGGTCCGTAAAAAAACAACTGTCTCTTACCTCCTCTACTACTTGAAAGGTTTGGTGGTCCTGGAAATGCACCAACGGTATATAAGACCGTTTATTAGGGTAAGACGAGAATTACCCGCACCTAAAGAGGAGTTATGATTTATGTGCTATGCATACTACGTGCTGTGTTTAATTACCAAACTTATGTATTTTCGAACTGTTTATCGGTCAAAACTTTTAAGATGCGGAGTTTATCCCCACGAGTGTATTCAACGTACTCACCTCTTTTGGTTTATAAAACAATGAAACAATATTTTAATTTACTTCTCGTTTTGTAAATTAATCGTATTTGTTTAAAAGATGGATCCTAAAAAGTTTAATTCCACTATTTGAAGTTTCAAACTATAAGACTTGGTTGTATCCGAAGTTGCTTATGTAATGACTTTAAATCGTCTCTTACCTCTTTCTTCTTTAAAGTAAATGTCTTACCTCTTTGTTCTTGCACGCCCGCAAGGAAAACTCTGATAATTTTAAGAATGAAAATGGGACGTGACAGTATGGTATCAGAGCAGTGTTCTATCATTTTTAGACTTGCTCAAACATGTTTTAAAAAGAAAAACGAGTTTGAAAACGTGTTTTAAACGTGAAAATCTTTTCGAAAAGAAATGGATAAGCACCATTCTCTCTCTATGCGTGTCTCTCCTTAATCACAGAACTTAATAATAAGGAGTGTTTATCTGTTTAGTGTATTCTCGTTTATCTGATATAAACCGTTTAGGTTTGAAGGGGTGTTAAGTAAATGGTTTCACGATAAAAACTTATATAAGTTTATACATGATAGATGGCTAAGGTTAGACTTACGGCTAGGAAGAGAGTCCAGCCAGAGACACAAGCGATGAGACTTAGATGTCGTTTTTTCGATAGTAGAGTGACGGGAGACGTATCCGTAGGTGAGCATATTTTAAGTTGTATCATTGCTGGAGAGAGGTTGGGGGTGTAGGGGGTAGCATTGTTAGCGTTCAGGCTTGTCTACAGCTGATACAGACCCTACCCGATGAGTAGGTAGTTAGGGCGCGTCGCGTTTACAGAGACGAGGTAGTATTTTCGGCTGTGGACGGTATTCCCTTTATCGACTTCGGGAGGATTGCTAGACACCTACTAGACTTGTGGGGCCACCATGGTCTTCCGACTACCCCGAAGCGAGGACCCTACGATCCATCTAATGACAGCTCTATGACCGAGGACGACGAGTCTGAGGAGGACCCCGATGAGGATCCCGAGGAGGATCCCGGGGAGGATGACCCTGAGGCGGGTGATCCGAGAGACGTGGCACCGAGACTACAGGGACCTCCATCACCTCCAGCTGCGGTTGCGTAGATGTTAGGATGATGACCGTTATTTTGTGTATATAGACTACGAACGATGAAACTTTATATATGTATATATGTAGGTGATAACTCTTCCTATGTAGTTAGTATACATAGACGTTTTGTATGATGTATGAGCTACCCATCTTTTGCTGATATATATATTATATCTATTTTGCATTACTATCTTATGGAATTCACGTTTATTTCTTTTCTCTCGTTACGTATTTATTTTCTCTATCTGTAAGCGTTATTGTGACACCTGATTAACGGAACTTTATATACATCATAACATAATCATGTCTAGAGGCTGACCCCAAAGAGAGCAGCCGCCAACAGTTGATCCACCAGAACAAGATGCGGATGCAACGATGAAAGATTTGGTGACTGTCCTTAGAGGACTAACCCAACATTTCGAGGTCACGTATATTGCACCACCACCAGTGAGGAACGATACGAATGCAATTTATGAACAATTTCGGTGTTTCAATTCGTAAACGTTTAATGGAAAGGGCGAACCAACCGATGCAGAAGAGTGGCTAAGGTCACTCGATCGATTATTCGGACATCTAACTTGTACCAGAGAGCAGAAAATTTCATGTGCAATCTTTCAGCTCACGGAAGAGGCGAGCCACTGGTGGGACTCGTATGAGAGGACCTTATTACCTGAGCAGAGAGAAACAATAACGTGGGAAGCCTTCAAGGAAGTGATCATACATCACTTCATTCTTCAATCGTACCGCGATAAAAAAGAAATAGAGTTTTTACATCTCTGTCAAGGAATCGTGACAGTGGGAAAGTACGAACGAAGGTTTGATCATTTGAGCAGATACGCAACTCACTTGGTTCGACTTCGTCAAGAAAGCCCAACGATTTGAGAGGGGTCTTCGTCCAGAAATTAGTTCGACTTTGGCAGGTCATGGAACGATGACCTACGCCAACGTTATCAAGAGAGCCCAAGAGATTTCCTCTCGTCTGCATTTGGATGATGTGCCTCCTAAGAACGTTTTTCCGACATCTGTAAAGAGAAAGTGGACTGGCCCGAGCCAGAGCTTTAATCGAAACAAATTTCCGAGGGTAAACAATGCTTCACTTTTTCCCCCTCCCAGATCGGGAAACTCATGTGTTAAATGTGGAAAAATACACATAGGACAGTGCCAGCAAGGGACATGGAATTGATATCGGTGTGGAGAATCGGGATATATTGCGGCAAACTGTCGGAAGATGAGAAACCCAACAGTTGCAACACCAAGTTCGAGGCCAGTAGCAGGCAGAACGCGGGCTTTTGCTCTTACTCGTCTAGAGGCTGCAAAGGGATCGGAGATGATGACAGGTATGTTAACAGTATGTGGTATACCTGTTCTCATCTTATTTGATATCGGAGCGACCCACTCTTTTATCTCTATCAATTTCTACAATTTGTTGAAACATGACGGTAGGGTAGTCGCTAAAACCCTAGAAGTTAGTACTCCTTCAGGAAAGACGGTAAAAATAAAAACACTTTTACCGTCATCTAAAGATCATTTTTGAAGATAAGATCTTTCTAACTGATCTTCATGCTTTAGAAATGAAGGATTGCGATATAATCCTAGGGATGGACTGATCTTGGTCAAATCACGTAGTGATCAAATGTCCTGCAAGAGAGACTGTCTTTCAAACACCTGGAGAACCAGAGTTCACCTTTCATAGGACACGAGTTAGAGTTGACTCAAGGATTATATCAGTCATGAAGACAACCTAGATGCTCATCAAAAGAAATTGTGAAGCTTGGTTGGTCAACATGGTGAATCTCGAGCAAGGAATGAATTCCATCAAGAATGTGCTGGTAATAAAAGAGTATATGGATGTTTTTCCAGAAGATTTACCTGGCTCTCCGCCAGATCGACAGATTACTTTTGAGATTGATCTTGTACCAGGATCAGCACCGGTGTCGAAGGCTCCATATCGGATGGCACCGAAGGAACTACAAGAACTGAAGGTTCAACTACAAGAACTTCTGGACAAAGGTTTCATTAGACCCAGCGTGTCACCTTGGGGAGCTCTAGTGCTCTTTGTAAAGAAGAAAGATGGAAGCTTTCGGATGTGCATCGACTATTGAGAGCTGAATAAGAGAACCATCAAGAACAAGTATCTACTACCTTGAATTGAAGATCTTTTTGATCAGTTGAGAGGTGCCAGTGTGTTCTCAAAGATTGACTTAAGGTCTGGATACCATCAGATGAACGTCAAGGATGCAAATATATCTAAGACAACATTCAGGACAACATATGGTCACTACGAGTTTGCAGTAATACCATTTGGACTCAGCAATGCACCAACTGTCTTTATGGATCTGATGAATCGTGTCTTACATCTGTATCTCGATCTTTTTATCATCGTGTTTATTGACGATATTCTCATCTATTCGTGTGATAGGACGCACCATGAGCAGCATCTTAGGAACGCATTAGAGATTTTGCGAAAGGAGAAACTTTATGTAAAATTCAAGAAGTGTGAATTCTGGATGGACAAAGTAAGCTTCTTTGGCCATATTGGCTCTTCTCAAAGGATCAAAGTAGACCCTGATAAGGTGGGAGCTGTCAGTAAATGGGAAACTCCAACGAACGTCAAGGAAGTGCGGAGTTTTATCGATTTGGCCGGATATTACCGAAGACTCATAGAAGGATTTTTTAAGATTACCACTCCTATGACTTGTCTGACGTGGAAGGATGTAAAGTTTCAATGGACCGAACAATGCGAGCGTAGTTTCCAGGAGCTGAAGAAGAGACTGACAGAGGCACTAGTCTTAACAGATCCGGATACAACGAAGGAGTTCGTACTCTACAGTGATGCATCCAAACAAGGTTTGGGGTGTGTTCTGATGCAGCAAGGGAAAGTAGTAGCTTACGCATCACGACAATTGAAGACTCACGAACAGAACTATCCAACACATGATCTGGAGCTGGCCGTTGTTGTGCACGCCCTTAAGATTTGGAGACATTATCTTTATGGTGTGAAATGTGAGATCTACACCGACCATAAGAGCCTAAAATATTTCTTCGAACATAAAGAGCTCAATATGAGACAGAAAAAATGGCTAGAGTTGGTAAAGGATTACGATATTACAATCCACTACCACCCTGGAAAAGCAAACGTGGTGCTTGATGCACTTAGTAGAAAAGGAAAGGGAATTGTGACGTCTATGATCACCACCCAGCGCCAACTAATTGAAGAGATGTCAAGGCCGTTGTCAGCACACCCTGGAGGTACAAAGAAGTACCGAGATTTGAAAGAGAAGTTTTGGTGGAGAAATATGAAAGGAAGCATCGGACTGTTCGTTAAAAAATGTCTTGTTTGCCAACAGGTGAAGGCTGAACATCAACGACCAGCTGGAATGCTAACTCCATTGGAAATACCTGAATGGAAATGGGAGCACATTGCCATAGATTTCGTTGTTGGTTTGTCTAGAACCAAACGAGGAAACCACGTGGTATGGGTGATTGTGGATAGATTAACAAAGTCTTCCCATTTCTTACCAATCAAGATGACTTTCGGACTAGATAGGTTAGCTTGAATCTATCTCGAAGAGATTGTCAGATTGCATGGAGTACCGGTTTCTATCATGTCAGATAGAGATCCTCGTTTTACATCCAGATTTTGGCAAAGTTTACAAAAGGAGTTAAGGACTAAGCTAGCCTTCAGTACGACTTTTCACCCTCAAACGGATGGCAGTCAGAAAGGACAATACAAATTCTAGAAGATATGTTAAGGGCTTGTATTTTGGATATTCACGGGAGTTCGGAGGATCACTTGTGCTTAGTGGAGTTTGCCTACAACAACAGTTACCAATTGACAATTGGGATGACACCATATGAAGCTCTCTATGGAAGGAAATGTCGTTCTCCTATTTGCTAGGATGAAGTAGGCGAAAAGAAAATGTTGGGACCCAAATTGGTGGATCAGACAGTAGAAGTGATAAAGAAAATTTGGGAAAGAATAAGGATAGCACAAGATCGACAAAAGACATATGCAGATAAAAGATGAAGAGAGCTGAAATTTGAAGTGGGAGATAAAGTTTTTATAAAGGTCTCACCTACTAAAGGAATTTACCGTTTTGGAAAAAGAGGAAAGTTGAGACCAAGATATGTGGGACCCTTCGAGATTTTGGAGTGGATTAGAGAATTCACTTATCATCTAGCTTTGCCGCTGGACGTCGCCGGCATACACAACGTCTTCCATGTGTCTATGTTGCGGAAATATGTTTTCGATCCGAGTCATGTGATCGATCAGAAAAGCATAGAGATTGAAAAGGATCTCACTTATGAAGAATATCTAGTGGCTATCTTGGAACGAAAAACTCACAGATTGAGAAATCGAGATATGGCTTTAGTCAAAGTTCAATGGAGTCGCCATGGAAAGGAAGAAGCAACATGGGAACAAGAAGACGAACTCTTAGCAAAGTATCCCGACTTGCCGATCCTAGGTATATATCTAAATTTCGAGGACGAAATTCTTTTAAGGGGTAAGGAATGTAACGCCCAGGACAAAAACGACGCATAATTGATTAATTAAATAATTTAACTCTTGATTGTTTAATTTAATTATATGCGTTTCAGAAGAATGATAATGCATGTTTTAAGTAGAGGTATAATTTAGTCGAGAAACATAGGTGATAATTTTACCATAAGATGCGTATTTGAAAAACGAGAAGATAGAAACGAGTTAGAGGTCAATCAGAGACTCGTAGCTCAAATAATGAAGAAAATGGTGAAAAAGAAAAATAAAACGTATACGAAGGGTAGAAAAATACGAGATATTCTTGATAAACAGTAACTCAAGATATTATTGATGAATAGTAACCCACGATTTTTTAGGTGAATAGTAACTTTCGAAAGTCTATAAATATAACGTGAAATCGAATCGTAAAATCGTCATTTTTCTTCGAACGAGACAAAAAACGAGAAAATCATAAGTCTCTCTCTCCTCTCTCTTCTCTCTCTTCTCAGTTTTCTGGTCTTCGGCTCGCTGCCGCCGCTGCCAGTGCCAGAAAATTCACTTTTCTCGGTTTCGGCCGATTTTCGTACAGATTGTAGCTTTCGCCGAGATGATTCCAGGACAGGTCCAGAATTCCATTCTAACATCTCGATCATTGGAAAACGGTCGGTCAAGCATCGGAAAACCTTAAACCTTTGTTTATTACCCTTTCTCTCTCCTGTTTTGTCGGAAGGGTGGCTGACCTTCCCGGGGTGTTGGGCTATCGAGTGGGGGTGGTGGCGCCGCCATGGGCTGCGGCGCCGGAGTTGAAAGTCGGCTGGAAAATGGTCAGTTGCATGTGGTTGTATGTGTGTGTGTATGGTTTTCTTGTTGAGTATGTTGTTGGTGGCTGTGTGTTTGGTGTTGGTGGTTGCCGGCGATAGGAGGTTGCCGGCTAGTGGTCCTGGAGGTGTCGCCAGTGATTGGAAGTTGTCGGCCGGAGCTGAACAGTGGTGTGTGTGTGTTGAGTGTGTGGCTGTCGGAGGCGGCGTTGTGAAGCACCGTCGTGGTTGCTAGTGGCTGGCGCGCGGTGTCGCACCGGCATGGTCAGGGCCAGGGGTGGCCGGTGACGGGTGGTCGCCGGCCATGATTGTGTTCGTGCATGGGTGTGTTTATATATGTGAGTGTGCGTGTTTTGAACTGTTGTTGGTGTACTGTTCATACTGCCTATGGGGATGGCCGGGGCAGGTGGTGGCCGACGCTGGTGGCGTCGGCGAGTCAGGAGGGGCGGCGGCGCCGCAGTTGGGAACTGCTGCAAGTTTCAATCGCGCTGGGCATGCTGGCGCGTGGGTGTACGCGCGGGTGTGCATGCGGTAGGCGCGTTATGCGTGGGCGTGCTCACGCGGCATGCACGCGCCGGGAGCCATTGTGTGTGCCGTGTGCGCAAGAGCGAGCGTTTTCATGCGTTGGTTCGTGTCGTATGTTTTCGTCGAGTCGTCGAGAGTCGGGGGTCCCGGTCAAAGTCAACATTTTTACCAAAATTACGAAAACACCCTTAAACCTTAAAACGCTCCGTTCGAGCTCGTATCTCATCCGTTTTAGATCATTCTTGTCCCTATGGAACCCTCTTCGACCTCATGGTCTCCAAAGCTTCTTTCATTTCCTTTTTCTTTATTGTTTCCTCTTGAGAGAGTTTATGTATTTAATTACGCTTATTTAACATAAAACGAATCAAAGGAAACTCGTTACTTGTGTAGGCTTACAAACGGATCGATACCCTTAAGAATTGATACTTTGAGAACTCGCGTGGTTACCACCGAACAAGTTGGGGGTAATTTCTAAATCTTTATGTGTTTACTGTTTTCCCTATTTGATGTATTGATTTGTGAAGTATTAAATGTTGTGACTATATGTTGTGTCATCCATTATACTATGAAAGGACTAAGGTCCATATACATCACTCGAAGGGACTTATGGTCCGTAAAAAACAACTGTCTCTTACCTCCTCTACTACTTGAAAGGTTTGGTGGTCCTGAAAATGCACCAATGGTTTATAAGACCGTTTATTAGGGTAAGACGGGAATTACCTGCACCTAAAGAGGAGTTATGATTTATGTGTTATGCATACTACGTGTTGTGTCTAATTGCCAAACTTATGTATTTTCGAACTATTTATCAGTCAAAACTTTTAAGATGCGGAGTTTATCCCCACGAGTGTATTCAACGCACTCACCCCTATTCTATAATTAATGTTATAGGATATGACGAACGTTAAGAGCCAACTAGAGAGATTTAGATTTTCCAGAGCCATATCTGTATATTTTCCTTTTGCTTTATAAAACAATGAAAAAATATTTTAATTTACTTCTCGTTTTGTAAATTAATCATATTTCTTTAAAACATGGATCCTGTAAAGTTTAATTCTGTTGTTGGAAGTTTCAAACTATAAGACTCGGTTGTATCCGAAGTTGTTTATGTAATGACTCTAAATCGTCTCTTACCTCTTTCTTCTTTAAAGTAAATGTCTTATCTCTTTCTTCTTGCACGCCCGTAAGGAAAACTCTGATAATTTTAAGAAAGAAAACGGGGCGTGACAGAAAATATCTTGTATGTTGATGTTTGTTGCTGAAAATACCCACTTACCGGTAATAAAAGGTAAACAACCGATTACAATCTGACGTGGCAGAAAAATACACATGTGGAATTGACTTTTGAGTTTATTTTTAATCTTATATCCATATCATTTAAGAAATGGGTATTTTTGGTAAAAACATACAATCATACGGGGTATTCTCGAAAAAATAATAAAAATAAGAATTTATTATTTAAAAACTCAGAATATTATTGAAAAATATCTTCAAATATTATTTAAGTAAATATGAAAGTATATTAAAATTAGAAATTTTATTTACAAAAAACATAAATTATATTAAATATCTAAAAATCAACAAATAAAGACAAAAAAATTAATTTTCTTATTATTGAATATTAAAAATTCTAATTTTTTTTATATATGTATAAATTTTTTTATTAATACTTCATTTTTCTTTTTAATAATTTTAACAATTTTATTAATTATTTAACTTTTCACCATTTAATCGATTTAATTTTTTTTATTTTTTTAGATATTTAGAGATAATTTTCCAACAAATATATATCATGCTAGAATTTTTTTTGTTTGGTTTATAAATATTTTAAAATACTACAAAGAAATTAATAGTAAGATTAATTTAAAAATTAATAAGAAATTAAAATTAGAAAATTAATTTTCGTAATTTAATAATTAGATTATTGTTTTGTTATTTTAACATTTTTTCTAGATTATTTTATGTGTATTTAGATAATTTATAATATTTTTCTTATTTTTTAAATGAAATTTTCAGATTTCATATATTATATTAAATAATATTTTTAATTTTATTTTTACTTTTAAATTTCTAAAAATAATTTGTATAATAATAATAATAATAAGAAGAAGAAGTAGCAAACGACATCAACCCCCACAGAAGAGCATAAAGTTGAGCCAAGTTGCTATCCGAAGGCTAGATTTGACGAAGTGAAACTTCTAGGAAATAGGAATCCCACCTATGAAGAAATCACCCTGTTCAAAAAGATCAAAATATCTAAGGTATTTTAGATACCTGTGTGAGAATAACTGATTTGCAAGTTATAAAACTTGCAGAAATGCTTTAGTGAAGTATGAAGATCTAGCCAAAGCATGAGAGCTAAAAGTGTAGAAGTATCTGATTAAAGATGTAAGAAAGGGAAGGAGATACCCTTTTGTGAAGATTATTGGCTAAGGTGGATTTAGATACCAAAGATCAAACAACAACTTGATGAATCATATCAAGAATCCACCATCAATTAGTGGAAGGTAACTAAGTTCGAAAGAAGGAGAAGACTTGAATGCAACATATGAATATAGTACTTAGATACTATAAACAGTAAAATATAGCAAGACAGTAATGGAGTCACGTTACTGCATGCAGAATGAATGCAACAAAAACAATAGAAAGTTGCATTACTACACTGAATCAATGTTGTGTTAGGGATATACTGAAAAGTATGCTTTTAGTGCTACTTTGTATATAAACTGATTCTTGCATTTTATGAGAATAAATCTTTTATCACTGTTTGCATTAAATATTATGAATGTTATTTATTTATTGCATAAATATTCAATATACTTTACATTGTAGACAATGTGGTGTGTAGAAGATCACAGAAGGTCACATTGCCAATTCCTTGTAATAAGTATAGTAAAATTCACAACTTAGATGGAATTGAACAATCCATTGGTAGAAGTTGAGATGTATGGCTCGGATTGGTTTGTCTTGACCAAGAGATTACATTAGTACATTTGATGTGCTGAATAGGACCTACAGTGAGATAATTCTTCTAGATTGACTTGGAAAGAAGAATTAGATCTCAGTGGTTATTGATTTCTTAATTTCTATCACTTAATTGGGATTCTACATAATTAATTAATGTTGCTTTGATTTATTATGGGTAAAGGATAAAAAAGGATTCAATACTTTGTATTTTGGGCAATATTATTAATTATATGACAGATTGCTAAATTAATACGGAAAATCGTGTCTTGATACGTCGAGTTGATAATGTCCCCTCAGTGGGCTCAGAACGTTTATCATATCAAATCTGGCCAGTGGATTAATTTCCGGTATGATAATAATGTTTAGCTGTTTTTCCCAAAGAATAAAAGATATTAATTAATTAAAGCATTCAGTAGCTTAAATTATTTAATGGACATTTGATCTTAAACACGGAAAATAATAATCGGGAGCCATATTTCATAATATGGGTTAGGATGGATAGTGCAATATTAATTCTATAGTGGAATGAATTAATATTAATGAGCTATAATAATATTGTGGCTCAATATTGGTTTCTAGGCCCATTGGGAGGTCCAATCATAATTCTTCTAAAGGCCCATTGAGTAGCCCAATAAAAGCCTATTTAACTAAGGTGGTTAAAGATGAGAATTAATTATTGTTGCTTAATTAGGAGGAGATCAAATCTTTCCATATATTGATGCAGGATATGAGGAGATCAAATCTTGAGGATATATTTCTTCTCCTCCAAGGGATATATTTCTTCTCCTCCAAGCTTGTAATTTTTGGCCACTTTATCTATAAATAGGGGCTGATTTTTCAGCCCCAAGAGAGATATACGAGAGTACTGTTTTGATACAAGAACAACAAAAGTGAGAAATTAATTCTTCCTAAAAGAGTTAAAAGAGTTCGTTTGATCCCCACTGGATTTACGAGCTTGGACTTGGGGACTACTCAAGAAGGTGTTTGGGTTGAAGAAACTGACCTTCTCAACGGTGTTTCTCCGATTAAGAGGTATATATATATATCCCTTAGTTCCGCATGTTTAGGGCTATGTATAATTTATCATTTATTCAAAACATGAATTAATTTATTTTAATTGCTTTAATTCATAGGATTAGATTTGCTAGTTCCCCTAACATGTTGTATAAAGGAAACACTGCATTCAGAGTCAAAAAGACAAGAAGAATAAATTGATGAATCACACACATCAATGCAGTATGAGAAAGATCAACTCATGTCTGAGGATCAATCAAATCTCAACTAGCCAATAAAGACAAACTAAACAAAACAGTATCGAGAGACAGTAACCAGTCGACACATGGCCTAATAGATTGCAACAAGAATGCAACCTAGTATAGCCGCATTTAATATCCTGGAGTGCAAGACAAGAAAGAGTTAATGCAAACCTTTAGACACATTTAGTGCGAGCAAGAAGGATTCATATTCAAAGAGATATGTCTCTCTTCAACGGATATATACTCTATTCATATAAATAGAGGATAAGCTGACTAAAGAATACACATCTACACACTTGACTGAAATAAACTGTGAAACTCTCAAACAAGCAAGTATTATTTCAAAAGAGCTCAAGTTCATATACATCAGTCATTCAACCTCTAAAAGAAGCAGTCAAGCCTTAGAAGTATTTGAGTTCAAGATCTATCAAGGCTGCTTCAAGAAACAGTTGAAGAACCCCATATACATTTAACCTTTATGTTGTGTGCTTAGGTTGAGTTATAGGTGTCCTTAGTTGATAGAATTCTGATCTTTGTTGAGTGTTTAGCCTTATGGGCAAAGACAATAACTCTATGTGAGTTTTAGGATCTTGTGTGGGTTAGTCTTTAGGATTCGAACAACCTGCGTGGAAGCTAAATTTTAGTAGGTGCAACTTGTTTGGTTAATAGTTTATAATATCGAGTCTTATAAATCAAACTTACTTAACGAAGTTCCTCCTCAGAGAAGGAGTAGAGTGGACGTAGAAGGGTTACACTACCTTCGAACAATTATAAGCTGTTGTGTGTTTATCCTTCTGTTTCAGCATTTCTGTTGATATATCTTGTTGCATTTATATATCTCATCATAATGCATCTAAAGCCTTGCTAAAACTCATATTTTTTAAAAGGTATTCAAAAGAAACTCTATCAAAAAGTTTAAGTTTCCGTTTTGTAAAGAACTCTAGTACAGTAAGTTGGATTGCATTCTAGTCCAATAAGTTGTGTTACATTTTATGCTATAAGTTGTATAGTTTACTGTGCAGTAAGTTCAAAAGATTTTTGAAAAATCGATAGAGGTTCATTCACTCCCCTCTAACCCCTATGCCACTTGGGACCAATAAAAGCAAAATAATAAGTCGGTATCAATAATTTCACAACACTTTTAAGTGTTTATAGTTTTATGATATCTCACATTTCTAGAGTTAATTTGTTAATATATATATATATATATATAGATATACTCATTATATCATATTTGGATTATGATAGTGCGGCAAACTTAACTGAAGAAAAATAATATCATTAATATATGACATAGGTCCATAGAAGAACTAATATATAGTCTAAACTAAACTTGGTGAGAATCACAATAAATTAAAGAAAAGGTCATGATTCAACTAGTAAATAAAAAATGACGTCCCACGTGATTTATTTTAATTACATGTAAGCAAATCATGTTTCAATGTCCTAAAAAATCGTCATTAAGTTCCAAAATGAAATGTGTTTGATGATTTGAATTGCTCGAGATATCTAAAATCTTGTTTATTTTCTAATTTGGATCTTGTTTATTTTCTAATTTGGCTACAATCACAAAAAAAGTAAATAAGATGCTTTCAACAAAAATTAACCTAAAAATAATAAATTAAACCCTAACTAAATTTATTAAATCCTTAATTGAATGACTGATTGAATAGGAATATCTAAATCGGTTAAATCGGATAAACTCAATTTAATAATGAATATTTTTGTTCCTAGAACAAGTATTTTAAGTTTTCCTAATGTGCGCGCAGTTTATCAGTCTAAATTGGCTTCATTTATTTTCCTCCTTCAGAGTATCCATGAGCAACGACTTCTATGCTCTATTTGTTGGAAGCTGGAGAGGGTGATTTATCTACTAGGATACAATTAGATTAAGTTTCAACATCAAGCGGATTGTGTACTTTAAGTAGATACAATTAGATTAAGTTTCAACATCAAGCGGATTGTGTACTTTAATCTCTTCGTTGTTGTCTTTCTCTATTTTATCCTCGTAGTCTAATGGGGGCAAGTTGATGTCTATCGACATACCAAATCGAGGGTTCTCAATGCAAACTTGAGAAGCCTTTGAGCTCGTATTCAACCTGTTTCCCAACACCATTCTTGATTTAATGTCTTCCTACAAATCGTTATTAGGACAAGACATAGGATCGTACAGAAGGATTCTCCTGCCGCCACTATCTTCGATTTGATTGATGACCCCAAAGTAATTCCTACGACATCATGTTTTGTGATGCCAATAGCTTAAACAATAATTTAAGTCTCAACCCTGTCCTTCAAATTGAAGACATAGTCCTCTAGAGACATTTTTTTTGTTCCCAAATGCTTTAGAAACCTAGAACATAATCAAAACAGAGAAATAAAACTACAAAATTTCTCATCATCACTTTCAAGTTTTCTAATACTTATGCACAAACTTCGTACCTTTAAAAGAACATTCTGACAATCTTCTGAAACTCTTGGAAGTATCCGAGATAGAATTTTATGTAGCTTTTGGCAAAAAAAAAAAATTTGCAACCTATGCCTTTCTTATTCTTTATCTTTCAACACTCCAACCTATAGTATTCATGTGAGTGATTGAACATTCCATAGTGGTACGAAAGAAGTGCTCTCATAACTTTCAAACTACAAAACTACAAAATTACTCATCACTACTTTCAAACTTTCTAATACTAAAGCCGAAACTTCATACCTCTAAATGAACATTGTAACGATCTTCTGAAACTCTTGGATGTATCTGAGATAGAAGTTCATATAGCTTTCGGCAAAAAAAAACATTTTCCAACGAAGAAATATGTCTTTCTTATGCTTTACCTTTCGACACTCCAACCATCCATAGTATTAAGGTGAGGGGTTGAACTTGCCATAATGGTACCAAAGAAAAGCTCTCTTATCTTCTGTTCTTAAGAATCTCATCATTAAGCTCAAAGATGTTTTTTCAAAATTATATTGAAATACTAAAGGATAAGCATCATTGGTTGTTTACTTTACTATATCTATTCTTATTAAAACCAATCAATTATTAATGCCTTAATTTGTTAAATCAAATATAAATGTTGATGCGCATCATGAACTTAATAATGAAAAGTGATGCTATAAATATTGGTATATACTTATGTTATATATATATATACACACACACACACATGACACATGTACGAATAAAATATCTGTGAATGTAATACGAATTAAGATATCATAATTGAAAGATTTGAACTTGAGATGGATAAATGTTTAAAATTTAAAATCAAATAATTTTTTTCCTTTAAAACTTTATCAAAAATTAATAAAAGCAAAAGATCTTGGTTGATTTCTACTTTGTTTGAATAATGATTTTAGCATATTAAGATATAAGACATACTAAATACATCAAGTTTCAAAAAACGCATAACTTTGAATATTAATTTGAGTGAATTGAATTAGAATGAAATGTAAAGAGAAATTGGTGAGATCCAAAAAAAGAGTTTTGAAGATTGCAATGGTTGCTTTATTTTATAAAACAGTGGAAAAATTATGATGCCTAAATATAGGATGCATATTTGATTAGTTAAGAAAATCAATACAAAATTATGTTCATTCCCATTTGAGCCAAAAATAATTTCGCAACACTTTTAAGTGCTTATAGTTTTATGACATCTCAATTTATAGAGTTAATTTTTTAATATATAGTTACACTCATATATATCATATTTTGATTATGAGAGTGCGGCAAACTTAACTGAAGAAAAATAATATTATTATTTAACATATGTCCATTGAAGTACTATGTGGTTTAGTTATAAGTTTATGCATTAGTATAGTTGGTTTGAAAAATTGTAATACATTTTGATTTCTTAGTAAATTAAAAATAATAATATTTAATTTGAAAGAAATATTGTATAATAGATGAATGTTCACAAAAACCTTAAGAGTGTACCTGCAATTGTGATTTCTTAACAAAACAGACTGAGTAATCACTAATGCTGAAAAGATAAATTAGTATACATAAACTAGAAACTGCAGATATAACTCAGTTACTAAATGGAAAATACTTGCAATCTTTGTCTCGAAGTAAGTACATATATCAATAATAATATTGTGTAATGCAATGATGTAATGGTGTTTGAAGCCTATTTATAGCTTATTTACCGCAAGTGCATGGTGCCAACTATAGATATGGTGAGCAGGGTAGATCTTACAGAGACTAGTGCGTTAGAACAATGTTAATTACCCAATTAATTTACCTAACTATCTAGGTGACCGAATTATGAGAATTGATTTTAATTAACCCAAAACTCAAAAAAAATAAATGAAATCAAAAATCAAACAACCAAGTATCAAGAAAATCATGATTCAAACAAGGATCCTAAGGCTACGGTTTCATTCTACTTCAATCAAGTTTACTAATCTAGCAAAATCAAACTCAAATCCAAATTATCTTATGTGAGCAATCACGATTATAGAATAACCTCTCTCGAGCAGCTTAACCCGTAGATTGATTATTAATGTTTGTAAATCTACCTCGCAGTTAATAACCAATTCCTAAAAATTCCTAAGATCGTATTCTCACCCAATTATTATCAATCTCTCGATCTTGTAATTAATTGAGTCATGAATTCTCAAATCTATAATTAAATATCTTCTCTCGATCTCAATCCAATTAATTAAAGCATGCATAAATTTGATCAGGATTCATACATGGAATAAGCACGAAGAAGCATGAATAAGATATAATGGATTTAGAGGAAAGATTAAAACTAGAAATTCAAAAAATATTCATAGAACTACTCTCGTGCCCTAAGACTGCGAGATCCCTAGCTAATAATCATGTTCGTGTAAAGCAAAATAAATTACAAGACGACATGATAAAAGCTAGAAATAAAATCAAAGAAAACTTAATGAGTTCGCGATTGGTTGCTCCCTCTTTGATCTTGAATCTTCAATTTCTTGCTTCCTTGGTTGCTCTCAAGATGTATTTTGTGGATATGGGTCTTCGTAAGTTGATATGAGTTCCAAAGATCCTATCGGAGTTCAAAAGTTCTGTATTTCGAGTCCCAAAACCTCCATTTATGCCTCGGAGGGTTAGGATTGGATTTGGAGAAGAGTTTTAGTCGAAAAAGAGGTCTAAAACGGGCAAAAGATACGTGACCCGGCCGGGTCCGGACAACCCGAACCGGGTCGGAAAGTTTGGTGTCATTCTGGACAGGAAAACATGCGACCCGGCCAGGTCACGGGAGACCCGAACCGGGTCAAACATACTGACTTTGCTTCTACTTCAACCTGTGCACTGAGACCCGACCGTTCAGGAAGAAAGACTTCGCCTAATTCTTTTGAATCCCGGCCCGGTTTCCCCCCCTCACCCAGGTTCTCACTTTCGGCCTTATTTCGACCCTTTTATGCTCCGAATTTGACCTTGGTTTCTTCATAATAGTTGTAACTGTTGAAGTTAGCTATCCAATTCTAGTTGTATTAATCCAATATAAATTTTCTACATCAAGTTATGCCCAAAATACTCAAACCTTGTCATGACGAAAATCAAGACATTTTTGCGCAACTCCCACCTTCTTGTAATTTTCTGCTTTTATGAAGTCAGAATTGGGAAAATTGTGTAAGATGAAAGTTGTAGATCGCATTCTTAATTAATATTCAACCAAGACAAGAATCATAGAATTTGAACTTCTAGAGCTTGAGATATTATTTTTCTCTGAGAACTGTGTGTTTTCAACTTCATATCTCGACTCCAACTTGGCTTTTCAACCGATTGAGCTTTCACTTTGTGCTAAAATCTATCAAATTCCTCTCAAATCAAGCAAATATGTGAAATCTTAAAAAAATAATGAAATCTACATAAAATATCACGAATGCGTGCTTTTTAACACAAATGATATGAAATTATTAAGCCCTGAAATACATCAACTAACGCAAGTTATCAAATGGTTGTGTATATATGTAATGATTCAGACAAGCCATGGAATGCAAATATTGCAAATTTTCAGACATGTTTGTTGATTCACAAAATTTCCTAGAAAAATGGAATAAAAAGAGCTCAAAGAAACCCTAAATCCTATTTACAAGTGTAAGATTTTGAACCAATTGAGCAGTGGAATACGTAAGATCTAATTATGTAACATCCCAATTTTTTTCTTAAATCTGTAGGTAACATTTCCGTTGATAAATTATTTATAAGTGAATTTTTAACGAAAATTCTTTTTTTTAATATACTTGCAGCGGAAATAAATAATATAAATTTAAATCAAAAGGTTTTAAGGAGATTTAATTTAGGGAAATCTTGAGGGAATTTTGGAGGAAATAATCTTAATAAGAAATCTTGGGGGAATGTTGGAGGAAATAATCTAATAATCCAATAATGCTTTCATCAGAAAACATAACATAAATAAATTTTGTCATGCTAAAGCAAAATAAAGGGAGATACATTTAATATCTTTAAGAACTAAATAATTTAAAGAAATCAACAATTTTGACACTAGCCACCGCGCATCCACTCCACTACACATCCATGTATTTATTCTGAAAGATTAGATTATATATATGGAGTGAGCAAAACATGAGCTCAGTGGGGACATGCTTGTCAAGATTAAAGGCAACATGTAAATGCAAGACAAACAACAACAACATGCATAAAACATTTTCCTCATCTTGGGATTGGCCAATCAATTAGCATGGCGGGCAAACCCGAAGGGCTACTTATGACCCATGGACCTTTGATAGTCCCTGGCTAGTTCTGAGCACGGCGGGCAAACCCGAATGTCTGTTTAAGACCCATGGACCTTTGATGGTCTCTGGCTAGTCTCATGCATAGATCATAAATCATAGCACATCGTCATAAAATCATTTTCCTCATAACATATCGCATCAATTCATCAATCACATTCACATAAAGCATTTAATAAGGACAAACACGAGTTAGAAATCCACACCTTAAAAGTTGAAAATCTTGAATGAACAGAATGTGAATGCAAGCCTACACCTCGCAAGTCACACCTTCCTCGTCACCTAGTAATCCATAAATAAATAATTTACTAAACTCGAATCTATTAGCTAAGAAGAAGACTAATAAATATATATATATATATATATATATATTAATTAATCTAAGGCTCTAAAAGGAATTAAATAATATTTAAGAAGATTGGATCACTCACTGGAAGTCAACAGAAGATAAAACATTTTTTCTTCTCCTCATCTCTTCTGTCTCCGGTCCCCACTCTTTCTCTCTCTCTCTGGTCCCCTCCTTTCCTTTTAACTTAAGTATTATTATTTCATTCTCAAAGAAAACTCTATCGCTCATCTCTCATTTTCTCTCTAGTCCCCACTCTTTCTCCCTCTGGTCCCCTCTTTTATCTCTCCTATATGTATCTCTCTCTCTGGTCCTCTCCTTTCCTCTCTTCTATATTCCATCCCCGATTTCCTTCACTGTTTCTCCACTTAATTCATTTTTGGTTGATTACTTCTTCATATTACAACACAAAAATTATAATACAAAGGCTTTCATGATTTGTATGGATCTAAATTTAATTTGCTTCGATTATTCAACACCTATTAAAGATCTAATCTTATTTATTTGGGTTCTAACTCTAGATCTAATACGAATCAACCATATATCAAAAAAATTGAATGAATTAACCTAGGTATGACAAAGAATAACTACAAGAGAAAAGGGAGAAAAGAAACTGCGTACCTTCTAAGAGACTGTTGAAATTCCTAACCTAGCGTATCATTCATTTTCTATTTATAGGATGTTTTAAATATTGTCAGACCTAGCATAAATATGAAATGGGCCTATTTGCTATTGGGCTCATTTTAAAAGATAATTAATAAGGTTTGAGTTTGTATTCTAGCTTAGATTCAATATTTAAATATAATTCCACCTTTTTCTAGGATATTTAATTATATCATTAATAATAATAATAATTCTAAAAAAAACATAATTAATTTTTTTTTCCTCGGGTGCTACAAATTAACAGTTGATTTTACTATATTAATGAAAACCCATCTAGCTTCGACAATATAATTCATGAAAATCATTGAGTGAAGGTGTTGGATCTCTTTATTATTGAACAAGAGTTGGTTTCGTGCGTACCAGGTTGCCCATAACAACAACACAAAATTGCAATGAAATTCCTTGCACCGAACCTTTGCCACTCTCTCTAGCCAATCAGCAATAGACGCCTCTTGCCTCAAAAAATTGCTTTCTAGTCGTAATGGGGATGCTCTCCAATAAACTTCACACCAATTATCCCCAAATTATCTGTTATTCTATCATTTAAGCTCATCATGCGTTTTACATGGTTGAAACTTAGAGGGGTTGTTATCCATGGTAGCCACTTAACTGAAATGTACATCTATATGTCAAAACACTTCCCTCCTCAGGACATAGCTAAACTCCAAAATAATTTACCAAATTCAATTCTATTCAAGGTTGATTTGAATGAAAATCAGATGAATTTTTTTAAAATCATAAAAATAGGGTGTCATTTAAATAATATATAACACCTATTAAATAATAATGTCATTTAATACATGTGGCGTGTGGTGATTATTTTTAAGTATGAGATGTAATTAGGAGTATAATAGAAGATGATATGGAAATTTGATGGCTAAAAGAAAACATTAGATCGAACTGGCAAACTAGGTTACGCAATTATGCAGCTCCTTCTATTACAACTCATAATATTTCATTTTGGAAAAAGAAATGATCATGTAATTAAATTCCATCAATGGTTTGGAGCAAGAAACGAAGTAATTTTGAATGAAACAACAAAACGAAACAAAAAAAGTTAACAGAGAATTCAAATTAAAACTGCTAATCCATGGCTTGCGATTGGTTCTTGAAACACAGAAATTCATTTCCTTAATCCAACTGATAAAACTGCTGAGATTCTTGCAAGAACTCCCTCCTTCTCTTGTACTATTCCCCATTATTTCCATGATCTGCAAAGCCCTCTCCTTGAACACCACATCACCAAGCAGTCGATCGATCTTTTCGTGTAATTCTTCGCTGCAATCGAGCTCGAGTTTTAGCCCAACTTTCCAAACATCACAGATGTACCTCTGGCTAATAAAGTTGTCCGCAGAGTAAGGCCAACACAGCATGGGAACTCCATTGCTGAGGCATTCAATTGTAGAATTCCAACCAGCATGACATATGAAGCAACCGACCGAAGGATGGCTCAGAACCTTCCGCTGAGCCACCCAGCCCGTGATTTGGGCCCGGCCTGCCACTCTCTCCAGGAACCCTAGTGGAAATTCCAGTTTGTTCGTGTGATCGGGCCTCACGGCCCACAAGAAGGGCCTGTTTGTGCCTTCAAGGCCCAATGCGAGTTCCTGAAACTGAGTTTCGTTGAATATCGTTGTTCTCCCAAATGCAACGAATATAACCGACGAGTGTGGCTGCTGATCGAGCCATTGCAGGGAATCTGAGTCCTCTTTCCATAGATGCCCTTTCGAGTTTTCTTGTCCTTTGATCGGTAGAAGCGGGCCGATCGGAACAATATCGGGCCTGAGGGTAAATGCTCCGGCCTCAATCTCGTACGTCGAATTGCATAACACCCAATGTGCAGATTTTATGCATCTGTTGTTTTCTCTCATGATCTTGAAAATCAGGTTCCGAACTATGGGGATTTCGGGCCGGACACGATGCCACACCGTGTCTGATGCCTTCATCATAGGCATTGTTGATGAGAGTTGAAACTCATTCTTGTGCAGTGGAGCTCCTGCATTTTTAGCAAACTTACAAATTAAACATACATTGATAAAATAAAACACTTCAACAAAAATGATTTTTGTGCGATGAGATCTTTTGCAACTAAAAAAGTTATTGAGAAAAGTGTTTTTTTTTTTTTACGATAACATATTGTCGTAAAAATTGATAATATAAATTGACAAAAAAATTGTCAGCAAAGAGCAATTATAAAGCAATAAAAAAAAACCTTGATTGCGACAACATGGTGTGGTTCCTAATGTATTAGCGATAACATTATCGCAGAAAAACTATTTGCAAGAAGGATTTAAAGATAATAGTTCAGCGACATATATTATCGTAAAAATCATTTTATTGCCGCTAATAAGCGTTTTTGTTGCAGTGAACATATAGAACGCTACATGTTTGGACAATAATTCAGCGACATAATATTATAGTAAAAATCATTTTGTTGTCGTTAATAAGTGTTTTTGTTGCAGTGAATACAATATACTGAATAGGAAAATTTACGAATTTAGAACACTATCTTTAGACCATTCATCAATGAAGGATAATAATTTTTCAAGCCCTGACATTGAGACACTAATTACTTTTCAATTTGGACGATTTAAGACACAAAACCCGAAATCATGAATTCCGGGTCCAATTGAATGAGATATGGTTTTTCTACTGATGTGATTTGACCGAAATTCGTGTGAATTGGCTCGAAATTTGTGATTTCGGATTTTTTGTCCTAAAATCGCCCAAATTTAAAAGTTAGTATCCAATATCATTGGTGAATGACCTGAAGATAGAGTCTGAAATTTGCAATTCCCCCAACAGAATAACATATGTTTAGTTAATTACCTTCATTGTCTATTATTTTATCCTCGATCAACTTTGGAATGCTGAATGCTGATACTAAAACCGCAGCTGGTGTAGGTGAGAATACAGCTGATTGAATCCCAATCTTGTTTGCAACTTTCTGAATCGTACCAAAGTTGTGATCAAAAATCAAACAAGTTACAATATTCTCCTCCTCTTCTTGACGAACCAAGTCCTCAATTTTCCGAGGCATATCTCTCCACACAGTCTCTATCAACTTCCCTGGAACATCTCTCTCCCACGATTGCAGTCCATCTGGAACTGAAACGAAACGAATACGAGCATCATCGTTTTCGCCTGAGCAAGAACCGAATATGCTTTCATGGATGATCTCAGTGTTCACGAATGTGATTTGGATATCCTGTGAAGCTAAGCTGTGAGCCAGCTCCAAGAGAGGGATTACATGGCCTTGAGCTGGATAAGGCACCATCATGACATGAGCTTTTCCCATTGATCTTATTGCAAGTTTGTGTTTAAATTTTTGTGTGGTTTCTAAGCCAGTTTCAGTAGTGTCTATAAATAGCCATTTTCAAGTCTAAAAATAATAAACTCGTATAGAAAATATAATTAGGGTGGGACTAAAGATACCCCACAATGTTCTAAGGGCACCCCATCAATGCACTATGGGGTGTCTTAGATTATGTTGATGGGTGCCCTTAGAACATTGTGGTGAGCCTTTAGTCCCACCCTATAATTATTCATTCATTTTATGTATAACTAAGTTATACGTCATTTGAAATAATTTTGTTATTTTATATAAATATGTGCACTTATAAAGTATACCATTTATCCATATATATGTATATATATATCTATTACACTATATAAATATGAATGTTTCGTCCATTTTTCATAATGTCAATTTTAACTCTTCTACATAATTAAATCAAATCAAATTAAATTAGAGTTCTAATCAATGAAAACTCTTTTTTAAGGATAGTAACGTAATTCCATATTTATTTTATTTTTTTATTTGATTATAAAAGGCAAGAGTCTTTTACATTTCAAACTTTTCTTGAAAAAATTACATGTTTTGATTATTTTGCTTTTATAATCTAGAACACTTTGAATCTTAGACTAAAATTAGTCTTATATTAATATATATTTAAAAATCTTTTCAATGATATATTATAAGAATATATAAAAAAAATTATAAATTTCATATTTTAATTAAAGTATGTTATTACGAGAAATTATGTTCTTATGTTCTTTTTTACAAAATCTTATTTAATTTAATAGAGTCCATCCAAATCACAATTGTAAATAACACAATTAGACTAAAATTAGTCTTATATTAATATATATTTAAAGAGCTTTTCAATAATATATTATAATCATATTCAAACTCTTCTTGAAAAAATTACGTGTTTTGATTATTTTTCTTTTATAATCTAGAACATTTTGAATCTCAGACTAAAATTAGTCTTGCATTAAGATATATTTAAAGAGCTTTTCAATGATATATTATAAGAATATATAAAACAATATATAATAAATTTAATATTTTAATTAAAGTATGTTATTATTAGAAATTATGTTCTTATATTTTTTTTTTCAAAATCTTATTTAATTTAATAGAGTCCATCCAAATCACAATTGTAAATATCATAATTAGACTAAAATTAGTAACATAATTCAATATTTATTTATTTATTTTGATTATAAAAGGCAAGAGTAATTTACATTTCAAACTCTTCTTGAAAAAATTACATGATTTGAATATTTTGCTTTTATAATCTAGAACATTTTGAATCATAAACTAAAATTAGTCTTATAATAATATATATTTAAAGAGCTTTCCAATGATATATTATAAACATATATTGTGGAATATATTTGTGATAAGCATATAATAATATATATTTAAAGAGCTTTTCAATGATTTTCAATAATATATATAATAATATTATTATATAATATTACTCGTTACATTATTGATTTTAAAAAATATTATATGATATACCAAAAAAATATTACGTGATACATATAAAAATAGAGGAAAGTATCCATTATACCATGAAAAATATAACTTAATGCACTTTATACCATAAAATTTAGTTGTAGGACACTTTATACCACAAAATATAATTCATAGACACTTTCTACCACATTTTTAGTTCAAGTCAATGGAGAATAGTGTTTTGATTTGACAAGTAACTATTGTTGAATTGATACTTCCATGCAAGCAACAAAAATGTTATTGATAAAATATTAATTTATATTTTTCATGCATTGAATTGATTCGAAATGAATTTATTTGTCATGCATTTAATTTGAATCGAATTTATTTCCCATGCATGCATGCAACTATTACACCTAATTTTTGATTTTTTGTTCTTAATATTTACTGTACAATTTTGTTGTTATTATTTATTGAACAAACATGCAACTATTACACCCATTTTATTTTTTCATTCTTAATAGTTACTGTGAATTCACATGCATTTTGTACTGTTTTTTCACTTTATACCATATTTATAGGTTGATAATTTTAGTATCAAAATGTTCATACAATAAATTTTCATAGAAAATTCTCTCTAAAAAAATTTCGACATTTTGGCAGTTGGAAAATTCGAAGAATTATCGTTGAAATAAGAAAGGAATGTTCTTTAATAGCTAAACTAGGATTATTAACATAATCTGCGTATAACCCTATTTTTTAAGGGATTATGTTTAATTTGTTTTAATATATGCTTGAATTCATGTTTGGAATGCTTAAACGGGTTTAATTTTTCATTTGATATGATTAATTTGTTTGAATATGTGCTTGAATTCATGCTTGAAAGGGTTAAACGAGCATCATCGACGTTTAACACTATAAAGTTCGATTTTTATAATGTTAAACGTGATTATAGGGAATAATCACGATTAACACTATAATTATAGTGGTAAACGTGATTAAATTGAATAATCACGTTTAATACTATAATTATAGTGATAAACGAGATAATCACGTTTAACACTATAATTATAGTGTTAAACGTGTATATGTAAAATCGCATTTAGGTCGTCACCCGTCGCGCGCGTGCGGCGCCCCCGGCACCCGTCGCGAGAGCGCGCGCGCGGCGCCCTCAGCTCCCGTCCCGCGCGCGGCCCCCGGGGGGGATTAAACACGTTTAACACTATAATTATAGTGTTAAACGTTTAACACTATAATTATATTGTTAAACGTGAATAAATTGAAAAATCACGTTTAAAACTAAAAAATTTAGTGTTAAACGTGTATATGTAAAATCGTGTTTAGGCCATCACCCGTCGTGCGCGTGCGCACGGCGCCCCCGACATCTGTCACCCGTCACACGCGCACCGTGCCCCCGGCACCCGTCGCACGCGGTGCCCCGGACACCCGTCCCACGCGTGCGGCCCCCGGCACCCGTCACACGCGCACGCGTAGACCCCCCGTCACCCGTCTTTTTTTTTTTAATCCCTGTCTAATAATCAACACGTAAAGCCAAATAATTTCTTAATCCATCTTAAATAATAGATAGATAATTTTAATAACCACTTTAATAATCCCAATTTCATAATTAAAGTAACATAATATCCTAATCCCCGTTACATATTTTTAGTAATTTTTATAATCTCCGTTTAATAATCAAAACGACACTAAGTCGAGAAAGAGATACAAAACCTAATATACACCAAACTTCGGGGGCGTTGCCCCCGAACCCCCGGACCAGCGAGACCCCCGACCAGCTCAGCGTAAGGCAATCAAGACATCTCAGTGACACCCCAGAGGCGCGCACATTTGAATAATCGGACTTTAATAATTAAAACAACATAATTTAGTAATCCCTGTTTAATAATTTTGGTAATTTAATAATTTATTAATTGTGTTAATTACAGAAATGTGTTTACTTATCGGGTTAATTAATTTTGTTATAGATTTGGTTATATTTAAAAATTATTTATTATTTTTAGAAGGAAAATCCAGTATTTATTAATTATTTATTTTGTGGATAAAAATAAAAATTATGTACCTATTGTTTATTTACAATTGTTATAATCTTCGTGTGTACATTAAAATATTTATTTACATTAATCACGGGACGATTTCGTTACGAATTGTGTGTACTTACATTAATCTTCGTGTGTACTTACGTTTATAAGTTAAACGAATATTAGTTATTGATATTTGATTTATTATTTAAATAATTAATTCTTTTACGAGTTAAAAGCCCAGTTTGTTTGTTTTTTTTATTTGTTATTTATTATGTGTTTCATGAGACTCACAAATTTTAATGTTTTTTTTTTGCAGCATCCACAAAAAAATGACTATTGAAGTTATTGTATGGTATGGAGGCTACTAGGAAGGTTTAGAATACACTAATGGTTTTGAAGAGGTCATTCACCTTCGTGAACGAACCCTATTTGATTTAATGTCTTCCATTCATGAAGTTGTGGGTGCCGACATGACGCTGTGGGGATATGTGATTCACTCACTAATTGATTCTGAAGGAATGGTGAGGAAGATAAAAATAAAGACTACAACAGTTTTGCAACGAATATTGTCCATGATCAATGGAGTTCTTGTTGTTTTTGTTACTCTGACGAGGTTGAACGTTGGACAATCCGATGTTGTCGTGTCTCCAGAGCTTGAAAATACACCCCTGGAGTTGGCTTGTCTTATCCCGAACATCCGGAACACCATGTCAACACGGATGAACAAAGTCAACGGTGTGGTGAAATTAGTGTGCCGTTTTCTTCTAGCTATACGGATCCAAACTCATATGTGTACACCGACCAAAATCACTATTTTGGTTCTGTTCCCATTGGACTCCAATCTGACGAGGGATTTCAAGCAAGATGGGGAATACCCAGTGAAAATGCTAGTACTCATTTTGGGAGTTCTTCGGGAATACAGTGGGATCCTTCACCACCAGAGCATGATCGAAATGACTTTGGTGGCAGACTCGACTTAAACAGTGCTCCGGTAAGTGTCAGACGAGAAGAGGTGCATCCACATGGAGATTTTGCTGGCACGACATGTGAAAGAACACCAGATCATGAAGACCATGGTCGAAGTGGTAATCCTGCACTCTTGATTATTTCATTTCATTTTGATAATAGTGAATTTGAGGTTGCATTATTTGTGATTATATCTATCTATATGTAGGTTCGGACAATGCAGACGATGACTTCGAATTAAATACTGATCAGGAGAATGCTTTGGATGCTGAACAACGAGAAGAGTAAGAGCAATTCTGTACATACATATTGAGGCCTGAATGGTCTATCCCCGATTTGTGGGAAACCGAGCTACCCAATGTAGGGCAAATAGAGGGGGATGAGCAAGTTACACACATTTTACAAAAAGAATCCACCTTTTGCAGTAAGGACGAATTGAAGAATGCTGTTGGGTTTCACCATTTGGAAAATCAAGTAGAGTATCGTGTGGACCATTCTGACAGACATAGATGGTTTGTAAGATGCCGGCAACAAGACTGTCCTTTCACACTCCATGCAACCGTGAAATATGGGATTTGGAAAATCTCAAAGAGTGTTTTGCAGCACAGTTGTTCTTCGGATTTGAACCGTATTTCTCAACGTCGATTTCTTTCGACTTTGGTCGGTGAGTATTACGCAGACACACTTCGGAAGGAGAAATCGACTATCGGGCCCAAGGGGATCATTGATGAAATGAACCGGCGACATGGTTTGACCCCCAGTTATAGGTCTGCTCTAAAGGCAAAACGTCATGCAATGTTCCTCGCCTACGGTGATCCGAAGAAATCATTTTGGAATCTTTCATCTTACTTGCAGGTGTTGAAGGACACCAATCCGGGTACTTATACAGCCTTGGAAACCGATTCGAATGGAAAATTCAAATATGTGTTTTTTACATTGGCCGCCTCCATTATGGGATTTGTCAGATATTCACGGCCGGTAATTGTGGTTGACGGTTGTCACCTGAAAGGGTTGTATAAGGGAATTGCATTTGTTGCTGTTACTCAGGATGGAAACGATCAAATATTTCCTCTCACAATTGGTATAGGAAATGTCGAGAATGATGAGTCTTGGACATGGTTTTTGAAAAATGTCTGTGCAGCGTTTGGATGCCCAGATAACCTGCTTATTGTGTCTGATCAACACCTTAGCATTGAAAATGCCATCAAAGAGGCATACCAGAGGCAACCTAAGGGTTGTGTTGCTTTCATCTTCAACAAAATCTAGCGAGGTATGGAGCACATTTGGTTAGCATTTTCAAAAGGGCTGCGTATTGTTAGGATCGTGACGAGTTCGAGAGGTAAGTTATAAATCAATTTAGTTTCAAAAACTTACTCGATTTCGTTATACATATACACTAGTAGTCGATGTTAATTTGACCAAATCTTTCTTCTTCTTTTTTTCAGGCACATGAACAATCTGAATACATTACAAGTTCAGGGAGCACTAAATTTATTAAACAGAGCAAGACAGAGCAGATGGTCGCGCGTGCATTGTTCGGTTCAAAGATTTAACTTCATGACGTCGAATGCTGCGGAGACGTCGAATGCTCGCCTTCTTTGGGTGCGAAGGCTTCCCGTTTGTTCATTTCTGGAGGGGGCTCGAAAGATAATTGAGAAGTGGTTTTACGAAAGAAGAACAGCTGCTCAAGATAGAGAAGAAATTCTGACAAAAGTGGTACACGATCGAGCTATCGAATACATCAAGCTAAGCCGACATATGCATGTGGATAAGCTTGGACGAAACAAATTCAAGGTCACGGACCGTTCGAGGATTTTCATCGTTGACCTCAATTCGAATGAGTGCACATGTTCCATTTTCCAGATGGACTTGATACCATGCTCGCATGCAAGTGCCGCCATCAGGTTTGTAATTCACCATAAAATACTTCTTCTCTTCTCTTATTTGTTTAAGTTTGACATTATCTTGCACCATTAAACACGCCCACTAACCTTGCCTACAGTTTCACGAATCAATCCGTGATTGAATACGTTGATGCGTACTACACAACTACGTATTTGAGGGGAATGTGGGCTGGTGATGTTACCCCTGTGCCCGAACCACAAGATTGGAACGTGTCCGATGATGTTCGTAACGTACTATGTCAAGCCCCTGATAAACCAAAACAAGCCGGTCGACCCAAATGTAAACGAATTCCATCATCAGGTGAGTTTTCAGGACGAAGAAGGGGGACAGGACCATGTGGTCGTTGCGGTGGTTCCGGTCACAACATATCTAGATGCCCCGAAAACGTCCTGCCCATACCCGAACATCAGGGCTAAGACGGACTTGGTGACGAAAATCCGACAACAGGGCAACCACAAGTACGGATGAGAAGACATAAAAGATGCAGTTTGTATCGTTCGGAAGAACATACAAGAAGAAAATGTCCTCTCTGTCAAAACAATCCTGAACCCGATGGATAGTATTTCAGATGCATGCCCACATATGTGTTGGATAGAAAAGAAAAAAGAAAAAAGAGCACTTATCGGTTTCCATGTAATTCGAGATTGAATAAATAAAAATGTTAAACATAGTACTTATAGAGAATTACGTTTTGTAACTTTTTGTAAAATTTCAGGATATTTGGAGTTAAACTCGATTTGTAGTGATTTTTCGAATATGGTGTGAATCTGAACTTTTTTTGTTGGAAACAATCTGTCCATTTGATTGTCGGAGGTATCTGGTATTTTTAGAGGCTGATTTGGGGAAAACTTCAAACATAAAATTCATAGCCCTATTTATTAGCTAAATCCAGAAGAAAACTGTGGATGATTTGGATAAGTATTGAGTGAGATTATGTCAAAATACGGACATAGGTTTAATCTGACCCGTGGTTGGAAAACTGTTATGCATGCTGTAAGTATAGCGTAATATTAAGCAGGTTGGAAATAGAATTATGAAAAATGTTAAACACAAAAGTTGTAGAGCTATATGTTACGTTTCTACAGAATTTTAACTTTCCGAATTTGGAATTGTATAGCTCAAGTTATAGTGAAAATACTGAACATGGTTGAATATGAGATAAATAAAATTAAGCATGCAATCCCTTGTTTATTTCGCTTGTTCCTCAACCCCAAAAGCAAACTGTCATTAAGTGCAACACTAACTATCAAAAAAATCGAGGGAAACTGTGTCTCCATCCGTACTCCATCTATATATGATGAGACCCATCCGTCGCCTAATCTTATCTATTCCCTCGATTAAATAGGGTCTAGGCCAAGTATGAGTCAGACAACACTCGATGGACATCAAGGAAAATATAGCGCACGAACTGTTGTCCTTCTGTACATAACGCTTGGCCTGTTCTCCTATGACCAATTGATACTCAGGGGGGATAGGAATAGTATCATAGCCCTCCATGTGTCTTTTATCATTCAGGGATGCATACTCAAATAGGGGTGGGAGAACACGTCTGATCGGCAGTGTCTGTATCAAGCGGGACCTTTCCTTGCTTTTGTTGTAAGTGTGCATCATGCTATCAAAAAGCACCACACGTCCTTGGCTCAGTTGAATCTCACAGGCCACCCAATGTTGGTTGATGTTTATCATCGTCAGTATCTGTAAAAAACATGATATAGAAAGTTATATCATGTTGCTAATTTCAACGTATGTAGATCAAAATCATTCTACTTTAATGTGCTTGAGTTAAATTATACTTACACTATCGACGTCCCTCCACCATGGTCTAATGAGTCCCCATCGAGGATGTGTACCTCTGACATAGGGCATCAACACCTCCAAAGATGCAGCTGGAAAGTTCTCCCTTTTCACACTGACGTCATTTTTAATGTCGTCTGCCTCGCCGGCGTGCGCATCTTCGAAGATTACCTTGCACCTTTCCTGCAGAAAAAATCACAATTAATTGTTTGTACTATTGTAACAGAAAATACTGAATTACAAAAATCAGATGAAGGATCATTACAAAGATATGTATGTCCACTATCAGAATCTTGCTAGCTAAAGCACGATCGCGTCTAACACCTACGAACTTTGCATTTGTCTGAAGAATGCCTAGTATGCATCAATCGGCTACAACACAAGACCAATAATCAATAAACTCAAACCGTTTGAAGCAGTAACAATAAAAATATGTACAATTACGGACTAAGATTTTGTAATAAGAATTCATACCTGATAGTTGACGTCCACATCTGGAGCCATGAATGTACTGAAAAATTTAGGACCAACTGAGTAGCCGGTCCCGACATTAAGCCTGAAATGATCGAGACTATGAGTGTATCATTGGTTAGTGCTAAAAAGAATTATTAGGATTTCTTGAGAAAGTGGACTAACTGTTCGGCATTAGGTCCAAATGTCATGTATCTCTCGAACTCATCGTCCTTTGCCTGCACTCTTGCTCGTCTTTCATCCCTTATGAACGGGCTCAGGACATATTTGCTCGGTGCTCTCAATCGCACGTTTCGGATGCCGGCACTCGTCTGAGGGATGTGGGAGGAGGAGCTGGAATATCCTGACCCCATGACTATGCCGACCGGTGTGTAGGGTACAAGGGCACCACCAGGTGTAGAAGTCCCCAAATCAAAATGTATAGCTGATGAGTGTCCCTGAGGGTCACCAGTGGCAGGGGGCCATAGGAGTAAACTCGGGGGCTACACCTTGATGTATAGCCAAATCCTGCTCCAAACCCTGCCCCGATGGAGGATGGAAGGACTCCTAAAATCCGGGTCTGTGGGTCGGATAATCTTACTCACCCGGTGGGTAGAACTGCTCATGATACGAGGGTACCTGGCTGTAGTAGTCCGCAATCCCAGACTGGATCATGTTTGGTATCTCCAACTCCAAACGTTTTATCTTCTCACGTCCCCTGTCCTCCACATGACTGAGCCTGTCATCGATGTACCTCTGCATCTCGTCGAACTAGTCCCCAATATAAGCTCTCATATCCATCAGACTTCTGTTTATCGTTTGGAAGCTAGTGTTGAAAATATTCTTCATCTCGTCGAAAATCTGTCCAACACCCTCGGCATCTCCATGAGTCGTGTATGAGGGACCTGGCTGGTCGGCAACAGGGGACGTGTGTGGGGGACACACTGGCGACTGAGGATCACCAAAATCGTGATGTTGTGTCTGATATGCCGCATACCCCTCAGTATGATAACCCTCCGTATGGTAGGTCAGCAGCTCATAATCCCTCTGGCTCGGAATGTCATGCATCTCCGATATAGGGACCTCAACATACTGGTATGCTCTACCTTCGTCTTCATCTTCGTTTAGATGCAATGTGGCACCATCGGCTCTCTAATCTATTACCGGTAAGTCTTGATGTCTACTTCATCGAGAACTCTCTCCTACCATCTCGGTCAACCTCCTCGCCCGCGTAGTCCTTGCTGCTCGGACTGGACGGCTGGTGACCCCAGCCGATGGAACACCAACATCTACGACAGCGTGGCTTGATTCTGACAAGAGGGCAGTCGACCTCCTCGGGCGACCCCGACGAGTCCCTAGTGGAAGCTGAACCCCCTCTGTAAGATCCTGATCGATGTACTGCAAGTACGACTGTGTCCTCTCTCGACGCTCGATCCAAAGATTCTCATAACACACAAGACCCTGCAACAATGAGAGATACAATGAAACGAATGAGAAATATGTGTTATTGTAAGTATATGTAAAGAATAAGTGACTATGAGTGTAAGTAACCCTGAGATCATCATACCTCATGATCTAGCTCCCTCGAGACGTCGTCTAGTGGAATCTTTGTCGACCACCTCAGAAGCCTTGGTAACACCTTGTGAGACTTTGACAGGCACTTTCCGGCATATACACCGGTGTGTGGAATCGCCTTGAAAGCCCATATCTGTAAAGTTACAATAATAATTCCAATTGTAAGTAAATTGAATTATTCCATCAAAATATGACACAATAAAAATGCCAATTAATACTAACCATTAAGGCTAACGAGAACTTGTAGAAGTGGTACGCTGGGGGCCTGTTCACAGCTGGGTCCGGCAACTCTGATGGTAGCTGGTTGATTTTGTTCAGAAGGTGAAGATAAGAAATCTTACCCCATGGAAAAGTCTTAAATCGCTCCTCGTCCTCCACCAAGTCCCAAACCCAAGGGTCAACTGAAGTGGTGAGTGGATCGACTCCAAGTAAAATGTTGTAGAGGAGGATAATCTTAGCAATCTTTATCGTGTCATCCCGATAAGCTACGAACTCCCCCGCTCGAAATCTCTTAAGAAGAGCCGCCACAGTAATCCTATCCTCGCCACAACATACTCGATAAAACACACCATCCAACTGCTGCGGATGTGCAAGAATAGTCGGCCTGAAATCAGCGTCGCCAAACCTTAAACCCGTCACCAAGGCGAACTCGATTCTTGAGAACTGACATAGACGACGGTCTCCACCAATATGAAACCATACCTCATCCGCGGGATACATGGCCCACGCACCTCACATGATATAAGGGCGTGCAGAAAGCTCTTGCAACTGTCACGCTCGGTATTCCAGCGCAAGAAATGGCCGAAACAGCTTCTCTCAAAATCAGCTACACATTCAGTGTCGGTTTTTAGTAAGATTGCCTTTATATAGCCTAGTACTCTAACTCGAGTATACGAGTTGATGTATGCCTGCTTTGTCTGATACTCCTCACGTACCCAAGCGACCTGTAAACCAGAAAAAAAATGTTCACATTAATTACTACATTAATATACAGATTGAAAGTACACATGCGAATTAATGTTTCACTATCTCTCTGGAAAATAAATATATGAAACTTATAAAGTTGGGTATTTTAGTTATTCAAATTAGTAGAGCTGGATAAATTGTGGATTATTAAATTACAAAAAAATATTAATAACGGGGATTTTTAAAATTATTAAAAGTTTTAAGTCTCCCAACCATAATCAATTACGTTGTTTTACTTATTACAGTGGATTATTTACAGCAGATGAATCGACCTATTATTTATGATCAAGGACTAAAATATCGGTATCGACGGATATATCGTTACCTTGATTTTACAGATATATCGACGGATATATCGATATCAGTGGATATATCGGATTTTTACGCAAAAAATATTATAAGTAATATTATAAGTAAAAAAAATTGAAAAAAATATCTAGTACTTTATATAATATTATAAGTAAAATGAATACATATATTAAACTTAAATTTCAAATAAAAAGATATGTTTACAACAAACTTAGAGATAAACTAAAAAAACGGTCATTTAAAAAAAATATAAAAACTTTGTAAAAAAATTGAAAAATATATCTAGTATTTTACATAATATTACGGCAGTAACATTAATACATATATTGATTCCCTTATGCTGAGTTGGACTTTCAACTCGTAAAAGAATTAATTATTTAAATAATAAATCAAATATCAATAACTAATGTTCGTTTAACTTATAAACATTAAAATAATCCTAATCTTCGTATGACTTATAATTCTCAATAACTAATATACTTACACCGTAATATAGTTATGTTATTATAACTAAAACATCACAATTTGTAACGAAATCGTCCCGTGATTAATGTAAATAAATATTTTAATGTACACACGAAGATTATAACAATTGTAAATAAACAATAGGTACATAATTTTTATTCTTATCAACAAAATAAATAATTAATAAATAGTTGATTTTCCTTCTAAAAATAATAAATAATTTTTAAATATAACCAAATCTATAACAAAATTAATTAACCCGATAAGTAAATACATTTCTGTAATTAACACAATTAATAAATTATTAAATTACTAAAATTATTAAACAGGGATTACTAAATTATGTTGTTTTAATTATTAAAGTCCGATTATTCAAATGTGCGCGCCTCGGGGGTGTCGCTGAGATGTCTTGATTGCCTTACGCTAAGCTGGTCGGGGGTCTCGCTGGTCCGGGGGTATATTTTAGGTTTTGTATCTCTTTCTCGACTTAGTGCCATTTTGATTATTAAATGGAGATTATAAAAATTACTAAAAATATGTAACGGGGATTAGGATATTATGTTACTTTAATTATGAAATTGGGATTATTAAAGTGGTTATTAAAATTATCTATCTATTATTTAAGATGGATTAAGAATTTATTTGGCATTACATGTTGATTATTAGACGGGGATTAAAAAAAAATTAGACGGGTGCCGGGGGCGCCGCGCGCGACGGGTGACGGGGGGTCTGCGCGTGCGCGTATGAAGGGTGCCGAGGGCCGCGCGCGTGCGATGGGTGTCGAGGGCGCCGTGCGCGCGCGCGACGGGTGACGGCCTAAACGCGATTTTACATATACACGTTTAACACTAATTTTTTAGTTTTAAACGTGATTTTTCAATTTATTCACGTTTAACAATATAATTATAGTGTTAAACGTGATTATTCAATTTAATCACGTTTAACACTATAATTATAGTATTAAACGTGTTTAATCCCTATAATCACGTTTAACACTATAAAAATCAAAATTTATAGTGTTAAACGTCGATTATGCCCATTTAACCCTTTCAAACTTGAATTCAAGCACATATTCAAACAAATTAGCCCTATCAAATGTAAAATTAAACCTGTTTAACCATTGCAAACATGAATTCAAGCATATATTAAAAGAAATTAAACCTAATCCCTAAACATGTGAAATCGACGTTTAATCCTCCGTTTGTTCAACGAATACCCAACAAATTCGAAGTATTAAGACAGTTTTTCAACAAATTTTCAAGAAATTGAAGACAAATTCGAACACCATTTCAACAATTTTCTGAAAAACGAGGGATAATATCACTAACCTCTCCTTGGTTTGACATCTTCGTGTTAAACGTAGATTTTCAGTAAAAAAATCGATGGATTTAAACGTGGAATATGAGGTGAATTTTTTACTTTTAAACTTGGTGAAAATGGTGGCAAAAAATCTGTTGTAATTCGAAAGGAATGAGGGAAAGGGAGAGGGTTTGGGTTTGGGGGTTGGGGTGGAGGTGAGAGAAAGTGTTTTTTGACCAAGATTCCCTTTGACCAAACATGTGTTATTGAGTAATAATTGTCCTCTAATTGTTGTCATCAAAATCAATAAAAAATTGTGGTATTTTTTGACATAGTTTTATATTTCATGGTAGAAAGTATCTCACTTCTATTTTTTATGGTATAAAAATGTCTATTTTATTTTTGATGGTATTTTTTATCATCTTTTATATTTTTTGTGGTAAATTGGGTTGTTATCCCTATAAAAATATTGTAATAATATATAGCATGCAATCAAGCTGGGAAGAAGAAAGAAAAAAAAACAACGAAAAAAAAGGGGAAGGAATAGACTCAGCTGAGTCTATTGCTAAGTATAAGAAGAGTCGCATTTCCACTAATAAAATCGCACTTGGCAAATGCGATTTCAATCTGGTAAAAACGGTTACTCTCATTTCTTGTGCAAAGCTCATTTTCTTGAATCTGTTTTGACAGGTGATATTGCGGGGTGGATAACTTACTCGTTTCTCAACGAATCTTGAAGTGGTTTTTTCCTGCACGTTCTATAAAAGGAATAGATCATTTCTTTAGAAGGCATCGTTTTCATTTGAGCACTAGAGAGAGAGCTAGATCACTGCAAATTGTATAGAGTGATAGTGTTCTTCGTTTTTCTTGTTCTTGCTTGTAATTCTGGATTCTTGAGCTTTATAGTGAAAAGTCTCTATAGTGGATGTAGGGATAGTTAACCCGAACCACTCTAAATCTGGTGTTGATCTTTTCTTCTTCGTTTCTGTTCATCGTTTTCTCAGTTTAAGTTCTTGATGGTTTATGATTTTATGTGAGAAGTGTTCTTGCATACTTGTGATTCTTGATTGAAAATCCAACAAGTGGCGCCGTCTGTGGGAAGGCACTCGATCAAGAAATGGGTTCTATCAAGTTCGACGTTGAGAGGTTTGATGGATCGGGGGATTTTGGATTATGGCGAATCAAAATGAAGGCAATGTTGGTTCAACATGGAGTTGCAGCTGCTCTTCTAGGAGTAAAGGCATTTCTAGAGGCAATGAGGGAGGATCAGAAGGCTACTCTCATGGAGAAAGCCCATAGCATGATCATTCTCAGTCTAGGGAACAAAGTTCTTCGTGAGGTTGCCAAGATCAAAACAACCAAAGAGATTTGGGAGAAATTAGAAAGCTTGTATATGGTAAGATCACTTGCCAATCGATTGTTCTTGAAAAAGAAACTGTATGCTTTCAAGGTTATGGAAGATCAGCCACTGATGAATCAATTAGAAGAGTTCAGTAAGATCATAGATGATCTTGAGAATGTTGCAGTCACTTTGGAGGAAGAAGATAAAGCTCTGATGCTGCTCAGTTCTTTTCCAAAAAGATTTGAAAATTTCTGTGATTCCATCTTGTATGGAAGGGAAAAGACTATCACACTGGAAGAGGTTATAGTTGCTTTGAAGACCAAAGAACTATCAAAGGAATCTGATTCAAAGGTTCAAGGTGGAGGGGAAAATCTGATGGCCAAAAAGACAGGTGGAAAGAAGAAACCATTCAAGCAAGGGTTCAAGAAAACTCAAACTCAAGAATCTAGGATGATATTGAAGAAAACCGTTGTTTCCACTGTCACAAACCAGGCCATCACAAAAAGGATTGTTTCAAGTTAAAAGGCAACAAGAAAGGGAAACCAAATCCACCTAGGAAGCAAGCTAATCAGACCACAGAGGCTTCAAGCTCAAATGCAGGCTATGAATCTGCAGAGGTCCTGGCCATTACTTCTAATGACACAAGCTCAGATTGGATCTTAGATTCAGGGTGCTCATTTCACATGAGTCCTCACAAGGAATGGTTCAAGGATCTGATAGTAAAGGAAGAAGGGGCAGTGATGCTAGGCAATGATAAAACCTGCAAGATAAAGGGAATTGGTTCTATTCCTTTGAAGATGGATGATGGTTCTATCAAGATCCTATCCAATGTCAGGTTTGTACCAGAGCTTAGAAGGAATCTTATATCACTTGGAATGCTTGATTCTTTAGGGTTCAAGCTCTCAGTTGAAGGTGGGATCATGCAAGTGACAAAGGGTTCAAGGAGTGTAATGGAAGGCTTTAAAAAGCATGATCTATACTATCTAAAGGGTAGCACCAATGTTGGTGGATCATACTCTGCAAAGGAGATGGATAAGACTCAGCTTTGGCACAAGAGGCTAGCTCACATCAGCTTAAAAGGGCTTCAAGAGCTATAGAAGCAACAGGCTTTTGGCAGAGACAAGATCAGTGAACTAGGGTTTTGTGATCATTGTGTTCAAGGCAAGGCTAGAAGATCAAAATTCTCAACAGGCTCACACACTACTAAAGAGATATTGGAGTATGCACACTCTGATTTATGGGGGCCAACACAGTCATCAACAAAGAATGGTGGAAGGTATTTCTTGTCCATAATTGATGACCACTCTAGGAAGTTGTGGGTGTTTATTCTTAAAAGCAAGGATGAGACATTTCAAAGGTTCAAAGAATGGCTTGCTGAGGTGGAGAACTTGACAGGAAAGAAGCTCAAGTATTTGAGAACTGATAATGGATTAGAATTTGTATCAAATGAGTTCAATACATTTTGTAAAGAAAAAAGGATTGCTAGACATAAGACTGTCCCTTATACTCCCCAACAAAACGGCCTTACTGAGAGGATGAACAAGACTTTATTAGAGAGAGTCAGATGCATGCTACTGAGTGCTGGAATGGACAAGGGTTTTTTGGGAGAAGCAGTGACAACAGCAGCCTATCTCATCAATAGAACACCATCTACTGCAATTGATCTCAAAACACCAGAAGAATTATGGAGTGGAAAACTTGCAGATTACTCTAGACTTAGAGTATTTGGATGTTTAGCATATGCTCATGTTAAACAAGATAAGCTAGAGTCAAGAGCCTTGAAGTGTTTATTTCTTGGCTATCCAGTTGGTGTTAAGGGTTACAAACTATGGTGTTTGGAGAAGAATAATCAGAAGTGTTTCATCTCAAGGGATGTTACATTTGATGAGACATGTATGCCACTAAACAAAGGAGATACAAAGGAGAAATCAAACCATGACAAGGAGAAATCTCAGCTTGAGGTGGAGCCACTACAAGCTAGCACAAATGATCAAACTTATTCTAATGAAAGTGATGATGAAAATCAGGAAGCAAACAATCAAGAAGATCATGTTCTATCCAATTACCAACTTACAAGAGATAGAACAAAAAGGTTAGTCAAACCACCAATTAGATATGATCAATCTAACTCAGTTTCATTTGCTTTCCTTGCAGCTGAAGATATTGCATATCAAGAGCCAAGGGATTACATTGAAGCTATATCTTGTAAAGAAAAGGAAAGGTGGAAAATAGCTATTCATGAAGAACTTGGTTCATTAAACAAGAATGCTACTTGGATAATTGTTAACAAGCCCAAAGATCAGAAATTGGTGGGATGCAAATGGATCTTTAAGAAAAAGATTGAAGCTGCTCAAAAATGATAAGATAAGATACAAAGCCATGCTAGTTGCAAGAGGTTTCAGACAAAAGAAGGGAGTGGATTACTCAGAAATATTCTCACCAGTAGTCAAACATTGCTCTATAAGGATACTACTTGGTATAGTTGCTCAGTTCAATCTGGAATTGCATCAAATGGATGTAACAACAACATTTCTTCATGGAGAATTACAGGAGCAGATCTATATGCAAGTGCCAGAGGGCTTGGAGGTTCCTAACAGTAATAAGAAGGCTTGTCTACTCAAGAGATCACTATATGGATTAAAGCAATCTCCAAGGCAATGGTATCTCAGGTTTGATGAATATATGAGAAAGATTAATTTTGTTAGAAGCATGCATGACAGTTGTGTTTATATCAAGCATGAATCTGATAAGTCATTTACTTTTCTATTATTGTATGTAGATGACATGTTGATTGCTTGTGATTCTATTGCTAACCTGAATAAAATTAAAAGCTTACTTAATTCTGAGTTTGAAATGAAGGATTTAGGTGAAGCAAAGAGGATTTTGGGCATGAACATTACTAGAAACAGATTGCTCAGTGAGGTATTCTTGGATCTAAGCACTTACTTAAAAAGGGTGTTGCTAAGGTTTCAAATGAATCAAAGCAAGAGTACTTCTATACCTATTGGACAACATATCAAGCTATCCAAGGATCAATGTCCAAAGTCAAGTGAAGAAGAGCATAGAATGATGAGAATTCCATACTCAAGTGCAGTAGGTAGCATCATGTATGCTATGGTTTGTTGCAGACCTGATTTGGCTTATGGAATGAGCTTGATCAGTAGGTATATGGCTGAACCTGGAGTGGCACACTGGGAGGGAGTGAAGTATATGTTGAGATACATAAATGGTTCAGTTTATATGGGATTGAAGTTCAAGAGAGCAATAGATTCAAGCACACCAATAAGAGGTTATGTAGATGATGATTTTGCAGCAAACTTGGACAATAGGAAGAGTTTGACAGGCTATGTGTTCACATTATTTGGAACTGCAATCAGCTGGAAATCAACTCAACAATCAGTGGTTGCCTTATCAACTACAGAGTCTGAGTTTATTGCTTTGACTGAGGCAATCAAAGAAGGATTATGGCTCAAGGGAATTTTGTCAGAATTTGGCATAATTCAAGAATGTGTTTCAGTCTATTGTGATAACAATAGTGCCATTCACTTGTCTAAACATCAGGGGTTTCATGAGAGAACAAAGCATGTGGATGTAAAGCTATACTTTATCAGAGATATCACAGACAAAGGAGTGATCAAGGTATGCAAAATACCAAGTGAAGAAAATCCTTCGGATGCATTGACAAAGGCTTTACCTGTGAGCAAATTTCAGTTGTGTTTGGAGCTTATAGGGTTGGAAGGAAAGTCTGCAGTACATATTACATGAAGGTGGAGATAAGTTCATCAATGATTCATGCTATAAGGTGGAGTTTGTAATAATATATAGCATGCAATCAAGCTGGGAAGAAGAAAGAAAAAAACACAACGAAAAAAAAGGGGAAGGAATAGACTCAGCTGAGTCTATTGCTAAGTATAAGAAGAGTCGCATTTCCACTAATAAAATCGCACTTGGCAAATGCGATTTCAATCTGGTAAAAACGGTTACTCTCATTTCTTGTGCAAAGCTCATTTTCTTGAATCTGTTTTGACAGGTGATATTGCGGGGTGGATAACTTACTCGTTTCTCAACGAATCTTGAAGCGGTTTTTTCCTGCACGTTCTATAAAAGGAATAGATCATTTCTTTAGAAGGCATCGTTTTCATTTGAGCACTAGAGAGAGAGCTAGATCACTGCAAATTGTATAGAGTGATAGTGTTCTTCGTTTTTCTTGTTCTTGCTTGTAATTCTGGATTCTTGAGCTTTATAGTGAAAAGTCTCTATAGTGGATGTAGGGATAGTTAACCCGAACCACTCTAAATCTGGTGTTGATCTTTTCTTCTTCGTTTCTGTTCATCGTTTTCTCAGTTTAAGTTCTTGATGGTTTATGATTTTATGTGAGAAGTGTTCTTGCATACTTGTGATTCTTGATTGAAAATCCAACAAATATTGTCTAATACACTTAAAAATATTATTTGATACAAACAATACAGGTAAAAATCGCTTCCCAACGCTCAATTAGCTGCACCTAACAAGCTGAATGACAGAGATATTGATTGAATGTCACAATTCCTACTGTTTGTCTTTGTTGCCTATTTTTGGGGGAAAAAAAACAAAGAAAAAACGTGTGTTCAGTCATTTAGTTCATATAATTTGTTTTTCTTTTTAATTAAACGTTGACAAATTGTGTATCAAGTTGTCTAGATATGTCACCTTGACAAATCACGTTTCCAGCTCAAATATATTAAATAATAGTATAACAAATCGAAAAATAATTTTTCAAATGTTTAAGAATATAATAACAAAAATAATTGGAAATTGGAATCAATGTGGGACATACTCCTATATCTTCTAATTATTGATTGAATGTGACAATTCCTACTGTGTCTGTCCTTTTTTGGGAAAAAAAAAACGGAAAAAAAGTGTGTACAGTCAAAACTTATTATTGAATTGAACATGATTTGGACGTTCTTGTTCGCTGAAATTGGTTTTTAAATAGTTTGTGATTGATCAACTTTTTATCATGTTTCACGTAATGTTTCATTTATTTGAAACCGAAATAAATTCTAAAATTGAAAACTAAGTTTCAAATAGGTAATTATTGAATTTTTTTCTTTCTCAAATACATGAAAAATTAACACTTAAAATTGACAATTTAAATATGTAAAATAAATTTACGAGTGATAGAAATAAAAAAATGACCTCACATCAGAAAAATATTAATGCTTCTTTTATGATGCATCATTAGTGAAATTTCGGGTTTAGTCATTTAGAATAACCAAGTCTTTGCAGTATGTGAGGTAATACAAAACACCACCCGAGCCCGCACGAGCACATGTATAGCGCACTTATCAAAATCTATGGCTATGAGGATGGTCTGAAGCACCATTTGAGCCCGCCAAAGCATGAACATCGCATTTAATGCAATGGGTTATTGTTATTGAGTTTTCGAGTGAATTTTGAGCTGAAATTTGTCGTTAATTCCTCGAGTGCAAATTTGAATTGATTTATGTTAAGTATAGATGAATTGTAAAATGTAAAATTATTATTCTTGATAGATCTCAACAATTTATATCATACGTAAGTTTGAATTGACTATAAGAGAAGGAAAACATATTAAGCAAGATTACTTACTTTTGAATTTCTTTTCATACAAGACCTGATAAAATAAATGTATATCGACTCCAAGATGTTTTTGAAGTATCCCGCAAGACGAATGTTGATTTCAAGTTTTTTATCGATATAACGCTATGTGTTTCGTTATAACGCTACTCTTATCGTTATTGAGTTCTCGAGTGAATTTTGAGCTGAAATTTACCATTAATTCCTTGAGTACATATCAAAGATGGTTTTGAGGTTATCCGGCAAGACATATGTTGATTTCGAGTTTTTTATCGATGTAACGCTATGTGTTTCGTTATAACACTACTCTTATCGTTATTGAGTTCTTGATAGGTATCGAAACCAACAAATACAAATACTTGCTCTAAAATCAAAAATTTGTGATAGTGATGAGTAAGGTCGAATCCTCAGAGATTGATGAGATTTATTCTTTTGCAACATAAATGAAAAGGAATTAAATTAATTACGATTGGGGGATTGAGAATTACAAATTGATTTCAAGATTTCAAATTGATTTGAAATCTTGAGGAGAGAGAAAAGAGGGGCGCCACTTTTGAAATTCTCGCAACAGGTCTTCTTCAAGTAAGGCGTGCCCATTCCTTATACAAAGTCATCTTCAGTAAATGCCAAGACATGTCTGCTAGTCAAGGCGTGCCCACACCTTATATAAAAACATCTTCAGTAAGTGTCAACTCCATGGAAAATTCTTGCATTATTCAAAATCATCTAAATTGACATCCAAGTTGCCCAATTCATCCAATTATCCTACAAATATCATTTTTAGTCGAAATACAAGAGTGAAGCACACTTTTCAAATAAAGAATATGAGGAAATATGACATATAAAATATGAAATATCCATTTTATCAATTCTCGAGTGAATTTTGAGCTGAAATTTACTATTAATTCCTTGAGTACATATCTAAGATGGTTTTGAGATTGTTCCGCAAGACGGATGTTGATTTCGAGTTTTTTATCGATATAACGCTATGTGTTTCGTTATAACACTACTCTTATCGTTATTGAGTTCTCGAGTGAATTTTGAGCTGAAATTTACAATTAATTCCTTGAGTACATATCTAAGATGGTTTTGAGATTGTTCCGCAAGACGGATGTTGATTTCGAATTTTATATCGATATAACGCTATGTGTTTCGTTATAACACTACTCTTATCGTTATTGAGTTCTTGAGTGAATTTTGAGCTGAAATTTGTCATATAAAAGAACATGACATATTTTATATACAAAATTGTGTCATTTTTCATTTGCATTTCATCATAATGCTAATCATACCAAATTTACAATAGTTATCACCTAATCAGTTCAATCTAGAGATACAAAAAATGGATTAGAAATATAAAAAAGGGATCAACTTGGATGTACATTTCTTCTGGACAACCCCATGAATATTTAAGTTGCACAAAATCATGACATTTGTTAGTTCTTTAAACCCCAATCTATTCATTGAATTAAATTCTCATAACATATTCAATAATTTAAAAGAATTACCTAAAGATCAAAATGTTGCGCAAAGATTTCAGCCGCAAGTTTTCTTCTCCACTCTTTCATGTGATCAGAGCGAATGTGACCAACAACTTTTCCAGCCATCAAATATTCAATATACTTTAAGGTGAAATCAACTTTGACTTGATATTTTTGCATGCATCATGTCGTTTTTGTTGTAAATGAACTCCATGTACTTGTAGTAAATATAGAAAGTGTCACAAATAATGAGGTCATTTTGAGTAGATAATTTTCCAATCTTGAATTCATTTAGTATCCTTTCATCCATTTGCATGTGATAATATAAATGACATATCTACAAATAAATATTGACTTCAACTAATATAATGCTTATGCTAAGTTTTTTTGAAGTGCATGAGAGATGGAAGTTGCAAAAGTAAATATAGTACTGCAAACAGTAAATGCAAATATAGAAAATAATTGAAGGCATGCAAAGGTAATTCTATAAAGAGAATTATAATAATAAAAACCCATAGAAAAGCATCATGTGAGCAAAGGCCAGATTTCACAGAACATGCAAGGCAGTACCTATATATATATACTAATTCATGACAAACAAAGTACTTAAAAATGCAATTAATGAACATCCTCAAAAGAAACTATTGTTAACTGTGAGTGTGTGAGATAGAAGATGGATTATAGTGGTCTGGTTATTCTCATGTAAGAAACTTCTTTGTCAATATGTTCTCAAGTTCATCTGTTTGCTTAACCTATAACAAAAAATGGAGCATATGAATCTCAAGGTTTTTCAATTTTGACATATCTAGAAAGACTGCATCCAACCCAAGCTCCAAAATATCATGAGTTTATGAACAAAGTAAAGACCAAAACCAAGAGGGGTACAATTCCATTATGAGGAGTAAAATAGCATATAAACATGTAGCTTGGTCTTTCAGGAGATGTCTGAAGGCTGGATTAAAATTCCTTCAAAAAATATGCCTATGAGCATGCATTCCAAATATGATGTGCATGCAAAAATAGTCAACATCAAAGTGTTGGCTAATTACCTGATCACTCTACCACTGTAATAGTTAACTTACTCCCAATTAGTGTTGTAAACGAATCGAGTCAAATATCAGTATATTCAATTCGAATTTGACTGACTTAAAGAACATTTGAATTTTATTCATTTATTATTAGAAACTAAACATTGTTTCAATTTCGACTCTAGAGAAGTATTCGAATATATTCGAGTTTATTTGAATATTTGTATTCAAATTCCTAACATGATATATATATTTTTTCCCACAAATCTTATTAAATTGCAACATTAGTTATTATATATGAAGGAATACTATACAGTACTTGAAAATTCATAAAGTACACATAATTTAAACATTTACAAAATATTACAAATACTTGAGAAGTATATAACGTATATAAATATATATACAGAATATATTATATACATATATATAAATTATTATAAAGAATAGATACATATGTATTACAATATAAATATAGAGTTATAAAATAGAATTTATATAAATAATAAATAATATTAAAATCAAATAAATAGATATTCTTATTTGTAAATGAAAAAAATTAAAATCTAAAACAAAATTCTTATCTAAATTCATATTCGAATTTCAAGCAAAGAAGTTTGATTTGTTTACAAACCTACTCCTACTACTAACTTGAGTATATAAAAGTCCAGGCCAAGGACAAACACACACCCTCCCTATGACATTTCGACAAACACACCATCCCTATGACATGTCAACATCCCTGGATCTTTGCAGCTTCAGCATCAAGCCATCTCAGGAATATAGATTTCAATGATCATCCCTAACAATAGTATACCAAAAAAAAAATTATAGATTTTTGTTGTTTCCCCACATTTAACATAAAGGTAACAGTAGTATACCCAAAAATATAGATTTATTCAGGCAAATGTTGTGCCAACTGGTTTCCAAGAGTTTGACCAAACTTAGTAACCGACCCATACCATATTTTATAATAGGTGTTCCATCTATAATTGTGCGCATTGGATCAACACTGCAATTGTGTATAGAGCATATAACAATTTTAAACATGGAGCACGAAATCGTACCAAGTGCAGCACAAGCTTTTTCAGGACTTTTTTGCCAGCCATGCTATGGCGCTGATCGGGGCAGTGATCGATAACTGCTTCCTTGGTGGATGTTGGTGGTCATAAAGGAACGGCTCTAGGGATGTTGGTCAACGCTTTTCCATGGATTCGAGGGATTAATTTTGACCTGCCTCAAGCTGTATCCGAGGCAAGTCCCGTTCATGTAATCCAACATGTTGGAGGAGACATGTTTGAAAGCCTGATTCCCAAGGCCGACGTTGTAATGTTTATGGTACGTACTTGATACCAATTTGTCAGATATTTGTCGTACGAAGTGTCAAGTCAAGTTCATATCATATTATAATGCTTATACTATTTACTTTGGTTTCGATAATAGTGGATATTGCATGATTGGAGCGACCAAGTGTGCATTGATATTGAAAGGTTCTAGTGCCTCAGAAACTCCTGCAAGACTTAAAACAAAATGAACAGATTGATAATGTTGTTCCAGATGTCACAACATTTACCAAAACATTCATACACTTAGAATAATCAGAATTTGCAGCGGAATATAAAATCGAACAAGAACATGAGATTTATCCACGAGTATATAAAGATACTCGTAGAACGCCAGCAGGACAAAACTTTTATTACTACAAGAGTAATTACAAAAAGCACAAAGAGATCTTTTGAAGGAATCTCTTTGAAAAGAAAAACAAACACTCTAAGATAATCTCCCGACTCTCTAAGAATGTTAAAACTCTCTATAGAGTTTACAAAGCAATTCAACTAGAATCTAATGAAGAAAAGACTATCAAACTGAATGTTGTCACAGATGTTCCAACACTTAATTGCTTTGAAAGTTGTCCTTGTTTCTCACTTAATATGCTCTATGCTATGCTCTTGGATCTCTCTTGATGCACACTAATCTGCAATCTGGATTGTGCTATTTATAGACTCTAGCAGATCATGCTTCTTGGTACATGATCTTCATGTCTTCCATGATCCATGATCTATCATCCATGTCTTCCATTTTCTCCACCTTTCCACTTTCTCCATCTTTCTTGACTTGTTCTATACTTTCCACTCTTCTTTGCACGTCTGTATTTCCATCACGTTTCTTTTCCTTTTCCACGTGATTTGATCTTTAAATCCCTGCAAAAGAATAAGTACAAGACAAGAAACAAATCTCCTAATTTGTAGGAAAGACTTAATCATAAAGACTTCTTCAAGTCTTTAAACTCTTGGATAACAAATCCTACAAAATCTCAACAACCAACATTCATCCAATATATTAAATATTATCTAATAAAATATTATCAAATATTAATATATTGAAATTAAATATGCAATAAGAAAAGGCAAAATTAATTAGTGTTAAAATATAACACTAACAATCTCCCTCTTTTTGGCTTTTCTACTCAAAACCATATTTAATTTTTTCTCCCCCTAAATACCTGCAAGAAAACATCTATTGCATCCAACAAATATCATTAAAAAACAATTGTTTTCAAACAAGTAAAAATAACCCAAAATATAACCACATCCTCTTCAACCACTCCCCCTCTTTGAGTAGAAAGAGACAAAAGTAATGCATCTCTGATCTTAATCAGTCCTTCAGTCTGCCATGGTTAGGTTTTGGAGAGAAATTTGGTGATTTTTGGAGAAGGTAAAGATGAGTGTATCAGAGAAGAGATGAGAGTAGGAGTGATTTGATGTGGCATGGAGAATCGTGAATTTAAAGAAGCAGTCAAGTAACTAAAACCCTTAAGATCCTCAACAAAATTTCAAATTCAAATTTCAAAAAAAAATTAAGCTGATTTCATCCAAATGAATTTGAATTAGTAAAAATTATCCAAAACACAGAGATATAAACATCATAAGATCAGAAACATTAGGAGACGAACTATCTAATTCAAAATTGTATCAAAAAAACTAAAATTCTAGGGATGCCTAAATACAGAAAATAAATCACATGCAAAATTCCCAGATTTTGTGTTTCGCAATGTTGACACATTTGTAAAAACAATTCCTTTGAAATTTTAAACAGGCTAAAAAATGTAGCATAGTGTACCGTAAACAACAATTTTTGCACATGTTAATCTCAACCAACCTTTTGAAAAGATAGCATCATCGTCGCGAGCGCCGTGCCTCTAGTTACTCGGTTGTGAGACTAACTTTTTATAATGGTTGTGGTATCTCCTACACTTTTTGACAAGGAAGCATCGTCATAGCGAGTGCCGTGCCCCGAGTTACTCAGTGTAAGCCACACAACTCTTTTTAAGAAATCACTAGGCTGGCTGAAAAGCATATGTGATTTCATGTTTTCAAATCGATTACATTTAGCTAGTTCTATTATATTTATTTTTATTGGAAATCCATTATGAAAGGGTGTGGCAGGCGTTCCAAAGCAAAACAAACAAGAGTAAATAAACCAGAGACGTAATGTTGTCTACGGTGTGGACAATACTACGGATAACATGCAGCGAAAAATCAAATAACAAGAAGAGAAACTTTTAACCACAAGTATAATAGATACTCGTGGAGTGCCAACAGAGCAAAACTTTTATTGATTGATCTTATCAGTACAAAACACAAAGACATCTTATGAAAAAGACTCTCTTTGAAAAACTCAATACGTCTTATGAGAATATCTATGAGACCTAGGACGTATACACTCAAATGAAAACTCAGCTGATCACGCAACATATCATATCTTGCTAGATAGTCAGAGTATGCAACCTCTATGACTATGTTAAAAAAGACAAGACTGTTATACGAAATGTGACCAATACAACGAGAACACTTAACAAAACTATCATGTTCGCAATTCACTCTTCTTGCTCTCTTGCTCTCATTTCTTCCCACTGATCATCAGTCTGAGTATCTCTATTTATAGACCTCTTGGTGACTCCATGATCTTGTGGCACTACTCCATGAGTCCACTCTCTTTATGCTTGTCATCCATGATCTCCATAGTCCACTATCTGCACCTTCTTCAATCTCTCTTGTGGTTTGAACTTCAAGTTCCATGCTCCACTTCTCCACATTCTGCACTCTCTCCTTTTCTCTTTCTTCAACTCACACTTTAAATCTGCAAAGAGAAATAAGGAACAAACAAACTCTTACAAACTAGGATTAGTTGTTTGATCACTTTTAAACATGTGAGAGATAAACAACTTCCTATAAAATAGGAATAATTGTTAAAGTCAATTCAAATCTCCTTTACTTCAAAATACGTGAGATCAAATAATTAGATAAAAAAATATCTCCTTAAATTTCTCCACTAAATAAAATCGATTTAGATAAAAAAAAAATAAGAAAAAAGAAAAATAATAATGTTGAAAAATTCAACATTAACACGTTACTTACACAGTTCAAATTATTTCTACATTTATACTTAAAGTAAAGTTTCTGGCATCAAAATGGGGCTAAACAATAATAATTATATTATAAACTAAAGAATAATGTAAAAATTAGAAGAGTTGTTATGTATATCCAACGTACATCTGTGGGAAAATTGCATAAATTGGAACCAAATTAACTATGACAATTTCAAACTCTTTCGGGCAGTAATTTAGGATTTCAACTTTCCGGGCTTCATGAATTTTAACCAATTTCAGTCCGAATCGGTTAATTGGGCCGAAATTGCACGTGAAACGCATGTGATCTCCTAATTTCAAAATTGTCGGCCCAAATTGCTAATATGGCTATCATTTAATACCTATGTGTCATTTGCTTATACACGTGCGCGTCCATTTAGACACTTAATGGTTGATGTGGACTAAAAAATATTAATAAAATAAAATATATTTAAAGAAAAATAATTATATATTTTAAATATGAAAAATAATACAAAATGGGATGAACATTATCGTAGCCATGCGAGATGAAAAAAACTACAAGATATTGGACCCATGTGAGAGAGACATTATAAAAGTTCCTATTAGCTAATGCAATAGCCATTTATGAATATTATATATATGTTGATTACTAAGTTGTTTTCATAGGTGAGTGGTGAAGATGAAGGTGAATGTAGTTAGCAAGAAGTTGATAAAACCATGCACCCCAACTCCTCAAAATCTTAAGCAATACAAGTTATCATTGACAGATGAGATAATGCCACCAATCTATTTACCTATCCTTCTCTTTTACCCATCAAATCCTAAACAAATCAGCCACTTGCAAGAATCATTAGCCAAAACCTTATCCCTATTCTACCCTCTTGCTGGAAGATACATGAAGAAGAATCACTTAATTGATTGCAACGATGATGGTGCTGAATTTGTGGAAGGTCAAATACTCGACATGGATCTCGTCCATCTTCTCCACGAAGATCAACTAAACGACCTTCTTCCCCGTCCACAACACCTCGTCGACGAAACTGATCCACTTCTCTTGATTCAGATCACTCTACTCAACTGTGGCGGCCTGGTCATCGGCATCAGCATCTCTCACAGAGTTTTCGACGTGGCTTCAATTGGGACATTCATTGCAGCTTGGTCAAATGCCTGCAATACACAAGTAAATAATATCTTCCCAACTTTCGACTTTCCCTCTTTGTTTCCAGGCAAAAATCTTGATTGGATTTGGGGCTCTGTTCCTGAGGTTAACAATATAATTGCAAAGAGGTTTACATTTAACAAGGAGGCCATAACCAGCTTGAGATCCAAGTTAACTAGCCCCAATGGAGGTGTATACTCCAGAGTGCGTGTGGTGTGTGCCCTTATAGCCAAGGTTCTCATAGCCCTGGACCAGGCGAAACACCGAAAACAAAGAGATTTCGCCATCTTTCAGCCCCTTAACATGAGGGGCAGAACCGCCCCGCCTTTGCCAAAGTATTCGTGTGGCAATTTCGGGCTAGCATCGCTCACACCACGGGTCCAAGCATCTCAGGTTGGAGAACTACAGGAATTGGCTGATCTAATAGGTGATGCCATTGCAAAAAGCATAGTTGATTATGCTCAAATACTGTCCTGTGACAAGGATGAACGAGGCAAAGTCATCAGCAGGAGTTTGCAAGAATTCAGACAAATGATGGAGAGTGGAGAGGTGAATGTTATCATGTTTAGCGATTGGAGTAAGTTTGGATTCTACGAAGCCGATTTCGGTTTCGGGAAGCCTGTTTGGACCAGCATTGGCTCAAATCCCTCTGCAAACATCACTGTGCTCATGAGCAACAGAGATGGGGATGGAATTGAGGCATGGATGCATTTGGATCAAAATGATATGCAATTCTTTCAGCAACATCAGGATATTCAGTTATTTACAACCTAAAAAGTTACATCCCATAATTCAAATTCTCATCCAAACTTTGCCATGTTTTGCAGTTTAACATTTTCCACAATGCCTTCTGAATTTAATGGTTGTTGTACTTTTTCATCTTAGATAAATCTGAGTTATGTATCTATGGTTGAGATTGGGATAGAATCACGTTTGGTCCCATAACAATAGATTTTTTGCAATTAGTCCCATAATTATTTGCTTTTCAATTTAGTCCTGTAACTCAAATAATTGTTTGATTTTAATCCCAATGTCGCCGGAATTTTCAAAATCGGCCGGAAAATTGCCACGTGAGTTGCACGTGATATCCAATTTGGGGGTTTCCGGCGATAACTAACAATGTAGCGTGAGTTGTAATTATTCTATTAATTGAAGTATTAAAACAGATTCTAAAAAAAATAAGTACATGTCACATTATTCTATTTTTTATAAATATTTTTGCATCATGTACGTAGTTATGAATAAGGAAAATTTTGTTATCACCTCTGACGATAGAACTAAAAAGTTTAAGCTTTTAAAGTTAGCTAGAGTAGAAAAACACATTAGTTGCGCCAAAAGAATTAGCTAGAATTGTCTGATACTAGCTAGTACTTTAATTTTTACTGGAAAGCTAGCTCTCTAAATATATTTGAAGATGAAACTAATATTATCAATAGTACGAAGTATTTAAAAATTCAAAAGAATAACCATTTATGTATGTTACTTTTACGAAGGAAAAGTTTGAAATATTATAAATATATTTTTTATCTTTTATAATCAAATAAATAAATAAAAACTCAAAAAAAGTTAAATTACTTACCTCTCCATATAATTTAATATTTAATAAAGGTATAACAAAAAATTAGATGGAACATTCATATATTGATCAAATATTAATACTTTAGTAATAGTAATTTGTGTTGATAATACCTCAATATTAATTGATTCCATAAATCGGTCTATTATATATAATAACAACCACTAAGGACAATTACAGCTACTCATCCAATAAAAATTATCCCACCCACTGCAAAAATCAGCAGATTACTAACGGAATATTTCGTTAGTAATCCTATTTTTCTGTTGACAATTGGTTTACTGATGGAATCGTCGATGGATATTTCTATTAACAGGCTTCTTGTCGGTAAAATTTTGGCCAAGGAAAAAATATTACATCGGTGATTTGCCGACAGAAGTATTCGTTCCTAACTGATGGAGATATGATTGTATTTTAATTATTTATTATTATTTATATAGTTTAGGACTTTACTTAACTTTTAATTAATTTTTAGTGGGTCGGGTTTTTAGGGTATACACGCCTAAAACCCTAGTTTATCTATTATAAATAGGAGTTTCAGGAACATTGTAAAGCAGTTGAATATGAATTAAAATATTGAATTATCCATTTAATCGTGTTTTATTCCGGTATTTGTTTAGAATCAATGGATATTCACATATTGTATCGTACTTCTACTGCATCACTAACTAAATTACTGACGAAAAAAAAAAACAAAATCGTGAAAAAAAATTCCACAAAAAAATTCACAAAAATATCTACAAATGTAGGCCAAATAGTCAATAAAATCCAAAGTTTTATAGGTTTTTGCTATTTTAGTCAATCCTTTTATTTTTGTCAATTCATCCATGATTTAAAGATTTAGTTGTTATTTTAGCCAAATTAAAATTTAAGTCAAAATTAACTGATATGACAGATACGTGGCGGACACATAAGCCATTTTACCCCACTCACATGGTTATTTGGCCACATTTCATCTTCCCCTTTTCCTCTTTCATTTCGTCTTCCTCCTACATTTCTCCATGTTCTTTTACATCAATGTTTTTTAAGAACATCAATTTATTTTTAACTGTAAAATAAACTGAAGAGAGAAATGCATATCACTCCCTCACATCAATTTTTTTTTAAGACCATCTATTTATTTTTAACTGTAAAATAAACTGAAGAGAGAAATGCATACCACTCCCTCTCATACACACAAACGTAGAGTAAGAAATAGAGAATTTTGTTTGAAACCAAAAGGTAAGGAGAGTGTTATACTCGGTCACTAAATCCCTATTGATAAGGCTACTGGCCATTAGTTAAATTAAGTCATTTAGGCTACTGATAAGGCTACTGGCCATCAATTAAATTATATTATTTAGGCTACTGGCCACCGATTAAATTATACTACTAATAAGGCTACTGGCCATCAATTAAATTATATTATTTAGGCTACTGATCACCGATTAAATTATGCTACTGATAAGGCTACTGGCCATCAGTTAAATTAAGTCATTTAGGCTACTGATAAGGCTACTGGCCATCAATTAAATTATATTATTTAGGCTAATGGCCACCGATTAAATTATACTACTGATAAGGCTACTGGCCATCAGTTAAATTAAGTCATTTAGGCTACTGATAAGGCTACTAGCCATCAATTAAATTATATTATTTAGGCTACTGGCCACCGATTAAATAATACTACTGATAAGGCTACTGGCCATCAGTTAAATTAAGCCATTTAGGCTACTGATAAGGCTACTGACCATCAATTAAATTATGTTATTTAGGCTACTGGCCACCGATTAGATTATGCTGCTGATAAGGACTACTGGCACCGATTTGGCATTGTTTGCTGCTAACATTAAACCTCATGATTGGTCAGACATGTTCTCAGATCAATAAAACAATTGAAGGATAATGATTGGATGGATAAAGCTTGAAGAATAACACCTATGAAGACAGATGACAGGCATACAATAACACGATTGTTACCTACTACTTCATGCAGCACTACATCTGTAACTAGACTCAACACTTGTACAAGCTATTATAGTAGCAATAATGATAGATTTTACTATTTTTAGTTAAAAACTCCACTATAAAAGGGAGAGTTACTGCCCAAGAAAAGGATCATCGAGCAATAAAATAACTTCTTTTTACTACTCTTATTCTCAGTATAATCGGTCACCAAATAGCCTTAATACTCATCCGCTATTTTCAATTGCTAATCAGTCGGTTCAAATAATTAGCCACACATAATTACTGAATTACTTACAAACCATCAGGTTTATTTGGGAGTTGATCTTTTGCATCAACAAATTGACGCTAGAAGGAGGGGGAGAAGACTATAGTATATCAAACATGTCTCGACCTACTGATGATTTTCCAAGGAGTCCAGTAAGCTCAACCGAAAACCATATTCAAGATAATCATGGCCGGAATAAGGACCAAACGCAAATAAATCAAGTTCCGACAGAAATTGTTGTAGAACATCTTACCCAAGCCCCTGAGCTATGGGCGGTACTAACTTCCATATACAAGCAGCAGCTAGAGGCTGCAAATCGGATCAATCGGGAGGAACTAGAAGTAGACTCTTATATGGAAACCAATAGACGTGGAAGGCCAGAACAACCAATTCAAAGCCAAGTTGCGGAGAGCGCTCGCCCATCTTTAAGAAGAACCCACCCTCGGAGAACTCACTCTCGAACTACTAGTGTGTTCGACCGACTAGGAGCAACCGCTAATCCACTACATCAGCATAAACGTGAACACCTGCCAGATACAACGTCTCGGTCAGTTAGACTAAAGATGAACCGAGATCCAATTCCAGCACCACAAGTTCCCCCTTGTGGAAACATCTTAACAAATAGAGCTAATTAAGGGTCGGGTCTCGTTCATGATTTGGTGGAAATTCAATGTCTACGGGATCGCATAACAGAGCTGGAGAGTAAACGTCACGCCCCTGATCTAGGGGAGAACTCCTTGGAGAAGGTATCTCCCTTTTCTCTTCAAATATTATCCGAACCATTACCGAATAAAATGAAACTACCACAAATTGGACTCTATAATGGGGAGACCGATCCGATTTCACACCTAGATAAATATTTGTCTTGGATGGAGCTCCAGGGAGCAACCAATGTGATTTTGTGTCGGGCTTTTCCTATGACCTTAGGTGACCGAGCCCACCGATGGTACAGAATGTTGCCCAAACACTCAATCCACTCATGGGAAGAGCTTTCTTCACTTTTTTCGGCTCAATTTATGGAATCCAAAATTAGGACAGTACCCAAAGAGAGACTAGTTGCTATAAAACAAAATAAAGATGAATCACTAAGGGAATACTTGGATCGATTTAATAAACAAATAATGGAGATGGAGAAGATATCAGATGATGCCATTTTGATGGCGGTGATCTCAGGGCTACGCCCACAAAGTCGGTTTTGGTGGTCTATCTATGAGTAGGGACCTCAAACTTATCAAGATTTTTTAGTGAGAGCAGAAAGTCATATTTGTGCAGAAGATGCGGTGAATTCTCAGCATGATAGTCGAATAGATAGAGTAAGAGGAGCTCAAGGTCGAAAAGAGACAACAAAAGAGCCGACTGAGGAGAAGACTAGTCGGTCAGGGGCCGCTTTCAAGCCATTTGATGCCACTCAAGAACAATATGTTAAGAGTATATTAACACTCAAACCTGAAGAGATATATGAACAAGTAAAAGATATGGGAATTCTCCCTCCAGTAAGACCTTTGATGAAAAATCCTACTGAGTTGGATCATATTAAGTACTGCAGATACCATCGATCAGTAGGTCATAACACTGATGAGTGTCGTGACCTACTAAGATTTTTTTTTCGTTTGATTGAGAAAGGTAACCTAAAAAGATTCACGAAGAAACCTCTGACCGAGGAGAAGCTGGTTGAAGGGCCACAACAGCAAAGTGAACAAGACCGACCACTAGTACCAGAACGCCCTATGCCAGAGATTTTTCCGTTAGTCAACATAAATGATTCGTCAATTGGGGCTTCTAATCAAAAAAAGAAACAACGGATACGGGAGGCTACCAACGCTTATCAGCGGTGCTTTATGATGTCCTCAGGATCAGGATCAAATACCACATCAGGTACAATGTAATATAACGATTTGGAGGTAGCTGTAGGGATCATTCATCCTCATAATGATCCATTGATAGTCACTCTTGAAGTTTTAAGGACCCTAGTACACAGGATAATGGTTGATACAGGGAGTTATGCAAATATCATGTATTATGATGTTTATCGGCAACTGAGCGCAACCACTTTACCAGTTCGAAAGTGCAATGATGTGATAACCGGATTTGGTGGATGTTCAACAGTACCTTTAGGAGTAATTGATTTACCAATTGAATTCGGAGAAGGTGAAATTAAGAAGACAATCATTACAGAATTTGTGATAGTGGAAGCAGACTCAGTACCTATGTACAATGTAATTTTGGGAAGACCAGCACTCTATCGGCTCCATGCTTCAGTGTCTATGTATCATTATTGTTTAAAGTTTCCAACTCCATTCGGAGAAGAGATTGTTCGGGGAAATCAACGTGAAGTAATGGAGTGTCAACATTTACTCAAACCCAGGAAGATATATTTATTGGAAAATGAAGACCCAGGACGTATAGCTGATCGAGTAGGTCAAGAAAATTTGGAAGGAGAACAAAATCACCAAGAAGAACTTTTAGTACCCGAACACATTGAAGTATGGGAGACTCTAGATCCACGAAAGGATGATAGAAAGAAACGAGTAGAGCTTGTAGAGGAGATAGATACAGTAGTCATGGATGATGCAGTGCCTGAAAGTGAACTTAGGATTGGTCAGAATTTACAAGAACCCGTTCGAAGTGAACTCATGAATTTTTTACGAGCTAATTTGGATGTATTTGCTTGGACTCACTTCGATATGATTGGGATTGACTCTGAAAAAGCATGTCACCGATTGAGTATTGATCCCAAAGTTAAACCAGTAGCTCAAAAAAGAAGGAAATTGAGCCCTGAAATGTATGGAGCTTTAAACTTGGAGGTCTTAAAACTACTGGGAAATGGATTCATAAGGGAAGCAAGGTACCCCAAATGGGTGGCTAATCCCGTGCTGGTTCGTAAACCGAATGGGGCTTGGAGACTTCGTATTGACTTTACTGATCTTAATAAGGCATGTCCAAAGGATAGCTACCCATTACCACACATAGATCAGATGGTGGATGCTACCGCTGGACATGAGCTAATGAGTTTTATGGATGCTTACTCTGGATATAATCAAATTCCAATGCATCCAGACGATGAAGAGAACACTGCCTTTATGACCGACCGAGGACTTTACTATTATCGAATGGTGCCCTTCAGCTTAAAGAATGCAGGAGTAACCTATCAAAGGTTAGTCAATAAAATGTTTGCAAAACAAATCGGTCATACAATGGAAGTATATGTCGATGATATGTTGGTCAAAAGTTTGAAGTCGCGTGATCATATCACACACCTAGTTGAAATGTTTGGAATATTGAGGGAATATAAGATGAAGTTGAATCCGAAGAAGTGTGTTTTCGGTGTTAACTCGGGAAATTTTCTCGGCTACATTGTCAGTCAAAGAGGCATAGAGGTAAATCCTGCCAAGATAACTGCAATCATGAACCTACACCCACCGACTAAGACCAAACAAGTACAAAGTCTTACCGGCCAAGTAGCAGCTCTTAGTCGGTTTATCTCTCGATCTACCGACAGATGTAAGCCTTTATTTGACACTATCAAGAAAAATAAAAGTTTTCAATGGAATGAGGAATGTCAGAGCGCTTTTAAAGGAATTTTTGGCACATCCTCCTGTCATGGCAAAACCTTTGCCAAATGAAGTTCTCTACTTATACTTGGCGGTTTCAAATTGGGCACTTAGTCCTGTTCTTATTCGGCATGAGGGACACATACAACATCCTATATATTATGTGAGTCAAGCCTTACATAATGCTGAAATAAGATATCCACCGATGGATAAGTTAGCATATGCCCTGATTATGTCAGCTCGAAAACTTTGACCTTACTTTCTTGGTCACCGAATAGAGGTTCTGACTAACTACCCCTTGAGACAAGCTCTACAACGACCAGATGCAATAGGACGAATGTTAAAATGGTCGGTTGAACTTGGTTAATATGATATCTCTTACACACCAAGAACGGCAATCAAAGGTCAAGTTGTAGTTGACTTCATTGTGGAATTTTCACCACCGATTGAGTTGCAACGTGAGTTGACAGTACCTTGCAAACTCTTTGTTGATGGATCTTCTTCTGCAGAAGGGGCTGGTGTTGGTATAGTATTACTCAGTCATGGTCAACAATGCTACTGCACAGCACTGAAATTGGAATTTTCTGCAAGCAACAACGAAGCTGAATATGAAGTTGTATTAACGGGACTACAAATGGCGAAATCCCTGGGAGTAACCAATGTCACTCTGTATAGTGACTCACAATTGGTTATAAGTCAGATTAGAGGTGCATATGTTGCCAAAGATGAAAAGATGGTACGATATCTTGGTCAGGTTAAAAAGAGAATGGATGAACTACAGGTCCAAGTAGAACAAGTACCCAGAGTTGAAAATGCTCAAGCTGATGCCTTGGCCAGATTGGCATCAGGGGTCGGAATAGCCAACTTAACAACAATTGAAGTCGGTCGGCAAGTGGCACCTTCAATTGTGATTGATTACAACATGATGGAGATAGATGAGAAGTCGAGTTGGATGAGTCAGATTAAAAGTTATCTGCAGAAAGAAGAAGTCCCAGATAACCCCATCCAAGCCCGTCAGCTTCGTATTAGAGCTGCAAGATACACCTTAGTAGAAGGGGTACTTTACAAAAAAGGATTTTCACTACCACTATTGCGATGTCTTGATGAAGAAGAAGCTCAATATGTCATGAGAGAGATCCATGAAGGAATCTGCGGCAATCACTCGGGGGGCCAAGCCTTGGCATTTAATATCATCCGCCAGGGATATTTTTGGCCAAACTTAAAGAAGGATGCAATCAACTGCTTGAAAATGTGAAAAATGTCAGCGTTTTGCACCATCGAATAGATTTCCCACCCATGACTTAACTGCGGTGATAAGTCCATGGCCCTTTGCAAAATGGGGGATTGATTTAATCGGACCGCTACCTACTGGGAAAGACGGAGTTAAGTATGCCATTGTCGCAGTCGATTACTTCACGAAATGGGTAGAGGCTGAACCCCTAGCTAAGATTACTGAAAACAAGATGGTAGATTTTGTATGGAAGTCGATAATATGTCGATTCGGAGTACCACACTCTATCGTGACCGATATTGCTAAACAATTTGATAACACCGAGTTTAAAGAATTTTGTGCTGGGCTACATATTTGAAATCATTTTTCTACGTCATACCATCCGCAGTCCAATGGTCAAGTTGAAGCAGTCAATAAAATTCTCAAGTACACACTGAAGACTCGGTTAGAAGAATCAAAAGGGTGTTGGCCCGAAGAACTACCAGGAGTACTTTGGTCTTATCGAACTACCTAACTAACAGCTACTGGGGAAACTCCTTTTTCATTAGCCTTTGGGACGGAAGCTGTCATCCCTGTAGAAATTGGAATCCCATCATACCGAGTTATGAACTATGATGAGCATCAAAGAGATGAGAATCATAAAACAGAGTTGGACTTAGTGGAGGAAAAGAGAAGGAACGCTGGCCTAAGGAATGCAGTGCTAAAACAAAGAAGTGCACGTTATTTCAATCGTCAGGTGCGGAGTAGGAGGTTCCAAGTTGGAGACTTGGTGTTAAAAAATATACAAGACCAAAATTTGGTACCACTCAGACCGACTTGGGAAGGCCCATTCAGGGTGATACGGGTTTTACCCAATGGAGCCTATGAGTTAGAAACCATGGAGGAGAGAAAGTTAAGGCATCCATGGAATGTACAACATCTCAAAAAATACTATCAGTAGGTACCTAGTTTTTTAAACTTTCCTTTTCTTTTATCGGTCTTGTCCTTTCTTTTGTCGGTCAACATAAACTTTATGTAAATTTTACTTGTTAAATAAAATATGTTGTTGTCTCCTTATCTAGCTACTGATAATAAAAAGAGCAAATTAAACATTAAAGTTCAAAGTAGAATGTCTTACATAAGAGAAAATCAGTTCCGAATAAGGAAATAAGTCCTTACAAAAAACAAAAAGAAAATAAACTAAGACTCAGCAGCATCTTCCCCAGTAGCCTCCTGCTGACTGACAAGCTCCACATCAGACTGACCAGTTAGTCCTCCTACAGCAACATCAACAACCTCCGTCTCCTCTTCCGTACCAAAATCCGGCACCCAATAAAGGTTCTTTCTTTCTATAAAGGCCAGTAGGTCGGCCTTTAAAGACTCAACACCAACACTTGGGTCTTTTACCATGCTTTTAATGATATCTTCCTTGGCCAGCACATAAGCTAAGTTGTAATCAGCAACGTTTTCTGAAGAAGCTTTAAAATTCTCGACCGTCTTCTCGGTGATATCATCTTTCACTCGGGTGACCTCTTCAACAACTTTTTCCTCGAGAGAGCTCTTAAGTGCTTCAATCTCTTTCTCCTTCTCAGCCAAAGTCTTTTCCGCTGAGTTTGCTCTCTTTCTTGCTTCTTTTTCGGCCTTCTCAGAATTCTTCAGCCGTTGTCTTAACTCTGCTGAAACCCCCTTTTCTACCTCATAGTCGGTCTTCAAAGAACCAATTTGGTTGCTCATTATCAGATATTCATTTTCCATCTTCACCATGTCAGTACTCGTCTTCACAAGGAAATCAAGGCACCGACCACCCATAACCATGGCCGAAGTAAGCTACTCAAAAGCAGTCATGGATTCAGCATACTCCTCCATCTTTGGGGTCCAAGATCGAAGTGGGATTTCACTTGCCTCTCGAACATCCTGAGGAAATTTTCCCAAATTGCTTGATGTTGGGGTCACCACTGAGCAGTAGTCTCGATAAAAAGTTGGCTTTTTCTCCTTTTCTATTTGAGTTGACCGATTGGGATCCAAGTCAAAGAAGAGACCACGCTTATCGGTCGGTAACACCCTCGGATGAGCATCTACAGGAATTGGAGCGCGATGCAATGACAACACATTTGATTGAGAGGGGGGGTTAGTAGATACCCGCTATCTTTTCTCGTGGGCTGCTCTCCCGGCTGCTGGGGTAGGTGCTGAATAAGGCCTCTTTGGTGTTGCAGGAGCCTTTCCTTTCCTCTTGGACATACGAGCGAGGATATCATCTTGCTCCATGAATTGCAAAGGTTTTTTCCTATACTCAACTACAAATCAAATATACATTCATTCAGTAGTCTTAAAAACATGTTTTAGATAAATAGTAGCAAGTGAAATTACTAAAGTTTACCAAAGATTGGAGGCGTAAGCTCCTCGTTGGGATGATAGGTGCTGAGTCCGGCCTCAAATAGTGCTCTCTCGGTCACTAAATATAAAAAAAATTTCTAAGTAGAAGGAAATCGGTCGACCTGAGCTATTCGATCAATAAAGATCTCAGAAATCTCATCCTCGGAGGGTTCAATTAAACCTAAAAAAAGAGAAATTATTAAGAATATTAGAACATTAAAAAATAAAATAATTTTAAGGAAAACACTTACGGCACTCGGAGGCATAAGTTGCTCGAGGGCAGATAAACATTCCATCTCTTTCAAAATTCGGTGTCGACCAATTCCCACTAATAAAAAACCACCTTTCACGCCAATTTTTAACACTATTGGCTACCCCAGTCAAAAACCTACTCCCATTCCTCCTGGCTAAGTAAAATCACCTCGAATTTACTCCATCAGCTCTAACTTTAAATAAATAAGACATCTCAGTAGGTGTAGGAATACTCCAACCCTCTCGGTGAAACAGTAGTATGGTCCCAATGAGGAGTGACCACGCATTTGGGGACAATTGACTAGGGGCAATCCCCCACTCATAAAGGTATTCGGTGATAATCTTAGGTAGGGGAAATCTAAGGCCAGAATATAGCATCCGATAATGAACACTAATACAACCTATAAGAGGCCTATCTATAGACTCACCGACTTCAGGTAAAAATAAGGTTACATCACCTGGAATACGATATGTACGCCTATATGCATCTAACCTCTCAAAATCAGTGTCACTACGAATTCGGCCAGCTAAAAATTCTGTTACCGAATAGGTACTAGGAGGTGGTCTACACCAAATTTTTTCTATTTCCCCTCTATAAGTCTGGGATACCTCACCAGAGTCTCTTATTGCCCTTAATGGTTCGACCGATATCGTACGAGACTCTCCCCCACCCTCTCAATCACTATCAAATTGAAACTCATATTCTCTCAGTATACTACTTGTACTTAGTGAATCTTCTTCACTCATTATCGCTAAATATATATATATATACTACGATTCAAAATAAAGAGACCGATTAAAGAAAAAAGATGGTGACCAATAACGTACCTTAATTGGTGACCGTTTAGCTCTCTTTAAAAGTTTTTTGTTAGGAATTTTAAAAGGGTGTTGATAGAGAATGAAAAGAAAATCACTATTTATAGGGAGAAGTTTCTTGGGAAGTGGGTAACCTTAAATTTTCGCCTAGGTAACCCTAATTTTCGTCCAAAAAAAAAATTTACGAAAATTCAAAATAGTGACTGATAGATTTTGGATCCACTTCTTGGTTATTACCAAGAACCGAATCCAAGGGGTCATTGTTATACTCGGTCAGTAAATCCTTATTGATAAGGCTACAGACCATCAGTTAAATTAAGCCATTTAGGCTACTGATAAGGCTACTGACCATCAATTAAATTATATTATTTAGGCTACTGGCCACCGATTAAATTATACTACTAATAAGGCTACTGGCCATCAATTAAATTATATTATTTAGGCTACTGATCACCGATTAAATTATGCTACTGATAAGGCTACTGGCCATCAGTTAAATTAAGCCATTTAGGCTACTGATAAGGCTACTGGCCATCAATTAAATTATATTATTTAGGCTAATGGCCACCGATTAAATTATACTACTGATAAGAGTACTGGCCATCAGTTAAATTAAGTCATTTAGGCTATTGATAAGGCTACTAGCCATCAATTAAATTATATTATTTAGGCTACTGGCCACCGATTAAATTATACTACTGATAAGGCTACTGGCCATCAGTTAAATTAAGCCATTTAGGCTACTGATAAGGCTACTGACCATCAATTAAATTATGTTATTTAGGCTACTGGCCACCGATTAGATTATGCTGCTGATAAGGACTACTGGCACTGATTTGGCATTCTTTGCTGCTAACATTATACCTCATGATCGGTCAGACACGTTCTCAGATCAATAAAACAATTGAAGGATAATGATCGGATGGATAAAGCTTGAAGAATAACACCTATGAAGACAGATGACAGACATACAATAACACGGTTGTTACCTACTACTTCATGCAGCACTACATCTGTAACTAGACTCAACACTTGTACAAGCTATTACAGTAGCTATAATGATAGCTTTTACTATTTTTAGTTAAAAACTCCACTATAAAAGGGAGAGTTACTGCCCAAGAAAAGGATCATCGAGCAATAAAATAACTTCTTTTTACTACTCTTATTCTCAGTATAATCGGTCACCAAATAGCCTCAATACTCATCCGCTATTTTCAATTGCTAATTAGTCGGTGCAAATAATTAGCCACACATAATTACTGAATTACTTACAAACCATCAGGTTTATTTGGGAGTTAGAGAGGATTAAAAGTTAAGTGTTCAGATTTATAGAGCCAAACAAAAAATAAAAAACAAGAAAGAAAAAGAAAAAGGAAAACATAAAAGAAAGAACATATTTGGAAGCAAACTCTCAACAATCATGTGTTTGTAGGTTATATAATAATTATGCATCCAGACATGATGGACTCTTCAATGGCAAGAAGGGTGTTGTGATTTGTGAACGAGAGAAAGGCATTCACCGGTGAGAAATAAGGCTTCACAGTTCTGCAGCATCATTTATGTTCCTCTCTCTCTCTCTCTTTGTAATTTTATTTTACAGTCTATAAAAATGATGTGAAAGAAGAGAATAATAGAGAAATGTAGGGGGAAAAAGAGGAAATGAAAGAGGAAAAGGGAAAGTGAAAATATGATGTGGCAAAAAAAACCATGTGAAGTAGGGTCAAATTGCTTATGTGTCCTCCATATATCTATCATGTCATTTAATTTTGATTCAAATCTTAATTTGACTGAAGTAACAACTAAATCTTTAAATTATGGATGAATTGACAAAAATAAAAGAATTGACTAAAATAAGAAAAACTTATAAAGCTTTGGATTTTATTGGCTATTGCGCCTACAAATCTATAATATTGTAGACGGACAATATCTGTCGTTAAAAATGATATAAATAGTTACCGACAAAAATTGTATGTTGGTAATGTTTAAAGAAGTTCAATTGGAAAATAAAAAAATAAAAAAAAATAAAAACAAATATTTGTTCACCGACGGATTAAATTGCGTCGGTAATGTCGGCAATATCAATTAGTATACTCACATAAAGGAGTACAATTAATGTTCTTTGAAGTCAACATTGATGGCACACCACCCATTGTAAAAATATATACTCCCTCCGTCCCAAAATAATTGTCACTTTAGTATTTGCAATTTATCCCAAAATATTTGTCATTATAGGATTTCAAAAAACATTTTTCACAATTCTTCCAAAATTATCCCCATTTATTCTTCCTTATTAAATGTTTTATTATCTCAAAGTAAGTATTGGAAATATAAAAAGGAAGAAAAAAAGTAATGGATAGATCGGATATTTTGTAGGTCTCTTTAATTTATGTGAAAAATGTTAAAACGTCAATTAATTTGGGACAGAGGGGTAGAAAATTGCTACAAAATTTGGAGTTTCAAGGCCAAAATTGCCATAGGTGAATTTGCACGATATATGTCAGATTAAGGTGTGCGAATCTTCCGTTAGAAATCTTAATGTGATTGAATTTCATCACATTCAATACCTTAATGGGACTAATTGTATTCATATTGATTGAGGTTTGAAATTATTAAAGATGCCCATGTGTTTATTCCAGAGATATTGATTGAATGTGACATGTCTGTCTTTGTTGCCCTTTTTAAAAATTATAAAACAATGTGATTTAGTTCATATAATTTGTTTTTCTTTTTAATTAGATGTTGACAGATTGTTTATTGAGTTGTCTAGATATGTCACCTTGACAAATCACGTTTCCAACTCAAATATATTAAATAATAGTATAACAAATTGAAAAATATTTTTTCAAATCTTTAAGAATATAGTAATAAAAATAATTGAAAATTTGAATCTCAAGATATACATCAAAACTAGTGGGTCCTTCGTCTGCGTCTCCTATAAGACACATAAAAAGAAAACTCGTCTTAGAAACCTGATAAGTTGTTCGTGAATTTACGATAAAATTTTAAATGGAATCCTTTTTCGGGTAAAGAAGCATCTAAGAATGGTTGATGATCGACTTTTGGATGATAGAAATAATTGATAAATGGTTTGGGAGGTGAAACGTTTATCGTGGACGAAGGAGGGGAAAACAACGTATTGATGTGATATGGGAGGTTTGAGACGAGCATACGCAAATTCGATTTGAACTTAGGGCTCAAGAGGTTTGTTATAAATTATTTTTGGGTCTTCTTTGCAGTTTATGAAATTCAGGGGGGCTTAAATGTAAATTCCGGACCAAGTACTCCTCCATGGTGCCGGCGGCGGACGAGAAAACCGAGCCCGTACCCGTGACGGGCTCGACAAATTCTACCATTTAATCCAAACCTTTGCTGGAAAAAGGGATAGTCGGCGGCGGCAAGGTGGTTGCCGGAGGTGGAGAGAATGAGTGAGATAGAGAGAAAAATGTTTGTGCTTATTTTCCTTTGTCCTTCTTCCAACTTTCTTGTGCACTTTAGTGTTGATCCTTTCATTCTTTGTCAAAATGAGTCATAGTGTAGCCTAGGTTAGGTGGCATCTTGCCATGGAGAGAGAGAGATAAGCACTTGAGGTGTCAAAAACATGGAAAAGAATGAAATGAGTTGGCAAAATAAAAATTAATTTTGGCTTAAGAATTCTCAAAACACCATCCCTATTTATTTTGGGGTGTTATAAGTAGTGTCCCAATTTTGGGACCATAAAAATTATTGTCCTTCGTTGATAAATGATCTAAGTCAGTGTTCTAAATTTATAATTTTTTCATATTTATATTATCCTACTTTAATTTGCATTATTAGCTTTATATAAATTCCACGCAGGGATTGGCATCACTCATCCATTTTCTGCAAATATGATTAATGTGAATGTAATTCAACGCAAATTAATAAAACCATCTTCCCCAACCCCTCAACACCTAAAGAAGTTCAACATCTCATATATTGATGAGATCAGCCCTTCCATGAATGTTGGTGTCCTTCTCTTCTATTCTTCAACACCTAAACAAACCAACCTCCACTCCCATTTGCAAGATTCACTGTCCCAAATCTTATCCCAATTCTACCCTCTTGCAGGAAGATTTATTAACAAACATCTCTTCGTGATTGCAGTGATCAGGGCGCTGAGTATGTCGAAGCAGAAGCTCCAGAAAGCGAGCTTACTGATGTCGAAAAAACGACAACTCGGCAACTAGATGATCTCCTTCCTCGCCAATCCAACCAACTGGGTGAAGCTAAAACTTATCCACTGTTATCGATCCAGATCACTGAGTTCAAGTGTGGTGGGGTTTCAATCGGCATCAGCATTTCCCACAGAGTCTTCGATGCATCTTCGATTGGGACCTTCATTGCAGCATGGTCCAATGCCAGCAACCAAGAGGGCAAAACCGTAATTATCCCCACCTTCGAATTGCCCTCCTTGCTTCCATGCAAGAACAGTATCATTGAAGAATCTTCAGAGCCGCCATTATCGCAACCCAACAAGATTGTAGTGAAGAGGTTTTCATTCAAGAAAGAGGCCATAATAGCCCTCAAATCCAAATACTTAGAAGCTGGAGATGTAGTATCCAGGGTTCGCATGGTGTGTGCTGTTATAGCCAAAGCCCTAATCGGTGTGGACGCGACGAAACATGGAAAACGAAGAGCTTGCATCGTTAACCAAGCAGTTAACATTCGGGGGAGAACAATCCCACCTTTGTCTAACCACTCTTGTGGGAATTTGGTGGTTCAGTCCTTGAGCCGATGCATCGAGGCAACTGAAACGATTCGAGACTTGGCATGTGTGCTCGGTGATGCCACGAAGAAGACGATAGAAGAGTGTGGTGAAATGTTGCGTGAAGTGGAGAATGGGCGCCACATAATGATGGATCCTTGGGATAAACTGTTTGAGAAATCAGAGAGTGGTGAGGAGAATGTCATGTGGTTTAGCGATTGGAGTAAGTTTGGATTTTACGAAGCCGATTTCGGTTTTGGGAAGCCGGTTTGGACCGGAATCGGAAGCATCGCCGGCGAAAACCTTGCAGTGTTGATGGATAGCAGAGATGGTGATGGGATTGAGGCGTGGTTGCATTTGAGCTACAAGGACATGGCCTACTTTGAAGATGATGGGCTAATTAAATTGTTTGCATACTCAGATATAGATGATGCATGAAACTAGTCTCAATTTTTGATTTTATCTACTTTTTAATAATCAATTTTATGTATTTTAATTTTGGTCATATGATTTATATATTTTTTTTTCCAATTTTTGTCCAATGCATTTTGCTTAAAATGTCAATTTCTTCCTAGAGATGGACGTCGCAATCAAAAAATCTACGTCAGCAATCACGACATCCACGTAGAAAATTTTTGAACTTCCAAACAAAATCAAATAAAAATTGAAAAAATGATGGTTAGAGGAAAAAAATTGAAACACGTATATTGATGGTAAGAAAAAGGACAAAGCCTATATTGCACGACAAAAATTGCAATTTTTGCTAAAAATAATGTAGGCTTTAGATTCATGTTGATGAATCTAGCTACATGTTACAAAAGCTTTTACCATGATGATGTGTGGAGTTATAACTCTAACTCCGTTCATAATATGGTTTATATGTATTATGTGGTTGAAGATTAATTTGGTTAATGTTACATATGTAAATAAGATAATACAACTCGTGAGTTATTTTTGGGATTATCCAATATAGCATGAAATAATCAAGTCAAGCTCGAGATTGCGCGAACTACTCGATCAAGTAGACATTCGATCTCTAGCCCGATCAGCATATTAATACTTGGCTTGACAAACTCGCGAGTCTAATCGAGCATATGTTAAATTTATAATTTTGTTCCTTATAATTTATTTTTTCACATTAAATATTTTTCAGATACGGAGTCCAGTAGAGCCAAGTTTAAGCTTATCGAACTATTTGTCGAGTCGAGTTCGAGCATTGAAAAAATAATCTCAATCAAATTCGAGTCAAGCTCAAATTTCGAGTTTTAGAACAAAGCTTCAGCTCTAGGTAATGTAGCTAGAACTTTAGTTTGATAAATTATGTAATTTCATAAATATATATTTATTTACAGACTTTATATCCAATTTACCTAGTAATTTAAGTGGCCAAACAATTAGAACTTTAAATTTTTCGGGCTAGCAATTTAGGACAATAACTTACGGAATTTCGTGTATTTAGGACGATTACAACTCGAAATCACCAATTGGGTCCAAATTACATGTGAATTGCATGTGCTTATCCAATTTAGGCTCTTTTCGTTGTTTTGGGCTCAATACGTCGATTTGGATTGAATTCCTCACATGTGATCTACATATGAACCATTTGTTCACATGTGGCAGTCCATTTCATCCATACATAGTATTTTGATCTAAGATCTCAATTATTCCGTATTTCAGCAGTAATATATTGTTCCATAGAGTTAAGGTCCAAAATATGAAGAAATAAGTCTTTCCACCACTCTACCACCTAGTCAATTATGTTACACTAAACCCCTCTTTCATAGCCACATATCTTTCCGGCTAAGGGATGAGAAATCTTTTAATTAATTAACTGCCTAAAACATATTTTAAAAAATGAAAATTCTTTAAAAGTATTAAAATAATAAAAATACATGAATTAAAGAAAATTGAAATTTTCTTAGAATTAAAATATTTATATTCCAAAATAATAATTTAAAAATTAAAATTCTTTAAAATAATAAAAATACATTAATTAAAGAAAATTGAGTTTTTCATAGAATTAAAATATTAATATTCCAAAATAATAATTTTAAAATCCATAAATATTTGTTTAACATATATACATTACTTTTGAATTTAATATTGTAAATTTATAATTCTTATTAATTTTTTCAAATCCGTAAATATTAACTTTTTAATTCCTATTAATTTATAAATTTTTATATGACTATTATTTCGAACTTATTATTTTAAATTTACTATTTTTTTGAACTTCATTTGTTAATTGTTTAATTTTATGTAATATTTCGATTTTCTATTAATAATATTAGATTTATTTAATAAAATTTTAAATATATTGTAATATGTATATAAAATAATTTTCAATTTATTTTATTAAATATCATTTAAATTTTTTGAATATAAACAATGATCTTCAAATTTTCTTAGAATATTTACTAATATTGTATTCATATTTTCAGATTGAATTATAAGTACTTTATATGTGTGTATATATATACATATATATATATATATATATATAATGAAAGTTGGTTTGGAAATTATAGATTTCTTTTTACTAATGTGTTCAATATATATAAAAATGTGTTCAATAATGCTTTCATTACTGTGCTGAATATCAAGGGAAAACTTAAAACGTCCTTAAAAATAGAGATGAATTGAATGACATATGCTGAAGAAGAAAACTCGCACAGGAAAATTTCCCAAAACATGCTATACACTTGAAAAGGAATAGGAAAACATTGTTCGAATGAATTAAAGATCTAAAATTCCCTAATGGTTATGTATCAAATACGGAAAGATGTATAGACCTACGAAATCTAAAACTGTTTGGGATGAAGTCTCATGATTGCCATCAAGAACGGACGGACACTAGGGTCAAGGAGGCACTGGCGTCCCTGAAAATTTACAAATTTTATGGGTATTTTGTGTAATTATGTATTTTAGTTACAAATAAAAAAAATTAGGTGACAGTAAACGTATTCTTCTATACTCGTTTATTTTTCCCTTTTCTTTCATAACCTAGCTCTCTCATTGCAACCCCACCTAAGCATTACCTTTAAATTATTTCTCTCAATTTCTTCTCCATCTAATTTTAAGATAAGATGCAATCTTTATATTAGTTTGTTGTTTTTATTTTTCTTCAACGTTATTGATTTATTATGCCTAAAATTGTATAAATATGTGATTTTGTGATTACACGTAAAAAAATTGGTGAATGATTTGCAAATTTTTCACCGATTATTTATCTCTACTTGAAGCTTGAATTTATGAAAAAAAATTATTATGGAAGGAGATAAACAAATTTATATTTGTTGAATGACTTAGACTTATTTTGTTGTTGAAATTTTGAAATTACTATAATATTCAGTTTTTTTTTGAAAGAAAAAAAATATCAAAAGTATTATTTCTTGTATTCTAATAATGAAAATATTTAAGTTTCCAAGGAAATTAAGATATGAAATTATCATGGCTACAAAATGTTGGTTGACTTGTATCGTGAAATGTTTCAAAGCCTGTGTTTTAAAATGTGAAAATAGAAGATCAATGTTAACGTGTAATTTATGTTTATTTATTTATTTTTTTTTTATTATTATTATTATTATTATTATTATTATTATTTGCATTGATGTTGTCGTGTTGAGGTGAAGTTGAATTATAAATTTTGGATTTTATTATTTTATAATATAACGTATTGACTTTGATCGAAATTGTGACAAATTTATATTTTCAGAAATATTGTATCTTTTTATTAGTTGGGCCCCGAATACAAATCTTGAATCCATCACTGATTGCCATCTACGTATTTATGAAAAAGTTACTTCCAATTGCCTTTCATGATATGTTCCCAAAACACGTGTAAAAGACCATCACTTGAGTCACCATTCCAAGAAGATGAAATTGATATGCGCGTATGACCGTGCGTCGTAACATGATAAAATTAATTAATATCTTCCCTATCCTAACCAACTGGTAGCTAGGGCAAGTAAGAGTCAATCCCACGAGAAGTGATGATTAACTATGCCACCTAATTTCAATTCAAATAAATAACCGATTATGGGGGGGTTTTGAGATCAATTATCTTTCACTAAATTAAATAAAGCAAACCTAAAAAGCTAATTAAACAGGAGATCAATGGATGCAAATATTTCAGTTAACAGTTCAGTTATCCCCCAATTTCAATTATGTCTTAATCAATGTAACACCCCTCTCTCAAATTATCATGGAATTATCACCCCTAGTCTAACAACAAGCTCTGTTAAACCGAATCGTCTCTTAAGATTAGTTAAATTAGGATAAGATCACTAATTAACCCTATTTAATTGAATAACCTAGAACAAGCTCTCTAGATTTAATTCATTAAATGCATTAATCACCAAGACGATAGGATGAACTAGACTCCAAATACACAAGCTCGATTCGATAATCTAGGACTACCCTAGAGATGCACGACCTCTAGTTTACCACTTATGAAAATTAAATCACAACAATTAGGATTCATGATCTAAAATTCTAGCAATCAATTATCAATTACTTAACTTAGGTGGTCAATCCAAATTAAGTATCAATAATTGAAAATGATATTCACAGATAGCATAATCAATTCCATTCAAACATCTCAAAGGGGAAACGAGATTAATTAAAACATAAAGGAAATATGGGTTCAAACATCCCTGCTAACCGAAATTGAAAGATTAGCCGATCATCCTTGAAATCAAATCCAACAAAACAATTGTTATCTTCATCCCAATTAATCTCGAAAGAAAATAATAAAAATAGGTTTTTTCTCCCTAATCTAATCTCTCTAATCTCCCAATTCTCTCTCCTCAGCTTTTGTGTATAGTGTCTTGCAGAGGAAGTCAAATATGTACGGCTCTTCTTGGAGGTTAGTGCTGGGCCACTAGTTTTCCTTAAATCATGGCCTCGGCCCATTCGCTTCTCTTCACTTCGATCTGTAAGTCCAAATGGCTGATTCTTGGGCCTTCTCTTCTTTCCCTCTCTTAACCACAATTTGTCTTCTTTAATTGTATTGGACTTTAGAAATTAAATCAAGCCCAATTGACTTCTCTTCGTCCGGTGATCATCTTCCTCGACTCCAAAATACTTCAAAACTCCTAAAATAATCAAGAAAATAATATATGAAGTATTCGGAGACACAAAACACAAATATATAGGAAAATCATGTATTCAATCAAATAATCAATGGGAAAAATTCAATTTTAGTTCATTTAAAACACTACTGTCCAATTTTAGTCCACTATGAAAAAAAATTTCAATTTTAGTCCACTTAATCAAAAATCGTCACTATTTGGTCATTTTCTCCCAATTTTAGCACTTTCTCCGGTGATTGTAATACAATCACCCCCAATTCTCACCGGATGACACGTGGTTTGTTATCTGTAATCGGAGAGAGAGGTCGAGAGAGAGAAGAGAGAGAGTGAATTGTTATCGGCCGATTGCCGGTGATCGGCACGACCGATTGCCGGCGATCGGCACGGCCGATCGGCGATCCGAGCCTGGATTCATGACGGGCTCGGCGAGGGCTTCGATTTGGGTATAAAATCGGCTCTGATCGGTGGTCGGATGAAGAGATTGGAGGAGAGAGAAAATGGGGGAGAGGTGAGAGAAAGAGCGAACTGTTATCAGCCGATTTGTAGCACCCTGGATAAAAAATGAAGCATAATTGAATAATTAAATATTAAACCCTTAATTGAAATATTTTATGTGCGTTAATTCTTGATTGTTTAATTAATTACGTGTGTTTCAGATTCATGTTTAACGCCGGTTTTAGATGGATATATTTTTTCTAGATATGGAACATAGAATATTATTTTACCATTAGATGCGTAACGGAAAAACGTGAAGATAGAAATGAACTAGAGGTCAATCGAAGACCCGTATCTCAAATGGTGAAGAAAAGAGTAAAATATTGATGAACGGTAGAAATAAAAAGAATATTTAAATGAACGGTAACTTAGATATTTTTGGTAAATAGTAATTTTCCAACGGTAAATAGTAACTTTCCAAATTCTATAAATAGGGGCTCATTTGCTTCAAAAATTATCGCTTCTCCGAACGAGCCGAAAGCGAAAACACGTAAGTTCTTCTTCTCCCTTCTCTTTCTTTCTTTACCGCTTTCCGTCGTCGCCGCTGCCACTGGACCGCCACCGGTGGCCGGAAAATTTCAAAGTTATGGGTTTCGGCCGATTTTTACACAGATCATAGCCCTCGATGAGACAAGTCTAGGACAGCTTCCGGAATTCCAATCCTATGTCTTGTTCGCCGAGAAACGGTGAAAAACGGACTCAAAAACCCTAAACCCTAGTTCCAAACCCTAAACCCTAGTTCTAACCACCCTTTCTGTCTCCCGTTTCTCTCTCATTTCTTGGTGATTTTGGTTCGTTTATGATGTTAGGGTATGTTGGGGTGTTGGGGAAGAGTTTGGGATTGTTTTGGGTGGTGACCGGTGTCGGAAGGTCACCGGCCGGAGTGGTTTTGAGTGGTGGTGGCAAGGGTTTTGTGTGTGTTTGGGTGTGTTTGTGCTGTTGAACGGGTTACTGTTCATGGCCGGATTCAGACTAGGTTGGCCGGAGGTGGTAGTCGACGGTGCGGGCTTGTCGGCGGACAAGGTGGCCAGAGCACAGGGCGGCTCTGTCGCAGTGGGTGACGCCGGGAAGTGGGCTGGTCGAGTAGCTGATTCTCAGGCAAGCTGGGCGCGGGTGAGCGGATGTGCGCGCAAGCGGGCGCGCGAGTGCGCGACGGATGCTGCCGAGCTGCCGAGAAAACTCGATAACTGCCGAGATCGGGTGCGCACGCGGGCGAGCGCCGTGCACACCGGATGCGCACCAGCAAGCGTTTTCACACCTCGTTTCATTTCGGCTATTTTTATTGAGTCCTCGGGAGTCGGGGATTCCGGTCAAAGTTAACCCTTGACCAAAATTACTAAAATACCCCTCAATCTTAAAATGCTCCGTTCGAGCTCGTTTTAACTCCGATCGAGCTCATTCTTTTTCCGTTGCAACCCAAATTTCATTCTCTTTAATCCTAGCCTTATAAACTGATTTTTCCCTCTCGTCTTCTCAACCTCAACTTCTCGATCTATCAATCAGTCACGTCACTATCAAGCAATTCTCCTCTGCGGCTATCTTTATACATTTTTAAATATAAATTTTAAGCGTATTAATGATCTACGAAATATTATAAAATTGTGTAGGCTATCCATTGGGTTGATATCAGTTGGATTGGGAATCAAGATACCAAGTCTTGGATACTAGCGACTCACGTGGTAACCACCGAACAAGGTGGGGGTAAACTCTAATTCTTTTTGTGTTTACTGTTTTTCCTACTTTGATGCATGAATTGTGAAATAATAAATGTGTGATTGTATGCTATGAAGAATGTGTCATACTTTATACTGTAAAGGGACTAAGGTCCACATAAAAAACACACGGAGGGATTGGTGATCCGTAAATTACACCAGCGGTATGAGGAACCGTTTTTATCACGGAGGGATTGGTGATCCGTAAATTACACCAGTGGTATGAGGAACCGTTTCTATTAGGGTAAGACGGTGAAAGAGCCGCACCTAAATGATGAGTTATATGCTATGCATTTTATGTGATGTGTCTACGTGTCAATTGTTATGTATTTCTGAGTTATATACTTGTCACATGTTATAAGATGCGAAGTTTATTACCACGAGTGTATTCAACGCACTCACCCCCCACCTGTACTCACACTACAGGAAATTACGAGAGTCAAGATGCGTAGAGAGGTTGGTGACATATCAAGTCTTCTCCCTAGGTTTCTTCTTCAAAACTGGTCGGAACAATGTTTTATATAAATTCACATTTGTAATGTATGTCGCCCTTTTCTATAAATGGATCCTGATGTATTTTCCGCTGCAAATGTTAAAGTTTTATTTATTCGGCTAGATGCTGAGGGTTTGTATTTGTAAAATCTTCTCATATCTCTTCCAAAGTTTTCTGTTTTATTTCATGCACGTCTTTTCCTCTTCTTTCGTCACACCCACAAGGAAAACTCACGATTGCCGGCGATTGGCACGGCCAATCGGTAATCCGAGCCCGGATTCATGATGGGCTCATCGAGGGCTTTGATTTGGGTATAAGATCGACTCTGATCGGTGGCCGGATGAAGAGATTGGAGGAGAGAGAAAATGAGGGAGAAGCGTGAACTGTTATCGGCCGATAGCCAGCGATCGGTAAGACCAATCAGCAATCTGAGCCCAGATTCATGACGGGCTCGGCGAGGGCTTCGATTTGGGTATAAGATTGGCTCCGATCGGTGGCCGGATGAAGAGATTAGATGAGAGAGAAAATAGGGGAGGAGAGAGAAAGAGCAAACTGTTATCGGCCGATTGCCGGTGATCGGTACAGCCGATCGGCGATTCGAGCCCGAATTTATGACGGGCTCGATGAGGGCTTCGATTTGGGTATAAGATAGGCTCCGATCGGTGGCCGGATGAAGAGATTGGAGGAGAGAGAAAATGAAGGAGGAGAAACGGTGGCTCAGGCGGCGGCGCCACCGCCGGAATGGATATTAAGCGCCACATAAGCTGTGCCACATAAGCGTGAGTGGGGAAAAAATTAAAATTGGGGGTGATTGTAATACAATCGCCTGGAGAATGGACTAAAATTGGAAAAAATGACCAAATAGTGACGATTTTTTGATTAAGTGGACTAAAATTGGACAGTAGCGTTTTAAATGGACTAAAATTGAATTTTTCCCAATAATCAATTATAAAATCTCATATTAATCATCACAAAATTAAATGTATTTTCCACATATCAAATTCCCCCACACTTAAACCATTGCTTGTCCTCAAGCAACAAAGTAACCAAAGCACATCAGGGTCACACATAAGAAAAAGTATCGTTTGCACAGATCCTTTCCACACTCATAGGAATCTAATTCATGTCAACACAAGGCATATTCAAGCAAAAGCACATTGGACTAAATGTAACTATCTCAAGAAATCACAAGTGTCAACAGGGCATTAGAAATCAAATATTTCATAGACAAATCATTAATCCATTCTACCACCTACATCAATCAACATACTCTAATTCCTCCACGATATCTTTCATCTAGATTAAAATTTTATCAAGACTCCTCACATAATGAATCACCCTTTTTTCTCCATTTTTTTCCACACAAATGATAATTTTTCATCTTTTGTTTTGTTCGTTTTTTTTTTGATGGAGTTGGCAGCTCCACACCATTCTTAGGTTAGTCCATGAACTACTACGAATTTTTTTCTGTATTTTTTTCTTTCAAGTCTCTGGACCCCTAAGAACAGGCAGCTGATTCCATACCCCATCATCTTTTCACTTCTCAATTGTTTTCAACTCAACACCTTTATCTCCAACAACATTAATTTTTTTCTTTCTTTTTTTTTTCAACCAAGGGGGTTCATCAGAAGTGATCAATCCTTCAAAAATTTCAATCAAGACTACTTCCATCAAGGACTCAAGTACATTTCAAGACATAGGTAAGCAAAACAAATCAACTCAACGTCACAGATCAATTCTCAAACCAATGTTATCCTATTTAACATCTAACATCAATTTCCCAAAACAACATTTAGTAATTTTAACCAACAGAAAGCAATGCTAAGCAACACCTCGCTCAACACAAACGAATTCCCAAAACATAATTAAACAACACTCGGATCATCATTGCAAACTCTTTACAATCTGTAGAAATTGACACTGGGAGACCAAAGTCACACTAGAGCTGCCAGTGTGAAAAATAGAGCAACACAGACAGATCAGCAGATGAAATTAGAGCAAACAAAGCAGATTCAGCGAATTTCACAGCAAACTCTTTTTTTATATGCAAATGCAAACATAAATTAAACATGCTAAAGCAGGTAAACATGCATCCTAATGCAACTACAAAAAGAAATAAAAACAAGCTACATGCAACTATATGAACCTACATGCAAACTATATGCAAGATATATGATATACTCCACACTTCATCAATTGTGCAACAACTCTTCATCCCCCACACTTAGAATTTTGCTTGCCCTCAAGCAACTTATCATCAAAACACAACAAAAGATATAGACAAGACAATGATTCATATATGCAAGGAAATTAGAGTGATAATAAGAAGTGTGGAATGGAAATCACCAGATCACCAAGGAGGTTTTGGAATTGGTTTCAAAGAAGACGTATCACAAACCACAATTTCCACCCCTCCATTGAGCTCTATCAAATTTATCGCTTTGAGCTTTGAAACTTTGGTGCGAAGTGTTTCATCTCTCAAGTTTTTAGTTATCACCATTTCCAAATTGTCCCTGCAATTCATCTCAAGAACTTCCTCGATAAGAGGGTCAATCGCACTTAAAGCAAAAACAGAGTTATCATCATCAGGATATTTCATGGCGTCAAAAATATTGAATTTACTAACTTGCCCATCGAATTCCATATTGAGGGTTCCCTCACTAACATCTATTTTTGTTTGAGAGGTGTTCAAGAACAGTCTCCCTAACAAAATAGGTGGTGAAATTGATGGGTCGCCATTCATATCTAAAACATAAAAGTCTACAGGAAAGATGAGTCCATTAACCACAACAAGAACATCCTCAATAACCCCATCGGGGTATGTAGTACTACGATCGACTAATTGAATAACAACACGTGTTTCTTTCAGTGGCCCTAAATTCAGAGATGCATAGATAGAACGTGGCATGACATTAATTGAAGCTCCTAGATCTAGCATAGCACGTTCAATCCTAACATTTTTTATAGGACATGGAATAACAAACATACCTGGATCCTTTCGCTTTTGGGGAAGCTTTCTTTGGAAGATTGCAGACACATTCTCTCACATCATGACTTTCTCATCACCCTTGAGTTTTCGTTTGTTCGTGCATAAGTCTTTGAGGAATTTTGCATATCGTGGAACTTGTTTGATCGCATCAATCAAAGGAATATTAATCTCAACCTTGCGAAAAACATCTAGTAGTTGTTTCTCCTTATCCTCCTTCGCTGCTCTCGCCAATCTGGAAGGAAAATGAACCATATTAGCATGGATTTGAGGGGAAAAATCGGGTTTTACCTGTGCAGATTTCAAAGTTTTCACACTGGATGATGGTTCGACACTGGGTGATTCAGTGCCGACCTGTTCAGCAGAATTATCTTCCTCTTCATTTTTTGAGATTTTCTAAGGCTTTTTGGGCTCTTCCAGCTGCTTCCCACTCCTCAGAGTTATTGCACTGACATTCCTTGGGTTTATCTCAGGTTGAGACGGTAATTTACCTCCATTCTGTGCCTCAAGACGACTCACAACCGTCGCCAGTTGGCTCATTTGTGTCTCAAGATTTTTTATACTTGACTGTGTATCCCTTTGGAATTGAGCGATGTCCTTTTGGAATTGCATTGTGTTGGAGGCCAATGTCTTCATCATATCCTCCAAAGATGTGTTAGAGTTCTATCTGGATGATTGCCCATGGCAATTATAATTTCCTCTTTGATGGTTTCATTGTCCTCCTTGGTGATTATGATTTCTCAAGAGTTGTAGAGGTTTATTATTCTCTCCATTATAATTTCCTTGCTAGGTTCCCTACCTTAGATTTGGATGATCCCTCCAACCCGGATTGTACGTGTTAGAGTAGGGATCATACTTCCTTCCTTGGTAATTTCCACTTCCCACGGCATTAGCATGAGCCTCGATTTCATCAAGCAAAATTCGGCATGAATCTGTGGTGTGGTCAGTGGTATTGCAAAGATGACATGGTTTTACCTGGGGCACACCTGCAGCAACTTGACAAACAAAAAAAGTTAATTCATTTAATCTATTCTCAATAGTAGTTTCACTTACCTCTTTCACAGTTCGCACTGAAGATTCCCGAGTGTTAAATTGTTGAGAAGTGGCAGCCATATCCGAGATGAGAGCCCTTGCTGCTGAAGGTGTCTTATTCATTAACGCCCCTCCACTTGCTGCATCAATTATGTTTCGGTCCATCGAGATTAGCCCTTCATAAAAATATTGAATTAAGAGTTGTTCGGAGATTTGATGATGAGGGCAGCTTGCTTCCAATTTTTTAAAACGCTCCCAATATTCATGCAATGTTTCCCCATGCATTTGTCGAGCTCCATATATTTCTCTTCGAATGTTCGCCGCTCGAGATGCAGGGAAATACTTCTCCAAGAATAGTCGTTCCATTTCTTCCCACGTTGTGACGGAACCTGAGGGAAGGTAATACAACCAATCTTGTGCTGAATCCTTCAGAGAGAAAGGAAACGCTTGGAGTCTAATTTGGTCTTCCGTCACAGCCCTTGGCTTCATACTCGAACATACACTATGGAATTGTTTCAGATGCTTGTGAGGATCCTCACCTGCATGTCCATAAAAAGAAGGGAGTAAGTGAATCAACCCAGATTTAAGCTCAAAATTAGTTTCTTCATTCAGAGCAAGAAAGGTGATGCAAAGTGGTTGTTGAGTAAGTGCAGGATTTGCTAGCTCCCTCAATGTTCGTTCCCGTGCCATTGATTTTTCCTCGTTATCAGATTCACTAGAGTTCGATTCTGAAGAAGGAGGTGAAAATTCCAAAGCTTGCCACCTCAAGATTCGATCTCTTCGAATTTTCTCAGGATCAAATTCCAAATCCTTGGTACCTTGAGATCGAGTATGCATTCACCACTTGAAATCGTGAAATTCTCGTTAGAAAAATTCCCAATTTCAATAAGAAAAATTCCAGAAAATTTATCGCTGAAGCAATCTGCAGAAATTGACACTGGAAAACCCAAGTCACACCGGGACTGTCAATGCGAAAAGCACGACAAAACAAAGCAGACTTAGCAACAGAACCAAAGCAAAACAGAGAGCAAACTAAGCAGGACAGAAACAGAGCAGAACAGGTGCACAAACTGAACAACACAAATTCTCTCTTTTTTTTTAATTTTTAATTTTTGATTTTTTTTACTAACAAAAAAAGAACAAGATGACAATAAATGCAAATCACTCCCCGGAAACGGCGCCAAAATTTGACCGCGCGTCGTAACGTGATTAAATTAATTAATATCTTTCCTATCCTAACTAGTAGCTAGGGCAAGTAAGAGTCGATCCCACGAGAAGTAATGATTAACTATGCCACCTAATTTCAATTCAAATAAATAACCGATTATGGGGGGTTTTGAGATCAATTATCTATCACTAAATTAAATAAAACAAACCTAGAAAGCTAATTAAATAAGAGATCAATGGATGCAAATATTCCAGTTAACAGTTCAGTTATCCCCCAATTTCAATTATGTCTTAATCAATGTAACACCCATCTCTCAGATTATCATGGAATTATCACCCATAGTCTAACAACAAGCTCTGTTAAACCGAATCGTCTCTTAAGATTAGTTAAATTAGGATAAGATCATTAATTAACCCTATTTAATTGATTAACCTAGAACAAGCTCTCTAGATTTAATTCATTAAATGCATTAATCACCAAGATGATAGAATGAACTAGACTCCGAATACACAAGCTCGATTCGATAATTTAGGATTATGCTACCCTAGAGATGCACGACCTCTAGTTTACCACTTCTGAAAATTAAATTACAACAATTAGGATTCATAATCTAAAATTCTAGCAATCAATTATCAATTACCTAACCTAGGTGGCCAATCCAAATTAAGCATCAACAATTGAAAACAATATTCACAGATAACATAATCAATTTCATTCAAACATCGAAAAGGCGAAACGAGATTAATTAAAACATAAAGGAAATATGGGTTCAAACATCCCTACTAACCGGAATTGAAAGATTAGCCGAGCATCCTTGAAATCAAATCCAACAAAACAATTGTTATCTTCATCCCAATTAATCTCGAAAGAAAATAATAAAAATAGGTTTTTTCTCCCTAATCTAATCTCTCTAATCTCCCAATTCTCTCTCCTCAACCTCTGTGTATAGTGTCTTGCAGAGGAAGTCAAATATGTACGACTCTTCTTGGAGTTTAGCGCTGGGCTACTAGTTTTCCTTAAATCATGGCCTCGGCCCATTCGCTTCTCTTCACTTCGATTTGTAAGTCCAAATGGCTGATTCTTGGGCCTTCTCTTCTTTCCCTCTCTTAACCACAATTTGTCTTCTTTAATTGTATTGGGCTTTAGAAATTAAATCAAGTCCAATTGACTTCTCTTCGTCCCGTGATCATCTTCCTCGACTCCAAAATACTTCAAAACTCCTAAAATAATCAAGAAAATAATATATGAAGTATTTGAAGACACAAAACACAAATAGGAAAATCATGTATTCAATCAAATAATCAATTATAAAATCTCATATTAATCATCACAAAATTGTATGTATTTTCCACATATCAGCGTACCCACTCATTTGTTCATATTGATAACAATCCACATATATAATTTGGCTGATACAAATGAGAGAATCGAAGAATTTGATGACAATAAAGGGGATGACACCGACGAAAATGATGATTGGAAGATGACCAACCTTACGAAGAAGACTTTGATTCATAAGAGGTTGAAAATGTATCTCATTGAAGTAGTGATAATGAAACAATACATTTTGAATCTATTCGATTTTTGAAAACGAATATTAATTTGGTATTTTATTTCAGTAATTTTAATTTTTATTATAATGTTCTTAATAATATACAATAATATATTGTTGGATTCCAATGATTTTAAAATCAAATAATATATTTGTTGGATTTTTAAATAATAATAATTTTATTAATTTTCAACATCACCGACGGAATTTAATCGGTCGGTGAACAAATATATATATATATATATATATATATATATATATTCAATTGAACTTCTTTAAACATTACCAACATACATTTTTTGTCGGTAACTATTTACATCATTTTTTAACATATTGTCCGTCTACAATATTATACATTTGTAGGTATTTTTGCGAATTTTTTTGTGGAATTTTTTTTCACGATTTAGTTTTTTTTCCATCCGTAATTTAGTTAGTGATGCAGCAGAAGCACGATACAATGTGTGAATACCCATTGATTTTAAATAAATACCGGAATAAAACATGATTAAAAGGATAATCCAATATTTTAAATCTTCTTTACAATGTTGCTGAAACTCCTATTTATAACAAATAAACTAGGGTTTTAGGTGTGTAAGCCCTGAAAACCCAACCCACTAAAAATTAATTAAAAGTTAAGTAAAGTTCTAAATTATATAAAATATAAATAATAATAAATAATTAAAATACAATCACCGATGTAATATTTTTTTCCTTCGCCAAAATTTTACCGATAAGAAGCCTGTTAATAGAAATATCCGTCGACGATTCCATCAGTAAACCAATTGTCAACAGAAAAATAGGATTACTAATCTGCTGATTTTTGTAGTGGGTGGGATAATTTTTATTGGATGAGTTATATATAATAGACCGATTTATGGAATCAATTAATATTGAGGTATTATCAACACAAATTACTATTAATAAAGTATTAATATTTGATCAATATATGAATGTTCCATCTAATTTTTTGTTATATCCTTATTAAATATTAAATTATATGGAGAGGTAAGTGTTGACGTCAGATTTTGTAGAGCACAAAATCCTAGCCTAACATAAAGAAATCTCGATCCGGCTCAAGTAAATCAAACCGAACAAAGAATGAAAATCGAATAAAGTAAAAGAAAGACTGTGCCCGGTGCCTACTCGGGCAAATTTGCTAGACTTATTCTGGTCGGTCAGTTTTGGCCTAGGAAACTTGATCAGAGACAATGCAAGTATCAGTGACGTATCATATGTTAAAGGGCTGAAGTATAATCTCCTAAGTATCAGTCAGTTTTGTGACAAAGGATGTTCAGTGGAGTTCAACCTCAACAAGTGTCTGATCAGAGACAACAAAACTAATGAGGTTAAGCTTACTGGTACCAGGAGAGACAACATCTATCTTGCTGATTGGAGTTCTACACTACAGCCAACATGCTTCATTGCAAAAAGCTCCCATGAATTGAGCTGGCTATGGCATAAAAGGATGAGCCACCTGAACTTCAAAACAATCAACAAGCTGGCAAGAAAGAACCTGGTAGAGGTCTACCAGATGTTGCTTATAAAAAGAAGAATGTTTGTGGAGCATGTCAAAAGGGAAAACAAGTAAGAAGCCCATTCAAGGATAAAATTCAGAGATCCTCACAAAGGATATTAGATCTCCTACATATGGATCTATTTGGACTAGTGGAACCAGTTAGTATAAGTGGGAAAAAATATTCCCTAGTTATGATAGATGATTATTCTAGATTTACTTGGACCATCTTTCTGTCCAAGAAATCAGAAACTCAAAACAGGCTTCCAGAATTCATGAAGAGAATGCAGAATGAGAAGAATCTGAGCATTGTTAAGATAAGATTAGACAGAGGAACTGAGTTCACCAACAAATTCATAGAAAATTACTGCTCAGAAAATAGGATCAATCATGAGTATTCTGCAGCAAGAACTCCTCAACAGAATGGAGTTGCAGAAAGAAGGAACAGAACACTGAAGGAAGCTGCAAGGACCATGATCGCTGATGCTGGGATTCCTAAGAGATTTTGGGCAGAAGCAACCAACAGAGCATGCTACACTCAGAACATATGTCTAATCAACAAAGATCATGACAAGACCCCCTATGAGGTATGGTATGGAGTAACACCTAATATTTCGTACTTGCATATCTTTGGATGCAGGTGTTACATACTGAACAATAGAAATGAATACTTGAAGACCTTTGATGAAAAATCAGATAAAAGAGTATTCTTAGGATACTTTTCAGTAAGCAAGGCCTTCAAGATCTTCAACAAGAGAAGTCTGATTGTGGAAGAATCAATAAATGTGGTATTTGATGAACCGTATTGTAATACTGCTGAGATGGAAAAGTTAAAAGAAGATGTATCCAAAATAAAGATCAATGATCAAATAGTAAGGTACATTGATGGAGTTCCAGTGCCAGCAGAAGAGGTTACTACAAGTTGTTCACAGGTTACTGGTAATAGGAATATAGTAACACAGGATGTTGAACAACAAACAGACAGAACTCAGCAGACCAACAGTTACCACATATAGGAATTTGGTGATCAGCAGGATACTGTCCAACAACCTACCCACTATTTTGAGCCCAATATGACATGACTAAGAGATCATCCAAGAGATCTTGTAATTGGAGATATCAATGAAGGTGTAAGAACAAGGAGATCAAGACCTCAAGAATCACTGTTCACATGCTTCATATCACAAGTTGAACCTAAGAGTATGGAAGAAGCCCTTGAAGACAGTAACTGGATTCAGGCAATGCAGGAAGAGCTGAATGGATTTGAAAGGAACCATGTATGGAGATTGGTTCCAAGGCCTGATCACCAAGGAGTAATTGGAACAAAGTGGGTGTTCAAAAACAAGTTAGATGAATCTGGTGTAGTGGTCAGAAACAAAGCAAGGTTAGTAGCAAAAGGATACTGTCAGGAAGAAGACATAGATTTTGATGAGAGTTTTGCTCCAGTTGCTAGACTTGAAGCTATACGGATATTTCTGGCCTATGCTGCTCATAACGATTTCAAAGTTTATCAGATGAATGTAAAAAGTGCATTCTTGAATGGACTTCTGTCTAAAGAAGTATATGTAGAACAACCACCAGGTTTTGAAGAACAAGCAGATGAAAAAGTATTCAGATTAGAGAAAGCTCTGTATGGGTTAAAGCAAGCTCCTAGAGCTTGGTATGATACACTGTCCCTATATCTCTTAAAAAATGGATTTCAGAAAGGGACAGTAGACAAGACTCTCTTCAGAATACTGGAAGGAGATAGTATACTGCTTGTTCAGATTTATATGGATGACATAATCTTTGGATCCACTAACAAGAACTTGTGTGACAAGTTTTCATCCTTCATGCAAAATAAGTTTGAGATGAGCATGATGGGAGAACTAAGTTTCTTCCTTGGTCTACAAGTCAAACAACTAGAACATGGGAATTTCATAAGTCAAGTCAAGTACACCAAGAAGTTAATCACAAGGTTTGGAATGGAAAAAGGATCAGCAGTCAGCATACCAATGGCCACATCTATCAGCTTGGATAAGGATGAAACTGGAAAGGATGTGGAGACCACTAAGTATATAAGACTTATTGGATCCTTGCTATATCTAACAACAAGCAGACCATATATAGTATTTGCAGTTGGAGTATGCGTAAGATTTCAAACAGCACCAAATGAGTCATATCTTTCAGTAGTGAAGAGGATCATCAAGTATCTAAAAGACACTCAAGATGTCGGACTATGGTATCCAAAAGACGGAGGATTCAACCTTAAAGGTTTTTCAGACTCTGATTTTGCAGGATGCAAGATTGACAGAAAGAGTACTAGTGGTACTTGTCAATTCTTGGGACACAAGTTAGTTTCTTGGTTTTGCAGGAAACAAACATCCATTGCAACATCAACCGCGGAAGCTGAATATGTAACTCCAGGAAGCTGTTGTTCTCAGATTTTGTGGATACAACAACAACTAAAGGATTATGGGATAATATAGAGAGAGACTCCTATTCTGTGTGACAATACGAGTGCTGTTGCCATTACCCACAATCCTGTCTTCCACTCGAGAACAAAGCATATTGATATTAGACATCATTTCATAAGGGATCACGTGGAGAAGGACATTGTACTTGAAAAAGTACATACTGACAAACAGCTCGCTGACATATTTACAAAGCCCTTATGTGAATCAAGATTCTCAATGCTAAGAAGTGAGCTTGGGATCATCAAGCTCTAATGAGTAAGATTTCAAAAGTTCCTTAGTAAGGGGGAACTCAGCCTATATACTTCTTACTATATTGAAACAGGATACTGATCTTCACATTCAGGATAATTCATATTTAAAACAGGATGCTAGAACAACAATTAGAAACAGGTTACTACAACAGGTTCATGATACTGACTGACGAAACAGGATACTGGAGGTTATCTAATAACATTGATTGAAATTCAGCATTCATTGAGTCTTACAACCTCGTATCAGGAATAGTAACCTGATTGATAATGATTACAAGAGACAGTTTTGTAGTCACATTTAATGTAAAAAACCACTTTTTAGTGAAGGCGAAAAATGAGCTATTTTAAATCTGACACGTCTTCAGCAAATTACGGATTTGTCCTCTCATTGGTTAATCTCAACTATTACTCAAAATGTGATTATTATGAGTGATTAATCGAGATCGTTGATATTTTTGGAACTTGTATTCAAATTTTAAAACCAATCATATTCTCTTTCCCTCACCCTAAGTGATCATTGTAGTCTCTCAAAGCTGTGTAAAATTTTTCTAACCCTTTGCAAACAAGTTTTTTTCTCTCAAGCAACTCACAGATCTACAATGGCACAAGCAAGAACAACCAAGGTGGTAGAAGGAAGACTCGTAGACGCAAGGGTGCTACTTAGCAACAAATCACCCTATGATGACAAGGATCTCATTTTGGAGATTTGGAATCATGTCTGCAAAAGCAAACTTGACAGATTATTCACGAAAACCTATGAAGGATATTCGGCCATATTGGTAGAAAAATTCTATGCCTTCGCGGAACTTTCTAAAGATGAGGAGTCCATTGTCTTTAAGATGGAAGAGGATGATGAAGAAACTCTCACGTTGACCATCACAGACATTGCCAAGACCTTCAGCATATCTGATCAAGGAATGACATATGCTGAACTGGTGGAGTATAGATCAGAATATCTTGAAGAAAGCTAGAACCAGTTCTCTTTGGACTCAGTAAAGAAGACAGTCGTCATCAACAATTTTCCCAAAAGCATTTCAAACCAGAGTATGAATTTCTCCATGACATACTTGTTCACACCGTAGAAGGAAGGTGTGGGAGTTTTGACAAATGCACTAGTCTCAGACTACGAATGATGATTGCTATCATCAAGGAAACAACAGTTAACTAGGCACAAATCCTTTTTCAAAGGATTTGGGAGGAGGCAATCAAACCTAAGGAAATGAGAGGATTTGGAATTGTCATCTCCTCCATCCTGAGTTTTAAAAGGATTCCTCTGGAGAGAAGGGTACCTTATGCCCCTGGATGGTACCTCGGAGTGAAGAAAGGTTACTCCAAAGGAAAGAAAGAGGAGAAACATCCCAAGAAGAAGTCAACAGCCAAACCACAGGTTGCTGACGCCTCCGACGATTCTGGTGATGATAATGATAAGCCAGCAAGACAGAAGATTGTGAAGAAATATTCCTTGAAGAAAAAGACAATCGGGATGAAAAGACTTGATGTCCCCACTACATCACTAACAATTAGTCCTGCCAACGATGAGGACGATTCTGGCACATGTGATCAACCATCTGAACCGGTCACTGAGATGGATCTTGATACAAATGTAATTATGGAATGAGATACTGAGCAGACAACGAGTCAGGTTGCTGCTCCAGATCCCCAAGAGCATTCTGAAGACATACAAGGCGAACAAATTTATGCCCCAGTAATCCAGATTCCTGAAGAATCTGTTAAAGAGAACGCTGACACACAGGTTGAAAATTATTCCACAGAACAGGTTTTTAGTCAGGGTGCTACTATTAAAGGAACTCAGAAACCTACAAAGAAGAGAGGAAAGCTAGTGAAAACAGCTGATAAATCGATCAAATAGAGGAAGTGGCTGGGCGAAAAAGCTGAACTAAGGGAGATTAACACCCTTAACAGGGTTGCACACTCTGTTGAATCCATCAGTGCCGAAGATGCTAAAAGAGCCATGATAGAAACTGCAAAGTCTATTTGGAGAAGATTTTATCATGCCTATGAAACTTTGAGATGGATGAGATTGGACCCAAGCTCAAAATTGATTAAGTGGACAGACTGGCTTGAGGTGGAAGAAATCAGTATTCAATGGATAGAGAACTTCATATCAGAAGAAGATGACATATCCTAGGGACTTTTACCTTTCCTCAACGAAGCCTATCTTGATCAAAATGCTGAAAGAATGATTTCACTCATTCAAGAAAGACAAGCCACCTTGAATGAATGTTGGCTGACCAAGGCTAGAATTGAGGAAGACAAGAGAGAGCAGTCAATGTTAGCTAGGGAAGACAATACGTTGATAAACCCCCACTGCCAAGATTGCTAGGACCCCTACTGAACTGGAATTGGCAGAAGCTCAATTAACTAGCCTCATTCCTGAGGAAGCCAATGAAAGAATGTTGCAACTAGGAATTGAAGCCAGCAGAACAGAATCAAAGAAGCCATCCTGTAGCGCCCCTGATCAAAATGAGCATAATTGATTAATTAAATATTTAAACCTGTAATTTAATAATTATGTGCGTATGATTTGACTATTTAATTAATTTTGTGCGTTTCAGATATGTGTTTAATGCACGATTTAGATCGATAATTTTATTAGACGTGAAACATACGATATTTTTACACCATTAGATGCGTAATGAAAAAATGAAAAGATAGACATGAACTAGAGGTCAATCGGAGTTCCGTAGCTCAAGTTACAAACAAAAGGGCAAAACATGAAGTTTCGGAAAAGCCGGAAGATATTTTCGGTGAATAGTTACGGAGATTTTTTTATGAATACTAACTTTCGGGAATTCTATAAATAGAGGGCTCATTCAGTTCATTTTTTTACCATTTTCCCGAGCGAGCCGAACGAGCCGAACGCGATGAAAACACGTATCAGTTGGATTGAGCGTGGTGATACTTGGGGGTAAACTCTAAACCTTACATTTATGTTATATCAAAATGAGTAGAAATGATGATTTATGATGCTCATATATGAATTTAAGCATGATGGAACGAATCATATTTAATATGTTATATGAATGCATGATGAATTTGTGACCTTCAAATGAAATACCTTGTAAACCATATGTTGTGTTTAATTACGATGATTATATGTTGCGAATACTGTATTCATTCTATCATATTGTGAGAGAACGAAAGTCTACATTCATGAGAAGAGTCAAAGGGTTTACTTTCACATTACGGGGTATGTAGGGTCCGTATTGTTATGGACTATGTGTCCATAGGGCTTAGTGTCCACTAGTGAGTCATGGACTATGTGTCCATAGGGCTTTGTGTCAACTAGTGAGTCATGGACTATGTGTCCATAGGGCTTTGTGTCCATTAGTGAGTCATGAACTTTGTGTCTATTAGGCTGTGTGTCCATTGGTGAGTCATGGGTTGAGAGTCCATTAATGAACAGAATTATGTGTTATGCATTACATATGATTGTTTTGTGTGACTGCTTAACAATTGTTTGAATATGGAAAGTATCCCTACGAGTGTATTCAACGCACTCACCCCCCACCTGTACTCACACTACAGGAAATTACGAGATACAAGATGCATAGAGAGGATGGTGCCATATCAAGTCTCCTCATTTGGTCTCTCTTTCAAAGCTTGTTGAAACGTTGTTTTAATTTTAAACGTTTGTAAAAGATAAACTCTTCTCCTTTTCTTTAAGGATCCTGATGTATATTCCGCTGCTATTGTAAAATGTTTTATTCGACTAGACGCCGAGGATTTGTATTTGTAAATCATCTTCTATCTCTTCCAAAGGATTTCTATTTTTTTTTCATGCACGTCTTTTTCTCCTTTCTTTCTTCACGCCCAATGGAAAACTCTGATATTTTAATGAAAAGAAAACGGGACGTGACACACCCAGGATACTACAGCAAGGAGAAAGAAGTTCAAAAGCTGCTGAAACTCATGAGTCACCCACCTATACAGGTATCACAGCTCTTTCTCCTATAACTCATATGGATGTAATGGATGATGATATTCAGTTACTTGACTACTTTGATTCCCCTGTTCCTCATGATCAACTTGCTGAGGGGGATGCGTCACCAATCATCTATGGTGTGCTAAAGAAAATCGATAAGGAGTTTGCCGATGAAGCATCTATGGAGGAAGATGTAGAGGCGAAACTCCCTGTACTAGCTTCAGTTGTAGTACAAAAAACGGATGAGATAGAAGCAGAACAGGTTGTTTTTCAGAAACCTGATACGACACTTGCACTACTATATGACGTCACTTCAAAGTTAGCAGAAATGAATCAGGTTACTATTGTCACTGGAGGAGCAGTTGCTGACATTCCAATTGCTGAAGCAATTGCTGACATTGATCAGACATGTGAAGATTATCAGGTTGCTGATGAAGCAATTGATGAGGTTGCTGAGGTAATCGAAGCTCCTATCCCTCAGGAAACTGAGATTACTTTGGACGCAACAGGTGTTGTTACTGAGGCTCCAAATACAGTAACCAGCGTACCAGGATAGGTTATTGAGGAAAGCGCAAATGTTGCTCAGACAACTCAAGTGGAGAATATAGAAGCAATGACAGAGAAAAATGACTTGCTTGCTCAAAGCAAAGAGACATCTATTGTCGTTGATGCTCCAGCACCTGATGATGCTAATGACTCATCAAGCTCCAGTGATGAAGACCCAGCAGATTCCTCTCCTTACAGAGAACCTGGAAAGATCAAAATGACCATGGAGGAAAGGATGAAACACGAAGCTGCCAAAGAAGCTAGGGAGAAAAAGCAAGCTGAGGAAGAAGTGAAAGAGAAGGCTAATCAGACTCTGGTCTTATACACTCAAGAGGAATCGAGACCAGTTGATAGGGTTGAGACCCTTACTGATGAACAAGAAATATCTCTTCAAAGAGTACTGAATGATGTTTATGGACTGATGAGGGCTATGGAAACACATCAGATGAACCTGGCCACAAGCTCTAGTATGCGAGAAAGAGCTCACTCAGAAACCTTGAGTGAATTACAGAAGGAATTGGATGCACTTCCTGGAAAGATTCAGACCAGAATGAATGAAGAACTTAACTCTCAACTCACTTCAAGAAGAAGATTTGAACGCGATCAGATAGCTGTCTCTAATGCTCAGAGTAAAGTGCTGAAAGAACTGACTACATCAGTTTATGAAGTTAAGAGTAATCAGACAACACAAAATCTGATAAATGAAGAGATGAATGCCACAACTCGTAGTACCAATGATAGGATTCTTAATCTGGAGCTGTTGGTGGGAGAAATGAAAGCCATCATGGAAAGAGTCTATCCTAGTGAGGCTGCTGCAGTTGCTAACCCCGATGATAATGTGTTTGATGCTGACAAAAAGGGGGAAGGAAAACAATTAGCTACTCTAAAAAGAAAGCAACTAGCCCTTACTAATGAACTAGATGATGAGATAGTGGAGGCTACCACAAAAGAGATAGATGATGATGAGGATGATGATGAACTGCCCTTGACCAAGATTAAGCGTAAGAGATCAGATGTCTCTAAACATGGTCAAGATGGTGACCCGAAGATGAGGAAAAATGATGATAATGCAGGTGTTGGAGGTACTGTCTCTCAAATAGTAAGCAACACTACATTACAGCAAGGAAAACAGGTTACTACTGCACCTTCAAGGTCAAGAACCTACAGGCAGCAACCTAGTCGAGGCAAAGGAAGAGGCAGACAGTAGGCTGATGTGCAGCAAGCTAATCCAAATGTCAAACCTTATATCTCTTTCCCTATAGGTCCTCTTCTGAGTGAGGAAAGATGGAGGCAGTTGAAAGCTGCTGATGAAGAAAGAAGAAGGAAGAATGAGGCAGATTGGATTTCAAGATTAGGAATTGTTGGACACAGAACCAAGATTGCTGAGAAGGTTAATGCAGCCTTACAGTCATTCCCAGATCAAGAAGCTCCTGACTTCAATAAAAAAGATGCTCTAGGTGAAGTATTAGCTCTGCTGGATCAAAAACCTGAGAACATCAATCATTTCTGGGACTTAGGCATTTTTTAAGAAGTTCATTTGCCCAGAAATAGAAATCCAACTTTTGAGGAACTCACAAAGTTTAAACAATCAGCATACTGTAGGTACTTTCGAAAACTTCTTAAAGATGGATATTTTAGGAATGTTTCTTCTTGTGAAAATGCTCTGAAGAAGTATGAAGAATTGGCGAGAGAAGAAAAATTGGAACGACAAAAGTTTTTGATCGAGAAAGTCAAGAAAGGAGAAGAGGTTCCTTACTGCCAGGATTTTTGGTTAAGATAGATACAAACTCCTGAGATTGCCGTGCAGATGAAGAAATCTTATCAGGATTCTATCATAAATTGGTGGAAGGGAACTGAATATGGAAACAAACATCTTCAGGACACGACGAAGTGAAAAGGAAGTTGTTTGCTAACAAGAAGACTAATGAAGAATAGCTTACCATCTGACACCTTGAGTAAGCACTTCTTACAGAAAATGTAATGTATTCCTTCTTGCATTTTCATCTTTTTATTTGTATGTAAGCTTACTTGATTCATAGTTGTAATAGCTTACATTATACGATAATTGTACCTATTACATGTGTAAAAGTACATTTATTTTTCTTGTTTTATATGGGTTTTGTCATCATCAAAAAGGAGAAAATTGTTGGGATATTTCTGACTAGGTTTTGATGAGACAAATGTAATAATAGATGATCTTTTAGACTATCCATATTCCATGTTGTATAAGTGGGATTTAGCTTATCTATCCTATCTTCCATGAGATGTTTCTAAGATGTAACACATAGCAGAAAGATAGAAAATACTGATGATAGTAGGATTCTTGACTTGAAGACTCGAATACTGACCTTCTTAGTAAAAAGTCAGTAAGTCAAAGTTGGAGTTAGAATCAAGATGTTATATCAGCAAACGATGAACAAGAAGCTGCTCAGGAACAGTAAGCTAAAGTAGAACAGAAAAGAGACGCAAGTCAGGAAGCTGACTACAGGTTTCAGGAACAGGAAACTGCTCTGAAACAGAATCTTGGCGTAAAACAGAAAGAGACTACTGTCTTCATAAAAGCAAGAAGTAAGTCTCTCTAGCCAATTCAATGCCTATGAGGATTACACTGGTTAAGATACGAGGATTGATTCTTGTTGAAGTTACCAGTAGAAAGAAGTGTGTAATGAGCCAATGAGGTGTTGCCACCTGGAAAACGGCTCTGCAAAATACTACAACGAAAAGTATGGGGCCATTAATACAAATTAGAGTAGACCACTCCCCTAAACTCTGATTTCCGGCAACGCATTAATTACGAAGATTTGAATATATATTTGAATTACAACGGAACTATGCCTTCTCTTCAACGGGCATTATTGCACATCTATAAATAGAAGGTTGAACTGACCTTGAAGACTACTAAACAACTGAGCTCCCAATATCTCAAAAGACATCGCGTTCAAAGCTACAAAACCTTCTCGTTCAGTCACTCAACCTTCGAAGCCAGTCTACTAATCAAGCGTTCATGCAAACAAAATTCAAGACTGACTTCAACAACACAGTTGAAGAACCATATACTTTTAACCATTTGTGTTGTGTGCGCTAGGTTGTGTTTGATATAGCTTAGTTGATAGGATTATATCTTTACTAAGTTTATAGTCTTGTGTAGGCTATTTGCCCTGTGTGGGATTTGGCCTAAGAATCTGGGATTCTGTAGGTATCAACTTGTTAGGAAGAGGTTTGTAAAGTTGAGACTTGTAAATCGAACTGACCTAACGAAGTTCCTCCTCAGTGAAGGAGTAGAGTGGACGTAGAAGGATTACACCACCTTCAAACCACTATAAGCCATAAGTATTTATTTGCTTTGACTGCATACTGTGCTTTATTTATTGCATATATATCTTGTTGCACTTGTCATAAGCATACAGGTCAAAAGACTTTGATAAAATCATACTGTGAAAAGAAAACGTGTTTGCAAAACAGAAACTCTATCGTTGTTTATTCCACTGCATACTGTGATTCCGAGATAGGAACCTGATCAGCATTGTGCCAGGTTACTGACTCGAGTCAGGTTGCTGTTTCTCTTTAGAATCAAGAACCTGTTCATAGGAAAAAGATTTGAAAAGTTCAAAAATCGATAGAGGTTCATTCATCTTCCTTTGAACCTCTGACCACTTGGGACCAACACCACACATACTTCTCATTATATTTATACTCATTTCACCCATCACTGCGCAATTGAGCTTCAAAATCATAGGTAGGCTCAAAATAAAAGTTAGTAATTTACCCAATTATTCGGCTATAAAAAATAAGGCTTAGAGGCTCAACAAGGCTAGCTAAGGAAATATATCGAATTTGGTGAGAAATTATTTGGCTAAGTGACTAATCATAGCAAATATGGCCTTATATCATTTTCAAAAATTCACATGTACTTGTATTCTCGAAGGAGATACCAAAGCAAGTTCTAGAGGTATATACAAGATAATCGATAACCACACAATCAAGAAAATAAGACTTGGTGTAATATCAAGTCAAGGCTCAAATCTCACAAGCTTATTTTCATACTCCTCAAAACTACACAATCATTGCATGCTCAAATATATTCACCAAAAATTCAGAACAAACTTTCAACTTCAATCAAGCAATATAGACCCACGTTCATTTTACTCAATTCATGTTTCTTATAACCCAAGAATTCACTTCATATCTCCTAATCACAAGATCATCTATCATCCTAAAAAATATATATGTTAAAGCAATAAACCTATGATGCAACCACTCATGTGATGCAAACCATCCCCCCAAACTTAAAGTCGAAAATTCCAAAGAAGACTCAAAACTCGGAAGAATGGCTAATTGGGTTGCCTCCCAAGCAGTGCTAAGTTTAACGTCTTCAGTCGGACGAGACGAAAACGTACCTTTTATGAGGGAATTTTTCGTTGATCTCCACCTTCATTTCCAACAGACGGCTGGGCACGATCGACCGTGCTATACAACACGGTCGTACCCCATTATCCAGAACCTTTTTATTACCGGGCACGGTCAGACCGTGCTGTACAGCACGATCGTGCCCGGTTTCCCCCTCTTTGATTCGTCTTTTGTCTTATCGTTTCCTCGTCTTTCTATGGTACATCTTCATTGGTATTTCTCGATCCTCTCCACACACACCTAATACATTGACAAAACTCCAGTTTTCCTCTCCATCATGGAATCTCATGTCCTTGTAAATGTTGAACAAGATGTGTTCATCATTTATTCTCAAAGTGAGCTCTCCTTTTTGCACGTCAATCAATGTTCTTCCCGTGGCTAAGAATGGTCATCCTAAAATTAAGGGCACATCATGATCTTTGTCCATGTCGAGAACCATGAAATCCACTAGAAAGATGAATCGATCAACTTTGACTAGCACATCCTCGATGATTCCCTTGGGATAAGTTATTGTCCTATCCGCGAATTGCAATGAGATGGTGGAAGGCTCCACGTCATCAAAACTAAGCTTCTTGAAGATGGATAGCGGCATCAAATTTATACTTGCCCCGAGGTCACACAACGCCTTATCAAAAATTGCTCCTCCAATTTCGCAAGGAATTGTGAAGCTCCTCGGGTCCTTAAGCTTTTGTGGCAGCTTTTGTTGCAAGATTGCGCTGCACTCCTCCGTAAGATTCACTCTTTCAAAATCCGCTATTTTCTTTTTCTTTGACATTACATCCTTCAAGAATTTAACAACGCTAATCATTAACAAAATTGGAAGAAATTTGAGCCCATTGCAGTTCAAATGGTTCGTATGTTGTTGTGGTTGTTGGTTCGCATGGTGTTTATAAGCGTTTCATACGTGTTCATAAGTTTTTTCATGACAGAAAAACAGTGGGAAAAACATAGCTGAAATTATAAATGTTTTGCTTTTGTGTTTGAAGCATTGCCTCTTTATGGGTTGCCTACGATCTTTTTAAAGCTGGAAATTACCTTATAGGAAAAACCTATTGTTTTCTCTCTCATTGAACGGTGCAAAGATGCTCCCATTTTTCCCCTTGTAAAAGTAAAAAACAGGAACAAATAACATGTCATGAATAATAAACTCCTACCATAAATAATTAAATATTTAAACGAAACAATGTGAGACTGCGGCACATGCCTCAAAAATATTTTTAACAACAATATAAAAATAAATTGAGGCTTTCAAATAAATTGAAACTCAAATTAAAAGTGACCAATTATTAATAGAAATTTTGAAATATTATTTATATACAATATTTCTCATAATTACAATATTTTAACTTTAAAATTGATAATGAGAATAATTATAGTAATTAAAGTTGACAAAATTAAAAAAAAGAAATAAATTATTGTTCAACAATGAACAACAGTCGTCGTCAACAACAACAAATAATAATAAGTAATAATAGTAATAATAATTAACAATATTAAAGTGTAACATATGTTGAAGAGGATTGTGAATCCAAATAAAGCCCCTACTCCTATCCAGTACATATGTGCTTTCGGTATAAATCCTGGCTCCTTTAGAACTGCAACTCCTAAAGTCTCGTTCGTGTATGGAATGACCTTAGGACGACATAAACCTTATTGGTGATCAGCAAATGTCTGAGAAAACACAAATAAACTCTTGAAGATGGACTAACCTTGTTCCAACTGTTCCCCAACAATTCATTCACAGTAATTGCCATCTGTCCATACATCATCGGAGAGGCCCAATAACCCCATATCCACCATTTCTTTATAGACTCTGCATCACCAACCAAAAGGGATTAATTACAATGAAGAAATGATAATCAAATGAGCATATTTCATTATTGTATACCTCGTGACAAGACTACACCACCCAACGAGAAAAGCAGAAACAATGAAGCTGAACCAAACGTGTTCGAGATGACTATGCTTCTACCAAGATCAGCAATAAGTCTGAATAATCCACTGGCCATCTGGTTTAGAAATAAGAGTGCTAGATACTGTTTGAAAAATCTGTAGTAACGACAATTGATGGTAAGACTAAGATGATTTCAAAGAAGAACCTTTACTTATATTTAAGAATCTTTACCTTGAAACACTTGGATCTAATCCTTCGACATAGTAAGTGAGTGTAACCCACGCTGCAATTTCAATAAATGAAATAGGAATCTTGAGTATCCATGTGGGAAGTGCATAGATCCATGCTGGAAAAAAGAGACTGTCTCTTTGTTTATAAAAGATGGGAAGCTGACCATTTTTTTCAGTAAAATCCTCATTCTCATTTTCTGGCAACACAGCTTGAGATTGTCCCAAAGCTGCAACAAATAACCTTGAATTACGGAATAGTTTTCCAGCAGTTTTTAGGAAATCAGAAAGATTCGGCACTCTATACTCACGGTTAAGATAGGTGAGAGCCAGAACAGAGAGGAAGTTGAATACAAGTAACATGCCCACTAATGCTCCTACTCCTATCCAGTACCAATATGATTCTGGGAAACACCCGATAGACTTTAAAACGTTGACTCCCAGTGTTATGTTTGAGTTGGAGGAAACCTTTGAGAAACATTTTTAATTTTGAATATCATCTCAACAAATTTCAGACAAAAAACAGTATCATGATATATATGTACACTTACATGTCTCCAGCTGTGACCTCTGAATTCATTCACCATGATTGCATTTTGGGCATACATCATTGGTGAGAGATAGTAACTCCATATCCACCACTTCTTTACATTCTCGCAAGATTTCTGTTAGAACATAGCACATAAACAGAATCATAACAACCCATGCACCTCCCAGTTCAAAACAAAAATCAAGATAATCCAAAAATCAGCAGACAAATGCTTATTGTTTTGACATTCGAAGAACGGAAGACAATAGTCGGGTCTGTGCAACCCTACGGCAGCATCCATTATGTGTAGCTCTGCGCGTCTGATCCTTCCATCTACCGCTCCTATTAGCAGATGCGGCAGCATCAGTGGATAACCTCCTTTTGATTACCTGTCAAAACTGTAACTTGAGAGATAGTGGTCGACAACTGAAACTTTTAAGAGATAAATGAACATGTAAAGTAAAACTTGGCCTTAAGAAGTATTAGCGTATAATAGCCACTCATCCTAGTTTGAGGAAGAAGCCCATTAAATACAATAATTTACAATGACTCATAGTGAATGTTAAAATAAATAAGTTTTTAACAATGTAAATATTAAAAATCTTATATATTTTATGTTAAGATATTACAATACTTTATCGAAATTTTAAAATTATTAAATGCTACTTATATAATGTTTCATACATTTTCCATGTTTGTTGTGTGTAATTTATTAGTTACTTTTATTAATTGCTAATATTATTTAAATTGATAACTGAGTATTAAGTGATGATTTTGGAAGTAATAAAATTTCATTTACATAAAATTCCCATTTCCTTCTATCAAATAAAATTCCAGATGAGAGCATTTCATATAAAACGTTACATAATTTTTACGTAATTTAGGGTTCCGTCTCGTCTTATAATGGTGTGCCAAAATTAGATAAAAAGAATATTTAATGGGCTTCTTCGCAAATAACAATACAATTTTGAATGCCCTCTCCCTCGCTATATATACATACACAGTGCACCTGGTTTACAAACTTTCAATTCCAAACGGACGAAATAAAGAACGCAGTGTCTTGAGAAAATCATCTCCAAGGCACGAAGAAGTCCAGACATGGCTTCTGATTCTTCTCGTGCCCGAATTGATCAGGTTTTGTCTAATTCCTTTTCAGTTTCATTACTGTCGTTCTTTGGTTGGTTTCTTTCTTTTTCTTTCTTTTCTTTTTTCTCTGTCTGTATATTTGATTTTGGTTGTACTATCTTGAACAGATTAAATTGATTTTCTGAGTGTTTTAGTTGTGGTGTTTGAATTCGATGTGTGCTATGAGAATTGTTTTGATTTTCTGATTTCCAAGAAAAGAAAACATATCAAGAAAGTAGAAACAGAGTAGAACTGGAGTTTCAAGAATTCATCAGTTGCCCTAATTTCTAATTTTCTTTCATTTATTTTGATTTTCTGATTTCCAAGAAAAGAAAATATATCAAGAAAGTAGAAACAGAGTAAAATTGGAGTTTCAAGAATTCATCAGTTGCCATAATTTCTAATTTTCTCTCATTTATTTTGATTTTCTGATTTCCAAGAAAAGAAAATATATCAAGAAAGTAGAAACAGAGTAAAATTGGAGTTTCAAGAATTCATCAGTTGCCCTAATTTCTAATTTTCTTTTTTTCTTTCTTTCTTTCTGTTGAGATTTGCAGTTCTTTTCTTCTAAAAAGAAAAGAAAGAATTTGTCGCCGGCTTCAAAATATGGGAGACAGGAAAAAGAAGCCAAAAACAAAACTGAAGGCTCACCTAGTGCCAAAGGGTCCTTGGAAAGCTACTTGGAGATTTCAAACGATGGTACGTCACCTGCTAAATCCTTGAATGCTGTTTCTGATTACAAGGATAGGCAGGTTCCTGTTAAGAGAAATTTGACTTTGGAGGTTGGGCTTTTATCCGAAGATGAAAACCGAGACGCCCCCCATGTGCAGCCACAGCGACCTGAAGCTTCTGAAGTTGCTCATGGATTGAAACATGAACCGTTATGTGATATAGGCAGTGTTGCTACAATAAGTGTTTAGAAGGATTCTTTCATAGCCAGGGCGATTGTGCAAAACTCTGAGCTTAAAGAGTTTGCCACTGGCTTCTTGTCACTGTATTGCAGGTACTATGTCTTCTCTTATAACTCCTTTACCGGGAAACTTACTTTACAGAGAATCAACTTTCTACATATGATTGATGGTTCTATTGGTGTATCTACGACTAGTTGATCATCATCCTTGTATGGAAGTGTGGCACTATTCTTTCTTTCTTTCTGATAATCCCGAACTTATCATGTGCAGTGAGTTACAAAGCAGCTTAAGTTTGCCTTCAGAAATGAAGGATATTGCAGCTAGGAGACACAGTAGCTCATCCACCCTTCAGCCAGAAGAGAAGCCAGCCAAGAGAAGGCACTGCAGTGAAGAAGGGAATCTATCTGACATTCATAATGAATCTATTTCCTCTCCAAAGGATACCCATTCTAAAATTGTCGATGAATCTAAGGATATCGGTTCTAATTGTTTGGAGAAGGTAATTATACTATAAAAGTTATAGATATTCTATATCAGAGATTTCTTTGATGATTTAATCTTACACGTTGACAGGTTACTATGGACAACAACCCCTTTGCATCACAAACAAGTTTGAGAAAATGCAGTAACCCATCTGCTCTCTGTACATATGAATGTGGAACACCTGGTTCCTCACGTACCAGACTTGGAGCTCGAGAAACTCCTCAGTCGACACGAGGAAGCTCCCTATTTTCTCCTGGAGAAGCATTCTGGAATGAAGCAATTCTAGTTGCTGATGGGTTGTTTGATCCAAATGATGGTTCTTCTTCCCATGTTGCCAAAAGTGATGGAGCTTTAAAAGTGGATGATGGGGCTCATAATTCGGACAATTTGAAGAATGGAGGTTGTGTTGATCTGTCATGCTGCTCTGGATGGAATCATGGATACAGTTGTTGTGGGCTCATTGGGGCAGCATGTGAAAGATCTGAAGAAAGAGGTGCCACCATTACCTGTGAAGCACTTTGACTTCAGCTTTGAGGCTAAATTCTTTCACAAGGAGACACCATCAGACAATAATAATACCAAAGCTGGCGTATTAACTAGTGAAGAGGAGACACCTGCCTCTATCAGTCAACCCAGTTTGCCACACTATAGTATCATTTGTTCCAAAGATCAAAAGAGTGAAATTCTTTCTGATGCCCAAGGAACATCCATTAAATGCATTAGTTCCAAAATAACTGAGGAGCTTTTGAATCAAAATAACCATAATGCTGTATCTATAACGCCGAATAGAGAAAATAACAAGATTGCTGCTGCTAATGAGTCCAAAAGCAACTGTACTCCAGCAAGTAATAAATCTTGATAAATAGCGAATTATGTATCCTGTAAAATCTTGATAAAGTAATATCTTGATAATCTTGATAAATCCTGGTTATAGATGCCTTAATTTTTTATAGAAATACATCTTGCCTATATATTTTATTAGGGCTTGATAAATCTTTGACTTGGATTAATGAATGTTGTAGTTGCCGGTTAATATCTTTTTCCTTGGTTGTCATAGTGCTGGTAAAAGTTTCGTTGCTGAAATACTGATGCTACGGAGAGTTTTAGCAACTGGCAAAATTGCACTTCTTGTACTTCCAATTCCCCACTTGTAGTCCTGCAGACTCATCTTGAATTTTTTCCTTGGTTGTCACAGTGCTGGTAAAAGTTTCGTTGCTGAAATATTGATGCTACGGAGAGTTGCCTATATATTACTTGCCTTAATATTACTTTCTTCAGGTTGACTGCCTTCAAGTGGAAGGTGTCTTGCATAACCGAAATCTTGTTTACTGTGCATCTACGAGGTAATGCAATTGATCATTCTAACTTAAACAAGTATTTCCATTCCTTTTGTGTTTTTCTCTTTGTGTTGCTTTTCTTGAGTGTCATGCTGGTTATATCCCCATCACAGAGTTTCACCTGCTTATACAACCTCATCTTTCTAGATTTGCATAAATATATAAGATATTTGAGAAAGGCAATTTTCTGGGCAAGCTAAGTTTAATCTACAGTCTACACTTGGATGAAACTATGTTACTTTTCGTCAGGAATTTAAAAGTACATGGTGTTTTTGAGAAATATTCATTGCAATATTGATACCTTCTTTGATTCAAGAGTTGGAATTGGTGCAACGTCAATGGTTCAAGTATTGGAATAGTAATCATTCTCATATATAGATTAAGAGTTATTAATTGGAGTATAAAGAACTAATCACTTTGTTGTACAATCTAGTTGTTTCTGTGATTGTTGTGATTCCTTACCTTTTTTATATAGATGCCTTAATTTTTTATAGAAATAAATCTTGCCTATATATTTTATTAGGGCTTGATAAATCTTTGACTTGGATTAATGAATGTTGTAGTTGCCGGTTAATATCTTTTTCCTTGGTTGTCATAGTGCTGGTAAAAGTTTCGTTGCTGAAATACTGATGCTACGGAGAGTTTTAGCAACTGGCAAAATTGCACTTCTTGTGCTTCCAATTCCCCACTTGTAGTCCTGCAGACTCATCTTGAATCTTAGAACTAATTTTCCCTTCATCACAGTATATCATTCCCCACTTGTAGTCCTGCAGACTCATCTTGAATCTATTTGCAGCAATTGCAGTTTTGAAGTTCACAAAAGCATAATACAACTTTTAAAGATTTTCTCACCTTAATACGATCTTGGTCAGAAAGAGGCCTGGACATATCTCTTAAGTTTAAGTACTTGGCAACATATTCAGCAACCACAATAGGTTCATAAAACGCTCTAGCTGAGAAGAGTCTAGTGTCGCTAGGGGGCGGTGGCTTTGCCCAAGAACATATCACAAAATAGTAGCTTTAAAGTATATACATTAACCTGAAAAATAAGATATAAACAAATATGCCGAGTAGTAGAAAGCACACCAAAAATCTCCAAGTCAAAGCATTCATTTTTTTTTTTGGTTGAAAAAAGAAAAGAAGCCATGTCTAAAGCTGCAACAACTAGGGAGATAATCAAAACACAGACCATCTAAATCATCCATCACGCATAACAATTATCCCAAACCCCTACTACTAAGCACTACATTAATTTAACTAATTAGTCATAACATAAAAACATTGAGAGAGATGATCAATGGTGGCCATAGAGCTTGTCCACAGTAATAGGTGGTGGAGGATTCGGGTCATCCCCATTTCGGGCCGGGTCAACAATCACTGGCAAGAACTCCAAATCATCACAAATGAAGTGGGAATTCTCAAATCTCCGAGTCAAAGCATTTTTCCCCTGAACCCTAGCCCATGTAATGTCACAAATCTTCTTAGAACTAATTTTCCCTTCATCACAGTATACCATTCCCCACTTGTAGTCTTGCAGACTCATCTTGAATCTATTTGCAGCAATTGCAGTTGTGAAGTTCACAAAAGCATAACCCAAGTTTTATTTCTTCCTAAAATCCATGGGGAGATACAAAAGGTCAAAACATTCAGTTAAGGTATGATTCTTGCATGCTGCAGCCGAATACCATGGCCCCAAGTTTATTTGGTGGCAAATTTCTTACCTAGTTGATTGCATCTTTTTCCTTCACCGAAAGACTTCTAGTTTTTTTCCCCTTTCCCATCTACAATAATGAAATTTATGAGAAAATTAAAACAGCTGAAATTAGATATCAAATATCAAATAACGAACAGCTACATGATGATGAAATACGTAACCAAATAATCAAAGAAGAGAAAAATAAGAGAAATGAGAGATTGGTTAAGCACATCGTTGAACCTTTCAGATTCTTCAAGGAAAATCAGAGAAATTGGAGAGATTATCCCAAAATACTATGCTGCGCCGGGGTGAAATTGATTCCGGCAACGTTAGGCCTTGCCCTCCGGTGCTTCTCGACAACAAAAAGAGATACGTTTCGTTGGAGAAAATCGATGCGTTCTTTGATCATGCCTGTTGGAGTGGGGTTATTGCAAAGGAGCTTGAGGATGGTAGATATGTCGTATTTATTGAGCAAACGAAAGAGGAGAAAGAATTCAATCAGTGGAATTTAAGGCCTCATATGGAGTGGAAAGATGGGCAGTGGTTGTTGCAGTATTTTTCAGAGGATGAAGATGAAGAAGAACAAAGCTTCATTGACTCTGTTGTGGTTGATAAGAATAGTGGGAATGATCAGTTAGAAAGTGGTTCAAGATTGTCTTTTGTAAATGATAGAAACATGAGTAGTGTTTGGGAAGCTCTTGAATCCATGGAAGTTCAGGGTTTCGGGGATTTCGGGTGTACGGGGTTGGGAGTTTGGGGTTCGGGGTTCCAGGTTCGAGGTTCGGGTTTAGGGGTTCGGGGTTTCGGGTTTAGGGTTTATGGTTAGGGTTAGGGGTTTTTTTTAAAAAAGTAAATAGTGAGAATTCGATTAGGGACAAAATAAAAGTTGTTTGTGATCACAAAAGCCTTGAAGCCATCACAAAGCCTACATTGTTTGTGATCACAAAAGTAAATACAGGCAAATGTTAAATGAAGTGATGATCCTTCTAATGCCTAAATCAAAATCTTTACAATCCAACACCTTTAAATCATAAAACCATCCATCCAAATTCTTGTAATATGATTGCCTTCAACTTTTTTTTCACACAATAGAAGAAACTATAGCTTCAAAATCGCACTCGATAATCTTGATGCTTTCTTCGGCTTCCTTTAGTCCACCTTGCAACGAAGCGACTTCATTGTCCATCTTTTCTTTCGTTGATTCAGCAAGCGAAACCTTTTCTTGCACCTTCCTTATGAGTTTATCTTGTACAATGCTAACATTGAATCCATATCCCTCCATCTCTGCAAGTGCTTCAGTTATCTTATCTATGGAGCTTTTGGGATCATTCAACTGCAATCTGCAAGCTCTTTCCACTAAATCGGAGAAGGCTACCATGTAACCTATAGCCAAGCCTTCGCGTAAAACTTCTCTGAAATGTTTCAATGGCTGGAAATGTGGCTTTTGTGGGATCTCTTGGAAGACTTCCATGGATTCAAGATCTTCCCAAACACTACTCATGTTTCTATCCTTTACAAAAGGCAATCTTGAACCACTTTCTAACTGATCATTCCCACTATTCTTATCAACCACAACAGAGTCAATGAAGCTTTGTTCTTCTTCATCTTCATCCTCTGAAAAATACTGCAACAACTACTGCCCATCTTTCCACTCCATATGATGCCTTAAATTCCACTGATCGAATTCCTTCTTCTCTTTTGTTTGCTCAATAAATACGACATATCTACCATCCTCAAGCTCCTTTGCAATAACCCCACTCCAACAGGCATATACGTATGTAAAGGTTATACTAATAAAACATAAGGGTTACACTCGGTTAACATAAAGGTTACATAACTTTTAATTATGTTTTTTATATTGAAAAAAGTCTTAACTAATTTAACCTAAAGGTTATAATATTTGTACATAAATGTTATACTCGGTAATATAAAGGTTATATTCGGTAAACATAAAGGTTATGTCATAAATAAATAAATAAATTGGGCACGGATCCGAGCCAAACCCAACTCGACCTGCACACCCAGCTACATGATCATGATCCATACATGCACTTTATGCACACAAACACTGCTCATTTATATTTTCAATTGTTTCAAATTTATATTCGATTTTGATTAGAATTTTTTTACCTGCTAACATGGCCTGCTAGCGGAATTGCTTTTGTGGCACTCAAATTGGGGATTTCCAATTAATGGAAGGAAAATCGAGCTTATTTGGTAAATTGGATTTGTCACATCATTTAAGTTTGAGTTAAAAAATGCATGATTTAAAAAACAAAATAAATTACAAATTTGATGAAAATTAAAATTCAGAATTAAAACAAAATTGAAAAATCAAAAACTGAAAAATCTTTAAAACCTGAATTAAAATAGTGGAGGTATCGGGCAGTATTGGTCCAACACGATCTTGGGAGGATTTGTGATATATATAGTGTGTTTTCTTTTCTTTATAAAATCAATCATGAAAGCATGCGACATTATTTTGCATAGCAGCTTCTTAATACCCCACCAAAATTAAATTTATCTTCACAATTATTTATTTTAATTTTTTTTTTTTTGAACCGAATTGCAGATATAAGCTTTACGACCCCACCAGGGCAATCCAATAATTTTTTATGTTTTTTTTAATCTAAATGAACGTTTTATATAACACATGATATCTTCTATTTGATAACATATTTTATTTGTTATTTTAAGATAACAATCATATACTACGTGTGACATAATGCACAATAAATTAAATTGTAGTGTGTATATATATATATATATATATATATATAAAAGATATGTATTAAAAACAATGATAATTAGATAACTGACACTCTTACTGTAGGACTTGGAAAAATGGCAAAAATACCCCGTATATTACCCCTAATTATGATCTTATCCTTTAATTTTTTGGGTTTTTAAATATACCCTGTATATTACACATTTTTGCCAATAATACCCATTGACCTATTACAACCAGTTACATGCTGACGTGGCCGGTTAATTCTGACGTGGATATTATTTTTGAATTTCTTTTCGCCAAATCTCACACTTAATACATTTTTGTTGCCAAGTCACTTAGAAAAGAAGCACACTTAAGAATTAAGAGAAGGGGGAAGAAAATTAAGGCTCACTCAATTCTTTTTCAAAAAAATTCAAATTCGAACTTCAAATTGAATGAAAACTTCACTTCAACCATGAAATTCAGAGATGCGAAGTGTATTGATGATCCCCCACCTGATTATGGTATGTATTTTAGAGTATTTCAGTATGTAGTTTTAGTTGAATGATATGATTTACGATTATATGTTTAAAGTTTAGTATAGTGCGTTTGTAGAGTTTTATATTGAGCATTTTCGATTTCTATGGATATATAACATTTTAATATTGTTTCGTTATTGAGGGTTAAAGATTTGTTGGTTATTTAATGCTTTTTTATTGGGTTTGTGAGAGTTTGATGATAATGACTGTTTTTTTTGTGTTATATATGAGGAAAGTGAATCTTGTAGATATCATATGGTTAAAATGTCATGTGGGGACCTATACATCACTTTTTACATGATTATTTTGGTTCTTTTCATAAACCCCAAAAAATGACATTATAAAATACTTATTTTCTTCTGAAATTTGTTTTTTACAAGGTTAAATAGTAATATTTTTGCCTTATGTCTCTATTATGAAGGACATTTGAGTATTAGGCATGATGCATATGTAGGGGGTGATTTTTTTTAGTTTGATTATGTGGAGGAGAACACAATATCTATAAAAGGGCTTAAAGACTTGTCTAGCTATATTGGAAGTATTGAGTCGGTTTGTTTGTTTGCTAAAAATGTAGGTTTTGATCAGTTCTTCTAAATTGATAATGACTGTGAATTGAAGAATTACTATGTTGATGTGTTTAAGGGAGTTAGGGAGGCGGTTTTATATATTGTAGATGGTGAGTTGCATGAGAGGAAAGGGAAAGGGATGAAAGACAAAGGGAGAGAGAATTGCAGAGAAAGGGTAAAACACCATTGGTTTCAAATGATGAAGACAGTGATGATGGAGAAGATAGTGATTACAATTGTGACTCTGATGAGGAGGGTGATGATGAGTTACTCTATAGAAAATATATTGATGTAGATTTTGAGGGACATATTGAGGAGGCTGTGGAATTAGGATTTGGGGAAGAAGATATCATAGCTAGTGAAGATGATTTTAATAGTGCTAACTCCTCAGATGATGGTGAAAGAAAACCAAAAGTACAACCCCACTTGTCTTCTTGGGATGATATATAGCACAAAAAAAGATTTCAGGGAGGCAATTGAGTCACATGCCATTATGGAGGGTAGAAGTGTTAGCTTTCGTAGAAGTGATAGACATATGATATATGTTGTTTGTAATGATAAGGATTGTATGTGGAAGATACATGCTCTCAAAATGCAATATGATAACTCATAGGAAATCACAACTTTGTATGGAGAGCCCACTTGTGCCCCTAGTTATAATGTGAAAAACATGAAATCAAGATTGTTGGCTGGACGATATGGATATCAGTTCAAAAGTGATAAAAAAAATGTACATGCTTTTAGGGAGGATATTATTTCTGAGGTTAGATGTCATGTTACTTTTTGACAAGCATACAAATGCAAATAGCAGTTCAACTCTCAATAAAGGAGGAAAAAAGTATATGATGTTCTCAAATTTGGGAGTTGTTATAGAGCAAACAAAGAAGAAAAAGTCTGAGAAAGGGAAGGGGATTATAGAGAATGAGAAGTTTGAGAAGGGGAAGATGTAATAGAGTGACTTTTATTTGTTTTATTATGGATCAAATATAATTTTTATTTTGTCATGTGTTTATTTAAACTTGAGACTTGAGAGTGGCTTTTGTTGGATATCTTGTCTGGTTGGCTATAAACAAATTGTGGTCTTGTTTTGTAATGATGGCTTAATGTGCCAACTCAGGTTACATGTGCATGTTGGATAATATATATTTTGCTGGCTTAATGTGGCAATTAGTTGAATGAAATTGTAATTCAAGTTTCATTTTCATTTTGAATTGCAGTCAATTATTATGATACATTTAATTTTGTTATGCTATAGTATTTTTTTGTAAGTTTGGACAATTTATACATTTTACAAGTACAATTTGTATAATCTAGTTTATAAGCTTTAATTATTTTCGATTGAAATTAATCTTAACAATGTATGTTGATGATATAAACTAGGTATTTTTTGGTGTAATATTTAACTTGTCAAGTTACACTACATTTAACAATAGAACACTAATATCATTCATTAAACTTAAATAAAGTCAAATACAACATTAACTCAAAAATTAACACCAAGTCAAATAAAACATCAACATCCATGAACAATCCTAATGGAACCAAATTACAAACAACAACATCCATGAAAGCAACAGAAGCATCTTCAGCTTTTTTACTCTTCCTTGCAAGCTTCCCAAAGCCCCAACTTTCGTTGCCAACACTTGGTTGTCTTCACATAGTTGTAGAATCAATTCCCTTGCTCTTCTATTCATTGGAGGGTCAAACCATATAAAATAATTACAACCACCACTCTGTCATTAACAAAAAATGAAAAAAAAATCAGCAAAAACAAAGAGGAGTGAAAGAGGAATTAGATATAGAAATTAGATACAAAAAAGTAAGAAATTACATCCCAATTTTGGCATTCTCGAAACCCTCTTCCTGGATTGTGTGAAGTCCATGAGCATCGTAAAGAAGACCTCAACCCACAATTGCAATAATCTCCCTTATTTGGTTTCTCTTCCATTTCTGGTGATTTGAAGAGGTAAAAACGAGCTCCTAGCAGTGGAAGGAAGGAAAAGGTGATATGTTAGGTTTGAGACCCAATTTATGAGGTTGAAGCCATTAAATGGGGTTTTTAGAGATTTGGAGGGAAAATTATTGATATTGTTGGCTTTTCTATCTCTTTTTCAGATGACATGACTATTAGAATTAAAACAAACGCATAAATGGACTCCACGTCAGACAATGACCGGTTCTTTACCTGTTACTATAGGTCAATGTGTATTATTGGCAAAAATGTGTAATATACTTAGTATTTTTAAAAACCCAAAAAATTAAAGGATAATGTCATGTTTAGGGATAATATACAGGGTATTTTTGCCATTTTTCCCCTATCGGACCACTACACTTCATTATTACTTTAAAATAGGAGGGTCAATCTGGCTATGAAGGCGATAAATATATTAAATAGTAGAGTTATATTATCCATTTTGCCCAATAACTAAGGATCTGACACTTACGGACAATAACTATTCACACTGGCAATTTAGGACAATAATATCTGAAAATTTGGAAATTTTACTCAATTTCAACTCGAATTGTCCAATTGAGCTTCAAATTGCACGTTATATGCACGTGGAACCCTAATTTCAGGCTATTTCGACCGATTCAAAATAACCTTACATGTGAAGGTCACATATAAATTGAATATACAATTCTTATCTTTTAAACAAATAAAAATATATTAAAACCACTAAAAGAAATAAAAAATACATTAATCAAAGGAAATTGAGTTTTTTCATAAGAATTAAAATTTATATTCCAAATAACAATTTTAAAATCCTAAAAAAAATTAACTAAATATTTAAAAGTTGAATTATAAATATAAAAAATAAATTGAAAATTTATTTTAAATAAAAAAAATTATGATTTAATAAGAAATTTCATTTAAGAATCTTAGATTATTCATAGAAAATCCAAATATTACATCCAAATTCAAAAATTAACAAATGGAGTAAACAACTTAATAAATCAATTATTTTATTGAAATCAATTTGATTCAAGCTCGATTTTGAGCGAACATTGATTTAAGTTTTTGAAAAACTCTTATTTGAAGAGGCACATGCATTGCACATATGATTTTGACCTGAAATTTTGGAGTTTCAGGCTAATTGTTCTATAATTACCCAAATAAAAAAGATAGTGTCTTAATCTTGGGCTTCGAAAAGATAGTGTCCTTAATTGGTGAATGACTAAAAAATAGCGTTCTAAATATGCAATTTCCCCTTGTTTAATATAGCTTGGTACGTACAAACTGGTTGCATATAGCTCCTTTTTTTTATATTCATATCTTATGTCTCACAAGTAGATCATAATTTTGAAAATATCGTATCATATATTTTAGCATTTCTTATAAATATCAGGTAATTAACTTTGTGTTAAAAATAACAGATGAGTTCTTGCAGTGTTTGTTGTAACAAGTCGTGGTAATGCTTATTCAACTCCATAAGTTTTGGACATGAATTTGATGAATCGAAGTCGTTTCTAAGGGGAAATTGCAAATTTAGGACAGTAATTTTACCCCATTCACCATATAGGGACAATATCTTTTCGGGCTTTGAAATTGAAACTGTATGTTTCAATTTTGGGCGAATTTAGGACAATCAGCCCGAATCGATGAATTTCGGGCTGAATTGCATGTGAAAGTCACGTGAATTTCGGGCTTTTAAGCCCGCTTCCTCCGGTTCACGTGACTTTCACGTGCAATTCAACCCGAAATTCATCGATTCAGGCTGAATTGTCCTAAATTCGCCCAAAATTGAAACATACAGTCTCAATTTCAAAGTCCGAAAAGATATTGTCCCTATATGGTGAATGGGGTAAAGTTACTGTCCTAAATTTGCTATTTCCCCTCGTTTCTAATATAGGACTATACCATCCCATCAACTTTCTTCTAAACAACATATTTTGCATCAGTTCTAGTTAATTTTATCAGCGATGAATCCTAAATTAGCAAAATTAGGACCTGATAATACATGTGAAACATACGTACCATGTTGAATTTCAGATCACAAGTAGATTTAGCGTAAACATTTTAAGATTGAAATAACAAAACACGAAAGAATACCCGACTTTAGTAGAAATATAGAATGAATGAAACACGATTGTTCCAACAATATTAACACTTATCAATCCAAGGTAGTAGAGAGAAGAAACTCGTTCAAATCAATCACCAACGATCCACTCTCATCCACCACCGCCTTGGCTTAGCTTTTCATTTCATAGACTCATCGCTCAGCTCTCTCCCCGTTTCCGACTCCATCAACTCTCTAAATCATTTTTCCAACTCAACCGCCTTCACCAACCCACCCGCCACCTCCAACCGTTTTGGGGGATGAAATTTAATATTCTCTTTTTTCTTGAGATGACATGGCTTAAAACTAATGGTGCATAAATTATATTTTCATTGCAGAATTTTTTGAACGTCCAACAAATGAGAAAAAAATCAGGTGTCGCTACATCATTTTTAGGTCATCGGAAAACCCAAAAACTATATCACGTTCAACACATGTAACCTTATGTAGTGGATTATAAGATCATTTACGTAAGTGATCAAAGTTATGGAACAAAATTATAAGGTGAGTTTCTATATTATTTCACATTGGTGGCAATGTTGTTGTCTCTTCTTTATCTTATATACAACTGATGCGGATACGAAAATTCTCCATCACAAATTAGTGAATTACACAGGACAATTGGATAGAAGATTAAGAGTCTAAGGAGTTAAGTGGTAAAGAGTGTGATATCTTATTTCTTGAAGAGACTATAACTTGGAGAAGAAGTTTCTCATTTCAATTATTTATATCTATTTTATTATGTACGGATAAAAAAGACAATGTATCTAATATATAAAACTTAATTATAAGGCACTCAGGCCAGTGAGCCCAAGTTTATTGGGGCCGAGCCCATCTTGAGAATATTCACATCAGCTACTCCCTCTCCTAGTGTGATCAAGTAGATCTAGTGAAATAGTTGATTAGTCACAACTCAAGTCAAGCAGAGAGCTTATACAACATCAGCTGATCAAGCAAAATCTAATGGTAGAGTTGGTTGGTCAGAGCATAAGATTGAGCTGAACTAATTATAGATTCTACAAAACCTCCATTGATAATATAGTGCAATAACATCCAAAATCTTTATTAATAACATAAGTAGACATTTTCCTAGCTACATCCTTTATAGATTTAAATGTTTTCATACAAAACATGTATCTCTTCTTATTGTCCAAATTGTTTGTACTCAACAAAATTGGGGAAGAATATTGAGGATTAGGGTTTAAATTTTCCTTAAAATGACATTAATACCCTCATAAGTAGAGGGTGTGCCCCACACGTGGTTCGATTTCGTCGGAAAATGGTGTCTCAATGGTCTCCGCACCGACCTAACCTAGTCGATCTAAGCCACACATGCAAGAGCGGAAGAAGCAGACTTCGCCAACCAGAAGGGTTAATTCGAGCAATCACATGGGACAAGGCACCTCGCATATAATGTCAAAGCACAATGCAAATCGACAGGAATGAATCTTTCTAAGGAGACCTGAGGTATTGTGGCGACCATAAATACCAATATTAATATTCACCTTAAAGTTACTAGCAATTATATATGTTGTACAACCAAATAAATTAATATTTTTGTGTGATATTTTAAATACAATAAAATAAAATCTTTTATTTGACATTACCACAAAATAGTTCGTGTGTGGATTTGGATTTGACTAAGTAAGGGATAAAATCACAAATGATTCCATAATTGTCGCATTTTCAATTTAGTCTTGTAATTCAAATAATTGCTCAATTTTGGTATCAATTTGGGGGTTTCCGGCATTACTAGCTTGAGTTGTAATTATTCTATTGATTGAAACATTAAAATAGATTCTAAAAATAATAAGTAAATGTCACATGTTTAAATGTCACAGCCCACGTCACGTCAATCATCGCAAGGAAACCCCCAAATTGGATGTCACATCCAACTCATGTGACAATTTTCTAATCAATTTTGAAATTTCTGATGACATTGAGATCAAAATCAAGTAATTATTTGAGATACGAGACCAAATTGAAAAAAAAAAAAATATATATATATATATATATATATATATATATATAGTTGTGGGACTAACTACGAAAAAAACGATAGTTATGGGATCAAATGTAATTTCATCCCACTTAGTAATAAATAATACAAGGGCATATACTAAAATTCATATTTAAAAGCTCGATAAAACTAATTGCTAGCTAACGTAAATTAGTAATTTTTTAAGCTCAAACTTGATTCGATTATCTTCTGGTCGAGATTAAGGTTCATTTTTAAAATAGGAAGATTGTTCGTACCGACATAGAATCTATCTCTTAGCAAACTATAGTTGTCTGGTGCAGTCATCCTGTCTTAAGTGAAGAATGAAATGCAAATGGATTCAAACAGTGTAAACCCACCACCAAACACTTATCTTGGAATGCTGTAAAACATTGTCTCCCCATTATCATTTACTCAAATTGTCAACTCCTCAAATATATTAATAAACTAATATGTATCAGACAGTAATTTTCTGGAAATGCTTACCTAGCTCATAATTTCTTTTTATTATTGGGACAGTTTTCGAAATTTGCGAAATCAGTTTACACTTCATTTCAAGACAGTATTGTTTAAGTTATTATCTATCTAATCTATATGAAGTGACATTAATTGTAAATGTGAGAAGAAATGTAAATGCATTAACTGTGAAACTGATGGGTATAAAGCCCCAGAAAGAATTCAGATCCAAAAAAAAAAAAAAAAAAAATTAAAAAAAAAAAACTAAAATCTTTCTTCACATACAACCAAACCTCATCTCACTCACATTTAAAACAACTCAAAAATTAAGAAGAAATAAGAAAAATTATCACTAAAATAATCTCACCTTATCTGATTGTGAAAGGGAAAACCTACTTCAAATGACTCTCTCCACAACACTTACACATCTGAAACAGCGAAAATAGAACTTGAGGGAAATTAAAATAAATAAATAAATAAAAAATCAAGAAACCGAAGATGAAATTTGAGGGAAGTGTTCATGGCCCTTATCCTTTCAACTAGACACCAAACTCCATCAATCTATAGCAAAACTTTGATTCCCAACGAGAAGAAGAGATGAACAATATCGCTGAGCAAGGAGAAGAGCAGAGAGGCGAAACATGTTGAGAGAGAGAAAAAAATAACCATAGGATCAATGGAGAATTTATAAATTGGGGTTGAGGGGAAGGAAGATTTCCAACGGTAACTTACTGTTGGAATGAAAATGAATTAATTCCAATGGCTCAGTACCGTTGGAATATTTTCATTGGAGTTTCTTCGTTTACATTTCCAACGGTATCATGGCGTTGGAATAGTCAATAGAAAACTTCCAATGGTATATGTTCGTTGGAAATAATAATTCCAATGATTTTTCCAACTGTGCATTCCAACTGTTTTTACTAGTTGTTAGCATTGGAAATGCCATTAGAAATTTTAAAAATTCCAACGGTTTTTTATTGTTCAGTTGGAATTTTGTTTTTTTCTTGTAGTGCAAGCCAATCCGACTCAATTATTATCGTGAAAAATTCAATTTTAGTCCATTTAAAAAGCCACTATCCAATTTTCATCCACCATGGAAGCGATTTTCAATTTTAGTCCAATTAAACCAAAAATCGTCACTATTTGGTCCATTTTTCGCCGGAATACCACTCTCGCTGGCGATTGTAATACAATCGCCCCCAATTTTAATTTTCGCCTCACTCAGGCTTATGTGGCACATTTTATCACACGTGGCATGTTTAAAGGTGAATTTAATATCCACATTGGATTAAATATTAAATAATTAATGAAAAACTTTAAACAAAAATCAAATGAATCATTAATTAATATTTTAAATGAAAACCATATTTAAAAAACAAGGAAAAAAAGGGAAAAGAAAAGGGGTTATGCAAATCATCCGTTCACCCCCAAAATCAACGAGGAACCCTAGTTCTCCAGAATAGAGAAGATCTGGTTTTTAGCCCAAATCTTTTTTTTTTTTGAATTTCTTCGACCCCCACTTCTACACAAAAGTAGCAGAAACCATCATTTCTACCCACCTTTCTCTCTCTACATTTCTACAATCCCCAAATTTTCCTTCAATTTCTCATACACTGTGTCATCGAATTATGAATTTGCCAGAATCGGCGAAGTTGCTGCTGTCGGCCAGCGGCAGCGACACCGTCAAGCTGTTCGACATCTCGGTGGAGCCTCAAAACCCCTGCGTTCTCACCCACTCTCCATCTCCAGGCTTATGTGTCAACTCCGTAAAGTGGAATCACAATAGTTAGTTCATATTTACTTCATCTTTTCCTAGATCTATTCCTGTTTTTACACTTCATTTCGTGTGCGTTTACTAGCTTGTTGACCCGGTATTGCTTGCTACTTTTGTTTTTAATTGTATTACAATCGCCGGCGAGAGTGGTATTCCGGTGAAAAATGGACCAAATAGTGACGATTTTTGGCTTAATTGGACTAAAATTGAAAACTGCTTCCATGGTGGACGAAGATTGGACAGTAGCTTTTTTAATGGACTAAAATTGAATTTAGCCCAATTATTATCTTATAAATGTGTGTTTTGGTTAAGTATTAATATTTGTCTTATGTAAAATTTAAAAGTGTTAATTGTCGAAAATATCTAAAGTCATGTTTGTTTTTTCAATATCCAAAAGTTTAGTTATTGTTGACGTCAGAATTTGTCTAAATACAAATTCCTATCCTAACACCAAAAAATGGATCGATCCAGATCGAATGAGCTGAACCAGATAAAAGTAATAAAAGCCGTTTAAATGAACAAAAGACGGTACCCGGTGCCTACTCGGGCAAATTTGCTAGGCATGCTTATTCTGGTCGGTCAGTTTTGGCCAGTCAGAACATTTTTTATATAAGAATTGAGAGTAAAAATTTCAAATTTCTTGAATACAATGATTTTCGAATCCCTTTCAATAAGGCTTAACGCCCTATTTTATAGACTAAATCTAAGATACGAAACTTAGAAAATAAGACTTAAATCCCTTGATTTTAGGGTCTAGATAATGAAAAATCGGATTCAATCCTAAGTAAATCGGATATGATTTGCTCTTAGATTTGTTTCCTTCTTTGTAGATATTTTCTTGAGAAACTCTAAGTCGTTTGGGCTCTTCTTTGATAATAACCTTAATTTTTGGCCACCTCCGTAATCTCCAAAATAGCCTTGGGTGATATTATTTTCTTTGGCCGACTCGAAACACCATCTTCGCTCTTTATCTTGTCCTCCATTTGGCTACTTCGTGCTCGGGTCAGTCATGAGCACACCTCGACCCCCATGCCCGGGTCGGCACGTGAGCTTGGGTCGGCTGTGAGCTCGGCTTGGGTCGGCTCTCGATAGGGCTCGGACCATTTCTGCCCGGGTCGGCCCTTGGTCGGGCTCAGATCCTTGTTTGGGCCAGCCCCCAACTCGGCAGGTCTCAACTCTGCTAGGGTCGGTAGGGCTCAGACCAATCTCGACTCAAGTTGGGCTTGGGTTGGCTCCGGCTCGGGTCTATCCCCAGCTCGGGTTTATCCTAACTCGGGTCGGCAACCTGACTGGGCTCGAATTGTGAGGGCCCAACAACTACCATTAAATTAAAGATGACGATTTTAACAGAAATTAACTAAAAAAATTAATAAAACTCTAACTAAATTGATTAAATTCTCAATTGAATAGTAAATATGAAATCGGTTAAATAAAACCAATTCAATTCAATGATGATATCATTGGTTCCTATAAAAAGCCTTTTCAGTTTTCCTAATATGCAATGGATCATTTTGAATTGACTTCATTTTTTTTCCTTCTCTGGTTTCTAGTTAAGTATCCATGAGCAACAACTTCTATTGCTCTCGATGTTAAAGGCCGGACCCTCGTGCTTCTCATGCTTTGTCTCCTAGGATTCGTATTAGAATGCGTTCCAACTTCAGGAATGCGTTCCAACTTCAGTCGACTGGTGTACTTTACTCTCTTTGTCGTCATCATTCTCTGTTTTATCTTCATAGTCTAATGAGGGTAAGTTGAGGTCGATCCACAAATGAGGTCGAGGTATCTCAATGCAAAATTGTGAAGCCTCTGAACTCGTATTAGACCCGTTTCCCAACATCATTCTTGATGGAATGTTTTCTTGCAAATCGTTATTAGAATAAGACATATGATCGTCTAGGTGGATTCTCAACTCCTTGCTATCTTCAACATTATTTGATGACTCCACAATCATTCCTATGACATCTTGTTTTGTGATGTCAATAGCTTCAATTAAAATTTTAATCTCAACCATGTCCTTCAAACAGAAGATATAGTCTTCTAGTGAGATTTTTTTGTCCCCAAATGCTTTGGAAACCTATAATAAATCAAAATAGAGAAATATAATGATAAAATTACTCATCTTCACTTTCAAATGTCAAATACTTATGAATAAACTTAGTACCTCTAATAGAGCATTGTGACTGTCTTCTGAGACTCTTGAAAGTATTCGTGATAGAAGCTCATGTCGCTTTCGGTCAGAAAACATTCCGCGGCCAAAAAATATATCTTTCTTATTTTTTACCTTTCGACACTCCAACCATCTATAATATTCAGGCGATGGGTGGAACTTGCCATAGTAGTACGAAAGAATTGCTCCCATATCTTTCGTTCCTATTAATCTTTTAATCTTATTGAAATTTTTCTCAAATATATAAAATCCTAAAAGGAAACAATCCCTTTCTAATGCACTCCAATTCTCGTCATCATTTCCAGGTATCAAACAATGCCCAAGATTACTTTCCTTGTCTGTCAGTAGGACGGGCAAGCCGACTAAGAAATTTTCATCACCATATGTGTCGTTTCTTGAATGAAAGATACTTCCAGGCTCTCTAGTAAGTTGTGGAAGTTCTACTTGAAAGGTGTCCCCAATACGAACATCTTTCTTCGGCTCTCCAAATTTGTCAATTAGACCGTCACACTCAGATTCATGTCGAATGGATGCATCTCCACGTCTTCGCAACCGAACAGTAGCCATCTACCAAAGAAATCAACACTTGTTGAACAATTATTTATGTATTAGAAGAACATCAACTCATACAAATATAGAAACTAGCTAGTTTTAGATTTCTAAAATTAATTTGGAATGAGAATAAAAACTTAGTGGAAATATGTCTTTCTTATCAATAAGCATAATAAAATAAGTTTTTCATCAACTTCATAAACAAACAACTTGTTTATCAAATTATTTTTCAAATGGCTTAAATGCGCTTGAGCTTTGTGTTATAATATGAGCATCAAGATCTAACCCAAGTTGTTTTACTACATTTTTGGATAAATACTAAAAATCATAATAGAAGTGGATAATATATATGAGTGATGATCAGATACGCACCTGAAGAATGCGCACTGTGGCATTCTTTAAGATTTCTTTTTTTTTTTTAATTTTTAATATTTCATATTATTTCTTTTCTCACGCTACCACTTCACATACGAAATTTTCATCTCACATGTAAACCCAACCCATCATCAACATATACAATTTGTATCTCACATATCAACATAGATCTTCTTCTCAATTCTCATCCCATATCAACATAAATCTTCTTCTCAATTCTCATCTCACGGATGCTACACCATGAAAATTATTTTTAAATGAAATCCTCAAAATGAATAATAAAAATTGAAATATGAATTAAGTAACAAAAAGAATAAATTCTCAACAAATCCTTAAAATGGACAAATCATATCATCAAACTCAATCAAACTTAACAAATCCTCAAAATCAACAAATCATATCCTCCAACTCAATCATCAATTTTCAAGAAGTTTTCAAACAATCCTCAAAATCCCCAAGTCTCTTTAATTACTTGTATTTTGTGTCTTCAAATATAATACAACTCAATCATCAATTTTCAAGAAGTCTTCAATCAATCCTCAAAATCCTCAAGTCTCATTAATTACTTGTATTTTGTGTCTTCAAATATAATGGATCTACACATGTAATTTTTTAAAAAACAAATCAGTATCATAATTTTTTAAATGTAAAAACTTTCATAGAAAAGATAAGAAAATGATGTGGTAGGTTTTTTCCTTTGATGATTTTACAAGAAAGTATGTGAAGATATTTATGAGGGGTTATGTCGATGTGTAGGATGAGAATTCCGTATGTGAAGTTATAAGATAAGAAAAAATTATGTGTATAATAATAAAAAATATTAAAAATTACATTGATTATGATTTAGAAAATAATGTGTATAATAATATAAAATATTAAAATTTTCATTGATTATGATTTAGAAAATTATGTGTATAATAATATAAAATATTAAAAATTTCATTGATTATGATTTAGAATTTCTTGAGAATTGATTACTTGAATATTATTCATTGTTTCCTTTAATTGATTAATTGGATATATATATATATTTTTTTGGGATGAGAATTGAGAAGTGGTAGGGTGGGAAAAAATTATGTGTATAATAATATAAAATATGAAAAATTACATTGATTATGATTTAGAAAATTATGTATAATAATATAAAATATTAAAAAGTACATTGATTATGAGAATTGAGAAGAAGATTTATGCTGATATGTGGGATGATTATGTGTTGTCTATGTGTGAGATGAGAATATCGTATGTGGAGGGGTAGTGTGAGAAAATAAATAATATGAGATATGAAAAATAAAAAATAAAAAAATCTTAAAGAAGTGCGCACAGTGCGCATTTTTCAGGTGCGTGTCTGATCATCACTCTATATATATATATATATATATATATATATATATATAAAAGAAGAACAAGAATAAAAAAATACAAAGAAGTTTGGTTAGCACACATATATAACCTTTGAACTCTCTCAGAAAGACTAACTAGAGGGGGAGGTGAAGAAATAGAAATAAATAAATAACGTTGTTATAGTAAAACGTAAAAAGAAAAACAAAAGAAATTCACTTCCAAACTCTTAAAAAGAAGTTGATATAACTTTGAAATATTTTTTTTTTTGAATCATCACCTCATGATTTTTAGTTTCAATTTTTTTTTGGTGTGATTCCTCTTTTTTCTTTCATTGAATTTATATTGAAGTATGTCACTAATAATTTTAAAGATAACTGTAAAATCCCAAAATCACTTGATCACAATCTTGAAAAATTCTTTACAAAACAAAGAAAAAAAACTCATATATTTAGAATGAGTGAGGGCGCACACACAAACACAAATGCACACATATATAGATACAGATATAGATACCTTTTCATAGGTATAAAATATAGATAAATTGAGGACTTTAAAATATGTCCAAGCATTATGACTTAATTTCACATTGTTTTCATGACTTACATAAAGTTGAGTAATGAATAATTACTTGCGTATGATATTTCTCAATTTGAACAATTATTTATTTATATGAGTTTATTTAATTATCTTTGTATTGTGATAATAGATATTTTTCAATTATAGATATTCATAAGAAAATATAAGGATATGGAAATATTTTAAGAAACATATTTACAAAGAGATCATACTTTTAATGGTATTATTTATCAAAATTATAAAAGTATTACATAATCGGAAGAAAAGTATTACTTGTGTGTTGATTGATCTGACCCACCCCATCTTACAGAATGAGATCCGTCAGACGGTTTTAGTACATAAGACTCACTCTTTTTTTTCTCTAGAAAATCAAACTCTACATCAACATGAATAAATCATATTCTGATTATGTATGGTGTTGATTAGCATAAATAGAGGCTTTTAAAAAAATGAATACAAAATTTCTTAGGGGTGTACTTCTTATTTCACATTTTCTATATACTATCTATTCGCCAAAGATGCGTCCATTTTAGTAGTATCACTCAGAAGAAGTAAGCGTACCAGATCTCGTGCAGCAACTTCGAGTAATCGTATATGTAGGCAAAAACTAGATAGGCCGTTTCTTTATCCTTCACAGAAAAGAATTTCTCCTTTCTCTTGTGGTTAACCTATTTAATTAACAAAGTGAAAGTGTGCATACATAAGAACATGAGGAGAATGTATATGAATAAAAATTCATAGCAACATGACGAAAATCCAATTTATTGGGGGAATTATTAAGTTAAACACACTAAATCTAAAATTGCTAGAAATCTAGAGAAACACATTGCTTCAAATCCATTAATAAATTTATCTTAAAAATCGAAATTCCAAAAATTGAATCCAATAATTATGAACAAACTTCTAATAAGAATCATATATACACATGGAATTTCAGAACGAGGCTATTTTCAGTAAATAAATTGCTCGACAAGAGATTAAAACTTGATAACAAGAATACATTACAAATCTTAAAATATTAATTATGAACAAACTTCTAATAAAAATCATATATCCACATTGAATTTCAGATCCAGGTCCATTTTCATTAAATAAATTGCTCGACAAAAGATTGGGACTTGATAACAAGATACATAGCAAATCTGGGAAATGAAGTGCATCAATCCGAAGCCGAACCAAATGAAATCACACCAAAATCTTTCATGTAAGAGAATTCTATTTTACAAGCAAATGCCAAGAAAACCCTAAACCAGCAAGTGAAGAAAAAAAAAAAATCTAAAGAAAAAATCATGTCAGAAAAATTCTCCAACTCACATCATTATACCAGTTTACTGAAAAATCCAATTCGATGCCATTGAATTTAAACTTTCACAGCTTGATATATAATCCATGTTCTCTTACAAATAAATTTCTATGAGTAAGAGAAACGTACCTCACCAAGAATGAATACGAATACAATTGGCATTTACATAAGTAACAAAAGCGCATATATATAAAGATATATAAAAGGCAATTTACTCACCCTTGACTATGTACACAAAAGTTGTAGTACAACTTTTCTGTATTTAATTGAATATAAAGAGAGGAAAATGTGCATTTCTTATTAGAATTAATAAGATTTTAAAAAATATTATTAACTTTAAAATGGCTATAATATATTTTTAAAGAAGTCGTGGATTTTAAATTAAATTAAATTTTATGGAAATTTTTAGTCAATGATAGCGTATTATTTTCTACTGTCTTAAATATATTTATTAAAAAAATTGATGAGTATCTAAAAAATTAAATATCGTAGAAAGAATGGAAAAAAACATTAAATGAATTTTCCCTTTATTTTAATTTAGGAAAGAAATTACACGTGTTATCGCTAATTTTCCAGTTCAGTCACAACTTTTAAATTCTTGTAATTTCATTACATGAAATTTTAAAAAAAGTCATGAACTTTTTATTTTTGCAATATCATTCACAAAATTAATTTAAAGAATTTGCAATTCGATTCATCCAATTATATTTTGATGATATTTTGTTGACTTAACTCTATACTTGAGCTGACACATTGGATGAAAAGCTTCCCAATATCATCGATTTAAAATAAAATGGAAACAACATTAGAAAGGGTTAAGTAACTAAAAATCATGACACTTACATTGATTGCAATTTTAACCAATAATTGCAAAACAACAATGACATTATATATATAGACTGTTCAATTCCAATCAAAATTTATTCATCATCATTGAATGTTTTGTGATTAATCATGTAACGCGCCCTTTCTGGATCTTAATTTGGAATCTTTTATGTTATTTGTTATAATATGTGTAGATCTTGATATAGATTGATCACCTCTATTGAGTTTCTTCATGCTAAATGCTAGGATATGATTTGTAATCTATAATTGTTACGAATTAATATTCATAGAGGCGATTAGTGATTTAATCATTAGAATAACATATATCTAAATTAATTGGATTGAGCCTGTGAATTCAATTTCTTGTCTACCCGATTGTCATAATTCTTAATGCGTTTGATGAATTAAATTTAGAGAGTTTATTTTAGGTTGTTCAGTTGAATAGGTCAATTAATAACTTGTTTTAATTGATTAACACCTAAGGGGCAACTCGTATTAACAAAACTTATATTAGGGGTAGAGTTTCTGAAACTAAGTGAGGGAAATATGTTGCACTAGTTACATTAATAATCAATATGAGGGGATAGTTGAATTATAAACTAGAATCTTTAATTTTCTTTAGATATTGTTTATTCGTTTATTCGAGTAGTTAGATTTATTCTCTTTAATAAAATTACCCCCTCTTTTAATTGTTTTGTGTTTGAATTAATACGAAAACCATCTATATATTCATCCATTCTCTATAGGGTCGACTCTTATTTGCCTTTACTACTAGTTAGTGAGTTTAGGGATATAACAATCTTAATTCTATCTCTAGCTAAATAATTAATTAGGATATATCTCGACTACGCTCGACACACTTAATTGATTAGCCTCCTTATATCGTATAACACAATCTTTTGCATTTATATTAGGTTACATTAACCTAAAACACATTCATACTTATAACTTAATTGTTAAGCATTTAAACTAGTAATTTTGAAGGATAAAAAGACACATAAAGTCACAACAATTTTAATAACTCATAGATAATTTCTAAAATCACATAATTATTCACATGATCACATATTAGTTTCAATTATCATACTCTGAAAATTCATAATTTTTCGCAGTGTATATAAATAAATAAAAATAAAATCCTAAACAAGACTTTCACTTGAATTTCAGCTCAAAATCAGTCTATATAGCAAACCCTATTAAATCTTATAGGATTAAGGAAATGCTCTCATATTTTTACAGAAGTCAGAAAACATATCCAAGTATAACATATAAAAATATAAATTGAAAATAACATTTACATAATTAGTTATGAATTTTATAAGTTGGTAGAAAACAGGGTATCATCTAAACCGAAAACAGACCATATTGTAAAATTAATTATAATTTGTAAAAGACTCCAAAAATGTCATAGTAAATTTCTACATACTCATAAGAACATGTAATACAACATAGTAAAACATGGTTTATAAATACGATTTCAATAAATAGTTATGGCTTTTAGAACAAGACTGAAAACAGGACATCATCTACGCAGAAAACAGGTTATATTGTAAAATCCGGCATAAATCGTAAAAAACTCACAAAAATGCATACTAAGTTCCTACACGTACCTAAGAACAGTTTATTAAACATAGTAGAAGATCATGTATAAATTCGAAGTATACTGTTCCAGAAAATTATATGATTCCGACCTAAAAACAGGGCGAAAACTGTCTCTGAACAGCTTATCTTAGAAAAAATCATATAAAATCGAGTTTAACTCTAAATTTTCTGAAATTTTACAGACATACTCTTGACTTCATATATTTCAATCTGGAAAAAGGATTTAGCTTAAAACAATTCCTATGATTTTCGAACACACCCAAAACAGAAGCAAAACCAAGCACATCCTTAAGTCTATTCTAGGAACAACTTATTTCTTCATTCAAACAACATATAATCCCAAAAAAATTGCCAAAGAACATCTTTGGAATTTCTAGCCTAAGGTATCCTAAGGTATTTATCATGAATCATAAGATTTAATGAAGGTATTAAAAGAGTTTTAGCCAAAATACCTTTAGGGTTTGAGGAAAGACTTGATGTATGCTTGATCTTTCTTTCCTTTGTTTCTTCTCTCTTTCTTTGCTTCTTATGTTAAACTATCTATGACCTTGGTTCTTCTCATATGATATGGACGAGAGAGAGAAAGGGTATCATTAAGTAAGGATATTTTGCATGTTGCAAGTTGATGGATATTTTGCATGTTGCAATTAGGGTGGTGAGGTGGCTAGGCTAGTTTAGACTTCTTGGTCATCCTTAGTGTGAGAATGAATATTTGGTTCACCGTGAATTGGTGAGGGGTTATTCCACTATATATATAGGAGAGTACAAATACAACATGTGTGAACATGGAAAGAATAAAATAATAAAAAACAAGATATGTGCAAATCTCTAGCGTATCTTCTATTCCTTGTTCTACGCTATTACCCCCCTCAAGCGGAGTGTGGGGTTTAGGTTGACACGAAGCTTGGATCGAAGAAGCTTGAAAGTAGGACGAGGCAAGCTCTTGGTGAAAATGTCTGTGAGTTGGTATTGAGATGACACATATTTTGCGTCGAGGCGATTGCTAGCCACAAGTTCTCACACAAAATGACAATCGATGTCAATATGCTTGGCGCGCCGATGTGCTATAGGATTTTGACTAAGAAAGAGAGCACTCTTATTGTCGCATAAAATCTGTGGGCGAGAGTGGAGTGATATTCGAAGCTCAGAGAGAAGTTGAGAAAGCCATATCACTTCTTGAGCAGTATTGGCCAAGGCCCTATACTCGGATTCACAACTGGAGCGAGCAATAGTTGGTTGCTTTTTAGCACTCCAGGATACTAAGACGCCACCAAGAAATATGGAATAACCATATGTTGACCGTCGAGTCTCAACACAACGCGCCCAATCAGCGTCGGAGTAGACAATGATGTCGAGGTCAGACGTGCGAGTAAAAGTCAGCCCAAAGTGTATAGTACCTTTGACATAGCGCAGAATGCACTTCACTGCTGCAAAGTGTTCGACAATCGGATTTTGAAGGAATTGACTGACGTGATTGACAGCATAAGAGAGATTTGGTCTGGTGATAGTTAGATACTGTAGGGCGCCCACTAATGACCGGTACAGAGTTGGATCATGAAAAGGGTCACCCGTGCTGACTAAGGACTCTCCGGCAGATAGTGGAGTGGAAATAGGCTTAGAGTCAAGGAGATTGGCTCTGGTGAGAATGTCATGAGCATACTTCGCTTGGCCCAAAAAGAGACCAGAGGAACTATGTGAGATTTCAATGCCAAGGAAATAATTGAGGTCGCCAAGGTCTTTTACTACGAATTCTGCATTAACACGTTTGATAAAACATTGCAAGACTGCAGAGTTAGTGCCTGTAACAATAATGTCATCCACATAAAGAAGTAAGAAAATTGAGAATTTAGAATTATGAATATAGAATAATGAAGTGTCAGAACGACTTCGTATAAAACCAAGAGATATGAGGAACGTGCTAAAATGATCAAACCAAGCTCTAGGGGCTTGACGAAGCCCGTAAAGAGCTTTTTTGAGTTTACACACGTGATTTGGGAATCGAGGATCAACAAACCCGGGAGGTTGAGCCATAAAGACTGGTTTGTCAAGAACACCGTGTAAGAAGGCATTGTTGACATCCAATTGATGCAATGGCCAGCGATGATGAATAGCTAAAGCTAGAAGAACTCGGACAGTGGCAGCCCGAACAACGGGGCTGAATGTATGTGTAAAGTCAAAACCAGGAATTTGAGTTAATCCTTGAGCAACTAACCGGGCCTTATACCGATCAATGGTGCCATCAGACTTATATTTTGTACGAAAAACCCATTTTGAACCCACAATATTGTCATCTTTTGGCCTCGGTACAAGGTCCCATGTCTCATTAGAGTGTAACACATCCATTTCCTCTCGCATTGTAGCGAGCTAGTGGAATGATGGACGTCGATTGAGCCATTGGACGGAGGAGAGAGCCGAGAGTTAGGAGGCATGGGCGAAGTGGAGTCCTCACCTGGAAGATCAAAAAACCTGGAGAAAATAACATTAGCAGGAGAACTAGTAGTGTCAAGGCCCATGGAGAATGAAAAAGTGGATTCATCAAATTGGGCGTGACGAGTGATGTAAGTACGACTAGTAGTAGGATCAAAACATTTAAAACCTTTATGAGTGCTACTGTAGCTGAGAAAAATACAAAGAATACTTCGGGGAGCAAGTTTGTGAGGAGCATAATTGCGAACATAAGAGCATCTCCCACCGTTGATACCATTTTTTCACCAAATCCCATTTTTGGTGGTGAAAAATGGGTTTATCTCCCACCAGTAGCACCCAATTTCCTTATTTCACCATTTTTTGATGAAAAAATAGTGTGTTTGATCTCCCACCTATTTCATCAAATCTTCCACCAAATAATAAAATACTAATATGTCACCATTTCATCATATTACACCATTTATAAAGATATAATTTGGTTTGGTCTCCCATGGTATTTCACCAAATATATCACAAAATTATAAATTTAATGTTAATCATAATTTTGGTCTATTTTATTTCCAAAATATTGATTATAGATCTGATTTTAAATATTAATTTTCTTAACTATATAATTTCAAAAAACTATTTCAACATGAAAGCAAATCAACTTAAATTATAATACATATAATTAAATCACACATAAACAATAATTTCATAAATTATTGCATAAAAAATTACAACATAAATTAATCATAAAAATATTACAACATGATAACGTTACAACATGAAAGAAAATTAACTCAAATAAATAATGTTACAACATATATTAATCTAAAATCATAAAAAAATTCTCATTCACCATTATCATCATCATCTTCAATATCATTGATTTGACCACGTTTGCCCCACAAATGTGCTACCAATCTTCTTCTTAGTTCATTATATTATCTTTGATTTATCAGATTTCGATGTCGACCAAGAAAACTAACATAATTCGTATTATTACAATCTCTTGAAAACTCAGCAAATGGGACAGTGGGTGAACTTTCATAGTCAAGGTTGGCGTTTTGATATCCACTATGTTCTTCCTCGACTATCATATTGTGCATAATAATGCATGCAAACATGACTTCATGTAAGTCTTTCTTCTTCCAAAATCGAGCCGCTCCTCTAATAATTGCAAACCGAGCTTGAAGAACTCCAAATGCTCGTTCTACATCTTTGCGATATGATTCATGTTTCTGTATGAAATAGTTTTCTTTGACACATTTAGGCACATTAATGGCTTGTACTAAAGTTGACCATTTAGGATAAATACCGTCAGCTAGATATAACCGACATTATAATTCTTACCTTTAATCGAATAATTAGCAGGTATAGATGTACCATTGGTCAATGCTTGAAATAGAGTCGATTTGTGTAGGACATTAACATCGTTATTTGTACCTAGGAGGCCAAAAAATGCATGCCATATCCAAGTATCATGCGATGCTACTGCTTCAAGTATGATAGTGCACTTCTTGTTGCGTCCACGGTATGCCCCTGCATGAGCTGTTGGGCAATTCTTCCACTCTCAATGCATGCAATCTAGGCTCCCCAACATCCCAGGAAAACCACGAGATTCTACAACTTGTAACAACTTTGCAATGTCTTTCGCATTTGGATTTCTTAGATAAATTTCACCAAATACTGTGACGATATCTCGGCAAAATTCTTTAACAAATCTAATTAAAGTTGACTCACCAATCCGAAAATATTGATCAAACGAATCAGCAGAAGTACCATAAGCAAGAAATTGGATAGACGCACACATTTTTTGATAGGAAGTAAAACTTTGTCGTCCTATAATGTCGTAGGATTTCTTCCATGAATTAGAATGGTCTTTTAAACCCCTTCTAATTCGTTGAAATAATTAACGACTCATTCGAAAACGCCTGCGAAATTGTGCACCATTTGTGGGATTTTCACCAAAGTAGTCACTTTTGAGTTGGTCTGCACCAGCTTCTCTTCCACGATGTTTATATTCATGGCCAACAACGGCCCCGCCCCAATTGCCATGAGATTGCGATAAATAATATTGTTGCATCATTTGTTGTTGGATGATATGATTCCATTGGTTTGTGTTTCTTGTTTGAATATCA